>OY987278.1:12592079-13792079 GCA_963920785.1 Sphagnum contortum
GAAATTAAAACATACCTTGAAGGACGCTATGTATCTGCTTCCGAAGCATCGTGGCGTCTTTTCTCCTTTAGAATGCATGATAGGACACCGTCTATCACACGCCTTGCTGTGCACGAGCCTGGAATGCATATGGTCGTGTATAATGATAATTCCAATATTTTTGAAACTGTTAATAGCGAGCAAAACCAGAAAACAACGCTCACTGAATACTTCCAAGCCAATATTGATTACCCTTTGGCTAGAGAAGTCACATACATGGAATTTCCCTCTATGTTTACATGGACCAAAAACACCATCTTTGATGTCCTTCAAAAGGGCGTCAAGTTTCAAATTGAAAATGCGAGTTACTAACTCAGGGCGATCCTTGGCAATTTGCTGCGGGAGAAGCGCATCTGTAATCTCTTTCCATTTAGGATTACACGTAAATGTGACAAAAAGGTCTGGCTTACCAAATTTGCGAACCCTAGCCATCGCATCTTGGTACAATTGGCCCATGGCGCGTTCACCGCCCTGGAATGACGACGGAAGAATTATCTTTTGCCCGACGTCGTTCCCAAAAATGTCGCCAACATTTAGTGCATCTTGAAGACCATTGTAGAGGTCGCAACGTAATTGTCGTTGGTTCTCGCGAATAAACTTTAAGCGGTTCAGTTCAGTACATGCATATGCATCAACAATGAATTGCTGCAAAAGCCTTCCAGCTCGTAGAATCCATTCCTCGTTGACGCGATGCTGTAGGATGTACGCGTAAAATTGAAGCATGGTGACACGCGCGGAACCCCGTTTACCACCTACGGCATTCTTGTCATCTTGGATGAACCTAAAGCCATCCCATTGAAATCCATTCAATGGGATGCCATCATGCCATCCATTGCGTCCATCTGGGAAGAGAAGGACGTAGTGCAGTGGCATGTATGCAGTGTGCAAGGGAGAGACACGTTGAAAATAACCATTAGTTGAACGCATGATAATGTCGCGTGCGTCTCCCTCATCCACATCGCCCCCAACCATCAATGCACCAACTTCGTCAATAGTCGGCGCATTGTAATGCCGCAAATTAGTGCGACGGTCATTCACCAAATGAAGACTTAGTTCAATAGCCCCATCTTGGAGTCGTTCTGTGGCCGTTTGGAAGATGCTAGCGTAGGGGTTGCATGCATGCAACATTGTTTGCAACGACTGCATGGTGTCCCTATTCAAGCCGCCAAAATTGCCCATTC
The DNA here is from genome assembly GCA_963920785.1 of Sphagnum contortum. Classification (NCBI taxonomy): domain Eukaryota; kingdom Viridiplantae; phylum Streptophyta; class Sphagnopsida; order Sphagnales; family Sphagnaceae; genus Sphagnum; species Sphagnum contortum. Next base: position 12,593,300 of record OY987278.1, read on the forward strand.
GACCATCAAGCTCGGCATGCGGATCACTAATGTATAGCTGGGCGAATTTTCGCACTTGGCCAGGTTGAAGAAGCAGACTCCCCATCCTATGGTAAAGCTCACCGCGAATACGGTAGGTATAATTGCCAGGTTGTGCAACACTGGTATCAAGGTTGGCCCCCACAGACGTGAAGGCTAATGCACTGTTGTAAGAGCGGATGTGCTGACGAAAGTCTTTCGCATCCGCTTCATTACTTGCAAGGAGCTGCCTCAGCAGCTCTTGGGGGGGTGTCAACGGGGGCAGTGTCACTTTACCTTGCGCGCAACATAGTGTAAATTGTGGATTAGCCCGCGAACTTGGTGCGGCACGCTCTTCCAGAAAGTGCAAGGCGTTGCATTTGCCACACACGGTGGTCATTTCACCTAAAGTGTGGCGAAGACCACGATGGCTGCCGTCAAATTCACGGCGTGCCAAAGGGATGACTTGGTTCGCACCTTGGTTTACGCGATCTCGTTCACGTTGGGCATTATGTGCTTGACGATTAGCGTTTTGAATTTCTTGGCGACGCTCTTCTGGTAATTGCTCTCGCTGGCCCTGGTGAGCCTGACGATCCGCATTATGTATTTCCTGTTGCCTATCAGGATGCAAAAGTGTTCGAGCGTTAGCACGTGCAACATTTTCCAAAGCAATCTGTGCATCGCTACGCGCAGCTCTCTGAGCTGCCCGTCCGGTGGCATCCGCCGCAATCTGTGCATCGCTACGCGCAGCTCTCTGAGCTGCCCGTCGGTTGGCATCCGCCACAATTTGTGCATCGCTACGCACAACTCTCTGAGCTGCCAATCGGGTGGCATCCGCCGCAATCTGTGCATCGCTACGCGCAGCTCTCTGAGCTGCCCGTCGGTTGGCATCCGCCGCAATCTGTGCATCGCTACGCGCAGCTCTCTGAGCTGCCCGTTGGGTGGCATCCGCCGCAATCTGTGCATCGCTCCGCGCAGCTCTCTGAGCTGCCCGTCGGTTGGCATCTGCCGCAATCTGTGCATCGCTACGTGCAGCTCTCTGAGCTGCCCGTCGGTTGGCATCGGCCGCACACTGCTCTTTAGATCGAGTAACATGCCTCTCCCGGGTAAGACGCTTTCGACGGACACACAGATCCTCCAAAGGGGCCTCCTCTTCCTCTTCGTTCATTGGTTTAATGAAGGTTGTTGTGTTGAGGGGGGGGGGATAGGTGAAGAAGTATGTTCTATGGGAAAAGTAACCAAGGGAACGCGTTTATGAAGGGCAGTTAACCTGAACTCCCTTAACCCCCCAGAGGACGACCATATAGACAAACACCTAAAATATTATAGATCCCCTCGAACACTAAAGGCTAAGATGGTCACAAATAGAGACTGCAACTGCAAGTGGTGGCAGCTGCTTCGTGTCTTCATAATGGTTGTTCTTGTCACCTACTCAATTGCGTTTTTCAGGATGTCTTTCATTATAGATACTCATACTGGTGTGATGAGGTAGGCACCTTGTGGGGCATGAGAAAGCCATTTTCTTCCTGTGGTGTTGCTGGCCGAAAACCTGAATCCTCTTCCAAAGATTGTTTCCCGCTAATTGTTGATCAGTTGACCAACCACTTTTGCACCTAGAAACCATCAATTGCAACTTCAAAAAACAATGGAAAATTCTCATTGATGCATCAATAAACATAGACTTGTATGTATGTGCAGTTGGCAAACAAAAAGGGAAAAGAAAAAGGAAGAAGAATCTTGCTCCTACCTCTTGAATGTTAGAGGATTTATGGAATGTGAAACCTCCAAATATGGAAGGCACAAAATTTCTGGCTGATGATGTCTGCAAGTTTTCTAACCCTTCCCCAATTCTTGGTATGGATCTCCTCTCGATCCTCGTAGAAAAATGCACCCTTAATAGTGATCTAGTGTGCAAGTAGATCCAAAATAACTGCTTGTCGTCCTACTCATCCTCCTGCTGTTGAGTTAAAAAAAAGCCGAGAGATTTTACCCCACACCTGTGAAGATGGATGGTCAGACAGACTGCGAGGATAGAATGTTCTTCAGTGAATGTATTAGCACTCAATACAAAGAGATTCTGGCCATCACCTATTCAAAACTTCAATCCTTTGAAATAACTGAAATCCACAATCAACGTCCTCATACATAACTATTTCTTGTATCCAATGTTGTATTTGCATTCTTTAAACAGAATCATGCCTCTCAAATTTCTGCTCTGCATGTCATGATAGGTAAAATCCACCTGATCATAAGAATGATGTTGAAGTGCTAGAGCCAATGCAGAGCTTAAGGATCTAATGAGATCTTGAGAAACAGAGACCGGAATCCTAAATAAATGAACTTTAGAAAGGAAAGACATAAACCTCATAATAAATGACTCCTCCATTTTTTTATTTCGAAATACACCAAAAGAAAAAAATCAGGAAAAAGGAGCTATATATATATATATATATATATAGACTTTTGAATATTTCTCTATTATTAAATAATAGAGAAGAAGAAGGAGTGGCACCCAAGCCAATTGCCTTAGTTCAGGGACAGCTTCAACTCATGTCTGTTCAGACAATTTCTTCATTTTGAAGATTCCATGTTGAACATAGAATATATTCATGAAAAGAAAACAACACTTGGACCTTTCCAACACGAAACGAAGTTGAGCCGGGAGAGACAGAAACAGAACAGCAAAGAAGAGGATAAAAGTCCAAAACCCCACTTTGCGAGGAAAGAAAAAAGGAACCTGAAACTTTTGCAGAGCTCCGGGAAGCTCATTTTGTGGATACGGACAAAGGACGAAGGATGGAGTGTCAGTTGAAGAATAGTATTGTCCAGCTCCTCCTCCTCCAGCTCCTCCTTCTCTTCCTCCTGCTGCTTACGTGTCCCTCCTTCTACCACTGCCATAGCTCTCCAGTAGTACTCTCCCCGTCCCCTTTCGCAGCCGGATTCATGTCTCCTCTCTCTCCTTCTCTACCCTTCCGCGACCAAATTCTTCGTTCTTGATTCCATACCCAAGCTTCTGATCGCGCAAGTCTGCTGCAGCCATTCGTCCTCCTCCTTCCTGCTCCTCCTCCTCTTCCATCTTCTTCTTCCCTGCCATTAGCCTAAGCCAAAAAGGTAACTGACAATTTTGAAAACATAAATTGCATGCAGCCAATGGGAAGGTGCAGCATCCACTCAAGGGCCCCAGCATTTTAATTTGGGTTGTGAGGGCAGGGGGGAGAGGTTTTTTTTTTTTTTTTTTTTTTTCCTTTTAAGCTAGGTCCCCCCCTAGCTTAAAAGAAAAAAAAGCAAAGCACCTTAGCCTTTCCTATTGGCTGAAAGGAAAATAAATCCTCCCCCCTCACCCCCGCCTCCCCCAATAAAACTTGCATGGAAAGTCAAGTGTCCAAGTGGACACTGCACAGTCCACTCTCTCCACACCAAATACAGCTTGAAAAAAGAAAAACCTCCCGTCCAACCTCCCAGCCCTAAACCCAAAACTTAAAAGGAAAAAACCAAGGCACCCTGAGAACATGATTGCACTTCCCAATTGGCTGGATGATTTTTTATTTATTTATTTATTTTCCCCCTGAGTTGCTGATGTGTTCCTACCATTTCTCCAAGTTGTTCCCCAAGTTCCCAATGTGTTCCCCATGGGTATTCCCAATCGCACCTGATTTCAAACCCATATGTTTTGCCCAAAGTCCTCCCCTTCTCACATTTATCGATGGGCCAAAGGGGGAGGCACTCCATCTATCCATAGAATCTTCAATTTTTGTGAGCCTTCATAGTGTCAATTATTTTATGCCGGGGCCAATCAAATTCAATAAAAAAAAGTTGGACTTGTGAGGGATAAAGGTCAGGCCAAAAATGGTGATAAACGTTTTTGGGAGGAGAAATCTCATGCAGCCAATGGGAAGGCCCAAGCACACACTGAATGTGCCTTGCATTTTTTCCTTTTAAATTTGGGGGGCGGGGGATTTAGAGGAGGATATTTTTCAGTTTTCCCTGGTTCCCACAATGTTGACCATCCCACCATCCGCCCCACCATCCGCTCACTTTGGCTGGGGCCCTCAATGGATGTGGGGAGGGGGGGCTCCAGCCAATCAGGAATAACTGCATCAAGACACGGACACCTATTTTTTTATAGTAGTAGACTCTTCCATCATCTTCTTCTTCCGGGATGAGGAACTTGGATGGACGGATGACGGGACGGATGGATGGAAAGGAGGACCAACACCAACCAACACCGCCGGACAAACGGACACCACGGATATTATTATTCACTTTTCCTATATCTTGAAATTATTTTATGAATACAAACAATAGATGTAAGGTATGTAATCAGCAGTTACGCCTGGATCAATGGTCTAGTTAGGGTTTCAAAGACCTTGATTACGACTTATTTTTTCTAGCACAAGAGATGAGTCTTGAAGAAGAACAGGTTTGACTCTTGAATGAATTGAACGAGACTGTAAAGGTTAATGTGCATGACTTTCCCAAGTTAGTGTTTAATTTATAATAGTTATTTCAATGCATGTTTGTTTTTTACGTGTCATAATTGAACCATTTATGTAGTTTTGCATATGGCAAATTATGACTTCTCACTATCCTATGTAATGGTCTGTACAGGTGAGGACTTGGACATAGAACTCAGGTTGATTGGACTTGGATCAACTTCAAATGAAAAATGAAGATTCACCCTAGTTGCCGTAATTTCAAGCGTGCCAACACATAGTGTTTGTAGTGTAGCACCATCATGCTTAATGTTGTCCCTCGAGATGGTTTTCCAAGGTTTGCCATATTATCCATAGTTAATGACAACTTAGAGGGTTCTCTTAACAAGCCAATGGTCCAAAACAACAAGATTGTGGCAAACATGAATGTGGATAAAAAGTATGTAATAGCCTGGTCAACAATCCAACCACATGTTTCATTGTTGGGAAGGAAGTTCAAGATCTTTCTACAACAATTAAAAACATCCATGGTAATTTATTTCTCATATATAGTTACTAGTTTGAACCCCGATCCTAATGCACAAGTGTGTGTATATTTGACGATACATATTACAAAATTACAACTACAAACTACATTTCCAAAACCTTTCTATATACCACATTCCACATGTATCCATTAAGACCCTAATTGTTGAAAATCTTGATTTTGCACTGCTTGTGACTTGTGAGATAGCAACATATAGTTGACCATGGGAAAAGTCCGGAGATGGCAAATATACCCCAACGTTGTTCAGTGTTTGACCTTGACTCTTGTTGATTGTCATCACAAATGCCACTCAACAAAAAATTGATGACGACACAAAACAAACGGCCAATCAATTCTAAAGTGACCCAAAGGGACCCGAAGGGACACATGATGATGTGGGGTATGAACACATGTTTCCCGACATTGTTCCATGTGATGATCTCCGCTTTAATGACACGTTGACCCAATTTTTTAACAATCACTTTGTACCACTGCACAATCATGTTGATTGATTGAAATTGCACAACAAAAAGATTGGCACGCCCACTTTGAATTCCAGCTTATGATTTATGATACCACTGAATTGCAAAATGTTCAAAAATTCCACCGGATATAATGAATCCCTTGAAATTCCTGCAACAACACTTGCACCTTCTTTGTCGAAGCCAAAGAATATGCGCTCAGATACGTGTGCAATTTTTCAAGTAGTAATTCAAAAATTGCATTGTTGACTTCATTAATGTCAATATTTTTGGGGGCCAAAATGATGCGTTACATAAGATACATGGCATTTCCAGAATGGCGTTGGTGATCCGAATAGATGGTTCCGATTAATCCTCTTAAGTTACAATCTTCTAATGGCAGCCTCATATGGGACAGAATCTTGATCCAATCTAAATCAACACCTTCTTCTTCTACAATGGCAGGAAGACTATTATCTCCAACATTTAACACCCATTTGGCAAACTTTTGCTACTTTTCAAAATTGGTTGCCATGACTCGCATGTTAATATGAAGACGAAAAATCGTAACATGTTGCTAAAGATGTGATTGAGGCAACAAAACACTAATAATGTCTTTTCGTCCTCCCTTGGGAACAATAGACAGGATTTGTCACAAATCCGCACCAAGGACCACGATTTTCCCACTAAATTTTTTTTGGTTGCTTGTGCATCATCTAATTGCATCAAATCAAGCATGGTCCGATCAACAGCTTCGAAAGCTTAGCGATGCATCATCAATGCCTCATCCCAAATGATCAAATTAATTTTACACACCAACTCAGCCTCTTTCATATGTTGTGTGATGTTGTAAGTTGATTCATCGTGCATATCAATTAGAATCTTGAATCTTGAATGGGCGGTTCTGTTGCCCAAAAGCAACAAAGGTGCAATTCTTGATGAGGCAACTACAAGCACAATTTTGCCTTGCCCTTGTAAACGGGACAAAAACATTGTCCAAACAAATGTTTTGCTAATTGCACCACTCCCATACACAAAGAACAATTTGCCCTCTTTGTTTGTCACAACATTTAAAATAGTTTCATATGCGCTACGTTGATCATCATTGAACCTATTTTATGTATCGTCTACATATGTGTTCAATGAATGTTGATCATAAGCTAATTTTTTTTAGACCAATCAATTTCCTCCATGAATAAGAAGGACGTAATTAAACTTGGGAAACGTTGGAAAATCTTCCAAACGATGATCATTGCAGATGAAAACCTTATTGATCTCATACAATGCACAATCTTTTAACGCATCCTCAGAAAGGGTAACAACTAGATCATCACGTTCGTGGCATGTCATTGCCTCAATGTCATCATTCAAAGACTCCCAATGTGCATCCCATAATTGTCTAGCATTCCTCACCTCACAAAACATCAACATGCAGGCAAACATGTCATGCAACTATCGTCCTAAGGCCTAAAGATCGGCTTCTTCCGATGTTTGATGCCATTCATTGTCATATGCATGCAAACCCATTGCAATTTTTGCATCTTTGAATGTGTCATGCTCTTTGCCATCCACTATCCATAAATGTTCATAGGATGTGGCACCTTTGACGTAGTTTAGCAACATCCACAAATAATAACGTTCACCTGATGTCGAGTGTGCATAATACATGCAACCAATGGCAAAGCCTCTTTTGTGCATTATCCATCGCTTCATTTTTCAATTCCACACCCATTGTTAAGGGAATTAATCGATTCTCGGTTTGTTTTAAACCATTCCATCAGCATCGTTATGGAAATGGTTAATTATGTTGCCACTTCTTGCACATCATTGTCATCATCAAACAACACCATTTGTTGATTAGGCATATGATATTATAAACATTCAACAATAGGAAATCGCTCATGCATATCAAACTTGAAGATGCGCCACGCTGATTCTGATGTAGATACATAGCGACACTCAAGATTTTTTAAATTTCATCGGCTTCAACCACATTCCCTTCGGTGGCATTATCGCTCTAGCATGAAATCTCAACAATTGCACGATCATGTCCTTTGTAAATGTACTTGAACAAATATTTAACTACACGAATGTTGTTGTAGAACTCAAAAATGATGTGTGCATCGTTTTGGTTGACAAATAAACAGCTAGATTTTGAACATTCGGGCTACCAAATCCGGTTGATCCTGAAGTTGTTGTCAAGGCGATAACAGTCTTTTGATCTCAGGCCATTGGGGATTGCAATTGAATGTAACAAATGCATCTGGGCAGTGCGCCCATTTGTAGATTGCCATGGCATTTTGATAATTATGAACCATGTAACGTGGACCTCCTATGAAAGAAGATGGCAAAATGATCCTCTATTTGATGGCAACAACAAAATTGTCACCTGCAACAATGGCGTCCTAAAGGCCTTGATAGAGATCTGCATGAAGTTTTTTTTCTAATTTAGGCGCAGATACCTCAAGCAATTTTGTTTAATAGCCACATAAGCATCCACAATGTATTGTTGCTTCAATCGATCACCCTGAAGCAATGCAATGCCATCAATGTCTCGATGTTGAAGTCAATAATTATAAAATTCAGCCATTTTCACATTGCGATGCTTTCTTTGATGCTCAAATTATTCCGCATGGTCTTCATTGAAATCTACATCAACATCCCGCAAAACAACACCATTGAGCCAAATATTCGGATGTCATCCATCCTCACTGTAAGGAAATAGCAATGGATCTTATAAAGCCATGTATCCCACATGTAGTTCGAAAATGCGTTGAAACATGCCATCTTGTTGAGCAATGACAACGTCACACCTCTTTACAACCTCAGAACCATCTACTACCATCAATGCAACAACTTCATCGGTCGTCGGCACATTGTATCGGCGGGCATCCTTTGTTCGAGAGGCAATGAAACACAATTTCAGATCCGTGGGAGCTTCTATTGCCATCATATCCCTTGCCATTTTGAACATTTCGACATAGGGATTGATATTATACATCATGGGCAACAACCCATCCAACATCATTCGATTAAGCAATGGCATAACGGCATGGCAGTTTTAACATTCGCTCTCTGTATCATGAATGTACAATTGTGCAAACTGTGGATGTTGTCCTTCGACAAGACATAGGGATCCAATTTTGTGATAAAGTTCACCCTGAATGCAAAAGGAGTACGGTCTAGTGCCTCTTATTACCGACTCGTCAACTTTGGCACCAAATGAAGTGAATGCCAACATTGAATTGTACATGCAAATCTAATCTTGAAATTTCACGACACTTCTTTCTTTGCTAGTTAAAAGAACTTCCAACTCTTGTGGTGTTGCAAGAAGACTCCACAACAGAACTTTGTCATTCTTATAACATAGAAAAAATTATGGGTTGTTGTTGTTCGACTTTGTTAATTGTTCTTTAATCCACATTTTTGCATTACAGAATCCACAAATTGTGTCCATTTATCCATAATCCCATCATGCCAAGGCTAACACATTTTTGTCTTTAAACAATTATAATGTGTCATTACCAAAAGAAGGTTGTGCACATGTTGTTGCTTGTGGTACAGTTCGTCATTCTCGACGCAAACGATTACTTCATTCTTATGGCATTTCAAATGGCACGGCCAACTCTACAAACAATTGCAATGCGTCATTGCCAAAAGATGGTTGTGCACGTGTTGTTGCTTATTGTATGATTCGTCGTTCATGACGTAGACGATTATTTCGTTCTTCTAGCGTTTCAGGTGGCATGGCCGACGTTGTACGTTGCTTGGCACATCGTTCTTTCTACAAGCGATTACGACGTTCACATGTAGATTTCAACGTGTCTTGATTGAATTCTACTGGAGCATTAATATGCGGAACATGATTTTGCAAATAATTAGTTTGTTCGTCATTTTGTTGAGCTTTTGGGTGTTGCCAAATGGTTGCCAAAGCACTACCATGTTGCGCAATGCATGCATGCATACGTTCTTGTATGTCTTCAAACATTGTGAAAATATATGTTAGGTTTGTTACTGATGTTGATATCAAAATCTTTGGGGGGGGGGGTTCCTACACTCTTGTCTTCTGTTGGTGCTGTATTCCTCCTGGAAATATTCTCACAAATGTCATCACAACAACACGGGTAGTGTTGATCACGATGAGGTTTTCGTTCCCAAGAATAAAAAGGAGATTGTTGTTGCAACAAGAGGAGGATGGGGAGTCACAAAATACCTTCAACATCCACTAGGTTGGATCTTGATGATCGCTCTCATGCTTCTATTGGGATGGCCTCTTTATCTGATTTGCAACGTTTCAAGGAGAAAATATTCGCAGAAAATATATGTTGGGTTTGTTGCGGATATTGATATCAAAATCTTATTGGGGGGTTTCTCCTGCACTCGTATAAATAAATCTTGTTGGTGTCGTATTTCTCTTGGAAGTATTCTCATAGGCGTCATCACAGCAACACGGGTAGTGAAAGGAATGTTTAGTTCAACTGAACTTCTCGTCTATCATTGTGGAAATTTTTCTGAAACCTCATAGATATGAGATGCTCATTTGTTTTGTTGAGACAAACATTCTTCTTCTTCAAAGGACATATTGTCATGAAATGATTTATGGTTAATAGTAGTTACCTACCTACAATAGGAAGGGCAATGTGAAGTAGGGATACTTTTAGTTCTTGTAGCTTATAAGGGTTCAGATTTTGCAAATTGTTTCAATCTTCTCAAAGCATGATAGTTGAAATGTGCTCTTTTTGGGAGTTTATACGGTTTTAATCATGACTGCCAAACCCTATATGGGTCATCACAATGTTGCCCAAAGCATTGTTGCTGGTCTGTGGAGCTAGTGAATGCAGCATCTTGGGCCAATTTGCTTCAGTTTCAATGGTGCTTATTGTACATCTCTTTATAAACACGAAAAAAGCCACATGTAAGTTCAACTACTATTTTTAGCTTGTGGATTACATTCTGCACATAGATTTAAGCCTTGTGTAGCTCCCCCTTCACCCCTAAACCCTAAACCCTAATTATTTTTCCACTTCAATTTTGCATTGTCTCTTCATTCTTTCATCTCACCAATTTGCTTGACCAAGCCCTACCTTTTTGCATACAACAATATCAAGTCAATGAATTTCACCTAGCTAAATTCCCCCATGGTTTTATCAAATCCAAACCCAACTCCAAAAAGCAATAGGAAATCATTCTTCGAATATCTGAAAGACATGTCATGAATGATAAAAAAATCTTGAGTTTTTTGGAAACTTTAATCTCTATAGACTATCCGGGATCAACAACCAATGCCATGAAAATCACACAACAACTACACTCCTAGCTTTGAAGCTTCTTGTAAGTTTTGTCGTTGCACCTAGATTTACATCTTGAGGTTTTCGTTCCCAAGAAAAAGAAGGAGATTACTGCTATAGCAGCAAAAGGATGGTGAGTCACAAAATACTTTCAGCTATATTAGATGGATGACATGACGGATGGATGGATGGAAAAAACTTCACAACCACGACGTCCTTTACTATATATAATTATCCAATTATTTAGTTTTCTGGTTTTTCTATGGGGATGCAGCCTAGTTATTTCAACGGTTAAGAAGTTTCAAGGGGCTAATTAAATCGTTGTGAGCATGTTGGTGTAGAGCCAAAGGGTGCCTAATAGCCTAAGGCTATTTAGCATGACAAAATTTCAACTTTCAATCTTACAAAACACCCCAACACAAAAGACCTTCCAACTTATTGTGTTTGGGGTAAATTACTTGCATACATTGACTATGTGATTATTGTTTGACTTTGTGTTTTAAAATTTATTTGTAAGCATGGGTAACACATGGAATTTGCAATTTAATTTGATATAGGTTAATAAGGGTTTTAGATTGAAAGACGGGTTTACAAAACGCAATTAAAAAGAAATTGGCTAATATCACACCACATATAAATCTCCAATGATCTAACATATTACCTATTATAATGTCTGGTTCTTTGATTCATCACCATATTTTAATCATAGATTGTTGGCTTTCCACATAATCACCCCCAAAACTAGGTGCATCATTGGATGCATCCTTAGGGCGTACCCCGTCTAAACATGTATTTACTAAAACACACAAGGGCACTCAAAACAAGGAAAAGGGCACACCATAAGGAAACAAAGGTATCCAAACCCATGGTAAGCCCACTAACACTACAACATCAGGGGCCTATTTTGCGATCCAAATATCATCGCAAACAACAAATAAAGAAGTTTCCGAAAGCCCGCTGTTGCGAACCATAATTCCTCGCAAACTTTTAAGCTTTTACGTTACCATAACATTTGTACCCGTACAATCGCAAGTCCTTTGCAACTCCTGAACTTAATACAATCGCAAAACTTTTCTAATTACAACTACTTCTATCCATTGTTTGCGATTAACATTACATCGGAAACTATTTGCAGTAAACCCATCACCACAATGACTTAGCGAACCAACTCAAAAGTCTATCAATTTCTGATATAAGATCTAACGCATTTTCAAAATGCTACTAAAAGTTTGCAATTAACATTACATCGGAAACTATTTGCAGTAAATCCATCACCGCAACGACTTAGAGAACGGACTCAAAAGTCTATCGGTTTCCGATATAAGATCTAACACTAACATTTTGGGATTTTCAAAATGCCACTAAAAGTTTGCGATTAACATTACATCGAAAATTATTTGCAACAAACCCATCATCACAACGACTTAGCGAATCAATTCAAAAGTCTATCGGTTTTTGATATAAGATCTAACGCAAACATTTTGAGATTCTCAAAATGTCGCTAAAAGTTTGCGAAATCTATGATTTCGTAAACCTGTTCTGGAATGATTTTACCCGTAAGAATGTAGCGATGTCTGTGACATGGTATATTTGGTCTTTTGGCTTTTGTAGTGTTGCGAATAATTATGATTCACAAATGGTTTTGAAATCCATTGTGTATCGCAAGAGCATGGCACTATATTCTTATTTTGGAAGGAGGATTTATATTCATTTGGAGTCACTTTGGGCCACAAAAAAAAAATCTATATCAAAATTTCAAAATTTATAATGTAAAAGGGTTTGCAACCTTTGGGTATTTAACACACTAGTTATCTATCTAGACTTCCTTCCCCTCTTGGATTTCTTCCTTGAATGTTTCTTCCTAGTGTTCTTTGGTGGAGGGGGAGGTTGCTCATCCTCCTCCTTCTCATCATCGTCCCACTGCCCCTCCTCCTCGTCCTCATCCTCATCCTCTTCCCTATCCTCTTTATCTTTGCCCCTTACAGAACTTGCATTTCGACTAGCAAATGAACAGGGCCCACTACTAGTGGTAGCACTGGGAGCAATGTTAGCGCCTCTCTCCTCTTCATCACTACTACCTTAGGAGCTTTCATTCTCACCCTCAAATGCCTGCATTTCAACATGCAAAGCTTAGTCAACACCATAAATGAAAATCTTGATTCAAATGACAACAATCTCAACACAAACATAAATTGAATCCCAACCAAACCCACTCACAAATAGTGCATCAACATGTTCAAAAAGATGTTCCATGCCATGCTCCTGGCCCATTGTTATTTTTTCAGATGTGATCTTCCTTTTGTACCTCTTGTATTGTCCCCATAATACAACAATTCAATAAAAATGCATAAAAAATCTATTCAAGTCTCTGACCACTTTTACAAATCGAAGACCTTCGCATACTGAAACTTGCAAAGCAGTTTGCGAAACAAATCCCATCGTATCTTTGCGAAACAAACACCATTTGACCTACCTTTGTGATGCAATTCGCATCGCAAAGGTATCACAAACAGAAACTATTTAACTTGACAGAAACTCAACTTTATTCGAATCTTTGTAGGAAAGAAATGGAGGAGAGCAAGGGTACTTACAAATCTTGCTTTAAGGCCGGGAATGCCACCTTGCCCTAGCCTGTGGGTGGTGGGTGGAACCAGTTTCACTCGGTCTGCTGCCTTAAGGAACTTCAATGGTGGATCACTAATTTCGTCCACCATTGATTGGCATTCAGTAAGCTTCAGCTCTAGTGCCTTCAGGTCACGGTTAAACCTCCCCAACTCTCTTGCCTTCTTGGCCTTGGCTAGCTGCTTTGTGATCTCCTTCAGCTGCCTTGTTGCATTCAACTACACTTCAGACTGGTAGAAGGCATTCCAGATGTCTTTTGGGAACTAAAGCGACCTCTTCAAGTTCTTACACACATTCAGGTCTCTCAGGTGAGCACAAATCTTCATCATGTCGTGGTATCTTGCTTGAGACATTGAATTGGAGATCTTGTCTGCAATCCATTGTGAATCAAGTTCTCTTCCATTTCGAAATGCTCCTTTGACCTAATTTATCACTTTCTTTTGCTCTGCCTTTGAAAGAATGCCCCACTCAACTTTTCGTGCAAAGTTGGTGGAGGCAATGTGCCTAATGGTGCTCTTGGCCCCAGTGTATGCCAACTCAATTGGAATTCCCTCCTCTGCCAATGTTATCAAAGGGAGTTTTTTCCTCACCTCCTCCTTCTTTAGGTCGAGCTTCTCCTTTCTGATGACATCCCTCTCATCCTTCCTCCTTTTCTTCTCGAGAATTCTAGTGAAAGAGCTCCTGTTGTTGCTCTCTCATCTCTCTTTCTCTTCTTCTTTGTTGCCTTGGCTTCTGCAGCCTTCCTTACCTCCTCCTCTCTTTGTGCTTCCCTAGTAGTCGGCCCTGCTTGCAATGCTTGACCTAAGATGGCTAACAAGGATGCCAACTCTTCAGGTGTCCTAGTATTGATTACAAACATTTCTGAAGCTCTCAAGTGATCAACAACCATCTTCCTCAACCTTTCTTCGTTGTTGTCACCTCCTCTAGACCCAGAACCCCCTCCACCAGTCCCAACCATTGCAATCCGCAACCTCCTCTCTTCCCAAGCTTTCCTTTGACAATTTTCGAGCAATGCTGAGATTGAATTCAAATTCGCTCACCGTCCTATTCTAATATAGACCCCCAGAAAGATTTCACTACACCTTCAAGGGATTCCGTTCCAGCATAAGGACTTTCGACAATTTAGGGCTTGCGATGTAACCCGCATCACAAAGGCCGTGCAATGTTGTTAGTTTCGCAAAGTTAAAGGGTTGCGAAGTTGGGCGCTTCGTTAATGTAAGGTTTTTTTTTTACAAATTCATTATGGGGGGAGGGGTTGGTTGAAAGTGGTTATTTCCAAAATACTAGGCACTCATGGGTTTTAATTCATTGGTGTTTTTCTTTTCTTTTCAGATGTCATTACTACCATCTACTTAATATGTTATTCCACTTTAAATTTTTCCTTCTCATTTATCTTTTTGTATATTTTTTAATCTATTTTTTTTAAAAACATTTCCCCCCCTTATTTCCATCCTCCCCTCTTTTTCCTTAATCCTTCTTTTTTTTCCTTTTTCATTTTTTTTCCTTACTCAATGTTTCTTATTTTTTTCTATCATATTTTAAAATTTTACCTCTTCTTTTATTTGTTTCTTTTTATTTATCTATTTTCTATCTATCATTTTTCTTATTTTTTTCAATTTGTGCTAGTATATTTTCTTTTATTCTTTATTTTTTTTTTAACTTTGTAAAAGACATTCATTGAATAGTAATGAACAAATATAAACAAACTTGGAGAAATTTTTTTTTATAAACTTTTAAAAAAATCCTTACATTTTTAATTATGTAAACTAAAGATTTCTGTTATCATCCTTATTGTAAAACTTAGTTGGCAACAAAGATACAACTCCAATTTTAGTGCAATTAAAAAATCTTGAATGTTCTAAGTTTATTTTTAAAACCTTCTTGAAGTGTTTACTTTGATGACATGTGACTACACCTATTATCATCATCATCACCAAAATCAAGAGTCCTAATTCGCACCCAAATCTCAAACACCCCTTTCTTCCTCAAGCTTGCTACTTTTGCTTCATGTAGCAGCTTTGCCAAAGGAAAGGGGAAAAAAAGTATAAAAACAAAGTTCTTCGACACCAACCCTTCAAAACTATGGCCTATTAACACAATAGGACTATGCCATTTATACATGCACAAAACATATTCATTTACTATATTGAACTTCGAGGAAATATCTAATTGATTTCTACATTTCATATTAGTTAAGTCTATATTTATATGTGACTGAAATATATCATCGAGTGCACACCTCTTACATTGCTCAAAAGAATTGTTACACATTCCTGCACTGTAATTACGATTAAAAAAAAAATCACCTTGGATGCCGAATCCATGAGGACGATTGTCACATCACAAATTTTTATTATAATTTCGGAAGCAAAAGAACGACTCAACCATTCCTCGATAGGAATATACTTTTACCAAAGGGAATTTATACAAATGGTGAAAAATTTAAGATGACGAGTTCACGAGGTTTTGTTTTTTAAGAATCGAAGGTGAACACTTCCTGAATACCAATTGGCCCATATAAACCGCAATCAACATTGATCGAATGGTCTGTAATGCCATACAACCCGTCAAGAGGTGTACATCGGCGATAAATTAAAAACATGTCTATTTCTACAGAGAAGGACATGCTGAAAAGGAAAGTTAGATGATCAAGTAAACCGACCTTCTCTTTGGAACACAGGGTTAACAAATACAGAGGGAAATCATACAAACGGTG
Organism: Sphagnum contortum; assembly: GCA_963920785.1. NCBI lineage: Eukaryota > Viridiplantae > Streptophyta > Sphagnopsida > Sphagnales > Sphagnaceae > Sphagnum > Sphagnum contortum. The sequence continues at coordinate 12,609,343 of OY987278.1, forward strand.
AAAAATTTAAGATGACGGGTTCTCGAGGTTTTGTTTTTTAAGAATCGAAGGTGAACACTTCCTGAATACCAATTGGCCCATACAAACCGCAATCAACACTAATTGAACGGTCTGTAATGCCATACAGCCCGTCAAGAGGTGTACATCGACGATAAATTAAAAACATGCGTAACTTTATAGAGAAGGACACACTGAAAAGGAGAATTAGATGATCAAGCAAACCGACCTTCTTTAAAAAACACAAGGTTGACAAATATAGACAACAGTGCCATCGAAACTCATAAGCGTCCAATCACATAGGTTCGTGTTATATAAGTTTGCTTACTCAACACCATTTAGAGAGTGGTACAAATGAACATTATATATCAAGCACCAAAACCCTCCCGTGCAATGTGAAAAGGGAAAGAACATTCACCCCAATCATCGAGTACCACACTTCAGCCTGCAACCATAGATTCTCAAGCACCCAATTTAAGCTTCGATCAGAATATGCGTACCACCCATGGAGTTCGCCGATGTCCCCTCAACACCTTCGAACAAAATCCCAAGCTTGCAGGTCCTGGAACTACGGGATCGCGACCTACGATGGCGCGCATCTAAAAGTTGAAATCGAATTGTAAATTCTCATATGTGAAGCTGGTTTTCTCTCCCTTGGCAAGATTCAACTCCCATACCTGGAACCTCTTGTAGATGGCCTTGTGAAATTCGGGTAAGAACTTGCGGCCGTTGGTTTTGAGAATCTTGAACACAAAGGTTTTGAGCTTGGTGTGTCCTTCTTCGGAAGGATCCAGATATGCAAGCACGCAAACTCCCCCCATATAATCCCAACTCGGATGGTATGTCCCCATGAACACATCCTTCTTCAAGACTTTGTTCATGTCGAACAACACCGGGTAGCTCTTGGCATCCAACAAAATGATGACTCTAGGATCTGGGAAACCAGGTGGCCTTGGAGCATGTTTACTTGGAACATTGTGCTTTAGTACTTCTGCACCCGGCTAGTGAAGAATTCTTGCAGTCCTTGAAACCAGAAGAAATCCAATCTGTCCTTGATCGCACCTAGTGTGCTTCCATACTCCCCAGGAATTGCCTTCAGCGGTAACTTCGAGTTGGATCCTGAATTCGAGGCTGTGGAAACCTAGGAAGTAGAAATGCAAGAGATTCTTAGAGGTGCAAGCTCATCATCATCACCATCATCGTTGAATCTTCTTCTGCTTCTTCTACTTCTTCTTATGGTTCTCGCAACAACATTAGTACTGCTACGACGAGAACTTCCCCCAACTCTTGCTCCATTCTTTAACCGTTGTCCATGCAACTCCTACACAAATCGCAGACTTTCTGCAAAAGCCAAGGTGGAGCAAACCTAGACATCACTACTACTTGCAACAATAATGAAAGCTACTCCTCTGGTCAAGCTCCAGTTTGATGCAAGTACCAACTGGTTTACCACCATTGCTGTAACACAAAAACTAAAGCTCTGCAAGTCTTTAAAAATCCCGAGTCCTAGTTTGCACCCAAATCTCAAACACCCTTTTCTTCTTCAAGCTTGCTGCTTTTGCTTCGTGTAGCAGTTTTGCCAAAGGAAGGGGGGGAAAAAATATAAAAACAAATCTCTCTCTCTTTCTCTCTCTCAGAAGAGAGAGTCTCTTCTTCTTCTTCTTCTTCCCTTTGAGCTTAGAGAGTTGTCCTGGTTTGCATCCACATCCAACACCCTTTCTTCCTCAACCTGCTTCCTTTAGTTTCACCCCAAAAAAAATAAAAGAAAAAAAATTCTCTCTAGCTCTCTTCTTCCTTCGGGGAGTTTACTATGCTTTCCTTTGAGCTCAGAGAAGTTCTAGTTTACCATCAACAACAAATTGCTTGCCTTGTCAACAAGGCAGTCCGTCAAGCTCTCTGACAGACGAAACTGGCTGTTAGCCCATTGCCCCATCACAAACATTCCTCAACACCTCAAGGTAGGTCAACTTTGTTGTTATATTCTTTGCTTCAATGATTATCTGCATTCTGACAGAACCACAATTGTATATGTCAGTGGATGCCCTAATTGGTAGTGAAAATTACTTTCACATCAGCACGTGCATCAAATCCATCCAACTGGTTCAACAACTCTAGCATAGTTCTTTGAATCTCTCACTCTCCCCCTGAGTGTGCATCGTATCTGCCAAGTAGTGTAGGAACCTCAGAGACCCACTCTACAACACATCCCTCAAGTTTGAACTATCAGAAGTGTACATGTGGAAAAAAAACTGGATTATTCTATCCAATGTTGTGCAAGAGGAAAACCTACCTCTTTGTCCCAATGGCATCAATTTTGTCAATAAAGACAATGGATGGGGAATGCTAATCAGCAACACAAAAGAGTTCTCGCACCAACTTGGACCATCCCCCAAATACTTTTGTATTAATTCACTTCCAACCACCCGCAAAAATGTTGCCAATGTGGAATTTGCCACTACTTGCTCCAAATTCCAACCCCAGGTCTTTACTTTTAGATTGCACCTCATGCATTAGTGCCAATAACAACCCAAAACAACAAAATCCCTCAATCCTAAGCAGTTCGTCCTGCACTCAAAAAGCTCACCTTGGCAAGCAATGTTTTTCCAATCCCAGGTTCCTCGTAAAGGATAACACCCTTAGGAGGCTTGATACCAATGTCCTCATAAAGCTCTAGATGTGTGAGAGGCAGCTCCACTACCTCCTTAATCTCTTGAATCTGTGAATCTAGACCTCTGATATTTGCATACAGTACTAGGAAAGTGGGGTGTAGTTCACTAGACTATTTAACTGTGAAACCGTAAAAGTGAATTAATTCATTATAATTTCAGTGCTTTTACCTTCATTGGTGAAAATGGTTCACTATATGGTGTACATGTTTACTAAGGGTGAAGTTTGTTTACTAGGTTTACTAGGAACCCTAAACCTCGGCGTTGGAAACCCTAATGGGATTTCCTTCACTCTTTTCTCTTGGTTGTGCATAATTTTTCGTTTGCAGATTGGGCTTTGTTAGAGGAATTGCAGAGCCCTTTTTACTTGCTTGCTTGTTGCTTTTCCAGACTAAGAACTGCTTAGGTCTGGCTTGTTTGGTGTTTTTGGGAGAGTTCTAGGATGGTGGGTGTAGAGGACAGGAATGAAGATGTTGCAGAGGAGGAAGCTTCAGGACCTAGCAGTGTTCCGGATGCAACAACTCTAGTTCCAGCTCCATCTGTGGAGGATGGTGGAGTCATCTTTGTGCTGGAGAAAGCCTCTCTGGAATCTGCCAAAGTGGGGATGGTAAAGAAAACAAAAGAAATCCCCTCTCCTTTTCTCTCTGGGGAGGAGGGTGGGGAGTTTTTCTTTCAAGGGAGTCGTGATTGAGATGTCCACAATGAAGGGGATTATAAAGGTGATGCCATACGGGTACGAGGATTACGCATTCCCTTTCGTGGAAGCAAGCGGCGGGGAGCTTTGGGTGCATGTGCTGCAAGTTTTGGGTTGCCTGATCTTTTGCACTATTTCTCTCTTCAATCTCTCTCTCTTTCTCTCTCTCTATGGTTTCCAATCTTTCACAATTATGGGTTTTTTGGGTTGTCTGATCTTCACTCTTTTCTAATTTTGCAACAAACCCAAATTTGTCAGACTTTTGTATTATAATGAGCAGCTTCAGCAGTTACACTAGTTCTCCATTTGTGTGATATTGATCAACAGCTTGACGCTCTTTTAATTTGTGCACTCCAACTGCTTTTTAATCAAGCTTTGTGTTTGTTTGGTACTCCGTCTTGTTGGTTTGTTTTGTGACTGACTACATGCGTGCTTTTGTAACGTTTTTGTATCGTAAGAAGAATTTTGCTGATGCGCTTAGGGAATTTATCTTCTGTTGAAACTCTGGAGAGAAGCTATTGAAGGAGAAGAATTGTAGCTAGAGACGACACTTGCAAGAAAGAAAGAGAGTTCTGAGATCAGATCACGAGGCCAGAAAAGATTCATAAGAACGTGGCAGCAGAAGAAGAAGAAGCAACAACAGTGGTGCCATCCTTTTTCAAATGTCCGATTTCGTTGGAGCTTATGAGGGATCCGGTGGTGTTGAGCACAGGACAAAGCTACGAGCGGAGTAGCATCGAGCCATGGCTAGAAGTGGGAACCATACATGTCCAGCGACGATGCAGACGCTGGCTTCCTTGGAGCTCGTGCCGAACCACACGTTGCGGCGTCTCATCCAGAACTGGTGCAAAGCACACGCTGGCGGCGGCTCGTCCGGTGCCCTTGTACGACTCCTCTCGACTCCCTCTGTGCCCGTGGGTGCGGATACCGTGGCCAGAATGCTTCGCGAAGTGCAAAGTTCCGTGGATCCGCTTCCCAGTCTGAAGAACATCAGGTCGGTGGCTCAAGAGAGTGAGAGGAATCGTAAATGCATCTAAGAATCTGACGCCGTCTCCGTGCTCGCTTCGGTGATCGGTGGTGCTCTAGAATTCTGATGTAAGTACCCAATGCCAGTAGAAGAAGAACAAGAGAGGAAGAAGAAGAAACAATAGAGAGTTTCTTTCAGCTTAGAGGCTTGTGAAGAAGCGCTCGCCATCCTTGCGCTTCTTGAGGTGGGAGCAAACAGACAGCGGCAAGAGCAGCTTCTGACGCAGAGTTCGGTTGCAACCCTAGCTTGGTTTTTGTGCAAAGGAAGCTTGGATGCCAGGGTAAATGCCGCAATCGTTCTTGTGGGAATCGCATCGGAAACGGAATCATCGCACAGCAGCAGCATTGGAGCGATGACGGGAGTGCTTGAAGCTCTAGCCAAGTTGTTGTGAGAGGAGTTCTACCCCAAGGCCATCAGGGCCGGCTTGAAGGCTTTGCTTACCATCTGCATTCCAAGGAGAAACAGGATTAGGGTTGCGGAGGTTGGAGTGGTTCCTTTGCTCATAGAGCTTCTTCCAGATGCCAAGAGAAGCAATGTGGAGCTTGTTTTAGGGGTTCTGGAGCTTCTCTGCACCACAGCAAAGGGAAGAGCAGCTGTTGCCAATCATGCCTTAGCCATGGCTGCTCTAATGCACCATCTACACACAGTCTCCAACTTGGCTACAGAACTCAGTGTTGCAATTCTCTGGTCAGTTTGCATGATGCACTTGCACCAGCAGCGACCAGCAGGACTGGAGCAGCAGCAATAAGAGTAGCAGCAGAAGCTCCTCTAGTAACAAGCTGGAGTTTTGGTTCCGCTGTTGGGATTGGCAACCAAATGGTGATCAGGGAGGAGACATCATGGGAAAGGAATCCATTCACAGAAGTGCGAACTGATTTTGACAAGGACAAGCTTTTGTTGAATGATATTTTGCCTCTTGGTAATGGACATCAGATAAAAGCTTGGATGTTTGCAAAGAGAGTGAGGGACTCACTGGTCTCCAGCTTTGCTAAAAGCTTCAGAGGAAAGGTTGAACAAGCACTGGAGACAAGCTGTTTGCAACAACAACGATAACAAGCTGCTAGATCCAACACTAAGCAACAACAGCAGCAGCCATGCCCACGATTCACCAACTCACAGATTGGAGTAGGAGGAGCTGCTTCTTCACCAATTACTTATGTATCAAAGCTGCTTCCAGGGCAAGAGTCATGTTGGGAAGATGATCAGTTCCTCGCAGACTGGTCTTACAAGGACGAGGTTGAAATTTCAACTAGCTTGAGAAAGCTGATGGAAGAAGAAGAAGAAAAAGAAGGATCTGCCGCAAACGCTAAGCCAGAGCACATCCAAACTCACAGTTGCATAGAAGTTTAGAATCAGCTCCCTCTCAACAAAAATGACTCCGAGGAGACAATTCTAGTGGGTATGTTGGAAGTACCTCAGGCTCTTATGTCTTCTCCTCATATTGTTCCAACTCTTGTCCAGTAGCAGCAGTCCACGAAACTCCTGGAGCCCAAAGCTCCTGTGGTAATTCGATCTACATCTCGCAGGTGCTCTGCTTTCCCTTAAACTACAACAATGAGTTTCATGTCAAAGCATCAAACTGTGCATCCTTTTCTCTAGCCATCAATGATCGACAATTGGCCTGGGATTGATCTGCAGCAACAACAACAAAAGTTCCAATTAGCTCAGAACCAAAACCAAAAGATGGAGTTGAAGGGGCTCCATGAACACATCAAATCCACGGACTAGGTACCGGAGCCAGTACAGCTTGAGCAGCAAAAACTAGATGTGGATCATCACACAGGTCATGTTGTGGGAGGAGGAGCCATAACTGCAAATCCACCACAGAATGTAAAACCTTGTGCTCCTCAGCGGCAGCAGCCACACTACAGAGGCGTGAGACGAAGGCCATGGGGGAAGTTTGCAGCTGAGATTCGAGATTCAACTCGCCGAGGTGCAAGAGTATGGCTGGGGACATTTGGTACTGCTGAGGAAGCAGCTGAAGCTTATGATGCAGCAGCATTCAAAATGCGAGGCTGTCGAGCTCTTCTCAATTTCCCTCTCAGGGCAAGCTCCCTTGCTCAAGCCTCTTCTAGTCCAACTCCAAATGACAACAACAACAACAACACAACTAGCTCAGGTCAAGCAAGCACAATCAAGTCCAAGTGCAACACAATATTTCAACCCCAACAGCAAAACTTGGTTCTGGATCAACTCTTGCTACCTACAAAACACCAACAATTGCTAAATCTGCACAAGGTGGGGATCAAATGGTGGCTACAAATTCGAAGGAGCTTAATGGTGATGAACTTCTTGATCTGTTGCAACAATCAAGAAATGATACAACCACACCAAAAAAGAGATCAAGGGATCAGCCGAGTAATAATGGAACAGGTCTGTCATCATTGGAAACAGATTGTCTTGAGCTCGAACCTTTGCCTTGCAAGAAGAAGATGATGACAAGCAATAGCTGCATGGAGATCAGCAATGAATTTGACTTATCAAAGATGGAGACAATCCAGGAGACACTAGAGTTGCAAGATCTGGGTGTAGAGTATGTGGAGCAGCTGTTGATGTCAAGTAGCTGATGTGAACCTAAAATTGAGATGTCAGACATCAATCTCCTCTTTGCAATCACAACTCCTAGTATCGTAAACTGTAATATAGACAACTTGGAATTCTTTCCTGATCTGTTACCATGAATCTAGTAGTATTAAGCAAATTATTACTACGTATCGACATGATTTTTTCGATGCTACTGGTTCTATCTTTCCACCAAAGCTTGGGAAGAGAATTTGAGCTTTGCAACTAAGATTTTTCCAGCTTTTTCTGCAAGTGATTCTTGTTAGGAAACCTTTTTCTTGTAGCTCATGGGTACAGTAGTGATCTCTTGAGTGTGGATTCATATTTGAACTTGGCAAGTCGGTGTTTCATCAACTCATGGGTGTGCTATTTTGCCTACTATTTGATAAGAGATGAGCAGACCTGCAGCAAGTTCTCAAGCTTAACATTGCTGACTAGCAACATGCCAGATTTCAAACTTAGTTCTTGCGTGCATCACTATTTTATTTGGGTCATTTTTTGATAGAGATGTTACGATGCTTTGCTTGAGGTTGATATATTATCAGCAGCAGCATCAGTGATCAGCTTGAAGAAGGGTACAACTTTTGTGCTTTGCTAAGCCATTAGTGGCAGAATACAGAGACAACCAACCCATAGTATATTGGTTTGTCGTGGACACAAATTTCTGATCTTAATGAGAAAATCCCACATTCTTTTATGCAAGCAGTTTGGGTCCAGATTTGTGTGGTAAACCCATCATGAGTTGAATCAAGGACTGGAATTCTAGATTTGGAAGAAACTGTTCTGGTTTTCAGCTTCACCAGCTTGTTTGGTGCTGTTGCTGCTGCAGGTGAGATGGATTTGAGCTATGTACTCGGACTTCAAGGTTTTCAGACGAGACCAGGAGATGTTGATCTCCGAGATGGAGGATCAGCTTCACACCTTCAACTTTTATGCGTTGGAATGGGGCCTGCTGTTCTGCAAGATCAGCACCTATCTGATGCCTCTGAAGGTGAGAAGGTCAGCACAGGGAGGGTGACAGCGTCTACTATGGAAGGAGCAGAGAATATCCACCTCCCACATCAGAGCAGGCGAAGTGGATTAGGGTTCCCAAAGGATTCTACTGAGAAATTGCTTGGAGAGCTTGAAAGCGCACCAGAAAAAGTACAGTTCCAAACCAACCGCTTCAATTCTCCGGATTCTTAAATTCTGTCGATTCTTTTGATGAGAAAAATCAGTACATGTAAACTTTGCCTTGTAAGAACTGCAGGTTGCAGATATGGAGAGCCAGATCAAGACTATGAAACATTATGCAACGGATAGCAATGCGAACAAGAAGAGTTCAGAGGTTGAGCTTGAAGAATGGATTGATGGTGACTATGAAAATCAGGTTTTCTTCTCAGTTTCTGCTATGTTTGCGTACACAGCTGGGACGCATATGCTTAGACATACTTAAGGAGAAATGGAGCCCTGCACTTCAGATTCGAACAATTTTGCTCAGGTTTATCTTGAGAATTTGATAGTTTTGGTCCCTTTCCATAGGTGTTGATTTTGGGAACTTTTCAACTATAAACAGTTTTGTTTGTAGTGGAAGTATTCCCAGATCTTGTAGATCCTGTGTGCGCTCTGAAGGGGCACATGGTGCTGCATTTTAAGGTCATTTTAGTGTTGAATTTTGAATGCTAATTTCTGAGAGGGTTTGATGGAGATCTTGGTGAAGCTCAGCTGACAGTGTTTCATGTTTGCTAATTATGGCAGTATTCAGGCACCCTTGAGTGCACCCAATCCAGATGACCCTCTGGCAGAGAATATTGCTAAGCATTGGAAGAGTGATGAAGCCAAGGCTGTAGCAACAGGTCAGTATCTCAATTCAACACTATGAGTTTTTCACTTCATTATGTATATTCTTGTTCAGAGCAATAGAAGCTTTAAATTTGGTGTGTAAAGATTGTGTCAGGCTGGATATAATCTGTTGAAACATTGGAGTGTTAATAGTGCTTTGTTTTGGACTTTGGCAATTTAAGTTTGCTGATTGATGATGTACGTATGCTCTTATAAGTGCCAAAGAAGCTGTTTGCAGCATCATTCTACTTACCAAGAGCTTCTGTTGTATCCTGGGCTTGGGAGCAGCCAAAGAATGGACACGAATTTATGCAATTGCAAATTAATGAGGTGTGGTTTGTGATCATTAAGGACCAATGTTGTATGTTCAAAATCAGGAAATTGTGATATGTTGTTGCATACATTTAACCACTAGATCTATTGATGAAGGGACTTGAGAAATTGAAGAGATTTTGTGCACTTATAAACCTACTGTTGTGAAGTGAATGTGTAGCACTCTTTTGGCAAAAGCAAGTGCAGAGCTTGCATATGGTCAAAATGATTGGTTATAGACACTTGCCAGCCTATCAAGATATGTGGTACCGACATCGAAAGCTATGAATTTTTCATGGAGTTGGCAAATATTAGGTTCCTAATTCAGCTTCTGGCAATCGGGTATTGATTTCTGTGATTCTTGAAGTGATGATGATAGCTGTGAAGGATGATGGGTGTCAGCAGGAGCAGGCCATCTTACATAAGGCTCGAGGCGCAGTAGCAGAAGTACCATTAGCACCACAACCCAGCAAGCCTTGGTGTTTAAAACCATGGAATAATCTAGCTACCCAGCGACGACCACACCCTCAAAGTACAAGGACTGCACTAGATGAAGCAGCCCCATTGGGCACAGCATCCTCACAGTCCTGCATTAACCATAGTGCATCTAATGGAATCAATGGTGATAGCTAGGCTGCAAACATTGATATGTTGTACGATGGATATTTTAGGGGCCTTTTTCCAGCTGAGAATGGAAGAAGCAATGAAGCAAGCACATCCCAGACAAATGAGGTTAGATGGTTTCCTACTGGTGGGGAGTTTGGTCAGACCATCGTGATGATGGTCTGGCACTTTGTGAGTGAGCTTGTTGAAGACTATAATTTCTATTTCTATTAAATTTGGTGAAACAAAAAAAATTGAGAGAAGATAGGTGGATACCTATCTTCTCTCAATTTTTTTGTATCACCAAATTTGTCTCACTCAAATTGTCCATTGTCATAAATTTATTGATGTGGTGTGTCTAGGCAGTCTAGGGCAACAAAATGTCATCCAAGGGTAGTGGTGACTCTTCACTTGTATAAATTGCAAGCACACTGAAAGTTCAAACAAGGATCATCAAACCTTACAAGTTTCTATGCATGTTTCTATACTTGTCATCTTGAGTTCTTAAATAGACACATGGAAATTACAAGATGAAAATATTATGGAGTTAATTACCCATATTTAATGGTTAACAAATGAAAAAATCTCCCTAAATCAACCAACCATAATTTGTGAAATAACTCTCCTAAATTAACTAAACACAATATGAAAAAACGATTTAAATTAATTAATCATATCAAGTGAAAAAACCCTCTTAATTGACTAATGTTGTAGGTTGATTTAACTAATAGGTGTAATTTGGACATCACTTGTTTCCATCTTGTTTCACTAGCTTAATTGACCTGTCCGTAGCAACTGGTCCCCGGTCACTAGGAGATTAACCTGCAGTTAAGTTGTTTTACCATGATTGGCTTGTAGTTAATCTGTCTTAGTTCACTCAAATCTGAGTGAAATACAAGGTGAACTTGGCCACATCTAGCTAGTAGTGATATGACTCCAAAGAGGCCTTCTCCACCTTCATAATGGATACCATGGGGTCCACCTCATCTTGCAACAGTCCTACCACTGACAGCACCTGGAATACAATAAGAAATCACTTATTTAAGTGTCACTTGGCCATTTATGATGGCTTAGACCATGTATCTCAAGAAACGATGCTACATATATGCATGGTGATAGACTGAGGTCATAGAACTTTATGCCCTGAAGATGCTGGCACTTCCCTCCTCTGAACTACTAGTTCCCTGTCAAAGATAAAGTTTGGTTTTTCTCCATTATTACGGAGGGTTGGTTGGAGGTCATATGCAGCACTCAATTAGCTTCTAGTAGAGAGAGGGGAACTGTAGAAAATGTGCAGAGCAAAAAAACTGGAAGGAAAGAACAATAATTGGTATGACCAAGGAGTAGAAATGATCCTTGCCATCAAATGCCACCACAATCAAAGGCCAGAGGTTCATTGACTAAGCCCAGGATGAGGAGGGGTTCGTGCTTCACCCATGCAAGCGACTGCTTAATCTCCACACTTCAATATCGGGGTACAACTTGAACAATTCATCCACAACTACAACTCAAGGTGAACTCCTTCTTGGCTTGCCAAACCTTACTATTGAGAATCTCGCAACATAATGGACTGACTTCCAAGATATTCAGTACCCTAGGCTTGAACCCTAAAATGTCCATTGGCCCCTAGCTTCCAGTAAATAACATCCTAGATAATTCCCCCCCTTCATTAGGAAAAGATGAACTTATAGCACCAAATATACTAGATTCCATAGCGCCCAAGCGCTTAGGTTGCCCATCATGTGGACAGGAGCCAGCACAGTTGCAACAGCAGAAAGGCAAAGATAGAAACGTGCGTGCAAACATGTCAGGCCACCATTGCTCCTTTTTGAAAGTTATGTGAACTAGATAAATGGAGAAGAATACCTTGTTGTGCATCAAAATAGCACAGCCTGGCTCCAGTTGGTCCTTGTCCACGAACGATAGGACGTTGACATAGTACTCAGGCCCCACCGACGAGGACACAATGGCGTGATTCTCGTCAATTATTTCCTCCAAATTGCCCACGCTCATGGGAGATCCCCTCAGGTCGTCCACCTTGGACCGATCCTCTTCGTTTTTATCTTCCTGTGGCTTCAAACGTTCCTGACCCGCCATAAACTCTTCTTCCATCAGCAGGTAATCCTTCACGCGATCTAGCTTAAGAAGTTGAAGCTTGCACTTGGTGGCAAGTGTGAACCACGAGCAACCGAACGGCTGCTTTAGGTCCCTTCTGCTTCCGCTGCTTCTTGTCGACACAGGTCGGCAGTGCCGCATGCTCGTACTTCTTCTCCTTCTTATTGTTAGCATCACCTTTTCGATCCTTTGTACCTCCTTGCTTGTTCGGCAACCTGCCCGACTGTCCTTGACCCATTGCTCCTCCTCCTCCTCCTGCTTAGTCCGTTTGTTCTGTTCCAATTTTCAATAACTACAATTCAGTCACAAACCTGTGAACGCAACCCCTGAACACAGAACCTCTCGGAGAAAACACCATGAAACACGAGCGAAGTGGCAGAAAGAGCTTGAAGAGGAAGAAGAATGGACTCTGCGCGTGCTGCTTCTGTCGCCCTAAACATGAAGGCCACGTTCTCGATGCGTTATGAGCTAATGAAATTCCCACCGCTACAAAAACCCTCCTCGTGCTGGCCGTTCTCTACATTCTAATGCGAACGCTTTCCATGTTCCCTATGCTCCGCTTTGAACCAACCAGATTGTGAAGCTCAATTAGAGTTTGAGTTTGGGCACAATTGAAGTAGACCAGTTAATCATGTTTGGAAATAATGCTCTATTTTCACCAGACAAGTTTTGGGTTTGAAATGTGATAAACAATTTAATGTTAAAGAAACAAACCTAGAAAACAAATTTCACCCTTAGTAAACATGTACACCATATAGTGAACCATTTTCACCAATGAAGGTAAAAGCACTTAATTCACTTTTATGGTTCCACAGTGAAATAGTCTAATGAATTACACCCCACTTTAGTAGTAGTGAAGATTTTAAAATTTTTAATGGCGTTTTGGGAATCAGATGACATTGTGAAACCTTTTGCGAAACTTCCTTCTCCAGTAACCCTTTTCACTAATTTACGAGCTAACACACATCGCAATTTGCGATACGTCCATCACCGGAAAGTCTTGTAAAAATTTGTGATGAGGTTTGCGATACATATTCAAACGCAAAATGTGAGGCGCCGAATAACACAAGTTTGCAATGTCTTGTGACTCTCAAAGTTTGTAACGATATTTTGTGTATTATAAAATGTGCGATGTTTTGAGTATGATTAAACGTTGCAAAATGTGGAATATCGCTAGGGTGGACGGAGACTAAGCAGGTCGCAAAGTTTTGTTTGGCGTATATGTCACAAAAGTGTTGCAATGATTGAAGGTACATTATAAATTAGCGATGGGTGGTGCACACACCACAAATATGGCACGTTGTTTTTACTTCGCAAATGCTTTAGGTTTTTTGTTTTTGCTTCACAAACCCTTCAGGTTTTTTGTTTAGCCCTTCGTAAAAAGGCACAATATGTAGTATTGTAATGCAAATGCAAATGCAATTAAGGGGAAAGAACCTCGAACATTCATAAGCACACCAACAAAAGATGCGATAGCCCAAGCAACCAAGGACAACAAATTGAAGGAGAAGGTGTAAGAAGCAAATGACAGCCTTGCAAAACAAAAGCCACCACTAGTAAAGAAGGGTAGCCCAATGAAGGACAAGGCACCTAGCCCACAATTAAAGGATCCATTGAAAGAGGTGGCATGCAAAGGAAGCAAAGGTAATCTAGCCCAGGACAAAATAACATTGGATGTGGTTAAAAGCACCCCATATGAAGACCAAAAATGACAAGGGTTGAAGTGCAAAGTGCCCAAGTAGAAACCCTTGACCAAACCCATTGGGCCCATTAGTGACTATGCGGCTAAGAAGACGAAAACTTGGGATGTTATTGCAAAGCAAACTAATTGCGTTAATGATGGGCCTAAGTTTTAAAAATCACACCCTCATGATGGATTAGATTTTGATGATGAATAATACTATAAGACACTATCCAAATATGTTGTACGAAAAATAGCTACAAAAGTGTAGCAATAGTCAAAGGACTAAACCTAGCCTATAAGTACTTTCACTAAAGGTGTAAAGACTCGTAGTACTAGTGCATAATTTTAACATGGTACATCTCTATCCACTTTGATTGTGAAATTTTGAAAGCATTTTCATTTTTGTAGCTAGGCACTGGATCTTTATGATAAAAGCCAACCATTTGTATTAGTTGTGTAGCTACATGACAACATTTTTGTAAAAATAACTTAATTATAACTTACATTTTTCAAAATTGTAGTCATTTGGTGACTTGTTTGTTGCAAAAGATATAAAAAACATGAGAATAGTTTTGTAGATGGCAATGGATGCAGTCTCCATGGCAATAGGACTGCCATTTTGTACCCCTTTTTGTTAATGCAAAACTTTTTGTAATTTATATTGCTAGAGTTATACATGTATGATGTGGCAATTAGTAAACATTAAAATCTAGTATACAATTGATCAATGGGTATAAAATGTTTCATGTCCATTTTTGTATTCCAAAACTTAGCACTTCACATGTTTGGGCAACATCTTCAGCGATTTTCATTGATTTTAATCATTATGACTATGTTCATATTAAGGTATTCGAGACAATGGTTTCACTAATACCATCCATACACTTTTTGGTGATGGATTTCAACAATGTGCCATAAACTACCTAGACTATTTTGATTATAACCCATAACTCCATCACCAATATTTGCATTAGCCAAGCCAAATTGTATAGTTTGACAATTCACAATGGTGAATACCCAATGCATGCCCACCTAAGTATGTGGCAAGGTGGTCAATGCTAGATGAAACCTCATATTGATAAAGGCAAAAACATTGTTGGCAAATAACATCATTACTAAAAAAGGACTTAAACAATGTTGGGAAATAATATCGTTGTTGAAAAGCCTGAATATGTGTTCACATAAAAAGGATCTGAGCACTAGTAAGAAGCCTTACGGGACACTGTTGGAAAAGCATTTGCGCTTAAAAGGACTTCAGTCCTAAAACATGATTGGTCTTTTGGGATTAACTTGCTACAATGCAAAAAAAGGATTTCAAGTGTTTAGACAAAATATAAAATATGCCAATGCTTTGGGTTGTAAGACCTAAAGTATATATGAGTTTTTGTATATTATGCACAAATTCAATCTAACCACATTGGATTGACGTGTTATTAGAAAAAAAACAAAACATGTCTTATGGTAGGTTGATATCAAGAGTCAAACTTTGCTTTTACATGAAGGTGTAAAAACATGGGCCAAGTAGATACACCATCAAGGACATAGGTTGTTTTACACAACATTGTTCAAACTTAGCTCATTGAACTTGGAATGTTTTACATTCCCAATGTTGCAACAAAACCTTGGATCAAATATAATCCTACGTAAATGTGAATCAATGCATTATAACTAACAAAACTCTATGTTTTAGATAGATTTACAATGAACTCTAGACCTGACGAACCTAGGTTTAGCCTACATAACCTTTGCATAACAATAGATAGCCATACATATAACTTTCATATAGAGCCCCAGTGGTAAGTACTAACTTTTAGTTCTATAAAAAGACCACATTCAAAACATATATCAAAATGATGGATAAATTGTTTATTTAAAAATATATTAATGATGTTTTCGTACAATCTTGACAAGTTTTTTACTTGTAAGTACTAACCAATTCTTGTTATGCAAACTTTAATTCTTTTTAAATTTCTTACATTTAACTTTTAACAATTTTTCCACACACAATTCAATGTTCTTAAAACCTCCAAACTTGCAAAGAGAAATCTTACACGACCAAAACAAGGAGAAGAGGAAATTTGGCCCCATTTTCTTCCAAAACCCCATGTGGAACAATAAAAATTCAAAAACTACTTCATGTCCTAATTTAAACCAATCATCAAACTACCTACATGTCTAGTCCCATTCTACCTACCCAAATATGACCTTATGTCACCTACATAGCCCAAATATAACCTTACATAGCTAAGGTATAACCCTACATATAACTTAGGTATAACCATACATAGCCTACATGTAGCCTAAATATAGCCCTAGGTATAGCCCAACCTTACATATCCTAATATAACCCTATGTATAACTTAATCATAATTGTGCATAATTTAGTTATAACCCTACATAATTTAGTTATAGCCCGACATAGCCTAGGTATAGCTTGCATATAGCTTACATAGACTAGGTATAACCTATATATAGCCCTAGGCATAGGTGTACATTATTTAAGTATAGCCTAGGTCTAGCCTTACATAGCATGGCATACCTTAAATATAGCTTAAATAGGTTAGTTATAACTAAGATATAACCTAGGTACATTTGTACAAAACCTACATACATAGCCTCCATATAAAACCTTAAGTATAACCTATGCACAACTAATTACATAACCTAGGTATAGCCCCCAAATATAACCAAAGCATAGCCTAACTTATACACCTATGTTTCACCTATGTACATAAACTACATGGCCCTTGTATAAACTAAATATCCATTATTACAAAATGTGGGTGCAATTCATGTGTAACCTTATAAGTATGATCTAGGCAAAACCAATATGAGTTA
Source organism: Sphagnum contortum (assembly GCA_963920785.1). Taxonomy (NCBI): domain Eukaryota; kingdom Viridiplantae; phylum Streptophyta; class Sphagnopsida; order Sphagnales; family Sphagnaceae; genus Sphagnum; species Sphagnum contortum. The sequence goes on from OY987278.1 coordinate 12,625,662, forward strand.
AACATAGTTGAGGTATAGCCTACATAGCTTAGCTTAGGTGTAGTTTAGGTTTAACCTACATAGCTTAGGTATAGCCTACATAGCTTAGCTTAGGTGTAGTTTAGGTTTAACCTACATAGCCTAGGTATAGCCTTAGGTATAGTTTAAGTATAACCTAAATAACCTAATAACCTAATAAGTTAGCTTCAATATTCAGCATTAGGAGCTATGTAGCTTAAGTACCTAACCTAAACCAGGGTAAACTACTTTAATAAGGCTACTTAAATAGGTTAAACAAAAGGTTAAGATAATTTGTTGACCTATTTGTTCACATAAAAAACATGTGTAATGGTTGAATAACTAGCCCCTCAACATGGAGACAAGGAGTTCAAGTTTTCAATGTTGCAACCTAGTTAGCCTAACTAACTTAATTTAGATTTTTAAGTTAACTTATCTAGCTTAAGCTAAATATCCATGGCACGCTACATATAGGGATATCTTTTTAGCCTAGGTGCTTAAAGTGCCTATTAATGGGATTTTGGTGATTCCCATAAAAAAAAAATTGAAATTTTTATTTCCAAAATATGTTTTAGTTTATAGTAACATGTACATACAACAAAGAAACTTGTATGTATGAATCAAAGTTCTAAACATAATCTACACACAAATTCCACAAACAAAATGTAATTTTGAAATCTAGAAGTTCCCATTCAAGTTTGAGAGGAAAAAAATAAAATTTTAATATTCTTTTTCTTCTTGTTGTCCTACTTATATACAAATTAATTTTAAAACAAATAATTTAATTAATCCATTTAATAACCAACATATACAATAATAATCCAAAAATTTCAAAAATAAACTACATGTTAACAACTACTTGTTTTATTGACAACTTGTTCTATCAACTGCCTGTTGACCTATGACCTATCAAATTATGTCACATGTTATGTCTATCACCTATTATAGACAAAATTTGGGTAGTAGTGCTAAACTAAATTATGGCAACACTTAGGTTCTTAGCTTAAGGTGTCGTGCCTAGGTGTTAGGTCCATAGGTGCTTAAGTCTAGGCTTGCCACATGCCAACATATGATTCATTGCCTAGGCTTCCACATGACAACATCTCAAATGGATACTTAAAATTGCCATTTTTGAATTGATATTTTAATTGAACGACATTTACAAATTAATTTAGATTGATGGATGTCTTTCGGTGACTGAGTTGGATAAGATTATATAATCATGAAGACATTAGTTACAAATGTCATTTACATTTTTAATCAAGAAAATGACTAGTGGTAAAAACAACATGGCTTTATGAACTACGTAATCATATAATCACCAATGGTATAATGACTGAAAAAATTCATACATGTAGTCATTAAAACCTATATTTCTATTAATGTAAGTGGGAAGGTGTGGCTCATATTAGTGTGAAGGCACCCACGAGGGAAATGACTAGGAAATGTTTAAAGCACAAACAAGATCGAAATTCCAAACACATTTTCATAATGAAAAGGATGTGAATGGGAAAACAAGAAAAAAGCCTCCAAGACTTCCACTATTTTAGCCTACTCAAGTCTATGTGTAAGTTATTATAGGTTAGGTTCCTAAGTTAATCTTAGGGTATGTTACTTTGGTTCATTCAAGAGTCTTGGGAGAAAAAATAATTTCAATGTATTCCTCTCCACAAAGTCCAAAGTATATTATAAGGAAGAGGGTGGTGACTTCCTCCCAAATCTAAGTTATATGAATGTAATGAGTTTAAGGTAAAATTGTGACTTAAAATTGGTTCCATTTTAACCACCTACATTGTTTAACTTTTGTAAATGACTTGTCCAAAAGCAATTCATGAATGTGTCACATTGTCCTAGTCATTATCCCTAAATTCCTACACACTTTTGTCCATAATGTGGAGAGAGGGAACATGCCCCAATTTTTTTTTCCTTTTATTTTATTTCATTATTACTTTTAAATGTTCATTCCCCAAGCTTTTCAAATATATATTCTTAGATCAAAGTTTGTCTTCAAGTTTTAATACCATGTGACACACCCTTAATTTTTGTTTCAAACAATGGCCAAACAAGAAATCAAACATAAAAATGTAAGACAAAGGAGCCATAATTTTAAATTGTGAAAAAATGATCCCATGGAAACCATGACAACAAAATTGAGGACATTCATGAAGAGTCCCAACATATTTGAGAATAATAAACAAAACCATATCATCAACAAGATTGTGAGGATCACCCATACCAATTGTGTTAATTTTGGACCAAATGGCCATGTTATGAATGAATCTTAACCATTAGAAAAATAAGTCCATTTGTGACTATAATTTGCAAATATAAAGAAGTTGTAATCAACACATGCAATCAAAAATCCATTACTTGCATAAATGAAGTTGCATTCAATGTTTAATTGCAACTAAGGATTTGCCATCATGTCAACACATTTCATATGGATGATGTATATGGTCAACATATATGGTTTTATCCATTCACCATTCATATGCAATTTACAACTAATCCCCATTTTTGCAATCTTTATACATTAATTTCACTAAGTCTGTCACGGAGTTCGGCATTCAGGCCGGCTGGGCTCTGTGACGGGGCCCGGAGTTCAGGCCGACCGGGCTTGGGATGAGATGTTCATTGCCGACTAGGCTCTGTGACGGGGCTCGGAGTTCAGGCTGACCGGGCTCGGGATGATTTTCACGCCCGACGTTCAGGCCGACCGGGCCCGAGATGAGCTCGGGGGACCACCACGGGAAGGAATGACGGTCGAGGTCCCAAATATCATGAATGCGATCGAGGTCTCCAAATTTTATCGAAGTCCCGAGATGAAAAGTATTGGGGTTTGAACTTTGGCAATCTCCACACCCCAGTGTGGGGGCGATTATCAACAAAGGGTAACAGACCCGAGGAGGTTATAACATCGGTTCCTTGGGCTCATTACAGGAATTCCATAAAAATAACCGAAACTGGGGATTCTCTGATTCCGAGTTTGAATTGGAACCACGAACAGACGGTTCTCTGATTCTGACAAATGTTTTTTTTATTATTGGGAACTGGTGGATCTCTAATCCCGACATATGAAAAAAAGGGAATTAGTGGATCTCTGATTTTGACATTCTGTTGTTTTTTAACACACATGTGCATTACGCACAGGGTACCCACTAGTTAAAATATAATCCACTCACATACTATCACCTAATGTAATCAAAAATTGCCAATTGGTATCATCAAAATATATCACGTGGCATTTTTTAAATTAAAAATTCAATTTATGTAGATAAGTAGGTATGTTGGTGGGTAATAGGTATACAACTAAATAGGTAGGTAGCTAAATAAGTACATTGGTAGGTAAGTAAGGAGATATTTTAATTTAATTTAATATTAATTAAATTTTAAGGTCAAGCCTTTTTATTAGTTCATGCCAAATGACATGTTCTTTTTAATGTTGTTTGTGTGTTTTCAACATTTCAAGTGTAGTTTTTATATAGTATACAAAATTGAAATGGAGGACAAAAAATTGGGATAAATATTATAATTGCAACTTAATTGTGAACTAATTTGCAACTAAAAAAATGTATCTAATATATTTTGTATTTTTTTCCAATGTTGCAACTTACTATCTAAGTAGATGTGAACAATAAACTTTTTAATACCAAATTAAAATTAAATCCTCTTTAAAAAATTAACTTACCTACCTACCTAATTAAAACCTATTATTAACTATCTACCTACCTAATTAACATACATATTTTACTACATTCTAATTAATCTAACCTATTAGTTATAATATGCCATGTCACACTTTCATTATGTCCGAATGACATTTATGTTTAATTTATGTTAAACCTTGGTTGAACATTGACTAAATTGAATTTGGCCAAAGGTTGGATAAACATCAAATTTAACTAAACCTTAAGATAAATTAAAAATTGGTTAAAATTTGGCTAAATTAAAAATTGGTTAAACATTGATTAAATTATAGTTAAACAAAAAGTTGGTTAACCATTGGCTAAATTAAAATTTGGCTAAACATTCAGTAAATTAAAAGTTGGATAAACCTTGGAAAAACATTAGTTAATGGAAAAGTTGGTTAAACTTTTGCAAATTTAAAATATAGCAAATTGTTTTTGGTCGAAACCTTGGTGAAATTAAATTCATCAATAATGAATTATTATTATTTAAAATTTTATTACAGTGATATATGTATTATTAATTATCAATTAAATAATAATAAACATCATAGTTATATTAATTAATTAACACATAATTAATATTTTTTTCTTATGTATTGAATTTTCTTACTAAATAGTTAATTAATTTGATTGCCTACTTACATACCAACCTACTTGTTTATTTAACTATTTTTTTAACCTACTTAGCCCACGTGCAATATATGCAAAATGTACATTTGACATGCCCTAAATACATACTATATAAATATACCATAATATATTCCAAAACATTATAGTGTACATCAAAAGTATAGGCACACCACATAAAGGTAACAAAGTTGTGATTACTTTTGCAGCTAATTTTATATAAAAACCTATTTTTGGATGAAAAGCTTTAAAAAATCATTAGCATTGAAAGATGGAAAACTTAATGATTGTAAATTAGATGCACCATGGTTGCAATAATGATAATAGATTGAAAAGAATGGCAACTAGTTATAAAAATGACAAAACATAATTGCAAATGACAATTAATCACACATAATCGCAAATTGAATGATTGTATAATACGAGATTTCTTTTAGTTGCACCAAACTAGCTAAGAAAAATCATCAAAGGGAATTAGATTCAAGCTAGCTAGATAAAAATGTTTTGAAGGTTCATAGACCAAAAGGTAGTGGAGGTTTGACTTTTTAAAATGGATAATTACAAACACATGATGAAAATCAACCAAGACATTGTGGTGGAATGAATGCAAACTTACTTGGAAGGTTATACACAAATATGGTATTGGAAAATGTTGGATAAGAAGCGGGAAAATGCATGGCTACTTGTGATAAGAATTCAAGGAACGAATCAAAGTAGAGTTCATTCATAATAATTTTAACTACTTTTCAAGATGCAAATTGCAGGACCTTGTAAATAGGAATAATGACAACTAGTGGCAATATGTGAAAGCATACACCAAGTTCGTGTTCAAATAGGGGAAATTAAAACCCAAGGTAAGGGATATTTCAAATTTTTTTTTAAGGAAAATTTGTTAAACATTAATGTTTATGTTTATTAAACACAAGGGTCTCCCACTTGTTCATAATTCAAAAAGGTGTCAACTAAATGAAATTCCAATTGGAAGAATTCAAGTTACCCATTGAGGTATATTTTGCATATGGGATCCCCAATCCAACCACATCATGGGTAGAAATTGAAGAAATCATTTCCATTTTATTCCAAATAACATGTAAAAAAATATAGGTGCAACTCATTCAAAAACTAAACATTATAATTTATTCAAATATAAATAAGGTGCCTATAATTCATTATGAAAATATACTCAAAATATTTGTAAGTATATATAAAATATGCCTAAAATGTACCATTATTTAATACATATTAAAAATAATATTTAATTATATAAAATGTACAAGGAATTATTTCCATGTGAAGGGTATGAAATGTATTTCTTCAATTGGGAAATTGGAAACGAAAGGTCACTATTAGAAAAATTAGTTTTGCAAACTATTCAAGTTGATTGACTAATCTTTTTTTATTAATGAACATGTCCATTTTGACTAGAGGCCAAAAACGTGTAATTTTTGACCAATCGACTTGATTAAAATGACATATTTGACCAATACATTTGATCAAATTAAACAACTCTAGTCAAAATGGCCAATGGGTTTTAATCAAATGGGATATCTAGTCAAATTGAACATTAAAAATTGACATCATTAGTCAAAATTACTAATGGGTTTGAGTCAAATGGGGCATTTTCTCAAATTGAACATAACAAATTGACATCATTACTCAAAATGACCAATGAGTTTTAGTCAAATGGGACATCTAGTCAAATTAAACATAAAAATTTGACATCATTAGTCAAAATAACAAATGGGTTTTAGTCAAATGGGACATCTAGTCAAATTGAGCATAAACATTTGACATCATTAGTCAAAATGACCAATGGGTTTTAGTCAAATGGGACATCTAGTCAATTGAACATTAAAAATTCATTTTTTGAACATTTTTTGATGGTGTGATCCATTAGTTAAAAACTTGATTTATGATTAGGGAGGCCAAGGGTTCAATTCCTAACATTATAACCTATGTACATGCTTAATAAACTAAAGTAAGTAGGGTAGGTTAAATAGGGTATATTATCTTAGGTTAAGGTATGCCAAATAAGATAAGGTATGGTAGGGTAGGGTAGACTACCACCTACATGCCTGCCTTTTTATGACCTGCCTACGTGCTTGTTTGCCACAAATTGTTTTTGTTGATACAAGCAAAAAATTGATTAATCAAATGGTCCATATTTTGTTAGTCAAAAAAACCACCCCAATCATAATGGACATGTCAAAATCAACTTGTCCAAAATGAGGAAATGGTCTTTTTGACCCTTGTCCAAATTGTGTATTTTTAAAATTAGATTTACCAATAAAAAAACCAATTTTTCTAATAGTGGATGAATTTGATAATGTTTATTTTGGGAAATGTAAAGTGCATTTTGAGGGTGGATTTCAAAACTAAAAATAAAATGTTCATAACAAGACACAATAGGTTAGTTAGGGTTCCATTTAAACATGGGTTAGTTTGTGTGAAAGCATATGTCAAAGTGCTTAGTGTGGGTGAGGTGGTAATCCATTTGATGTTAGGCCAAACTTGGAAAAAAAAAACACATGGAAGGTGTGTGGCATGTTATGTGTGATGTAGGTTGTGGTTGGGGCTAAACCTCAAAAGGATCCCAACTTTATGAATCCTTCTAAATGTGTTAGACACATGTTGTGATTTTTTTTGAATTTTTGAATAACTTCCAATGAATTGCCTTAAGGAAAAGTGAACCATGCAATTAAGGTGATTTTCGAGATGATGCCTGCAACAAAGGCATCTTATATTATATTGGATGAATCACAAAGAGTTGAAGGTTGAATTCAAATAACTCCTTGCAAAAAGGTACATTAAGTCAAACAAGTTGCCTTACTTAACGTTCATCCTTTTTGTTAACAAGAAGGATGGACGTTTGAAATGTGTGTGGATTATAGGGCTTTTAATGAAGTGGCCATGGAAAACAATTATAATTTTTCTCAAATTGATAAATTTTTTTTAATGAACTTTCAATTGCCAAAATGTTTAGGAAAATTGACCTATGTTTAGTGTATTACCAAATCCGAATTACAAAAGGAGATGAAGAAAATATTGTTTGTCACACAAGGTATGACTCTTAGGTAAAAATCTTTTAAAGTGTACCATTCCAGACAAAAAAAGACCTAGTCTTTAATGAAGGTTTTTTTTCCCTTATATTTTGATCTCTATCAGTATTAATTAATCAAAAAAAATTACAATAAAATATCTTAAACCATCATAATTTTAAATTCCATCAATATAATTCACTTTGTGTCCCATAAATGGTAAAATAAAATTAGGTAAAGGAATAAATTAAAAATGACACTATGATTCAATAATATTGTGGACATCTACATAGATGACATTTTGACATATATTAAAACAATGGAAAAATATGTGGACCCTTTATAAAGGTGTTCGTTAAATTAGGGGAACATAAGTTGTATACCAAGTTTGAAAAAATGCAATTTGGCGTCAAAGAGGTAAGTTTTCTTAGACATAAAATCACTTGGGAAGGGTTATAAATGAATGATTGCAAAGTATATGTAATTTTGGATTAGGAACCACGTAATTTTGTGATCATTCTCAAGGTTCATATATATTTTTGTTATTTTAAAAGGGATATTAAAGTGGCATTCAAATATTATATGTGATTTAGAACATTACTAACATGCATTTGTTAGACTAAATCAAGTTCTCCAAATCCAAATTTAACGTTTTTGCTTAAGATATAACTTCTTTTGAAATAGAAGGCACATTTGAACTTAGGTGCCCTATGATTAAAACTTACCTTGACCCACACCATTACATTTCAATTTTTAAATATGATGTCAAGGAGTTTTGTAATGACGAGTACTTCATTTTGAGGGGGGGATGTGTTGGTGAAGCATTGGAAATAAAGGCTATAAATTCTCATCATTACATCAAGAGTTGACCTGACCTAGATGATGACAATAGAAGTTTTGGACATGTCAAGATTGCACAATTTCATTAAGATTCCATCCTTAGATTTTGAAGATGAGATTAGGATTGAGTTTTTGTCACAAAGAATCTTGTATTTTACGTTGTTCAATAATGCCACAAATGTACATGTAATTTAACCAAGCATATATCATAGAGGTTCCATGCTTTTTGAAAGTCAAAACATTTCACCAAGTAAGCAAGCCCAAGGTAGAACTACGATGTCAAAATCATTTAGAACACCTCTAAGTCCTTGTAGTATTTTAACAAAACTTTGTTGAGCCTTCAAATCCCATTGTAATATATTAGTGAATATTTATCAAGCTTTCAACATTAAGAGACTAATAATTCAAATTATGGCTAATAGAGTCATTGGGAGTGAAATTGATAGTTTGATTTTCAATGAAAAAATTCAAAAAAGTGGGTCAAATGACATTTGAATTTAGCTTGTAATGTGAGGTTGGATTTGAAAAAAAAGGTCATAACTTTTTCAATTGAATTTTTTATGTAGGAATTATGAACTTGCAACAGTACGGGATTCACAATTTGTCAAAATTGATAATTTTCAAGGTTCACACTTTGAAGTTCCAAAAATTTTCATCATTTTGATATAACCCTTGTTGTCAATTACAAAATATACTATAGGGAAAAGAATAGTGATTCCTCCCAAGATTGGGCCATGGTTAGTTTAGTGAATTTTTTTTGCTTGTGGTTTGCCTTTACACCATTTTGGTTCCAACTTACATTAATTGATTCTTTTTGTTTAGGCATGATGACTTCATTTTGAATTCACATTGGTGAACTCATTTAATCCCATTTTAGAGCTTTTAATATATTTTTTTGAGATATAAGGGATGTATCTTAAGTTTGAATTCCATTACAAGATAAGAATTGGTTAGTTTTTAACTTTCAATACCACTTAATAAACCTAAAAATGTGTCATTACTGTGAACATTTAATTCAAAATTTGTTATTTATTCAACAAATGTGTTATCCTTAAAGGGTGTTAGTTGTGAACTGATGTTTTTGGTAATAGTTTGGTTCATGACAAATTGTTAAAACCCTACATCCAACATGTGCACTTGATTAAAGGGATTCATTTGCAATTTCATATAGGGAAGTTGTAACAAGAGGGTGAAGACAAAAATGAAGTCAAACAAAATAATCCTTCCTCAAGGCTTAGGCTAGCTTGGAGTCTTGGACACATAAGATCAAACAATATTAGCTAAACTATTCAATAGAAGGCTAACTCTTGATGAAGAACCTTGAAAAAGTTTAAGCAAGTGGATGAATATCACATAACCTTTACTTCCTCTGGTTCAAGAAGTGTTTTATCAAATTCAATGCACATCAATTTAGAATTAAAATTCTAAGTTCTACTTGAATATATATTATCCAAGTCATCATAACCTTCTAGAAAATCACCTAAAAGACTTTATATCTCCTAGTACTGAAGCTAAGCTTGTCAAAACTATTTGTTATGACCCAATTGCATCATGACATATTTGAGAAAAATGGGGACCCCATTATGTGGACCTTCTTTCTTCCCAACTCTTTCATGAACTTCCTTGAATAAAAGGGGGTTCATTTTCTCCTTCTTCATATAAGGTTCATTGTCTAAAGGCAAAACAATCTCCATTACAAGCTTTTGTAAAGGAAACGTACAATGTAGTCTTAATGTTATACTTTAGTACATTGGCCAATTCAACATTAATTAAATTATTTACAAAATGTTGAAATTTTCAAAAGCTATTTTTTTCCAAATAAAAAACAATTGTGAAGGAAAATAATGAATATTTAGAAATATTCTATTTGTTGAAATGAATTTTTCAAAATTAATTAATTATATGACTTACGTCACATTACATGGCCAAGGTATTATAGTATTGGGTAGAGGTAAGTATAAGTGTGGGTATTGGAAGTTTAAATGAAGAATCAACCCTAAATGCAATACCCACGTTTCAAAAAAACCCATTTAGATAGTTTGGATACCTTTAAGTGAAGACCTAACCCTAAATACAATACCCACATGCAAGGTCACTTTGAAATAACCCAACCCTATATGCAATACTTGCATTTGAAGTCATTTCGAAATTATGCATGTGGGGTTTAAGCTTCTTTAAATGAAGATCTTACCCTGAATGCAATACTCACATGCTGAGTCACTCCAAAATACTTAACTAATTTCAAAATAGTATGCTAACAAAGGTGTGTATAGAGGTTGGGGTTGTGACAATGATTAACCACTTACATAGAACATGGTTTCATTGTGTAAGGTAACCCTTGAGGACAATGGCATTACCAAAAGTATGGTCCAAACAAGGCACAATCAATTAATTGATGGTCTGATTTTGGTAATCCCTTCCTCCAAACCCTCCTTCTAATAACGCCCTTGTCCAAGGGTGCTAGCCCATGTGTACATAACTTATTGTCTAGTGGTTAATGAGCATATATAATTCAACATTCACCAAGCATAGGCCTTTCCTTTTCCTTTCCTTTCCTACGCATGCATCATCCAAAAATAGGATGTTGGATATGAGTTTTCATTAATTTGAAAGAAAGATACACAACATTTCATCCATCAACATGAGAGTTATGTGACTTTTTCATCCATGGATAGGAAGGTGAAATTGTCGGTTTCAAACCTTGGAACAAAAGGTAAATGTTTGATAACCGGATCCAGGTCATTGGTTATGAAAAAAAGGCTTTCAACGCTCCTGCACCTGAGTTATTTTCCTTTCTGATAACCGATGACATCTCACCGGTTATCTAGTCCATAGGACACTCGTCCATATATATGGAACGTGGATCCAAGGGGTGTGGAATGGGTGACATCCGGGTATCAAGTAGTAGTAGGAAGGGTAAAAGCGAGGGCGGTTGAGTTGATGTTAGCAAAAACAAAAGGAACGAAGAAAGTGTAGTTTAAGCCGGTGGAAGGCTACTGACTGACTGCTGACCGCCAATTGGTATCTAGTTTTACTGGAGGTCTCTCTGCCTGCTGCTCGCCCTCCATGTCTCCCCGTGGAGGGAGAGAAGCTTTGACTTCTCCACGTTTTCCCGCACACCACCTCACCTCACCTCACCGTCCGCCAGCGCAACCAAATTCCCCAAGAATCCACTATCATCAGCGTTTTGCGCGATTTCGCACCACATTCGTACCCTAAGACGAGGCGGATGGCAGGCATTTCGATTTTGCATGAAGTCACTACTGGATCGATGATGGACCATTTTTCCTGTGTTCCAAGTTAATATTTCCCCCGGGGTGGTGGTGGTGGTGGAGGTAGTAGGGGGGTATAATAATAATAATAATAATCATATTGAGGCGGCTTCAGCGCAGTGCATCGGTAAAAACCATCAGGTATGAAGTTTTGCTCTGTGATGGAATTCTGTTTATTTTTTTTGGTAAGAAATCTTTAGAAGCAGCGGCTATTGCATGGTGAAAGGCGAAAGGTTGTTGGGTATTTAAAAAATAAGAATTGGGTGGGTTTTGTAATCGGGTCCTGATTTCAACAACAGTGTTAGGGTACGAAGGAGAACAATCGTATCTTGGAAAAACCTGCAGGACTCTATTCTCGCTTTTATACTGAAATTCTGCGATTTGGGTCCTGTTTTTGGGTCCTCTTTGGAATTGTTGGAATTGGGTTTTCTTAGAGCGTCTCTGAGAGTCAGACAGACAGACAGAGACAGACAGCGGGGCCGGAAATTCGGTTGTGGTTCTGGAGATTTCACCCTCAGAGTCTTGATGACTGTGAGCCACTGAGTTTACCTCAATATCCATCTGCTGCTGCTGCTGCTGCTGCTGCTTCTATTCTTCAAATTGACCCAGAGCCAAAAGCCTCAAGGATTCCTTGCCCTAATTTCTATTGTCTGCACCATGTGAGCTTTGGCAGGTTTTAGATTGGAGTCTTTCTTTCACACCAGGAAGTCTGAGGCAATTGGAGAGCTTGACACTTTGAGCCGAATGATTTCTGTGGGGGTTTCAAGGAAACCTTGATCCCTTCTTGTAGAGAGAGCTATAATTGTTGAAGTCAAGGTGGTGGAGGAGAAGCAGGTCTTGATATATTCAAATCCCTTCAGCACGTTTTCAGTGCAACCCATCTGCTGAATATTTAAGTGGCAGTGGGCAGAAAGAGAGAGAAATGTGGATGGGACAGCTTGCAAACAAGGCATTGGAGGTTTTGGTGCCCACTTGGGGAGAGATCAATGTGTCATTGACAGCAGCTGTGGCGTTGGTCATACTTGTAAGCTTTTTACAACATGCAAGTGCAGGAGGGAAAGAAACAGCAAGGCCTGCAGAGAAACAAAAAGGGATGCATCTGGCAGTAGTATCAGAGCTTGAGACAGTCCTGAACAGGTCAACTGTCCAAGAAGGCAACAAGGCAATTAGTGTTACTCCTTACCACTCATGTCTTTTTCTTATATTGCAGTCACTGGTTCTGCTGCAGTTATTGTGAAAGAAAATTGTAACTTCAGGGTAAAAAGTTTGTTAGAAGTAGTCAGTCCCTTCTGTGCGTTCTAGGAGATTTCCATGAGATACATAGAAAAGTAGTGCTACTGAATCTAATACTAGTGGGTCCATAGAAATTCAGAAATGGCTTCTACTATTTTACTGCAAACTGGCTGCTTGAATTGCTTTGATTTGGGTGTGCACATTTGCCTTTAACAATAACTGTGCTCACAAAGAACTGGTGGGATCCTCATTTGAGCAGGGGGCTACAAAAGAGCGGGCAAGCTCCTTTTTGTACTTGATCAGGGTAAGATTCTGTTTGTTTTACTGTGTTGGTATTTATATTTCAAGGTTGTGAAAGTTCAAGGTTTGCATTTAGACGAACTGGCTTAACCTCCCCTATATGGTTTGTTACTTTGTTGGCACTTGGCATCTGTACATTTCTGGATTTGCTGGTTTGGGGATGAGTCATTTGCAATGTTTGGTGTTGCAGTTCTAGAAAAATTGCTGAGATGCAAACAGTATTATACCTGATTGTAACCAAATGGCATTTATCTGCATGCAATCACTGGTAATCAACATGCTGACAGCTATTTGTTTGCATGCGGGTGACAGCTGGAACTTCTAGCAGCTAAGAACCTGATATCTGCAAACTTAAATGGGACGTCAGACCCATATGCCATTATTACATGTGGTTTGCAGAAGCGCTTCAGGTACTCCTAAGAAATGTCATTCCAACAGTTCTGGTACAGTTGATGAATGAAACCTTTGTACTAACTGGAGCAGGTGTGACTCCCTATGCTCAAGGTACTGCCTTTTTATTTGAAGGTAAAGTCTATGTGTCTTTGTGGTGCTGTTATCTTGGGAGTTCACCTGTCCCCAAACTATTTTCAGCCTAGGGTGCTTGGTACAACCTAGCTTGTTCACACTTGCACAGGGAATATTGTATTGCTTGTGATGTTTGACAAGACTTCCTAGAATTATGTGTAGGTTAGAGCAGGCACATTCTATCCTTTTTAAGAACACCTTTCCTTCTGCTGTTCTTGAGTTGAGCTCAGATACCTTTGTGGATTAGATTTGAGAATTCTTCCAATGACAAACAATCCTTGTTGCTCTCTTCTTCTCAGCTCCATGGTTCCAGGCTCCAGAAATCCAATGTGGGGTGAAGAGTTTGATTTTTACACTGAAGAGCTCCCTGTTCAGGTATTTGGGAATCAACCACTCCAAGGAATAGATGTAGTAACTATGCATCTGTTGGTAGACATACTCATTTTGATTTCAGACGTTCTGAAGTCAGAAAAAGTGGTCTGGCAGTTTGTACATAGCAGCCTTGAATTGTTAAATACGTGTGCAAGAACTAGTGAATGGATGCTCAGAACTATTCATCCTGGAGCTCTTCAAGCCTAACTCTAATTCTGGAAGCTTTGTTAATTGTAGGAGATGACATTCATCAACCTGAACCCTGTGATGGTCAATTTTCAGGTAAAAATTGCAATATATGATTGGGATATTGTGTGGAAGAGTGCATGCCTGGGATCAACTACTCTGGACATTGGTACAGAGGGCCAAACTGAAGCTGTGTGGCATGTGCTTGACAGTCCATCAGGCCAGGTACCTCACTTATTTGGACTGTTGAGTATTGTATGGGCTGCTTTTGGATGTGAGGTCTCTTGCATTGAACAGACTTTATGCCAAACGTTCTGAAGGGTGGCATTGACATGTGCACAGGTTTGCATACAGTTGATGACAAAGAGATACCCTGTGAGCGCTTCTGGGTAATACTTTATGCTTCAACATTTTGAGTTTCTCATCTGTTTACAAGGCACATGATGGTAGTATGATGAAATGCACAATGGAGAAGATCAGATATTGACTTTTAAAGCTGAATGAAATCTCTGGATGTAAGTTATGTGAAGGTGGGATTAGCACTGATATTTAAGTGAGTGGTATCATTTTGGACATTCAACTGGTTTCTCAAGATGTAACTGACATTCTCTGGGGATGTCAGGGATCCCTGCAACCCCATCTATTGGGCTTTATGACAATGGAAATCACCTGTGTCCTCAAAGTGTCCTGGGAACACTTCATGGATCATCAACATATCTGTGCACTTATCATTGGCTGTTTTCACACACAGGAGTCTGAACGGCTACCCAGGTCTCATAACACACCGAAGACTTTTGTTAGAGAATCCTGTTGGCACAGAGGTGCGGCAGAAGCCTGGACCTCTCCAGACAATTTTTGAGCTGCCACCTGATGAGGTATACTTGATGTCACACCTTGTCCAGGTTGTTACATTCCTATTTATCATACATTGCAAGATACCTGGGTGAGAAATGGCAAGAATGTTTTATCATCTGTCTGTAGGACATGAGTCTTGGTCCTGTGATTAATTCAGGATCTAGCTTGGATGGTAAGCTACTAATCAATATGTAGTTTACTGTTCAAGTGCTATGCAAGCATTTGTGCCTGAATACTACCATCATAACTGAATCAAGCTGGGTGAGACAGGTGGTTTTGCACAGCTTTTCCTGTGCACTTGAGAGGTCCTTTTTGTACCATGGACGGGTGTACTTGTCAGCTTGGAATATCTGTTTCCACTCAAATATCTTTGCTAAGCAGATGAAGGTCAGCCTTCTTCAAATTAATTTTTTGACATGTCTTGCAGGCTAGATAGTACTTATGCAAGAAGAATTGCTCCTGACTATTGAATGGGGACCAGCTGATATATCACTTGGACTAGCTTGGAATACTGCGTTCTAGATCAGAACACCCCTACATATGACAATTGCCTCATGGGCATGTGTTTAACATTTCTCCAGACAGTTCAGAGGTTTTCCTTCTTATATTGTGTATGGTGGTGCTACTGTGTTGTGCAGGTTATCTTGCCTTATGAAAACATTGAAGAGGTGAGGTTTTTTCTACCATCACATGCATGGAGGATTTCTGTAAATTTATTGGTAGAATGGGTCTGATGTTAAACTGTACTTTTGAATTCATAGTTCATCTATAAGCATGTAATTATGGTATTCTTGAGAAATCTGGGTTCGTTAGTATTATGGTTTTGTGGAACATGTTTTCTAGGAAGGGATTGTGAGCAAAAAAATTCAGAAATTTTGTTGCCTTCATTGTGAAATAGAGATACCATGTGCTTGATTAGCATATCTGTGTTCCCTATATGCCTGCTAAAACCCTTTAGTTGGCCTCTCTAAGCCTTAGGCTTAGATGCTCGCTTGTACAGACAAGCTAAGTTGAAAGGAAGCTCACCCTCACGGGCTTGTTGCAGCTTGGATGGGGATACTATTGATTTTTTATTTATTAATGCTAGCCAACATGAAGGGCTGACTCCTCTTGCCTCCAGCAATGCAAGAGAAATCAGGATGCAGAGATGTTTGTATTATATATTTTTCGGGTGATTTGAGTCTTGTTCACCACACATGATTGTGAACCTTTTGAGTTGTAAGGGGAATTGCAGATCAAAAGGAGTCAACATGCAATAATAAACCCAGCAATAACCATTACCTTGCGCTCAGGATCTGGTGGTCAAGGAGTACCTCCTCTGGTTCGTTCTGATGGTAATATCCTACTCCTTTTGGTTAGGGTCCTTGTTGCAGCTCTGATTGGATGTTCCTGTGTGGTATATGATTTTGACCTTTGTCTATTGCATATTTATCTCTTTCACCACTCACACTTGTCTATGTGAGTATATATATGTTGGTTTTCATGAATACACACTATTGTGATTTCTCTTGGTGTAACAGTTTGTGACCATCAAAGGATGATTTTTTACTGGTTTTGTCATACATATTCTGCAAGTTGAATGTGTTGATGTCAGTAAGGGTAGTTTAGTGTTATGTCTAATCACAACAGGATAGCTCCAAGAGAAAGACTATGTCCAATGTGTTGATGTCAGTAAGGGTAGTTTAGTGTTATGTCTAATCACAACAGGCTAGCTCCAAGAGAAAGACTATGTCCTGTCTGTGATTTGTATAGTAATGCTGTTGCAGGCAGAGCTAAGTATAAATTTGCCTCCTTTTGGAACCGAAATCATGCTCATCGAGCTCTACAACGGGCACACAAAAACTTTGCCACAATGCAGGCTGTAGCAAAACAGGTATACACTATTCGCACACCCCCTCCCCCCCTCAACTCTCCCTTTTCTGTAGAGACCCTGCTACTTAAGTTCAATGACTCCAATGTGGAAATAAGTGAGACTTTCATTGGTATCACTTCTAAGAAACATCTTCTATGTGAAGTGCAAACATTTGACAATTCCATGGACCTGTCAGTGATGAAAGAGCTTAGAAATTGGATATTCCTTGCTGTAAGCTGTGGAAATTTGAATTGAGAGAGGGAAAGCAGATGCCAGGGAACTGACTTGTTGAGATCACAAACATGCAGGAGCAACAGGTGTCCTCAATGAGGACACGTAGTGGATCCTCTCGAACATTTGATGAAGCTGCAGTCAAAATTGATACGTCAGAACCATCAGAAGTTCCCATTGTCATACAACCATTCCTGCAAGAGGATGTTTTGAACAATGTTGTCAATGTGGGTTTGAATCCTAGACCTTTGAACTGGTTGTGCAGTTAATGTCAGAGTGTTTAGGGTTTAGGTTTTGAAAGAGCATTTGCCATTCTTTTCCTTTGGTTTACTGATTTCGAAGGGAGTGCTTCTGATTATTTATAGATGGATGTGTCATGGGACAGGTTGAGTTGCCTTGCACTGCTGAGGAGTATTTCTCAGTTTGCTTAGGAGATGACTCGAAGTTGATGCAGTCTTACTGTGACCATCAGAAGTCCACTAAACTGCAGGCAAATACCTCTCAAAAGCTCTGTTGTGCAGCAGGATCCATGTCCTTTTCTGAACAAATTTTGGTCAGGACGGAAAAAAAGAACTTCCATTCCTAATAATGAAACCACAGCAGTGGTACCATAATGGTGTTAGATTTAGTTACAACTTTGCTCTGAACATCACCTTTTACGGCCAAACCTGACATAAAGTTGTCTTGTTACACAAAGTTATGTGTAGAAATGCCAATACTATGCCTGATGATTCCATTCTTATGTGATCACTAGTCAAATCCTGTTGCACCTAGTTTCACATAGCCAACCTCTTCGGCTACACTGTGCATGCACTGAACTTCTCCTAAAACTTGAATACTTGCAGTTTAAAAGTGTTGGATGCATATGTGGGATGGCTGAGCAGATGGAGCAATGGAAGGACTCAGAACAATATGGCGGACAGACCAGAGAGGTGACATATCGGTCAATATGCCACAGTCCCATGTGTCCTCCTGATACTGCAGTTACTGTATGGCAACATGCCGCATTTTCAAGTGATAAGCAAACTTTGGTGAGCACATGTTTCCTGGTTGTCTCTGCCATTTCAAGGGAAGGTGAGAGAAATGGCAATTTGTTGGGCAGTACATCACCATTGCAATGGTGGCCATGTTTTTTCATCTCATACTTGTTGTCCAATACTGGAAAGCCTGCAATTGAATTTATCAGGATTTCTTGAACCAATCAAGAAAATCGTACCTGCAGAAAGCTATCTGGTTTGGAATTAGTAACTCAAGTTTCATCATTCTGTTCTCTGTGGGAGCATCTTCTCACTTTTCTTGTGCTTATGTTAAATTGATCCTCACAGATCTTTGAAGCAGTTTCACAAATACACGATGTTCCTTTTGGTTCCTATTTTGAGGTACTTTTGCTGGCCCTAGCACCCACATGCATCATCACAGTACTTCACAGAAGATATGTCACTAAGTTGGGACAGCAATATGGTCCCTCCCCCAGCAATCAAGTGCATTGACACCTTCCAGGGTTGTGTGTTTTTCCATTAAAGATGTTAATTCATTCACACATTGCTTATGGCATAGGTGCATGCAAAGTGGACATTCTCAACAAAATCAGCAGCCAGTTGTATACTAGACATCAGAGTAGGTAAGTGCACTCCATAGTTTGTCTCTCACATTTTTGGTGGGTGTTATATATGGCTCCCCTGCCTCTCTTTTCACTTGGAGAATATTTACTTCCCCTATGTGCACTATTCCATTTCCATATTGTGTCTTTCTTGGATTGCTATATGTTGTGCAATTCTCACCAAATACATGCAGACCAACAAAGCAGCAATTCTTTAAACCTTCATATTCATGTTGTGGTCTTTAATTTGTCAACTACTGTGGTTGCTTGAGCAGGAGCTCATTTCAAAAAATGGTGTTTGATGCAATCAAAGATAAAAGCTGGAACTGTACTGGAGGTATTCTCTATTGCTGTACATTTTCAATGGTTTCTGGGGAAAGCAATATTTTTTGTGTGTGTGTACCAAATATTGTTAGCTGATAGCTCTTCAAATCTGGTATCTTGTCATTTTATCTCATGAGTCATTAGGGGGCAGTGAACTAGTTTTGAAGGTTTTGGCCATCGATCTGCCTGCAGCTTATGTCAAGTGTGCAACAGCAGCTGGAAGTGTTGTTCTAGATATCATCATGACCCTTCAGAACTACTTGCTTATAATTGCCAGCAAATTGAAGTATAATGATGTTTTGTGCTGTTTCTCTTGGCAGATGAAAGGAGATGCAGAGTTAATGATAGAGCTTGCAAGGAAAGAAATACTGAATTCCAAGTTGACCTCACAACAGGAAGATGAGGCCCTTACAGCCAATTTAGAGGGTAATGGGGATTCCATAAAGAGTGGGACAGTGGCTGAGCCTGCTGCTTCTGAATTAAGGTCATAGTTATGAACTTCCCGGAAACATGGGTTCCAAGGAGTCAAAGATTTCATCCTTCTGAATTTACAAATACAGGCTTACTGTTAATCTGGTGTACATGGGGCCAAAGGCTTCCATGCTTCTCTTAGGCTTCTATTAATGTAATTTGAAGAATTGTCTATGCATCCAAGGTCAGTCTCAAAAGTCCGTGTCTGAGTCTACAACAAATGCCTCATAATGTGAAGCAACTGGCTGTCAGTTCTCATCTTCTTGATGTTCAGTCTTCTGAAGGTGAATCTTCTTTTGGTTTTGGCCCTTTCTGCTTTAATGATATGTTAAGTTTCAAGGAAAACATCCTTGGTTTTATCAAGTGAATGCAGCACTTGCTGATAGATGATGAATCGGTTCCTGTAATCCAACTATCGGCAACCAAGCACCTTGAAGAGTAGCAATCAAATGTCGATCCATTATGAGACCATTGACTGTGAGTTAGCCCAATTTTATATTCATCCTTGAACCTTTTTTATATGAATTCATGCAAATTCATTGCTATTTGTACTTTGTAGTTAGGGGTTGTCCAATGTGGACTTAAATTTTTTTAATGTGGTGTGAAGGAGGTTGCAGCAACATGATGTTCCAACCTCATGTTCTTGTTAATGTGACAGAGGGTAGCTCATACAACATACTGCATTGGTTTTTGCAGGAATCAGGTGTTGATCTATCAAATGCTGATAGCTTTGTAATACTTTTTTTGGCTCATCAATAAGGAAGAGCACAGGCAGAGTTGGCTTTTGGGTTTGTTTCCTTGATTTATGGCTAGAGCAACACATGGCCATCTCCTGCCTACGATGCCACATCAACTTTCTTTTCAAATGGAATATATACTAGATATTGGATCTGATATGAAGAATAATTACAACATAGAATTCATCCACTAGTTATGGCAGCACAACACAGTGCTGTGGTATGGTCCTGCATCACCAGGAACACAGTCCAGTATTCAACTTCTGGGTGTCACACCATTTTTGCTGGTAATTTCCTCCTTTTTGGTATTTATTGCCTTCCATTATAAAACCCATGATTTTTCTAGTCCAAAGTGCCGAAAGGTCCTATAACTACTAATCTTTGGGAAAGTCTGCCCTTCTAGTTTGCAATAATAGTCATACTCAAGATCACCCAAGCACCAAAGGTGCCATCATCTAGGAGAAGCTATGTGAACACCTCCAAATTGCCCTGGTCCTCCCTTGCCCCTGCTGACCTATTGCTTCTATTTATCTTCAAAGATCATTATCCAGAATGCTAATCATTAGAAGAGGTTTGGTTCTTTGTTGGTTGCAAAAAAAAGAATTTGTGCTTCCCATGTACGAAATGTGGACTCAATTAGTGAATCCAGTCTTTTTGCCAAATCATCCATTTCCGATGGTTAGAGAGGATGTTCTTTTTATTATCTTCCTAACTATTGAAAGAGGTTTAGTACAAATGATTTGGCAAATCATTTGAACTTCCCATATACAAAATGCTTTCTCAATTAGCTTCTAGGCAAATCTGTCTGTTTCCAAAGTTATAGGGGATACTCTTTTTGTTCTGTTTCTATTTTGCTTTTTGAGACTTCAATTAGGCTTGTCATCGCTTTTGAAGGAAACTTTTGTTGGAACTTAAACTCTCAAATCAAAACAAAGGAGAGCTTTCACAGGAAAATGTCAACTCATTTAGATGTAGAATGCATCATGTGGAAGTAATGCGCAAGCATTGTTGGTTAAGTCATATTTGCTTTTGTTCTTTCATTTTGAAGCCATGGAAATTGTCTAATTTAGGTACTGTCATTGTCTTTAAGTTGGTTGGTAGATTGCTTACATTGGTGAGGAGATGTTTATGATGCACAAGGTTGGGAGACAATCAGTTAGCTCCAAATGTTGATCATAATATGATCAAAACTTACAATAAGATGCATGTTGGTTATCAAGTATGAGTTGAATGGATGATTGGCAATTTGAAACAGAAGTGGGATGTTTCATGAAGAAATTTCATTTTACCAAGCCAAAGTACAACCATTTGCTCTGAAGTGACCTCTGTAGTACCTTAGCAACTTTGACATTAATTAAATAATTTGTAGAAATGTTGAAACTTTCAAGAAAACTAAATTTCATAGAACAAAATTTTCTGAAAGAAAGTAAAGAATCTATTGGAATTTATTTTTTGACACAGAATCTTCAAATTGAATTGATTATTTGACAGACATGTGTTGAAGCTGCCCTTGTACTACAGTCGTGAACAATTTAGAGCATCAAGCAAAATTTGGGATGGACAGAGACTTATAGTTCCAAGTTAAAATCATTTTACATCTTGCTTGAATTATTATGATCACACCTAGATTTCTAGCACTCTTTCAAATTGGCAATCTTTCCCTTGTGTTTTGCATGATTGATATTTCGCTTTGCAACTAAACAAAGCATTTCACTTGTTAGATGACATTTGAAATTGCTTGGCCATCATTGCAATGGTTTTTTTATTGTTGCTAACATATTTCTACTGTACACATCAAGTTCTCAATCAAATCAGATGTTTAATTTGGAGTATACATAGAACTTGTTAATAAGATGTGTAGGTCCCATAGTTTCAGTTGTTTGTTGGTTCAAAATTCATCTTAAGTTCAAATATATCTAGATGAAGAATAATGATGAAATTAGCTCTATGGAGGTGCTCCATAACTTCAAGGTAGCAGATTCTGCAATTTTATTTTATTGCCTAAATTCTTTGTTAGAACTCTTCATTTGGTCAACCACATTTAAGTAGTTAATTGGTATCCCTATGGATGCAATCTTTGTCGTTACCTTTACCTCTCATAAGGTCTAAATTCATGTCTAAATTGTTTCAAAATCTTTCTAGGGTTATTCTTGCAATCTCTTGCATACAACAATAAATGATTAAGGCCTATTTACAATATGGGTCACTATAATTGACTTATTCATTGCAAAATTGAAATGAACCTCAATTTTTGATTGATCATTATGAGCAATATAGTGCATGTTATATATGGTCTTGATTTGTTCATTATATATATTTTGCACATGATGAAATGAAATTTAGATAATATAAAACACTGGTTTTCATGGAAGTGATTGTAGAACCTTGAAACTTTTAGGTTTTGGGGCTGCAAAGGAAAAACATGATTTTTAATTTTTGATTTGTGTTAGTTTCCAAAGGCTTAGTAGGAAGTAAATCACATGTGCATACAAAAAAATCATCATTTGATTTATTTTTCAAAAGATGATAACATTAAAGGCAATAGAAGTAGACTTGAACTATGTTGGAGTCATGGAATCATGGAATCATGCATTCTTGACATGTTTACCTAAGGTGTTTAGACATGTCAAGACGAGGTATTCAATGATTTGCACCACATGTTGTAGCACATATTGGCCATATCATTAAACAAGCATTTTCAATATTGTTCATTAAAAAAGTTCTGTTCACATGGGGTTACAATAGGAGAAAGGAAAATGATAGGACAAACTACTCATCACTTGTTCATGGTTCATATTGTGGTACCTTGATTGTACATTATGTAGCTGTTAAGCATTTACATTTTTCACAAGCATTTTCAACAAAATATGCAAGTGTTCACACAATTTGTATGTTTCATGTGGATTTCAATATTTGAGATTCTATAATATTCAAACGAGTCATTACATCAAGTTTGTAGGTTCTTAAGACTCTATAGCACCAAAGACTCTTTCTGGCTCAAATGGTGAGCTTAATTGGTCCAGTGCAAGCAACTGGTTACTTTGCACAGGTTTCTTTAATTGAAACTAGTTGTTTACTTGTCAAAGAAAAGTTTAGTTATGAAGTTTTGCAATTGGAATCTTCAAAACAATGGTTTCAGGAAATGTAATATAATTCTGGTGGGAAGCTATTCTCAGGCCTTCGTATGCTCTCCATTCTTGATGTTAATGTTCCCCTTTCTTCTTCCCCTATGTTCCCCTTTCCATATGTTTTCTTTCCCTTTTCTGTTCCTAGTCTTTCCTTTTGGAAGACCTTCTCTTTCTCTTTGTTTTTATTGAGCTAGCTAGCATCATGGCTAAGTTTTAGCCTGACTGCTAGTATTGTGACTCATCACCTTGGTTCATGTTTGACATAACCTTCCACCCATTGCTAGGAATAGCCAAAGATTTAACAAGTAGGAACAAACATTGCCCATCCTAGCATTTTGATTTCAGTGCCACCAAACATGTTATTGGAAACAAACGTCTTAGTGTCCTTGAGGGAAGTAAAACAAAACTTGTGGATATCATGATACGAGAAAAGAATCATTGTGTAATTGGAGATGGCATTGTTTTAGCTCATCTTAAAACGCGATTTTTAAAAATTCAGTACAAATTGTCCCTTATATATAGGTAGCATTCAAAAGAATCTCCGATGAATTTGAGCAATCACATATGCAAGTCACATTTTTTATTTTTTTAGTATGTCACATCCTGGCATACTTGATCACAGCAGAACACAGGGGCGCAAATAATGCATATCATCACATCATCAGTTTACCATGTTTCTGATGGGGACAGCCTTCTAATTGGCAAATGCATTGGAAACACACACCTCATCAAATGCCCATATCAACAGCCAGAACCGAGGGCAGAAACATATATCATTTCAGGTTTAGAACAGCATTCAAATTGAAGTTTGCATTACCCCATATGGCATCTCCAGTTCACAAGAAGCAACATATTTTGTTTGGCGGTACATGTGCCCGGATCCCCCATAGCATGCCAATACAAACCCCCCTACACAGAGCAAAGAAAGACAGATAGATCTTCATGTGCTTCATTGAATCTTTGCACATGTTTTCCACCCTCAGTCCAGAGTACAGAGAACTTTTGCTCGCCATCCCCTAAAACCTGATAACTGAAGCAGAACCAAGGACTGGAAGCATCTTATACATTTGTAAACATTACACCCTCCCCAACAATAAGAAAGAAACCACCAATTGACATACTGGGATTATCCTAGTGCTCCAAGAGACAGGGAAGATAACTGTGTGAAAAATGGAGACACCCCTTGATTGATAACCTCCTAATAGATTTGCTGCAGGCTCTGCATGGACAGTTTCTCTTGTGAACTTTCCACTGCAAATTACAGATTCATAATACTTGCTAATGGGGTCATCAGAATCTTCCAGGACCAAACTGCTACACATATCTTCCAACAAGCAATGATGCCATATGTCACAAGGACATGGCAGGCATGGTTGGAATCAGGATTCACGGTTTCATTTGATGAGCTTGAAGCTGATGGCAAATACTTGGCATGACTCTGCAACCAAGCACCTGTGGGAGTAGGGTTATAATGAAACTCAGAAGAGTCTGCTGACAGGAAATTCTTGGCTGGAGTCCAGTGCAAGATGTAGGTTCCTGACCAATTGTCTAGGCTGGCTTTTGACTCTGAAGACCTCCATTACATATCCTCCAATTTATGGATTTCAGTAGGCAAACTGATACCACCTCAGTTGTTAGAAGTGTTTGCATGCTTGGTTGTCTTTCTCTTTTTCTCCTCTGAGCTCTTTGCAAAGAGAGAAGCAAGTTGTATTTGACTTTGAAGGAAGATTTCTCTACTTTTGAGTTCCATCTCTGCCCTCATGCACTCAATCTTTACTAGTCCCTCTCCCAGTGATTGAATAGCTTCAGCCAAGGAGGGGGATGCTTGCTCATATGACCGTTTCTTTTTGGAGATTAATGTGTTGTCAACAAGGTTGTCTTCATGAGGTCTGGTTCCCCAAGTCTCTAAACCGGTTGGTGGAAGTGTAGAAAAGCTTCCATTTTCATCCTCAACCTTGTGAACTGATACTCGTGTAGGGCTTTGTGAGCATCCCTGCATTGGCTGTGGCAGTGGAGAAGGACACCTCCAAGCATCATGCAAAAGAGTCTCCTTATCAAGAGAAGAGGAAGAGCAATGAACCGCTGGGATGTGACACGAAGACCCACCTTTCTCATCTTGTTTGACAACCCCTGTTAACAGTTGCTCCATGCGGCTATACCAGGGCCACTTTGAATGTCGTGCCCCTGGCTTCTCCTCTTCTGCCCTTTCTGTCCTAAAACTTTTCTTCATTTTCTCAATTTTGTTCTTGCATTGTGGGCCAGTTCGAGGAAGTTGTCGGGGGCACTGCTTTGTCAACTCCTCCGCAATCTCAACCCAGTGGTTAGTCCTTAGATTCCCCCGTCCCAGTTGGACCCATCTGTCTTCATAAAGGTCAAGCAAGCAAGAGACACCAGCGGAACACCACACTCTATCAAGCTCCACCTTGTCTTTGAATCCTTCTCTTTCCCTCTCTTCCAGACTGATCACTTTCACCCTCCCTGCCCTCTCTAGCCTCTCATCCAACATGAGATATGCAGGCTTAAATTTGTCTTTGCTTGCAAAAAGTGCTGGATTTGGCAGTGTATCATGCAACTTGCCTATAGATGTATACCTGACATGGCCCCCCACAAACCCACAAGGCATTATGCCATGCAGAAGGCATCTGCAAGCACCAACCTGTGAAAGCACAGCCAAAAGTTTTATGCATTGTTATAACAGCAGCATCCCTACACATAGAAGTGCAGAGAAAGAAGGGTCCATGATGGAGGATATGTCAGAGCTCTAACCCCTGGTCATAAAGTCTGCAATATGGTAGTTTGCAAGCCAATATGAATGCCCAAACGTCTCTGCATCCACACCAGCCACCACCAAGCTTTCCATAAAGGAAATGAACACAGAATGAATGCAAATGTGCTATACATCATCAACATCCAAAGCCAAATGCTTGGTCATTTGTAAGCAGAGTGAGTCAAGAAGACAACACACAAGTCACTGTGAGAAACTACAGCAATCCAATGGTCTACACCCATGCAAGATATGCTCATTTTCAGGGCATTACTGACCTATATGTCCAGTCCAGTATTGGATTCACACGCATGAAAGGGGGCCACCCAGGAGAACTTGGAGCAAACTCCCCTAAACCAACCTGTGTCCCCCGACAAACAGTGATCCCGATCAGCTTGAACATTGGCCTTGAAATTGTTTGGACATGCACTGTGTTCAAAATACAATACCAAAGTTGAACAGGCTATGGCATCTGAGACCACTGATCCTGACAAAGAGAAACAAGATTCAGTGCTATTATCAGATACCCCTTGAAGAATTTAAATCTATGAGATTGCAGAGAAAACTCTACAATGACACTTTGAAGTTAAACTGTTTTCTCAGTTCCTGCTGAACGAAAACTAGCTCGACAAGAATGAGCGAGGTCATAACCTTGCAATT
Organism: Sphagnum contortum; assembly: GCA_963920785.1. Classification (NCBI taxonomy): domain Eukaryota; kingdom Viridiplantae; phylum Streptophyta; class Sphagnopsida; order Sphagnales; family Sphagnaceae; genus Sphagnum; species Sphagnum contortum. The sequence goes on from OY987278.1 coordinate 12,652,363, forward strand.
TTCACTGACAAAACATTGGACCATCACCTCCATCGTGATTGGCAGGGACTAGCTGCCGCTACTTCCCACTGAGGTCATCAGCTCCTGATGGTGGGTGTAGATAAGTATGTAATGATCTGCTCAAAATTCCAGGTGGGCAATATTACAAATATCTGCATGCTGAGTTTGTCTCATTTCCAGAAGCAATGGGAAGAATCAGTCATGATACTTACTACCCCTCAGGCAACATAGCTAATAAAAAAAACCAATAGTATCCTCATTCAAGTGGCAACAAGCAAGCTTGTGAAAGGTCTGCTTTACTTAATTTCATGCTGGCCCTGAAAAATTTGGTAGGAGCCTGCTTGATTGCAGATTGGGTACATTCCACTGGTAGAAATCTTCATGAGAAGATTGATCAAGTAAGAGCACCTTACCGTGTTTGGATCCCCCATTCGTGTTCCAAGAACTATAGCCCTGATGGGCTTTTCCTTGTGCAGTGCATCTATTCCTGCCTTGAACTCTAATCGAACAACCTCCATATCCAGAGGGTATCTGCATTTTCACAGTTTATCCCACTCATCATCAGTCCTGCACCCTGAAACTGTACACTACTTGTTCCCGGTGGACATTTTATGAATCATGGAAGAAAACTGTTTCTCTAAACACTTCTTCTTCATAGACACTAAATGCAAGCACTCACAATGATGGAGTCTCCAAGGTAAAGGCATCAATCTCTGGGAATGCATCAGGATGCTTAAAGTAGACAGTCCGTATGTGGCTTTGCAGGTTTGAATTGTCATCCCCTCCAGATGCCAATGCTGCATAGCCTGCCCTCAACAAATGCAATACCACCTGCTCTGGATCATGTGAGCCAAAGAATCTAATTGAAGTGGGCTTCATAAGCACACATTGACAACAACCACTCTGACAACTTAAACATAAAAATGTTGCTGCATGAGCAGGTCCTTAATTTGCCTTACCCAACATGATTGAAAACTATGAGCAGAGGGAACTGATGGAAATGACATCAAGCAATAGAAGCTCACTCACTGTGGAATCTTTGCCACCACTGAAGCCAAAGACAATCTCATCAGTTCTGCACAAAAATAGCAAAAGAAAGAAAATGAACTGCTTTTAGCCACCATCCCTCTTTTAAAGCCCTAAGCCTTCCTGTCATTTCGCGTTATGTGGCTATAATAATCTGAAGCAACAGTCATATCAAACCAACTGACCTACAAGCATTCTCCACATACTGTGATCAGGTCAGGATCTTCAGGTTCAGAAAATTGAATGCCAAGGTTATTCCTATGAATCTCACATTGACGAGGCACATTCAATCCTTTCCTTCCTCCCTTAGATGATGAAGCATTTTTAAACCTTTAACTTCTTTTTCAGCAATTGTAATAGCTGACCTATTGGCAAATGCATGCCATTCACAAACGAGCAGAGAGTCACAGAAGCAGAGGCAATATCCATGCTAGAAACTGCATGATTCTTATACTGTCAACCTCACCGATTGCACAATTGGAACACATAGCGTATCTCTTCTTAAAACCTCTCCACTTTTTTGTTTCAATTTCATCCCATGTCCTACACTTCTAGGCTCCCTCCAGGCCTGCTGCTTGCTTGCTGCTAATGGAAATTTTGTTCAATAAAGCGTACAGAATAAGCTGGATTCAAGCACCCTCGGGCACGAAGCAAAACGAATGAAAGCCATTTTGGTCTAGAAAACACAATAAGCAAAAAAACAAAAAAAGCAAAACCACTCCAGTGAGCAGAAAAACCTGATCCAGCAGCAAATTTGGAAAGCGACTGGCTTACTTGTAGAGGGCAAGAGTGCGCTCGATGACACTGTAGGCGTTCTTGACTCTTGCTTGCAGCCTCTTGTCGCCCGTTTCCTCCACCGCTTTCCACATCTCCATCTCGTTCATTCCTCTCCTCTCAGGAACAGGTTGTTGTTGCAGTGGTGCGATTTCGCACTGCATCAGAGTGCGTCATGTCCTCGTTCATCCTGACTCCTGTCTATCGCTGGTTTCAGGCGCAACACGATTCTCTTCCGCAACCAAACCCTCCCTCCCTCTGACGCTAGCTTTCTGGATGAAAACGACAACCTCTTGGATGTGAAACATCATTCTGCAACGAAACTCTCACTCCTCTGCGCTGGCTTTCTGGATGAAAAAGACGACCTCTGGGATGAATACGCATCTTGTTAGGTCTCTATTTCATACGAGAGCTCCAAACCTGGATACCTACTTCTGCACCTCTCTCTACTTAAAGCCTGCGCTTGCGATGGTGCTGTTTTTGTTCTCTTCCCCTGTTCTCGGGGTTTGTCTCGAATGCTTACCTGCGCACATGCGCCTCATGAATTTCTTCGGCTCCGCCGCGTAAAAGCGCTCTGACAGACAGCCGGGCTTCTGCACCGCTCTCTAAAAGGCTGAATCGCTGGCGGACTCGCATCTGCGCTTCGCGCACCAACTCCGCTTTACCCAGCAACTCTCCGCTCTTCATCCCAAAAAAAACACTTAGCAGCCGGGCAGCCCAGCACCCTGTTCAAAAACTGAACCACCAGCCCTGGCGAGCACCATCCAAGAGCCTTCACAATCCAAAAATTAAAACCCTAAAATAGGTAAACATTCTTCATCTTTTTCAAAATGGCACAATCACTTTCAAAACTATCTTTTCTTACAAACAATTTTTCTCACATGGGTTTTTTTTTTCTATATAGCTCTTAAGTGTTAATCTTAAGTTATGATTTTTGCATTACCAACTAGTGCACTTGTGATTTAGCTCATCCAAATCTCTTTCACTACGAGGGAAGAGAGACGTGATGTGAGGTCGATATTGTGGTTAAATGATGGACTATCAAGCTTATTGGATTTGCACTAGGAAAAATGTTTTCATTTGGTCTTTTTTTTTAATTAAAAGATTGAAAAAAAAAATTGAAAAAAACTTGTGACATTTATGTGATTGTTAAAATCACAATTATCTTGGTAATGTAAATACAAATAAATTGTTATGTGGTGTAGTGCTTGTGAAAAATTGTTTGCATTACATTACAACAAAATAGAATCTATACATTATTGTAATAATGCATACTACATTATTATTATTATTATTATTATTATTATTATATGCTTCAAAACGATGAATCCATCAAATACCTTATTACTAAAATTTTAAAAACCTCTTTTATTAACAACTTAACTTGTTTTGATTGCAATGAACTACATGTGTCTTTCTACAACCTAAAAAGTCATACTTGAAAAGTTAAATAGTCACGTGTGATTATAATTTGTCATATTTTCTCATATCTAATATATTAATTCAGTAAGTCTGTCTGTTTGTGACGGGGGTTTTAGGGGGGTGGGGGAGGGAGAGGTCGGTGAAGCAACGGGCGACCACCACGATTTTCGCACCGGTCATGTGTACAAACCAAGACCTGACCTCCATAAAACATCGCAGCCGTCAAAAGGGAAGGAATGACGATCGGATCGCATCCCTCTCCCACCGCACTAGAGGCGGATATAAAAACCTTCCCTTCCCTCCCCCCCCCCCCCCACTACCGAAAGAACCGGAGTTTATATAGAGGAACGTATTTTCGAAAATTTCCAAAACTTTTGGGAACCAAAGTTCAAAATGTCAGAACCGGGGTTTCAGGTTTTTTCACCCCTTTCGGGTAAGGGAGTAAATACCCAGACTGATAACCTGAGGGTACACACGGCTGGTTCTGATACTCGCACAACATCGGTCGGGACCACTACGCTAAGTCATAATATTGTTTTTATCTGTGGGGATATAAATGCCTTAGGGTGAGACCCACGAGTGTTATTTTGGGAAAATTTTAGATTATGGCAACCAAACAGAACGTTTGGGGTGGCTGGAATGGCGTAGCCACGCGTGTCCGAAGGTCATGGGTACCACTAGGGAAAAAAACCCAATAAATTTCTTATCTTACCTATATATTTGATTTCATTTATATGTGAAACCAAAATTGAAACCATTTATTTTTAAAACCTGAAATTAAAGGTTCTTCATAAAATTAAAAGTTGCCCCAACACTTATAAGCCATGGGAATGATTACCCTATAATAATTATATGTTCATAATTATCTAAATTTCTTCTAAGGTAAACCATGTCTAATATATTAATTCATTTAGTATGCCTGTGACATGGCGTTTTGACCCGTTAACAGTCTCTATGAGGCCGATTTTGCAACCCCTCAGATGACAACCCAATGAAAGAAACTGACAGAAACAATTTCTGCAAGGCCGATTCTGCAACCCCCCAAATGACAACCCAACAAAAGAAACTGAAAGAAACGAGGTCCCGAAATGAGCCGCATTGTCCGTCTGTCTGTGATGGGGGTTTTGGATTTCGACCAATCGACGTAGCTGACAGAAACAAGGTCCCGAAATGAGCTACACCTGGTTTTATGTTCCCGCGAGGTTCAGCCCGACCAAGCCTGGCGTGGGGGGTGGGGGAGGGAGAGGCCGGTGAAGCAACGGGCGACCGGTGTACCACAAGTGTAAGCGGGGCGTGGGGCCCGGGGAGAGGGCAACGAAGTAGCGGGCGACCGGGATAAAGACCGTCGGTGGACCCAACCGGGCGTGTTGCAAGGGAAAGTCGACGAAGCAGTGGGCAAACGGGATAAATACCACTAGTGGACCCGACCGAGACAAGGCGGCAAAGCTGCGGGTACCCACTAGTCATAATTAAATCATGCTCACAACCTCCTTCACATTTAATTATTTAAAATACATCTTAAATTTTTAAAAATATGTATTGATAACCAAAGACCCCACTAATTTTTTTTGTTATTAATGTTCTAAGTTGTTATATTGGTTATAACAATGGTGATGCAAAAAGTTATGCACTATTACACACCACTAATGACAATCAATTATTTTATTTTTATTATGTTTTCATATGGTTTTCAATAATTTATCATTATTTATGTCAATGTCAAATAATTTAAATTAATATACATTTCATGGACCTAAAAAGACACATCTTAATTTGCTTTCTTCATATCCATGTTGGTGGATAGGGAAAAGGAGTGAGGTAGTTATAAAGTGAATGGTCGTTATTAAGAAAGGTGGGAGATAGTTATTAAAAAAGTTAATAGGGAAAAAAATAATTATTAAGAAAGAAATGAAATAGTTAAGCTTGAAAGTGAGGTTGTTTTTAGAATGGTCCATGGACAACCATTCCAAAAAAATTCCAAAAAAATCCCCCATATACTAGTTCCAATTACTCACCACTAGGATTAATTAATTAATAGTTTGTTTGTTGAAAAATTAAGGAATCCTAGTACTTGATCTTATGATAACTCGGAGCCAAGATCAAGTTCAACATTAATGATCTAAGATGAACATTCATTAAAATATTATTATGGTGTGTGCTCTAGCTACTTTTAGAACTATACAACGATTATAAGGAGCCCAATGGCCCTTTGCAAACAATTGTTGCACGTGTGTATTATGATACTCATAGATTTTAATTTAGAAGATTATATCTCCATTGATAAAACCATCAAATTATCAATAATTAAACTAAATGTTAATGGGAATAATTGCATGAAATTCATGCTTATTAATGACACTTACTTAATTTTTTAATTTTTCAAATATAATCTTACACAAAAGATTTAATGAGGATGTTTACCTCCCACTTTGTAATGGGAATGTATACCACATCAATTTCTCTCTCAAATGAACCTTTACTCAGATGAAAGATGCTTCAATTTTATATGTTTTTAGTCCTAACATGCAAAACTATTTTTTTTTCTAACTTCCATGCGCTTTGATTGTCACAAAACAACATTGTTGGACCATGATTTCTAATTTTCAATTCATGCCATAATAATATAATCCATGTGATTTCTCTAAAGGCTTAATTTTAAATCTAGGTGGTGGAAAAAGGCATAGTCAATTATAAATGGTTGTTCCATATTATTGGACATTATGGTGCTTGAATATCAACCCCATGGTTGTTTGCATTTGTCCAAAATCCTCATCCAATTTGCATTTTCATAAAAAAATGACACGTATTTTCCTCATGAGGATAGAAATGGCCATAATCTCTGGTTCCCTTGATGTATCTCAATATTTTTTTAACAACTACCATGTGAACATCTAATGTTGTTGACTATTTATTGAAACATTATTAAATAATAAAAATCTATACATATGTTTGTTTAATAGATCAAACTCTTAACTAAACTTTGATATTTTATGACATCAATTGATTCTAATTCCATGTCTTAGGAGAGTTGTGCACCCTCTTCCATTTGGGTTGCGATAGACTTGTATAATCTAACATTGGGAACCTTTTTAATATTATTTATCACATTGCCATTGGATTAATATGATCCTTTCAATAAAATATAAGAACTAGATTCTTATGTAAAATCTAGCTTATATGGCAAGACATTTTGTAACATTTTTCTAATTCATGAAGTTCTATTTTAGTTAACTTGGGGATATCGTTCCCTTTGAACAACACATCATCCATGTACAAGATTACAATTACATATAATATGAATTGTGGTCATAGTCATGTTGCCACAATCCATCATTGCAAAAAAATTTATTAAACTACTAGGCCTTTGGTGTTTTGTAATTTGTGAAAGGTATTCTTCAACATGCAAATTTGGTGTGTCATCCTTGAAACTTCATAACTATATGATTTTACCATGAACATTTTATTTATTATTTTTTTCATTTAAAGATGCAAAACAAACATCAAAATTATTTAATTAACCAACTTCGTAATTGATAAGCTAATGCCATAATCATTCATATGGCTATCCATTTGATTGTCAAGGTGAATGCCTCCTATAAAACAATCATGGCCATTTGATGAAAACTATGAGGTACAAGCCTAGATTTCAAATTTTCCATATATCCATTTGTTATTTAGTTTTTGTCTTGTACACGGGTTGTTTCCTTCCAATAGCTCATGTAACTTCCAAGTGTTAGTCTCGATCATTGATTTGTATTCTTGATGCATTGCAATTTACAACCATCCACCTTGCATTAAATGTTGTTTCTTCATATGTGATTTGGTCTTGTTTAAATTCTTCAATTGCATAAATGTAAGACCATGTGCATAATTTTTTTTTCCTCTAGTGTGTTTTGAAGGTGATATCCATGGAAGTGGGTATGGTTAGTTTCACTACTGAACCACTTTTGGAAAAGAAAATCATTCATGTTTATTGACAACATATGATCATATTCATCTACTTATATTTCATATGGTACTTCTATAGCATGGTCATCATTGCCTCAGATTGATCTAATGTCAAAGATTTAATTCTCCAAAGACCTTTAAAACAAGATGTATTTTTTCCATAGTTGGTTCCATTCAACTTTTTTTCATAATATCACACAACCTTCTACAAACTTGTTTAAAATGACATCCTTTTTTATTACTATGTTGCGATTTTGAAGGTACCATATGTTGTACACCTTATACACATCATCATAACCCACAAAGATTTTTCAATCTACAAAGGGATCCAATTTGTCACCCTTTTCACCATTTGTGAATGTAGCCAAGCAACCAAACACCTTTTTAACATGTCCTCAATTGTGATGGTTTGTTGTTTTGAAATGTAAACATTTTTTAGAGTGAATCCTCATTCAACTTTGAAGGACTAAAATTAATTAAGTAGATGGAAATAATGATAGCTTATAAATTAATTAAGTAGATGGAAATAATGATAGCTTATGTTTACAAAAAGTTTGGGAGCTATGCACCATAATCATACTTCTAACACAATGAATAATCACTCAATTCTTCCATTCAGCTATGTTGTTTTGGTGTGGCATGTCGCTTCATTCCTTTGTTTTCAAAAAAGTTGTTGAATGTTGATAAAGGAATTATCCACCTCTATCACTATGAAATGTAATAATGGGTGTTGTCGACTCTTATCAATGATCCTTGTCAATATTTCCAAAGTTCCATATTTTAGACAAATACATCATTGTTCGAAAAAAATGATGACAAGGTATTTTTTCTCACACCACGCACACAGAAAACATTGTTTATAAACTTTATTCATCCTAATAAACAACATCACACTTAAGGGTGTGCCCACTAGTAGACTTGATATATGTTATGTCTAATACTACCTTTCTAATGTTTACAAGCTTTCTCAACTCACTAGTCACATGTGATGTTATCAAATCAAAATACCAAGTGGTATCCTTATCATGAAGGCATTGTCATCGTTGCAATTTCAAATTCTTTGTGAATCATTTTTTCATCATCCTCATTAGTTTCCTTGTTCCTTTCAATTGTGTTGACTTGTGAACATGTTTCATTTGAAAATAATGAATTTTTTTCCCCAAATGTCCAAGGTGATTACATCAACTGTAATTTCTAAGGTGCCACATAATGTTTTGGTAATAGCCATTTGGGTTTTGTGTTGGTTTATCTTCTTAGTTTTGATTGAAAAATCCCTTATTGGATTGAAACCTCCACTACTTTTAGAAAATTAACCTCTTGATTGAAGCATCCCCAATATCCGCGATTTCTTCCATAAATAATGTTTCATTTATTAATTGATTCAATATGCAACTTTCACATGTTTGTTCCTCCAAAAGGACTTGCGTAAACAACTTGTCAAAACTTGACATTTCCTCCATGCCACATATAAAACTGATGAACATGTTGAAAAGTCCACAATGCATTTGTACATCTCATCCTTCCTCAAGCCTCTTGCTAATCCCCTTAAGTAGAATGGTAGATTTTTTAGTCTTCCTAAATAATTCAAAAACAAAAGATCCTCTATTCTTATGGATAGTAACTTGTTGATCAAAAATAAACTTCAAACTACACTATGAGTTTTAAACAATTATTGACGTTTCCTACAACATGCATGTGGATAATCCAAGTTTGAAACATATGAATTCAATCATAATCCATAATTGTTTTGATGATGATTACAAAGACCTTGTATTTTTACTTTGTTAATGTTGTTGTACTCCCCTAAAACATGGTTTGAATTGTTCCTCTAACGTGGACAAATGATTGCACTTCATTTCCCATCATGTTAACCACGTTTGCTCCTAGGCCATGGTTAACTTTTGGATCAAGGTGAAAGCATGGTAATGTATGCCCAAAAAAATCCACCATGTAATCATAGTCACATTTATGGCATAAACATGAAAAAACCTATTCAAAACTTCTTTAACTTTCATTATAAAGCAATGGTGCACTCCACTGATTTTATGGTTATCTACACATAAAGTGTAGGGAATTTTGATGTAAGAAAAATGGATGAAAAATATGTTATAAACTAGCAAAGTTTTTAAGTTTCAAAGATATTTTTATATGAAAATTTTAATAGATTATGAATATAATATGAAAAAATAAAAACATGTTGATACATATTAGTGTTTCATCCATTTGAAAATATAAAAGAGTCAATTATAATTTTACTTTCATCATATTTTCATATATTTGCTCAAAAGTACGTTAATGTGTATTAAACCATGCAACCTTTTAATATTATTCAATGAAATCAAAGAACTTCCTCTTATTGATCACTAAAATTAAAAATATTCACAAATTCAATGTATTAAAACTTAATTTATGAATATTTTCCACAAAAAAACCAAGTATCCTTCATTGGCATACTTTACCATGCTCTCATAAATTGATGAGATGCCAAAGTTGTCTTTCATCAAAATCATTTTGATTTTGATTTTCCAAACTCCATAATTTGTTGATCCTTCCAACCTACTATAGCTATCCATAAAAAAATGTCAAGGGCTATCTTTGATCCATTTTGAACATGTTCTATAAAAAATTCCTTTCAATTTCTTTCATGAAACAACAAAAGAAAACAACTTGTATGTTTTTAAATTTATTTCACCCTAGTTCCAGTACCATATCAACATAAATAAATTGGTTTATGGTCTAATGCTTATGAAAAATTATACACATTTACATTCTAAGATATATATATATACTTCAGAACAAAATAGTGGATCCATTAAATACCTTAATTATCATAAAAAATAGAACAACCTATCTTATTAATATTTTTTATTATTTGCAATTAAATACTTGTATTTTTTTACAACCTATAAAATCATACTTCAAAAGTTAAACAACCAAATGTGATTTTGATATTTCACATCCTATCATATCCTAATTAAATTATGCTTACAATGAACACCTTGACCTATTGGTGGATGTCATTGTTAAAACCATTTTACAAAGCTCTTAAATCTTACACCTTGGCATGTAATCAAATGTATATTCAATTTGAACTCATCTTTCATTTACCTTTGAATTCTTCATATAGGAATATCCATGCAATCATCCCACCTAATAATGCATTTGCCTCCACCAAGTTTGAACATAACCTTTCAAATAGGTTTGTATTGATGCCACCATGATGTCAATTTTCATAGTGCCCATGTAATATACCAAAATTATGAAAGACACAAATCCACAACCTTGTCATGATGTATACCTTCAAAATACCCAAATTTAAATGGTTTAAAATCATTCCCTCCTAGCACATTAACTTTCAATGCTTCCATCAACTTAGTGTAAAGACAAGATAAAAGTTTGAAGATATATATATATATATATGGAATTGAAAAAAATGAAAGACTCAATAATGAATAAAACTTATAATATTTTATTTGATAGAGTAAACATGGTAAAAACTTGAACTTGAAATGAAGGTGCAAAACATAATTTATAATTCATGTGTTGGCAAGATTGAGGCGTGATGTCCTCAAAAGACCTTTATTTATATTATTCCATGAAACATCTATCTATGAAGGAAGGTGTTTTGTTTTGTTTTGTAGGCATGGATGCTTCATATCATGTTCTTGGTGTCTTGGGAAAGCTCTCGGCAAGGAGGGGTGCATGGGCTTGGTTTCATGACGTTTGGACTTGCGGTGCAAAACTTTTTTAATATCAAATGATTTTTTCACCCAAAAAAAAAAAAATCATAGCTGAAAATTTTAGACAAATGGGAATGTGCCTTTGGTGTTCTTGGAAAGATCTCAATGAGCAAGATTTAACGTAATTTATTTGGTAAGATTTGGATTTAAAACATGGGAAATATTGATTTTAAAATCATTTTTGCAGCTGAAATTTCAAATAAATTCCAAAAAACCAGGTTTTGGAAGCCAAAAGTTATGTAATAAAAATCAAATTTGAGATTGACACAATAAGGATGAGCTATTCATCTCCTTTACCAATATTCTTATTTCTTTCTCACATTTTCAAAGTGAAACTTCAATTATCATTTAAATATTTATTCATTTATTTTATTAAAATACATTCCATAAATCCGAAGATAACAAACTCCCATAGTTGCAATTGAGTACCATCCTAATTGAATCCGTCCATTGTAACATAGAATCATTTTGAATATCATTTAATTGCAACATGGTACTAGTTGGAAATCCATTAGATGAATGCTAATGTCATTCTAGTCCAACTTTTGTCATCCATGATGATCCATGTAATTGTTACAATGACTTACAATTTTATTTTATTTTATTTTAAAAAAATTTTCTCATGAATCTACATAGTAGTAGACTTTCTAGCATGGATATTTTAATTGCAACCTAGTTGCACATAAGTTGTCAATAGGTGACATGCCATGTATGTCATCATGTCTTGTTTATTGCAATTATTTCCAACTTGTTCAATGTCACTTGAGATATAAAAAAACATTATAAGTTGCAAGTGATTGCTACAATTAAAAAATGCAATTAAAACCCGATTGCAAAACTGCTCTTTAAATTTTTATTTTTTTAAAAAATTAAAAAATTAAAAAAATTAAAAAATCCATTGTCCACTTTACAAACAAGGATTATAGGAATAATATTTTAAAATCCAAAAATAATAATATGTTGTCTCTAGTAATGAGTGAAGCTTCAAAAAACGTGAGTATCAATATTTGGCCGATTGCCAAATAATTAATTATGTTTGAAGATTTTATTTATTTTTTGAAAATATAATATTCTCAGAATACTTTTTAAAAAATCTTCATTTTCTTTCACAATTTTACATGAGTTTCTTTTCCAGGTTTAGGTTTATGAAGGAAAAAGGATAATTTGTAAAAGATGTGAGGTTATATCAAATTGCCTGCCTGTTATTATGTGAGGGAACACGCCAGGCAAGCCAACTGGCAGCCGACGCACCCAACATAATGGGCAAGGGTCAGATCATTCCGTGGTATAATTTAACATCTGGGCTGGCAGAATCAACGACCTTTCTTTTTTCAAAAAAATCATATGCAAACAGAGATTTTGGCTCACTACTATGAGTGTAGAAGATTATGCCACATAATATGATCTAGAAAATGACAATATGTCTGGGGGTGGAAGATTATGTCAATTTTTTCTTGATCACATTATATGACATAATCTTCTGGTGATGGTCATACACTCGTAATAATGATCAAATTCTTTGTTGAACATGAATTTTTCTTTTCGTTTTTTTTTTTCTTTTTTTTTGGGTTGAATCTGCCACCTAGACCTTAATGTCATGGAATGGTTGCGCACCCTTGCTCATCATGTTGGGTAAGGCGCGTGATGAGCCTTTGCTTGTTCCATAATGCTTTATTGGCTACACTAGACCATAATGTGTAGGGTAAAGGCCGAGGCGGCGGCCGTTACTGGGTTTAAGGTGCCCACTCGAGGCGGACCTGATTCCAATAAAGCCTACTACAAAGGGCTTTATTCAAGCATAAAAACCTGGTCCAATTTTTATATTATTATTATTATTATTATTATTTTGCTTTTTGGAAAGCGCCCACTTCTTGGTGGAGGTAGAATTGCGCGCTGTAATGTGACCTCCAAATAGGTACACTGAAAGAATCGGACCAGGTTTTTACGGGGTGTAATCTCCCCCCCTGGATTCCAGATAACATAATTTAACCTAAACTCAAAGAAAAAAGTCCCGGTCTTAAAGCGCACTAGAGATAGGGTCGCTGCAAGCAAGATCGGGTGAACTTCCGGGCAGCGGCTTGCACCTGCCCGTGCTCTCTCCCGGCAGAGAGAGGAGAGACGAGAGGGGAGAGAGGAGAGGAGAGGAGAGAGGAGAGGAGCACATTAAGTTGATGGCATGGGGAGACGAGCCAGAACGAACAAGAGAAGGATTCCAGACGATCGTGAGCAGACAGAAGGCAAGCGTGCGGTGGATGGAGCTGCTGTCTGTCTTCTTTTGATGCTTGAATCAAATCTATTAAGAAGGTAGCGTAGGAGAGAGCCTTTGGTCCTTGTCTGTGCGTGCGTGCGTGCGTGCGTGTGAGTGTGTGTGTTTTGGGGGGCGGGGGGTGGAAAGAGAGAACTTGGGTGGGTTGCCTTGGGTGAAAGCAAATGGGATTGTTGGGCTGTGAAGTCCTGAGAACAACAGAAGAACAAATTATCTTAGTAAGATTCTCTTGAAACGTGCTGCTGCCGCGGTTTGGTTTTTTTTCTCCCCCCCCCCCCCTCTCTCTTTCTGATGGTAGTATAAACTTTGGGGTTCCTTCCACAGGTGAGCTTTGAGGACATCATTGCTTGTGTGTCGTCATGCGACGGCTGAAGTTTTGGAAGGGATTTTGGAGGGTGTGGAGGTGTGGGGGCGTTTTGAGGCTGAGAAGAATGACATGGTAGAAGAGAGGTACGATCTGCAGTGTCAAAGCTTTGCCGTCCAATTAGGGTTTCAGGTTTTGAGCTCTTGTGAAGGTAAGGGTGGGAGTTTGTGAGATCCAGTATCTTCTGGTGGAGGAAGGAACGGGTCTTGATAAGAGGGAAGCTCTATGAGCACAGATTATAATGGAATTATAAACGAGAAAGAGTTCTTCTTGACAAAGAAGAAAGAAGAAGAAGAAAGAAAGGGTTGGCAGTAAAAGCAAAAGACCTGGGGGCCTCTCTACAAGAAGAAAGATGGCAAGCAGAGTCGAAGTACGAGAAGGCACATGCCCACCAGGCAAACACCACTACATGCTGTGGAGAAGCTTGTTTGAGATCGACACCAAGTATATCCCCATAAAGCCAATAGGCAAAGGAGCATATGGTGTTGTATGCTCTGCAAGAAACAATGATAATGGGGACAAAATTGCAATCAAGAAAATCACCAATGCATTTGAGAACACAACAGATGCACGGCGCACACTTAGAGAGATCCGATTGCTCCGCCATCTGTTCCATGAAAACATAATTGCAGTGAAGGATATCATGAAGCCTGTCGGTCACTACACCTTTAATGATGTCTACATTGTTTATGAACTTATGGATACCGACCTTCACCAAATCATCCGCTCTTCACAGACTCTAACTGATGATCACTGCCAATATTTTATCTACCAGGTACTACTGTTTGTCCTTTGCTTCATTCACTCTATCCCATGTCTGTTTTGATATAGTTCCCTTGTGCAGACAGTCAGTCCCCCATACAGGCTTCTCTAAAACTTAGTAATCTGAACTGGTGAGCTCTGTACTCCATTTACCTCTCTTCCTCCCTTTTTCATGGATTTTATTTCCCTTTGTGAATCTCCCAGAATTATTGCAGAAGGTTTTCTCTCCAAAGACCTTGAATTGGACTCTGATGTTGAATTGTGCAACAGAATCCCATTCCACCATTCTTATTTTCTTGTTTTCCAAACACATCTCCAATTTGGATTCTGTGCACAAGTTTCTTAGCCCCTTATATATGACTCTGAGTAACCCTTGCACACTACTCAGAAAGTGGGTGCTATGACTACTGTTTTAGAGCTGATTATGTTCTAGTAATCAGCTTGAATTCAGATCCTAATCTGTCAGTTTCACTGCCTTGTAAAAGGGTTTGCCTCTGTGGGTTCTTGAAATCCTTTTGTGAAAGTGGGTCTGATATGTTAATGGAGACAAGGCCCAACCTTGAAGTAAGTGTGGTGAAGGAGGTCACGTTCCTCTCTAGGCCTAGGCTATGGATGCTCCAGATAGAGCAGAAGATGACCGAATGAATTGTGTATTGTAGGAGGCATAGAGTATTTGTTGTCACACACGGATGGTGTTATGAACTTATCCAAAAAAGGAGGTCAAATCTCCAAGATTGCAGTGTACAGTGATGGCTTAATTTGCATCCCTGTTGGTGCAGAGCACAGTATGAGCCAACCCAATTTGTGCAAATTTAGTCCTCATGACCAAATTCCTCACATCAATCTACGTTTATGGACCCAGCAGAAAATGATCTCCTCTTTGTTTCATCATACAGTGTTTACATGTTGTCTAGCTTGAATACTGTTGAATTGAGAAGGGATTAGCAGTGAAATTTATGAACTTTAGGTTTTGTGGCAGTAGGGTGTTGGATTGGAATGGAGGAATTAGGATTTTGTAGTACAACATAGCTTTCCATAAGTAATGGTGTTAACAATATGTTGTGCAGTATGGGCCTTGGGGTCATTCATGTTGTCAATATGGACAGCATTTTTCCTCCAGTTGGCAGAGGTTTTGGATGTTGATGTCATGAAGTGTGATTGAGGTTCAATTGTGAAGCTGACTCTTGGGTCTGAATGTACAGCTGCTGCGTGGACTCAAATATGTCCATTCAGCCAATGTGCTTCACCGTGATCTGAAGCCCAGCAATTTGCTGCTTAATGCAAGTTGTGACCTAAAAATTTGTGACTTTGGACTAGCGCGCACAGGCAGTGACAAAGGGCAGTTTATGACAGAGTACGTAGTCACCCGATGGTACCGAGCACCAGAGCTTCTCCTCTCTTGTGATGAATATACTAGTGCCATCGACATGTGGTCAGTTGGATGCATTTTTGCAGAACTTCTGGGAAGAAAGCCCCTTTTCCCAGGGAAGGACTACATCCATCAACTCAAGCTTATTATCAGCATCATTGGATCGCCTGATGAGAGTGATCTACACTTCATTCAAAGTCAAAAGGCACGGAGTTACATTCGGTCACTGCCCTTCACCCCAAGGGTTTCTTTGGCTCGCCTTTACCCACGTGCAAATCCATTGGCCATTGACCTCATAGACAAGATGCTTGTCTTTGATCCCCAAAAGAGAATAACTGTGCATGAAGCTTTGGAGCACCCTTATTTGTCGATGCTCCATGATACGAGTGTGGAGCCTTCAGCACCTGTTCCATTTGAATTTGACTTTGAAGATGAAGATCTGAAGGAGGATGCATTGCGGGAAAGGGTGTGGAATGAGATGTTGTACTACCACCCGGAAGCTGCTGATGAGATGTCATGATAGAGGTACACAGACCAGCATTAAGCAATTTCCCCCTTTGCTGATGATATGCTCTAGTTTTACAAGTATGATGATTGTGGGGTGTGTAGATTTGACATGATCCCATGCAGTGTTATTTGTTGGACAAATATTCATTGCAGTGTCTAATCTTTTCTTTGCATAAGAGCCACATATCTACATGCCTCAAGAGGGAAAGGTGTCTTTGTGTAGCCCCTGTTGAAGCTTTTGTGTAAAAGCAAGGTTGCTGAAGAGAGAGAATGATGGAATGTGTACCTGAATAAAAGGCTGTAGCATTATAGGAGTAACCTAAATGTATCTTTGGAGCTATTTATGTACATATTGTCTTTGACATTTCAAAATGATATTTGAGATAGTACTTGAAGATGTCTATGACTTATTTGCTGCACAAGCCTGTCTTGGACAACTCGGACAAATTTGCAGACAGTTTTTTCCTTGCAAGCCTCATATCCACAGATCGCTTAACATATGGCGTTGTGTGGCTCACAATGGTGAGTTATTGGCTCGTCCACTAAGTAGTTAGTACATGGGTTTTGTCAACCTCTTGTGATCTGGCTTCCATTTGGGTCTGTGCACCTAAGGAGTATGCATAAGGATTGACCACCCAGATATTAAGGTTTGCGAGAACATGGTGGCAGTAGGGACTCCAGAGTTCTGTAGTAACTCATGATGTGAGCTTCACTTTATGCTACATTGAATGTTGTGCAGCCCTTTCAATTGGTACAACTATTGAAGGGGACACATGTTTTCTTTCAAAAAGCATAGAAGGTCAAATGGTTCTTGAGAGGCTCTTCCATCCATAGCTATGTTTTGACATTGTTTTGAATTTTACTAGAGGTGGAGGCCAGAGCTTGTCTTATAAATGTTTCTTTTTTATCTTTTTTTATTGTTAGAGTCATCATATCTTAAATGGTCAAAGTCTTTTGGTTGATATGCTACATAGAATGAGAAGTATGTTCCCTCAAATGTATGTGGATAAACTATTGGGTAGTCTATATGTTTAGGTGTTTATTGTGTTTGAGTGTGAAAATTAGAAATGTTTTAGGGTAATTGGCGGGAACCTTCAAGGCAATTGATAGGTGGTGAACTTATCCAATGAGATGGAATTAGAGCTTAGTGATAAAGAATTGTCCTTTTTTGGACTCCTTGAATCAAGTGAAGTCATTTCTTTTGGAAGCAAGGAGAAGGTCAGGGAAGGGGTGTGAGGGGGTAATTTAATGGGAAGTCAATGGTTCCAATTTTGTGTCATGCATAACTACAAGCTCTTAAGGAAAGTTGTTTTGAGAGAAGGTTCATATGGTGTTGGTTGTTGTCAGAGCTCAAGCGCCTAAAATTTTGAGAATGAAAGAAAGATTCTGTGTATACATTTTATGTTGATTTTAATATAAAACATTAACGGAAGACCATCGTTGGCATGTATTGTAAATGGGACTTGTAGTAGTAGGCTTGCGGTTATATAAATCAATTGAGACATCAATGGAATATAGCAATCAAAAAGAAAAAATCTTAACAAATTGTTTGGAGAGAGTCAGTTTGAAAGCTGTAAAGTGGTTGTTTGGTACCAAAGCATGGCATTGAATCTATAAACATTGTGGAGGGGTTTGCAAGGCCATAAATAGTAGATTGGTTAAGATTGCAAGTGATGTAGGAAACAACAATGATGTTATTTTGCATGATTTATCACTAAGAGCTTAGTAATTCTTCTTTCTTGAGAAAAGGACATGACAGTTTGAAAATGCACCTTGGTGCTTGAAAGGTCAAAATGAGTGAACATTAACCAATGAGTTTGGATTGGTGTGAAGGAACACCAACAAAAGGATCAAGATCATAAGTTGTTTTCCTTGGATAGCCTTTTCAAGGTTATAAACAATTAACATTAGTGTTGTGCAATGCACTTTGGGAAAACTCAAACCTATTTTTGTAACCTTAAAAATGGGGTTTTATGTTCAATAAATTATGCATTTAATGATTTAACATTAATAGGTCACGTCATATACATGTGAATGGAAGGTGGAAGGATTATTAGTCACACAATGTAAAGATTAATTGATTTGAACACAATTTGTGCTTCCCAATTGTGCTACAGATGTTATAGACTCCTTGAGTATAATGTATTCAAAATAGGAAACATGAACTTTGGGAATCATGGGAATGTTCCATTTTGACTAGCACACTTTAGCATGCATGAGTTTTGTTTTTACCCCCTTACCTCATACCAAGTTGTGAAATTGCTTTTGTTTTGGTTCCCTTGCTTGCCCAAGCCATTGGTTACAAGCCCGAGGTTATGATTGCAACATTTGGATCAACAATTAAAAACTTTTTCAGCTTTTCCACAAAAGTTCACATTGTTTGCTTCAACTTTTGCAATAAATCATGCTCTTTCTCATCATCTTATCTTTAGGGAGCTCCAATTTATGTCAAAGGAATGAAAACTATCACTTCTTATGTTCCAGCTTAAATTGGTGATGTTTTGTGATAATTATGATCAAATTTTTAAATTATAACCAACTACCTAAAAATTGACAATCATTTGTTGTATCATTAACGTTAACAACTTTAAAAAAATCTCTATCCTTTCTTATGTTAGCCTAAAATTTATATTGTTGGCATAAGTGGGTATAATCCTATACCAACTAAATCGGTGTGTGTTAAAGATTGTTTAATATACAAAAAGGTATAGAAGAAATTTGTTAATTTAATCAACAAATGTGCCAACAATTTTATCAACAGGTATGTTGTTTTATAAGTAGTAAGATGTTGAATCAATAGTTTTGAATAGGAAGCATCTAATCAATAGTGCAATTAGATCATTGATGGAAGGAACTCCTCAATCAATTATCATAACATCAAAGGATATGTGAACCAAGTCAAAATATTTTCATTTACGAATTTTGTTGCAATCAAAATCATATTAGTTTGGATAGCTTTAGGTTTGACCCATTTGGTAGCCTAACTTGTTGCTACCATGACAAGATTGTTTTGTGTACCATCTAACAAGTTTTAATGGGACCTATGTAATCCAATCCCCATTTCATGACATGTCATGCCAATAATCATGTAATCACTAATTTATCCATACTTGTAGTAGTGGGTGAAAACATGGTAAAATAGATAGTTTTAACCAACCATACAATAAGCTTGATGTATTTAATTTTAAAATGTTTCTAAATTTCAACAATCAATATGGGCATATTCTTAAATTTATTATAGTGATATTGAAGAACCACATATATAATATGCATATTCTTAAAGATGAAAACATATGCAAGTATATGTCTTTTTCCCTACAAAATTTAGTTGAATATTGGATTTTTTTTCAAGTTAATGGTGGCTTAAATGGTGACTTACTTATGTATTATGTATTTCAGCTTTTGCATATTATAACCATAATACATTAAATGTTTGAAGTGTAAAAGTTATGTTTGAACACAATATTCACTAACTAGAATCAAACTTGCTTCTTACCATTTTTATTATATTAAAGTTCTTCAAGATTATTGTTCCATTTTTAGGAATAAGAACTCCAAAGACTTTTTTTCTACTAGTTTGTACAAATAAGGTTTTCACATAAAATTTTAAGTGAAAAAATAATGAATAGTTCAAATTAAATAATTCATATTGTGGTGTTAATTTTTCATATGTGTACATTGTCATGCATCAATACTTTGGTTCAAAATTAAAAATATAAAAAACGTTTAAATAAGCTTGTATGGATAAGTTTTTTTTTGTGCACAATATTTCTTTCATGTGTGATTTGCATTTGGAGTTACAATTTATAAACATAATGAATACATATAATCACTCAAAATTGCCGAAATAAATAGTCTTTTTCCATGTAGCCCTTTTGACTAAATTTTGTAGCCTTTAAAATTCTTGCATGGTCTATAATCCAACCAAATGTGTTTATTGAATATTCCTAAACACAAATGTAAACAATGTTTATCCATTAAAAATTTGAAGGCAATTGCAATTAAGTCATGCAATTGAAGTCGATTATCACCATGTCAATTTGATTTCTTTTTTTTTAATTGCAATTAGGACAATTGATATAGTTATTTTGAAGAACTCAAATGGACATTTCTATATTATCTAATCTACTTTTAGATATATTTAACATTATATCATTCTAGTTGTTGGCATATAGTATTTTGCAATAATTATAATGACAAAAGTATTACAAATCCCCATAGTTGGGTTATGTTGTCATTTTGTGTTAGACAAATTTGTTAGGAACCCCAACCTTGAATAAAACCCTTCAAGTTTTGTATTCAACTACCATAGATGCAGTGGAGGACCAAATTGTTTCATAATGAAACATAAAAGGGTCGAAAAAAAAAATAACGAACTGACTTCATGAATGCGTTGATCAAGGAAGGGAAGATATACAAGTGGTAAACCTTTGAAGAACAATGCAAAGCACAAAAATAAACAAACACAAAAAAAAACATGAAAACCGTAGAAAGAATGAACTATACCACAAATGATTTCCAAGCACTTCAGATGCAAATAGCAGTATGAATACAAAGCCTATTAACATTGAATCGCTGTACACATACCACTACTAAAGAGGTTATAATATCTTAAGTTGGTAATGGCTTGGAATAGTCCACAACTGGTCTTGATAAGGTCAAATTATATAATATATTTTTAACTTGTCCTGTTGCCGCAACAAAGCTAAGATGTGAGAAGCTGATTTGTTGTGGACACATCCAAACGACTCAGCACCAACCTCAGGCAGCAAGATGTACAGGACCAGGGGAAGCAAGCAATGGTAAGCTTCCTAAGGCTTCAAAATGCATTGGGTTCAATATGAATAATTCAGCCTGAAGCCTAAATGCCTGCAACTCAAGGTTGCCCAGAAGACAAAGATAAACCATTCCAAGGTTCTCTTGGAAGGCTGCACTTCTCACTCCAGAAGTTGTGCTTAAGAGACACTAAACCTGTTTGTCACCAAGCTACCAATCCACAAAAATGTTATTGCAATACTAATGTACCTGGTCAGCCCAATATGGTCTAAAGCCCTAAGAATCCAATGGCGATTGTTTTGCTTTGCCAATGTTCCAAGCATCAGCATCAGTTTCAGGATTAAAAGAACATGGATATGAGAGGTTTCATGGCCACCAACTCTGATTTATGAATGAAGGCAGCGAACAAGAGCAACCAGTGACAACAGACTTTAGAAGAAGATTTAAGGAGCAATTCAGTTGTGTTGTTACTGGGATGTATGATTTACAAGAGATTTGAATCACAGGAGAACTTCCCTGTACAGGGTCCAGACCCTGATTTGTTCATAGAAAATGACCATGCTGGTAGCAGTCACAGAGAACAGTTGGTATGCTGATTGAAAAGGAAATTCAGCTGAGTTGGGATTTCTGGTTTGAAACAGATGATAAATATGTTCAGGAGGAAGCATACTGTCCAAAAGTTTTAACAGCAGATAGTTTGCCCCTACCAAAATTGAAGCCCCGGGTGCCATCTGGCATACGTGGCCCAGGAGGAGGCCGTCCTACAACTTCAGAAGTCAGTGGAAAACTGGTTTGAGGAGGTGTCCCTGAATGCTGATGATGAGGCTGACCTCGTCCTCTGCCTCCTGCTCTCCCGCGTCCACGCCCTCTTCCTTTCCTTGATCCACCGTCTCTTTCATAACCAAATTCATTCCCCTGATCAAACATGAGCACCATCCCACCATTTAACTACAAGCAGAAAGCTATTGATGGCCCAACCATTTCCTTGAATATGAGAAAGCTAAATCAAAAATGCCTATCTCAGTCAGTTTCCTCCAGCACTACAAACAGTTGTACTTATGATACAGAGCAGGATATAATAACTTTCAGCACATTAATCAAAGTAGACAGTTATCATCTTCTGATAATGGTCAAACAAACTTGCTTTTTAAGGGGACAATCAGTAATCAGACAAGGTTTCCATTCATAAAAAGCAGGGGATGGAGGATTGCACAGATAAATGAAAACAACACAACAACTCCTGAGTTTAAAGAGAGCATTTGATATACACCTCGTCAGGATGATCCACATGTTGTGCCGCATGATCTTCACCACCTCTTTCCATAGCCCCGTCATCATCCTCTCCTCCTAACCCAATTTCAGCTGCATCTCCACTTACCTTCCATCGAGCCTGCTGATAGCCATGCTTGCTCTGAAACTGCAACACACCAGCAGTGCACGCACCCGCTTTGACCACCATGGAAAGTAATATCACCAAACATCTTTCAAAAGACAAAGCTTTCACAACATGGAATTTTGATGGGCTGAAACAACAAACTAATAGACCAACAATTGATTCATGAGCAAAGATGTCACAATGTTGAGTCTGGCAAATTCAACATAACAACACCTTTTTCACATGTTCACAATTCCACCCTAACACATGTGCAGGTCACCATCATGCCAAAAAATCCATGCAACACCTTGAGTGGGTGAACTGATCCTTGGCCTCTAGGATTGGAAACATGAGCATAATTGTGTAAGAAGGATTATGAGAATATACTGTTCGTCTTAGTAGTAACCGCACACGAAGGCCACTCCGCCAGTTATGCTCATCTGTCAATTCTGCCACCTGCATATTCAAGCACATTAAGAACTTCAACAAACAGTGATAAGCAAGTGAAGTCACCCCTGTGGGCATGACACAGTTGAGATGCATAGTTTGTACAGCAGAATGCCTGTATTGAGTGACCAGAATACCTACTGCTTTCTCTGCAAGATCAATTGTCTCGTACTCCACAAGTGCATGCAGCTGGAACAAGAACACAATTATAATCAGCAACACATAAACTATCAAATTTCTAGTACTTAACTTTCCTGGATACACTATTCAAATGATAAGACACAGCTAATGACAACTTTGACCCAAATTGTATCCTCTATTATCATCACATATTCAAGGACAATATTCTGAGTTGTACATGGAACTTCCAACCAACAATCCCCTCCCTTAAAACTACCTCAGGGGTGTCTCCTAGAAACATTTGAAAGTTGGCACACAATTTAATTCAGGAAGAGGACCCCCTGGCATTCTCTGACAAAGCAAGAGGCCTTTTTGATTGTTGTCAAGACTCTCTTCTGGCCACCCAGTACCTTAGCTGGTTGAACTGTCACTTTCACATATTCTTTAATGCATTGGTACCCATTAGGTGTGGGGTCCTCTCAGTCCTCAAGTAGGGGGAATGGGCAAGGCCAACCTTGTTGCTGATGACAATCTCAGATTTTGATATCTTTGCAGCAGTTTGGTTTGCTCCATTAGCTGCCTCTGGATGACAGATTCGCACCATCTTCACACTACAAACAGCCAATACACAACCAGATGACTAGCTACTCAGAAGTCCCATACAAAGTACTGTACACCAAAAGGAGATTGGTAATACTACATACTTGCCCACTTTCCCAAACAACTGCTCGATGGTCTCAATTGAATGGTCAGCTGGAAGGTTTTCTGCTACAACTGTGCGGGCCTGCACAACAACAAATCAAAGAGACAATGCTTGATACAATATAACTCTTATGAGTATTGAGAAATCTTCATTGAAGGTAAACAGAATCAGGTGGAAAAGCTTTCACATAAAGTCACCCAAAAACCCCAGATAATGACAAAGGAGCACGGCAGAAGGAAAACACAGAAGGGAAGAATTAGTTCAAAAAGGATACAACTGTCATAAGTATACACAAATACTCATGATGAAGGAAACAGAATAAAGAGGAAACAACCTAAGAACAGAGGAGAAAGCAAAAAAATATAATGAAGGAGTGGTTTAACAACAAGGACAGCTCACACGCATGTTCATTTTCAGAGACCTTCAATAGAAACATATATGGTACTGACCAGCTATCACAACACCCCACTGACTTGATCAGCCCTGGGCAGAGGCTGGATGTCAACATCATATATTAACCATGATTGAGTTTTTATTGCAAGACCGGCAGTGATAGGAAGACTTGCACATGATGCTGGACAAAAGGGAAGGAGAAGACAAAGGAATGCAGAAAGAAAAGAGAACAAACCAAACTAAAAGAGAGAAACAAGGCAGAAAAATCCTTGAGCGTCATCCTTTGAGGACAAAGTGGGCTGTGAGCTCAAAGTTTGTGCTCAAGCTTTTTTAAAGGACTGGGCATTCACCTGAACTTCCTCAAGATCAACCTCTGGTAGAGGATGCACTCGTCGAACTTTCTTCCCATCTTCACTAACCACCTGACAGTTTGTACCTCCCCAAGCACCCCCCATTTGTCAGCAGCTGTTGACAAAACCAAAGCCACTCCATAACTAAATTCAATTATCATCTTGTAGCATTGCCGGAGCAACAACAAGTATTATTCCATGTCCAGACCTGAAGCACTACCCTCAGAGTACAACATCACAATCTGGTCTGCACCTTGGGTTGGGCGGTGAAGTTTCTAGTATTACATCCGCAAACAAACTATATACAAACTCACCAGCAGTGATGAGTTGCGAAGTGCTGCTGCCACGACCCCATGATTTTTCACTAGGTTTTTGATCTTTCTGAATGATGCCACCACAGGAATTGGAACTGCCAGAACCCAACAAATGATTCAGCAGTAGTAGTGCATAATGACAAAGTCCAAAAAAAATTCCTGATTCCAATGATATGTGTTGGGTGGGGATACACAGAAAGGCACACACCAAATCCTTGAGGATCCTTCTTCACATACTTCATGAGATAATTGTCCGTTGGCAAGTTCGTATCACTGAAGTAGAACTCCACCTACATACCACAAAGAGATAGCTCTTAATGTGGGACCAAGGCAGAAAATCTTTCATTCACTCAAACACAACAAACCCTAAAAACAAACCCTAAAAACCCTAAAACGCGTGTGGAAAATCGCACTTGCTTAACAATTTTCGCTTTCAGCTCCTCTGTGACAACCGGCTTTTGGGAAGGAGCAGCAGCAACAGAAGCAGCAGCCGTAGCTCCGTGCGACGGCACTCCGTCTTGATCGTGCTCATGCCCTACGACCACAGCTCCTCCATGGTCGTCAAATGCAGAGACAAGATCTCCAGCAGGAGGCCATGCCGCAGGTACGGTGGAAGGTGAGACGGCCTGCTGCTGTAGCGGAGGAGCAACAACAATCAGCGGTGGTAAGGAAGAGCCGGGAGGAGCTTGCATCATCATCAGCGTTGGAGTTGGGGGCGACCCAAACCCTGACGCTTGAGGGGCAGAGCCTCCTGGCAGCGAAGTGGACAAGGATGTAATAATATTCTTGGGCACAAACTCTGGTGCTTTGGCGTTTAAAGTGCTTCCTGATAAGGATCTAGTAAGAAGCTGCATAGGTTTGCCATTCAGCACAGGAGATCCTCCTGTTGTTGTTGTTGAAGAAGACGACGACATTATTACTGCCGGCGCTACTGCTGCCACTGAACCTGTTTTACGACGTCGGATGACGTCCATGGGTGGAGTTCTCGTTCCACGAGCGGCGGAGAGAGAGGAGGCGGCACTACTGCTGCTGCTGCTGCTGGTTGTGTGAGGGAGGAGGACTAACGGGCTTTGCCCATCCACACTCACCATGGCTGCTGCAAAGCTGCCAATAAAGGCCTCACGGACTAGCTTCTTAGGCAAGTCCGCATCCACCTCTGCTCTCCGCCATCGCCACCCATACCACAGCACACTGAAGGAAGCGCAAGGAGGAGCGTTTTCATAGTATCGTCAGCGCCCTTTCTCCCTGCATCCTTGTTTACTTTGCCTCTAGTCTGTACTAGAGACATTCTGGACGCAACTCAAAAAATGGGGCCAAAGTTTGGTATTCCTACATTCTAGGGTCATGGGGTGGTGGAGTCCCAGTTATAGAAACAAAGTCTCTCCACAGCATAACTGAAGGATCCACTTGGGCTTCACCATGCTAACCACCACCAAGTGGGTAGTGGGTTTTGGCTACTACCATCCAAAAGAGGGCCAATCCAAAATTTGCCTGAAAAGTTTAGAGTACTCAGACATGCTACAAACTGATGATATTTAACATCCTTATGAATGAATGTCATTTGAAATTTACTATGTTGAATATTTATCATCCTCATGGATGCCATTTAAAGGCTAGACGCCCCCCCCATTACGTGATTTTTATTTATTTAAATGTTTATCTATTATTTTGTGATGCAGCTGATCTAGTGATCACCCATAAGAAGATTTATGTCCAGATTGAGGCAATAAACGAAGTATGAAAAAATTTCTAATGAACATTTAAGCTTTTTTTCTTATATTTTTTACCACTCTATTTTTATTGAAGACAAATATAAACTCTAATACCCGAAAAACATTGTTGCAAAATTAAGTTGTTGGACATCCTCCTACAATTCAAAACATTGGATTGGAGTAAAGATTGGCATTTATGCATAACACATGTATGCAGAATTCCAATTCAAAATGTAAAATAATAATTGAAAATCTCACACAATCCCAACAACTATGCACATACAACTTCACATTTGAAAGTCGATTTCCAATGTTTTTTATGGGATTATTATGCATATATGATTGATGCATCCTCTCTTCCTTTTCATGTCCTTGGCTTTTACCTACCTAGTCTTGAAAATGGTGGGCCTCTCCAGACTTTCATTACAAGTGTCATAATAAAAAATTCACATTAGTTAGAGTCCTTTAAAGTCATGATAGTATGTATTATGTTATGTTGCAAATTCATGTGATTCACTATTCCTATGCATCCTAGCTCATGTTTTGCTCAAGTTTTGGGTAACCAAAAGATGAACCCTAAGAGAGAACATGCCTCCTTCTGGAACTTATTTGACAACTTAATAATATTTTAATAGAGTATGGTGCCAAATTGGCCTTGTAGGTACAATATTATTGTATCGGTAGTTATTGATTATTATCAATGTTGATCAATGATAAAAATTAATTTGAGTTTTGGACTTGCCTTACTTTTTTTGGTTCAATTTTTTAATATGTTCAAATTTTAAGTTATTGATTTTTGGAATGTGTTCTATACTTTTTCATCGATCATTTTGGACTTTGGGACATAAGTCATACAAAATTTGCGTAAAAGCAACCCATACCACATCCCATGTTTCAATATTGTTGTACCTAAATGATTTTGGCATAAATTAAATTATTTTTTGTTTTATTGAATTTGTGAAAAGTTTATTACTTGTGCTGAATTTTTAATGAAACAAAAAACGAACAAAATTCAATTGTCGAATTTGAACTAGAAACAATCTAATGCTACAACTTAAAACCGAGATGGTCTAAACACATTAGACTATCCCATAACCTTGAAGATATTGAGTTTATTATTTTTTTATAATCACTACATGTCAAAAATTAAAAAATTAAAAAACCAAGTGCCGAAGTTAAAATTTAATTAATTATTCAACAACTTGATGTTGAATCCAATCAAGTAGTATGGTAGTCCACATTTTTGGTTCATCATATCGATCATGCCACATT
Source organism: Sphagnum contortum (assembly GCA_963920785.1). Taxonomy (NCBI): domain Eukaryota; kingdom Viridiplantae; phylum Streptophyta; class Sphagnopsida; order Sphagnales; family Sphagnaceae; genus Sphagnum; species Sphagnum contortum. The sequence goes on from OY987278.1 coordinate 12,680,003, forward strand.
CAAATAGACTTTGCATGTGGTAGTCCATTAATGAAAAGTCATAACAATTAGAGTATACACACAAATCAAATCAACATGGTGAGTTAGAATATGGTGTCATTTGATAAATATTCCTTCTTAAATGCATCACAAAGCTTGATGGGCTATGCATTTGGTCTCATATTTCCATTCACTCGTGCCACATTTAAGTTGCCTTCCAAATAGTACAAATTTCCAAGCTTGAAGCCATGTTTTGAACAAATTAAGAAGCTCATGATTCTAATTCTATTCAAAACTTGTCTTAAAAAAATGATGAGAACAACAAGGTGTGAAATATCTTTTTTTGTTCTTTAACTTCTAAGCACATGCCACAAAATGTATCAAAAAATAAACATCCTATATGATGTTAATAGTATGGCTAGTAACAAGTGCCATGTTTTAAGAAAACAAATTTAGGATGCAATTCAAATAGGTGAGAAAATATATTTGCACACCATTACCTGAAAGATGCAAACAAAAGAGTTGACATAGTAAACAACATTATGAAAGCAAACAAACATGTTTATGAAATGACTTTGAGTTGATTCAATAATGTTGTAGCAAAATTCATGCAAACATTAAAACATGGTTTTCAAATTGTTCAATTTCACTATACCTTATTCATCTTGAGTAATGATGAGCTACAACTTGATTAGAGGTCAATGCATGAATGACCATTATAATTTTCAACTATTCAATTTGACTAGTGTGATCCATTTGATTATTTATCAAATCTAACATTTAATCAAGTTGAACCAAAAAATGATATGTATGATTAAAATGGCAAAGTTGGGTTAATCAAAATGAACATCTTATTGTGTTGTGTTACTTGGTATGTATTCATAATTGTAGCCCCAACATTAACAAAACACATGTTTAGTTCATGTGGCTAGTAATTTGTTAAGAAATTATGTCCATTTTTCCATTTTTAGTCAACTTTTAACTATACACAACCAAGTATTGCATGTGTGAATGAACATTTTTTTGTTGCTATAAACATCATGGTTGTGTACATTCAAGCAAGGTTTCTACCCTCTTCATTTGTGTAAGAGCATATTTTGCCAAATAATGTCATAGCTATCCATCAAAGCTATCCATCACCCATGATTGATGAAATTTGTTTCTATACAACTAATAATTTAAAATAAGGAGGAACATTGGACCAATCATAAATAATGAAAACATTTATTTTGGATATTTGGGTCATAGTTTATGGTCAAGTATTATATTGGTACAGTAGTCATTCGGTTAAGTCCGCACCTTGATCTGGGCGTCCTAATGCGGACTTATCCGAATGTTGCGGACTTAGCCCTATACTGCTCATCTCTTCCTGGATCGCAGTTTCTAGCTCAAGAATCGATTGATGAAATGCTTAACAGCATGTTTTCAGTGAAAAATACCATTCAGCAAGCAGTTTCAAAGATTTCGCGAGAAAAAATTGATGGAAGTAGGCAAATGATGATTTTTGATTTTGGATTTACACGATCACAATAAACACTTCCGTATATGTTGATCCGCATTTTTAGCCCTACAGAATGCGGACTTATCCGCGATGCGGACTTAAAAAAATGCGGACTTAATCAAATGACTACTGTACTTGACCGTGAACTTTGATCCAAATCATAGCAAAATGTTTACAAAAATATTCAAGTCCATTTATTCAAAAAAATGTTGTCCAAACAATTGAACACATCTTCAATTGACACGTTAATACCGCTTCATATTCTTACAACCTATAAGAAACGAGAAACAATTTAAAATATGAAAAGCCAATGGACTTTTTGTTTTAAGGTCTTATTAAATTTCAACTAAATTATCTTACTTTACTAAGTAGTGTAATTTAACTATTGACATGTAAAAGCTTCCACATGTTCACACCCATGCTTGGAGAAAAACCAACCTTATCACACCCATTTCATCAAAGATAATATTTTTTCCGATGTGTTCAAATTACAAAATAACATGTAGGTATCATAAACAAACATGTCACGTGTGTTAGTAATTTGTATCTTGATTCCCATCACTAAAATGAAGTTTTGTACACACATTTCAAATGTGTTCATAATGCAAGCATATTAGTGGAACAAGTGAACTAAATTTACCAATTACAAAGACATGTTGCTTTCATACACAAATGAAGCAAGATCTTGTCCATCATCATCATACATTTGAAAGTCATTGTGATATCTTTAACCACCACTTAAACAAAGGTGATATTTCATCGACTAATCCAAATTCACATTTGGAATGGGGTGGCTACTTTGTCAACTAAAATATTTATCAACTTCAAACTAATTTTGATTGGCACAAGAGTGTCCATTGTGAAAAACACAAGGGTGTTGCATTAAAAAATTATGATTGTCTAATTCAAGAAGTAGATTTATGAAATATCTTGAAAATATGTGTTCATTTACTTTTGAGTAAGATACGAAAAAACAAATGCATTAAAAAAGGTTTGGATGTGTAAAACAAACGAACATGTTCCTAACAAATTTAAGTCATATCATGAGTTGATTAAAAGGAAGGTTAGTTTGTGGCATGGAAGTTGAAGGTGTAACTCCCTGTTTCAACATCTTACATTCATACTATATACGTGGTTTTAAGGGCTAACCTACTTGTGATTAATATGACCTTATAGAGGGGTAGATAGTTCAATCATGGGTAGTTACATTGTAGGTTATTGCTACATAGGTACATAAGTTATAAGTAATAAGTAGGTAGGTAGGTAAATTGGTGGACAACCTAGTTAAACTTATTTGCTACCACAAAAAAAAAATTTGGGTTACTATCCAAATGATTTTTTTAGGCAACAATAATAGATCAAAATTTATCATTAAGAAAATATTGGTCAAAAATTGTAATGTTTAATCAGACTATTTAAATGGTCCATTGTTTCATTAATCAAATTGATCACAATTAAAATTAACCATGTCAAAATTGATTGGTCCAAAATGATGAAAGGGTCATTTTGATAGTTATAAAAATACATTTTAGTCAAAACTTTTAGTCAAACAAATTTTTTTTTCTAATTGTGAATTTTAAATATTTATATTTATATTGCAATGGAAACAAAGGTTTTAAACAAAAATAATAATTGCGATTGCTTTCAAGGTTGCAAAGAAGGCATTGGATGACAATGGGAATTGATTAAAGTTAAAGATGGTAACATGCACGTTCATGATTAATTGGGTCTACTCATGACTAGGGTATGTTATTGTGCACAATAACATCACAACCCCTTCACTCTTCATGAGAATCCATACTATTGATTTCATTTGTTGATTTGAACATTAAACAAAGGAAACAATAAATATGTTAAACACTTGGTACATATGTTTAACACCTTCACACTTCCCAAAACCTTTGAGTTTCTTCACAAATGTCCACTTTTGTCATTAATAAACAACCTCAATTTTGTCAAAACTCATATTATCCACATTGATAAAATCAAAATTTCACTACAAATCCCAAGGGTCATATGTTCTCTCACATTAACACATATTGACAACACCAAAACCACCCAAGTCCTTGTCAAAACCTTAGTTATCTTGAAGGTTTCACCCTTTTCTTGAGCACCACCAATTAAAATTACTTGGTTACATAATTTGGTTGGTTTGTAAAAAAAAAAACAAAAAATATTATACCTATTGCAAAACATGTTAATACCCACATCCAACACACATTCTAATCTCATGCACACATCAAAACGATGAAAAATCATAGCTCCAAAAATTCCCATATGATAATTTGTGCTTCCCAAATTTTCATGCACTTTCTTAAATTTTTCATTAACACATTTCATGAATTTGCAACATCTTCCATACACCATGAACTTCTAATTACCATTATGGCAAGGATAACTTTAAACACATCATGTGAAATTTTCATATCCAAGCAATGACATTTTCCTATTCACACCTTTTTTTGCAAACCAAATCCTATCACCTTTCAAAAAACTTTTCACACTTCAAACCAAACAAAAATCCAACAAACACCGCATTGCTTCACATTGCTTCACATTTTTGACAAAACCCAAATGCTATTTCTTTTGATATAATTTAACGAGGATTGACATGTATATGATGAACAAATGGATGGTCTACCAAATAACAATTAAAATGTTAACAACCTTTACTAGCCCAAAAACATTTTTCAATCAAAATGTTATCACAATTGTAAATTCACTTCTGTCTTCATTTGTATATGAGGTTCAAAATCATTTCCTTTTTATAAAGGCACAAAATGTAAATACATTTGGTGTTGGGTTTGAATTTAGTAAAAATCCCATTCCAATTAGATTTTCTCACATCATAATGGTAAATGATTCCATTAGATCTATTTTTTCTTCATCAATTCAACCTATAAAATAATGTTAATAAAAAGACATATATGGGGTTTAATTTGGTTAATAGAAATCAAGTGTCACATGAATAAGTTCTTAAAAGAAAAATATTCTAAAACAACCTACAAAATATGTTTTAAATAGTCATTTACAAATCAACTTTTAAATTTCTTTAATACTTATGACCCAAAAAGTTGTTTTGTTGTATTATATTGTAAAAGTGTGTATTTTCCTAAAAATTTGTCATTTTCAAATGATTTCAAATAATTTTTAAAGTCTTTCAAGCAGTGAAAAATACTAGTTACATTACTTTCAATGTGTTTATGAGTGCTTTATATTCATTAGATTTATTTCAAATTTTGTCAAATGTTTCCATAATACATGGAGTTTATTATTGTATAAGTTCATTCAAAATTTTCAATGTTAATTTAAGTAACCACTTATCACAATGAAAATCAAATAATCATTATATTTTAAAGTGATTTTTATTAGCCAATTGGACCTTATGGGCATCAATATGTTTTGAAGAACATGCAACCATGTTATGTGCAACCAATTGCACAGTAGAGGCTTGATAATTGACATTCAAAAGTTCATGAAGGTATCTTGTTCATTGTCCATTTGCCTTGTGATGTTCTTCATAGTCAAGAGTTCAATTGCTATATAAATGCATGCTTAAAAGGTTTATGAATGATGACATATTGTCATTGTAAAGTGTTTGTGCAATTAACACAAATGAATATAAATAAAAATTTAGGATGATTATTTTGAACCCATGATAAATTTTTTTAAATATTTGTGCAAGCTCCAACAATAAATGAACCAAATGCAATTTTTGTTATTTCCCAACCCAAAACTTTGTGCATGTGCAAGTCTAAAAGATTGGAAAAAGTTTACCACAAAGTCGTTGCATGTTTTTAGTATACCAATGGTTGCTACTATATTAAATGGCATCCAAGTGAAACGCAAAGTCACCTACCTCCATTCAAAGGAGGTAACATTGAGTTGTTTGTACCTATGAACTGGAATGGAAGAAGTTTTCCATTTCTAAACAAATGAAACAACAAATGTTATTTGCCTATTGTCTTTTATTCCATGGATAACCCATTTTCTCCCCAAGTTTGTAGAACCACAAGGAGGAACCTAGTATAACCGTATTTGATCCATATTCATAACAAGGTGCTTGAGAAATAATTGTGAAGTTATTGTAAAGGCTCACTCTATAGCTCCAATACGAATGTTCATTGGTAAAACTTCTTGTCCATTCAATTAAGACTTTGAATCCACTTGCAAATGAAGTTTGGAGTAGATTGGGTGCTCATTTTTTGAATGATTGCTCCAATTAAAAATTGTAAGAAGCAAAATAGCATACAATGATTGTCCTACTTTCCTTCAATTTTCTCAATGTTGTAATAATGTCTTCTTACACCTCCTAATAATGTAAGGGAATTGGATATTGTTGTTGTGGTGCTTTTGTAAAAACATTGCCAATGGCTCACACATGCTTTGTGAATAATCCTCACACAAACTAACTCTACTCTACTTGAAGGTGCCTCACATTTGACATAAACCCTAAACCTAAAACTTACTAGGTAAATATTTTTGTATGGGTACCTTTGGGGGTGGGGGGGGGAGGGTTGCAAAAACCCACAAATTTATATCTTCATTTTGTCCAAAAAAAAAAATTGTATATTTTATGCAAGAAGTGCCAAACCTCATTTCAAGGGAAATAATTAATTATTTGAACAAATTTTTTGTGCTGAATCTGCCCTCGGGGGTGGGGTAATAATTTCAAATAGGGCCCAATAGATATATGGTAGTAGTCTTTTTGGTCACAACATTACACTTTGAATCCAAGAGTTGGAGAGATCAAATCTCAGTGGGGCCTCTTACAGTGCCACACGTCTTTGTATCAATTCTCCCCACCTTTTCCTTTGACGCTTTTTATTATAATGCATGTAGAGAACAATGTGAAGAGAATTGCCTATGTTAACACTACTAGGGAATAAGAATTTTGTTGACACTATTACATATATATCCTTGTGTCAAATAATTAACAAAATTTGAAGATTCCATTTTGGCAAAAAAAAAACAAAATATTTCACAATATTCCAAAATATACCTCAATTTCCTTTCACAATTGGGGGGGGGGGGGGGGGGTCATTGAGAAATTTTTTTTTTTTGAAATTTTTGGCATTTCTAAAAAATAATATAATTTGTGCCGAAACCACCAAGGTATATATTATCATTGTGTATACTGATTATGTTTTTGAAAGGTGAAATGGCCAGCAATTTGTTACCCTTGGGTCAGTTTTATCATCAAATAATCCATCAAATCGTTAAATGAATTTTTTTGGGTGAAAAAATGAAAGTGAGGTGTTGAAATTCATCATAATTATTGCTATACTACGATCGGAATCATTTCACTTCTCGTATGACAATATCATAGTAGATCATGGAAAAAAAACCCCAAAAGAAATTTGTTATAAAAACGAATTAATTTTTTGCAAAAAAAATATTGTTTGTTTAGTCAATGTGTAAACCCCCCACCTCTTCTTTTTTATTGTAATTCCCAGCTGATATAAATTCCATTTTCCTGTGATATAACCCAAGGGGTTCACCCCCAGAATTTATTTTTTAAAAATTTGTGGCGAATTCTCTCTTGTTTTTATTGCAAATTCGGAAAAAAAAAAAAAAAAACCCTTGATCACCAAATTTAGCAACATCGCCAAATTGGGAAAAAAAAAAACCACGCTACTTTATCCCTATTATTCTCCGCTCCCAAATTAAAGCAGATCACTGCTCCTCGCCTCCCCTACAGCAAACGACAAAACAAAACCCAAAAAAAGATTTTTAAAAAAAAGAAATTAAAAAAAGGGCGAGGGAAACGCGGAAGGATCGACAATGCGAAAGCGACGGGTGGATCACGACGGCGCTGCTGGATGGAAGGAAGGACGGACGGACAGATGGGCGGGCCCCGGCTTCAGATGGAGGCTAGGGTTAGCAATGAGGGAGGCGACGACGGACGGGGATTGTCTCTCTCCCGACCGGTTCCACAAACTCTGCTGCTGGCAGGCTTCTGATGTGTCTGCGGCGCGCGATGATAGACGAGTCCGTCCGTCGAGAGAAGAGAGTGTCGTAGCTGAACTCATTTCTTTTGAAACCAACAGCATCTCCGAAAGGTGGTTGTTTTGCGTTTTTTTTGGGGGGGGGTGGGGGGGGGGTTGCTTTGGTGTATTTTTTGTCGTGTTTTTGTCTGTGCAACGTACTCTCTTTCTTTCTTTCTTTCTATCTGTTTCTCTCTACTTATTTCCGGATATTTTCTGTTTCCTCTCGTACTCTTTCTTGTGTCTCGGCGGCTGTTCCACGCACCTCCTCCCACTTCATCTTCGACCTCATCATCACAGCGAAAGCCTGGTAGGCGGGCAGTCCGACAACACTCTTTTTGAAAGCTGCCATTTGCTGCAGGCAGCTCCCAACTTCTGCGCTCGTCGAGACATTCGGCTGTATCTACAACTCCCATAGGTGTTTAAGAGCCCCTGTGTGTGACTCTTCTTGCTGCTGCAGCAGCCGCCTTAGCATGTCTTATTCTCCAATTGTGGAAGAAGAAGCATCCAACTTATTTCGGTACGCTAGCAAGATTTTTTATCTGGACTCTTCTTATCTTGTGCAGCAGCAGTAAGCCGCTCGCTATCATATGTCTCTGGAAGCTTAGCTGCTTTTTCATCTCCCTCTTGTAGTACTGTTTCCGTTTTATTGTATTGTTTGGTTTTTTTTTTTGTTTGGTTTTTTGGCAGCTTGTGGCAGCAAATCTGGTGTATATTCTTCTGTGACATCTTTTGTCCATCTCATTATCACCGTCTTGTGTCACGCTTTCAGTGCATTTTTCATGTGTGCGGCATGCATTTGAATTCCGGACGCAAGCCAGCCATGGCCAACAACAACAACACGGCCTGTTTCTTGTTGTGCCTGGAGCCGTACAGCACGTGACCTTGTATTGTTACCATCTGATAAGATGAACAAATGTCGTTGAGATTTCTTTTCTTGTCGTCCTTCTTCAGCAGCACGCTTGGAGCTCAGGAGGCGGCTCCTGAGGTAGTAGAATTAGTAGTAGTAGTAGTAGATGTGCATCAAGAAGCGACAAAATTACAAAAGCGGAAAAGTGTGCGATAAGAAAGAGAGCTTCAACAAAGGGAGGCAGCAGCAGATCATCTGTTGTCGTCAGCTTGTAGCAGCGCCATTGTCGGTTCTAGGCAGAGGAGAAGACATTGTATTGCAGAAACATTAGTCAAACCGATGCTTTCGCGGCAGCTTTGTTCTAATCCTCATTGCAAGCGGACATCTCCAGGAGATGGACCGTGAGTCTCTTGATCTCTTGTCCTTTCCTTCACCTTTAAGCTTTTTCCCTCCTCCCCTTCTTGGAGTCTTGGCATAGCCGAAGTGGTGGTCTTTCTCCAAAAAAACCTTGGCTGCAAGGTTTGTGGTCTAGTTTCTGAACAAGATGCGTAGCACTGAAGCCAGCCGCAGTGTAGTTCTTTTATTAATCTTGGAGGACTTACGCTCGCTGGCTCACTTTTTTACAGGACTTGCCGGTGGCACGTCCGCAATTATGGAAGCGACAAGGAGCCGAAGCACGTCACCCTCTGCAACGCATGTAAAATCAACTTTGATCAGGTCAGCATGTACACAGTCAGAATGCCCCAGAAGACTTTAGAAACCAAAAAAACTCTCTGATTGAAGAAGAAGAAGACAGCTCCTATTTTTGCCATTTGGACACTTGATCAGCACTTGATGTATGCTTGGTCCTCGGTGCCACCTGAGTAGTAGTGGGAGGATGGGTCCACAGATTATTGTGCACACAAGAACCCTTATGGGCTCTTGAAGAGAAGTAGGTAGATCGGGTAGTTGGTTCAGCTCAAGGAGATGATATTGAGAAAAAGTAACCAAAAAGTATGTGTCCTGAGTGGGCATGCAGGGAAAGTATTGCCCATTCTGTGTTCAGATTTACAGGGAGAAGGATCCTGACAGCTTTGATGGAAAAGAGGTACACCCAAAATGTTGGGCAGTGGGAGTTTAGAGAATCAGTTGCAAATACTCCTTTTTACCACGTGCATCCCGTGTTCCTTCTTTCTCTTCCATGTGCTCTCCCCCCTGATTTGTCATCTGTTCAGTCTATTTTTTGTTGGTTGGGGAAGGGGGGATTGAATAGTCAAATTTCATGCAAACAGGACTTTTTCTTGTTTGCAGTGGGTTGGCTGCGACAATCGCACATGCAGGAGGTGGGTACATGTGGATTGTGAAGTCAGTGCAGGCAACAAAGTTGATTCAACTGCTTATTACCTCTGTCCTAGCTGCCGTGAGGTAGGTACCCATCTTCCTCTATCTATTCATCCATCACATCAGTCTGTTTCACTTGGTCTTCTTCTTCATCATCACTTGGGATGTGGGATGTGCATGTTCAAGTATAGCATAGTTCAGCTCGACATTTTTCTTTCTCATGTGTGTTGGCATGTTCATCAGATGTGTGATATCACTTGTTACTCATTAATTCAACAAGTAGTCCAGAACCAATAGGATACAGCTGATTGAAACCTTGACGCTCCTTCCCTTTGACCTCATCAACCATAACTTTTGTCATACTTGTTTGCCTCAACTTCACATTTGTGTTATTAGGACCCTGGCTGAGTTGTAACATACCAGAGTGCTCAAGAATTGAGAAAAAGGAGGAGCCGTTGTTGTGCTGCTCAGGAGTGTGCAATTTGTATTGTTATACCAGATTTTGTTGACTAGTATGCTGTGTCCTTCAATCTACTGTAATGGTTCATATATTTGCCTTTGCTAAACTGCACAGTTTGTCACTTTAGGACCCTTTCTGACTTTTGATAAACCAGAATCCGCAAGAATGGAGGGAGCGGAAGAGGTTTGGTCGACCTGCTCATGAGCAGTCAGTTGTATTTGATAACCAGACTTTTATTGACAATGATGCCTCGGTGAGCATGCAGAGAGCAGGCCCAGTTCTGTTTCTCAGAAAGTATACATTTCTATAATTAGAAGGGAACATGATGGTAGGTGGTCAATGTTGTGCATGCTGCTGTTGAAGATCCCTGGAAATGTGTATGACTATCACTGTTGTCCAAACTGCTCCCCAATTTTGTTTTTGATCTGGTTTTCTCTTTTATTTGGGGTTGGTGCTTTTCTTTTTCATCCTTGCTTTTATGTTATGAGATCTGAAATATCTGTTAACTTGGTATTCTCTCATATCGTTTCCAGTTGACTTAAAATTGTAAGTACTCAGAATCTGTGGCACTTATGAAGATATTGTACATTAGAAGCTGATGAACTCAGTGGGTAGTCATGGCAGCTTGTCACTGCCGTTCGTGATGAAGGTGATGGTCTGTCACTTTGTGAGCGACTCTCATGAGGTTATGGCTGCACTCTTTGTCATGTTACCTATAATTGTTGTTGTGGAGATTTCTCTGCAACTTCGTCAAGCTATCATTAGAAGGTGAACTCCACACATTTGTATGTATTGTGATGGAACCACAATATAATGCAGGAAGCTGACCAGAAACTGAAGGGGCCATTATCAGTGAGGGGTTCCAGTTCAAGACGGCCTCTGCAAGTAGATCTCTCCAAACTTGAGGTGAGTTGTTTCCTTTTGGAGCTCAAGGTTATTATCAAGCTTTTCTTGACACTTGCCCCAATTCACCAGCTAGTGTAGAGTCAGACAAAAATTAATTCTTGTCTTCAACATTGAGGGCTGGTAATTCTTCTTTTTGTCTTTCCAGACATCCTCCCTGAAGCGATACCGTCAAGTATACAACTTAAGAGAGGTGACAAGCAGTTGCAAGGTAAGGACAGAAGCAATGACAGCTATCTATGTACATAGAGGAAACCAAGCACTTATTTGTGTGCTGTGAAAAGTTTATCTGTACAATTGGTGCTTGGGATGTTTCTACCTGCCATGTTACATTTTGCAGAGCAATTGCAGCTGGAGTAATTTGTGTCGTTACTTTTTGCAGGAGGAGCTCATACCAGCTGTAGCTCAGCATTTTGCTGCTCAGGTTTGGTCTATGCTACCATTAAAGTTGTTTATGTTGTTTACATGTGGGAGTAAGCTAGTGCAAATTGCCGACTTTCTGTTTACCATTCCACTGCTAATTGCTACTATTTCAGGTTGTGGAGGAAAATGAGACATTGCTGTCATTTGCATTCTTGCTGAAGAAGCAGCAATCATTTGCGAGCTCCACAATAACCCAGCATCAGGTAGCCCGCACTGTGGCCAAATGACATCATAGATTAACTATGATAACCAGCTTAGTGCTCAGGACTTTAGAATGCTGCCTCCTAACTTCCACATCTCCATTTTTCCAGGGGTTGATGTGCTGATCATATTGTGTATATTGGCTGTTTGTATTTGTTGGTAGGACAGCAGCCCTTTGAGGTAGGTATTATTGTATCATAAGTACAGCAGAACTTGAGACGCATGAGCATGCAATTGGATCAGACTCTCTCAGCAATGCCCTCTGCCTATCTCAATACTTTTTTATCTACAAGATGGCTGCTGAGCATGCTTGAAACCACATTAATTTTCAGATACTGTATCCATGTCTAGTTGTGTGTAGTAGTGGTAGCAGTAATTCCTCATTCGGGTAATAGTTTATTAGTTGTATTGTGGTAGTAATTTTCTTTTTCAGACTAGTATTTGGTTGTTGGATTATGTGTTTTTAACAGTACAAACAAGAATTGCTTTGCTTGTGTTTACAGTGACCAGGAAAACACAGTGAACACAGCAAACTTTTCATTTTCACTTTGTTTGAACTGTAGGTAAATAGTCTGAGAGGACCTATATACATGTATTATGGAGAGTGCTGGGCACAGGCCATTGTTCCTGTGAGGAGTTTTGGGTGAGCCTGAATTTCTGAACAAGCAGTGAAATGGCCCACAAATGGCCTGCACCTGGCAAGCTCCATTGGGTAATGATTTTTATGGATTTACATGATGGTCATGAGGATTGATATACTAGTCACCTGAACCATCAAGAAAGCTATGATCAAGAAAACCCTAATTTGTGCCTTGTAAGGGGACTGAAAAGAGTTAGAAAAAGGCTGTCTGAAAGCTATTCATTGCATTAGTAGCATCATGTTCTTTCCGGGTCAAGAATGTAGGAAAGTGTAGATACTGTAAGTGGTGGTCAAATAACAAAGTAGAAAGTAAAAGTAGTGGGAGGGCAGGGGAGGGGAGGGAAAGTGCAAATCAAGAGGATTCTTGACTCTTGGTAACAACATCAAATTCAGGGGAAATTCCAGGTGCAACTTTGAGATGTTTTCATTCATTGAAAGTTTCTTCCACATCTTTTGCACGAGATATATTAGGGTAGGGAAGCGCCAGGTGTTGAGCCAAGTTCAGGACATTAATTACTAGAACTGCCCCACTCCAGGTCTTTTTCTGGTGTGAAGATCTCATCAAGATCTGGTAAAACAGCTGCGTTTCGTCTAACCAGTGGAGGAACCTTATGTGTAAGGCACCTCCTTGATTGCGGCAGAAATATGACAGATGGTAAGGCACTCTCACTTCCCTTCACATACATCAAAAAAAAATTCTATCTGGTAGAATCTGGTAATATGGGTGCATTTTTGTTTGAGAAGGAGAGGAGGAACCTTATGTGTAAGTGGAAAATGAAATGAAATCTTTAGGAACCATCAACCTATGGACAAAAAAATTCTTTTACAATCCCAAACATGTGTAGGGTACCTCAATGTGGCCAAAACCACACATTGAAGTAGCTTGACTTTGTCACAAACTTTTAAGGATGGGCCTAATTGCACCTAGTCTACTTATGGATGGGCCAAATTGTACCCAATCTGCAAACTTCATACTAACTTTGTTAAGCAACTTACACAAGTTCATGATTAAGTAGGTACACAAGTTCACAATTAGGTAGATACAAATAACAATGGCCATTTGTCATTGTGGACTTATTAAGCCACTAATTTATGGTGCTAATTAATTGCAAAGGCATCATATGCAGTTAAGGTGGGCAATTGTTTGTCATAATGAGCTATGTTATTAGGTTGTTATCATTGTGTCTTTTGTATCGATATGATGAGTTATAATACATGATCTAGATTAATTTGACATTTATCATGACATGTTTTAACTATGTGCAAATGCCATCTAGATTTAGGCTAATGATCAATCTCCTCAAATTAGTTGACTTAGTTTGCTCAAACTAAAATAGTTTTCATAGTGTGAACATGATGTTTTCAAAACCAATTCAAGAAGGTCAAGACCTTGATCTTCAATGTGTTCATTCATTCTTTTGATGTTGAGCGTTTAGAGAGCTTGAGTATATGTTCAATTTTTGCAATTGTCCAATATAAATTGTTTTATTTTACTATCGAAATTGAACCAAATGTAAAAAGAATTTGAGAAACTTGGTTTTAGCTTCAATTACATTTCTTGTTATATTTTTATGTCGTGATGAACTTGTTAATATTAGTTACATGCACACATCTATCCATCACAATTTTGTCACATTTAATGCAAAGTTCATTCATTCATAGGTTAATACATTTTACCCACGAATATCATGTGTTGAAAACACATTTAACATATAAATAAATGTGTTGAGATGAAGTATGAACTTATGAATAAACAAATGTCACTTGAATTTTGCATTTTCTTATAAATCCATGTGTAAAATGTGTTTTCAATGCACGATATCAATGTGTGAAACATACAAAGTATGAATGAATGAATTTTTCACAATTTCCACTGCTAAGTTGTGAAATGTTAAGTTTGTAATATCAAACCTAACACGTAGAAAATAACATTCTATAATATACAATATGCTACAATAATAGTGGTGGTTGTGGTGGACTTTTAATAGTTAATTAGGATTTTGATAGAAATGACACTTATAGTGGATAGATATTGTGGTGATCCCTTATTTTAGTGCTTTATATTTTATGTATATATTGAGACAAATTTCGTTATACTAAAAAAATCCCTCATATCAATAAAATCATATTTTTAGTGTTTACATGCTATCAAAATGAGGTCCAAAGTAGTTTGAAAATATTGTTTTCACACTTGTTGTGGTCTAAGTTTTTTAAAGTAATTCAAATTCATTTTTCATACTTGTGATTAACAAATTACCATCATAGTAACAATCTGGCTCAAGAACACAATATGATACCAATGGATGGTTCTAGCAAGTTAGAAGGACCATGAAATTACACAATCTAAAAGGTCAAGATCGAGATAACATTGGTGAAAGAAGTTTGGGATGTGGTCAAACCTATTAACAATGAAATTGCAATTGTGAATAACGCCATAGCAATTGAAGTAGTTGATTAAACTACCATTTTTTTTTTGGTTATAAAAATTTTGCACAAATGTAAAAACAATGTGAGGAATTTTTTTGTGATTTAATTAAAGATGAAATCATCTTTCATATTACTAACATTAAAGATTTACAAATGTGTTGGACAACATTGCAAAGTTTGGCAAAACAAACAATGGAACATGAATAATGTTTCTCTTCAACAAACTTCATGCCATTATGTTTGATGAAGGCATTCTAATGGCTAAATTTGTTTAGAAGGTGGAAAAAATCAATACAAAATTGGTGCAAATTAGGGAGCATATATTGGAAACAAAAATGTTACAAATCACGTTCAATGCATTACCTAAGTCATACGAAAGATTCATCCAATCTACCAGAGGGTAAAACAATTTGCCACTAACAAACATTTATTCATATATACAAATTGTTTTGAGAAGAAGAACAACAACAAAGCAAGGCAAATTATACCAATGATTTGTTTTCGTAAAAACCGATTGCGGGTGTGGTGGCCAAATGAGTCATGGTGGAAAAATAAAAGGAGCTAGCTAAGGTGGTTTTTTCAAGGATGAAAAATTGAAAGGTGAAAAAAATAACATGCATAACCACCATCAAAATACACCATGGTGGCAAGGTAATTATATTCATTTCAATTGTCTTAGACATTGCGGAAAAGAATGTCCTTTCTTTCTAAATGATTCAATCTTTCAAGTCAATGCCATATAAATTGAAAAAAATGGTAAAAATTAAAAAGGAGGAGGTAACATCTAATCAACATGAATTTGAAATGGCCATGATAACCATGCACATGCAGGAAAATAGATACCAATTGGTAATTTGATCGTAGTCCCACATGTCATGTCATTGGAAATGTAAAAGAATTTAATTAAAACCATAATGTAGAATTTACAAATGCCAAGTTTGGAACTAGCCATTCACATAAGATGCATGGTGAAAGTAGCATTATTATTTCTTGTAAAGGAGAATAAAGAATGTGCACAATGTTATCTATGCCCCAAGTGTGAAAAAAACATTGTTATTTATAAGGGCTATAACAAATATGAGTCGTGTGGTCATGTTTGGAACACACAAATTTTGGATTGTTGCTACTAATCCCCCTACATGGGATTGTTATTTGGTGACATGTGAGTGAAAGCATGAGCTTGTGAGTAGGAACTGGAAATCATATCCCAATTATATTTCATCCGTGTCAACTAAAATATTCCCTAACATATTTTGATGACACGTCGGAATATACCTTAACAAAAATGTATTCCTATCGTGTCAACAATAACTCACAAGTCATCCCTACCATGTGGATTTGTCACATGGACATTTAACAACAATGCCTTTGTTCAATTTGACATAAGTATAGAAAATCTACCAAGGTTGGTGCCCTATGTGTTGAAGCCCCAAAAAACAATTCGGTGCCTTTATTAAGAATCATGCCCTTGGTTTTAGACATGTTTTATGTGGCACAATGTTACCTATCAGCAAAAGGGTATTATGCACTGCCACATCATTTGTGGCCGTTGTAATGAGAGACAAGTTAAACATAGTTGTAACATGAATTTTGTCCACAAAACACATGTGGTCAAATATAATAATTATCTATACAATACAAAAATCTTATAACGAAAGATGTTTTAACCATTTTAACAAAATTATTGTGAAACAACAATTCTAAAAACACACTAAAAATTTGATGCATAGTTTGCAAATGTATCCTACAAAAGGTTACATAGGGCATCATTGTAGGAATGTAAAAAGAAAATAAGAGAAATTGACAAGTACATCGTTATGAATATATATTTGCAACCTAGTAATGCCACCTTCCATATAAAATTTAATGTCGTTGTCATAAAAGCCAACAAGTTTATGGCCATTGTTACACATGTTAAGAGATTATTATAATGCAATGCAAACCATGTTCTAATTATTAAAGAGGTGGATATTTAATTTGTGAGTTTTTGTGCACACGTTATTAGTAACAACATGTTTTGCGACACTATGAATTTTCAACACAATTTTTTTGCTTTCAATTGTTTTGTTCCATCTTGAAAAAGACTATAGACATGGCTTGTCGAACTCTTCAAGAAGTCGTACCTTGTTGTCCAGAAGAAAGAAATGAAGTCCATTGATGCAAAATACCAAGTACAAGTTGGATATTGGGCAATAAATAACCATTTGCAAGACTACAAAATATATGCAACGTTGATTTGTATGTTTGATGAAGACTTTCTGAATAGTTTACTACAGCCTTTAAGAGGCAATGCATGGTCAACACACCTAACAAATTGGAACTACAAAACTTAATTCTTGAAGTAGTTTGATTATTTATTGGGATTTTTTCCCAAATAAGTATTCCCTTGATATTGTCATCAACAAAAAAATGGCTAGATAACCAAAACAACATGGAGGAAGACAAGTACGAATCACCAACACTTGTTTATTACACGAAAACAAATGCAATGGTGCCACTAGTAAGAGCAAGCCTTTAGGCTCCACCTAGAATACAAGGATCTTGGAATGACAAGGAGATTGGAATGTTGAAAGTTGTGGTATAATCATCTAGGGGATTGGACAACAAACCAGGTTCGAGCATCGAAGGCTCTCCATAATACTATCACAAACAAGGCAAATGACATCAACGACATTTTTAAACCATCGTGAGAAAGTAATAGAGAATGATGGGAATGTCATTTGCAATATCATGAAATGAACCAACATTATTGAGATGGAAGAGATGAGTTGGTGCAAGATGTGTATTTCTCTATATATATTTGGTAATGTGATCATGGCCGTTAAAATAGTAATGCATTTTAAGATCTATGATTAGCTGGATCACTAAATTTTCTTTCAAGAGTTGACAAATGAAAGTGATGATTTTCTTAAACAATTGCATTTAACATATAACCATAAAAAGTAATTTGCAATGACATCAAATGAACAAGCAAATCCAATTAGATTTTATTTTTATTTTTACAATAACAATCTAGATTTAATTTTTAATTTTTAATTTTTGTTGTATCTAGATTGAGATAGGATGAAAATTATATTCTCTATATGAAACATACTTTAGATAAAACAATTGACACTAAATTCCACAGAGATATGTTGAACACCGACATAATGTGGGATGCAGAAGGACATATGAAATATTTATGGCGATTTTAAAACAAAACAATTGGGAAATGGCTTCAAATATAATGAAAATTACATTCATAATTGGATAACACATTCCGCACAAGATTAATCTCACCTATAATAAATATATAAAATAAAATTTCATCTCTTGATGTGGTTATTAACTAAATTTGAAATTTGTTTTCAAGTAGCCACATATTTGATTGGAAATTGTTATGTTATGTATTATTATATATTGTTTATGTATTGTTTGGGTATTGTTAGGTATAATTCCCCACTACACGGCACAACAATCGTTAGAAATTTTGACAATATAAATAAGTATATACATTTGTGTGTCAGGTTGTTAAATTGATAAAATTGAAAGGATTGATCTAATACCGATAGAATCATTTCCATGTAAGTGACATTAGCATAAGTTATTTCTAAGAAATCTCCAATTTTATAATTTGAAATATGTTTCTAAAAAACATGTACATTGGAACTTTAAATAAAGATATACTCAAAAAATATGCAACACTAAGAAAAAAAAGAAAACATATAATCTTTATTCAACATCCATATAATGTGTACCAGCCAGTATGGTCTTCCAACAACAAATAACCCAATTTTTTTGCAAAATTTTACAGATGTAAAAAATGGTTTGGTTGAAAATTCCCAAGAATCATTTAAGATCATTTTGAAAGCAATGATATGTTAAATCATTTTCCAAAGAAGTAATAGGTTTAAAATTTTCTTTAAAGAAAAAATTGTTTTCTATGGGTACGATTTATGAAACTTTTGATTTTCCTTGATGTGTGCTTCAATCATTACAGGGTAGAGGTCATTCTTACAACCCATATTATTTAATGTGGAAACCTATTTATAAAAAAATAACACCCTAAAAACATGGAATTGCACATGTAGAATATATAATTGATCTTAAAACTAAAATTTAAATTAAAGTGGGCATTCCCACAAATAACATTATATTGTTTGACAATGATTATTCCAACATTGTGGTATGTACAAACTTTGACATAGACATTACATGAATTCTAGGAAAATGACTTAAAAGGAATTTTGTTTAAAAATTGACATAAAAACAAAGTCCAGGGAAAAATATAAAAACATCATTAGAGCTCTCCACCCAACCTTAGGACCATCGAACGGGTTCATAAACATAGTGATCCACCCCCAAGCTAAAAAATAAATCCTAAATATTTTCTAATGTTTCATCATCAATGAAAGCTCTAACTCCTGGATGATAACCTTGGGAAACTATTTGTAAGGAGGTGAAGTCAAAGACTCTTGAGCCTCGACATATGATGGTAACAAAGAAGAAATGGTAGGATCTTAAAGCATTTCATCCTGCCCAAATGAAAGGAAGCTCCTCAATGGAAATGACACTCTACAAATAAAAAGAAAGGAAAGTGTGAATCATACAATAGAAAGAATTGAAGGAATGCATAATATTGATGCATGTGGACAACTTACTCACAATCAAGCAACCTCCTTGAACATCTCTTGATATGAGAATCAATATTTAAGCTATGAACATGTTTGATGTCAAGCTTGGACGTGGCCACTTCAACAAGAAGCTCCAACACTTTCATAAAAACCTCCATATTCGACTCCAAAGATAGGATGTGGCGCCCAAGGCTTTGGCAAGCCTTGATAATGTTGCTTGCAAGGTGAAAGATGGTTAGACAAAAAAATTGATGCAAAGATCGATAATGATTTTTTTGAGGAAGGGCACATACTTGTGGATGTAGATAAATCTACAACAAAGGATCTTGTCTTGAAGCAAACATTGATCAAGGCCTAAATAATAGCAAGACACTTTTTTTTATGGCCCTAAAAGGTATATCGGCCTTGGATATAGACATAGAGACCCTATCCATCCAATTATACAACACATTCTCATTCCAAACATCACAAATTCAGCAAATGGTGAGGAGAAGATGAATCTCCCATTGCCTGAGGAGCTCCCGTTAGGGACCCTAGCAAGAAGAGTTTCACGGTTGAGGAGAGTCTACAAAATTAAAGATAGATTTTAGTTAAAGTTTAAAAGAAGAAAAATACAAAAAAAGCTCAATGGATTGAAATGGAACCTTGACAGATGGGTTGTTGTTGCTTGTGAATGGCAATGAATTCACCACATCGCACTTCATTTAAATCTAGAAGCTAGAGCTCTCTAGATAGGATTTGACCTCCTTCAAAACTCTAAGGTCATTCAGATGAAATAACAAGATATCCCCATCAGAGGCCAAAACATTTAAGCAAAATCAAAGACTCCACCAATGTATTCATCAACCTTTTGATTCCACACATGAATATCATTTGGGTTCCTAGATACAAAAAGAACATGGAGGTTTCTAGGAACATCAGTAATGACAAGTTAAACCTTACCACTAGGATTCATTTGCACATAATGAAAAAAATAATTAATGCATGCAGGACAAGCTACTAAAACTATGTTGTAAAAGGAAAAAGATTATAATGTAAACATACCTTGTAAATGAACTTGGAGATTGTCTCATACTTTAGGGGCTAGGTTCGGGATTAGATCTTGGTTGCCACAATGGAATGCCATGAAAATGTGAAGACCATGTGGTGAAAGCTAGGAGGCATGCTAGAGGTAACAATAATCAAACTTGGGTGGGATGGAGAAAACTAGAATGATCCTTGTTAAATGCTCCAAACTCCACCAAGAGGAAGGGTGGGAAGAACATGTGGGGTAGAAGCCTTTCTCTCTCTCATCATATCGTCTATTGTATTCAAACCTAGAATCTGGCTCAAAGGAACTTCAACAAAAGCGCCTTGATCTACATTAGAGGAGGGAGGTTCAATCATTTTTTCCTTCAACTTTCCCTTTCCATTGGAAGTGGTTTTTCACTTCCAACCCTCAACTTGTGTTATTGCAGAACTTGCAAAAATCTCCATAAAAGAAGGTTTGATATTCTCCTTCAAGGGAATTTCCAGGGTGGGATGATGTATTTCGAACAATCAAGATACCAACCACGTTGGAGAAGATGGGAAGTAAGCCAATCCTTTAACAAGTCCTTCTAAAACATAGCGTTATCGACCTTGGGGTCACACCAGGTGTCCAAGAGTTTAACAAGTTGATGAATGGCACCATGGAATAACAAGACACAATAGAAATATTTGTAGGGTAATGAACATTTCCTTCATAAAGAAATCTAATAAATAGCTACCAACTCTCTTATTATCAGTGTCGAGACAAGGGGAAGTTTTGTGGTGATGAAGAAGAAAAAAAATGTAGACCAACAAACACTTAGAAATCAATTTGCAACATATTGAAAATGGAATGAAGTTGTATAATTGGAATACATGTATAAAACCTGCTTGCAAACCTGCTTACTTTCTAATCGTTGTTCCCAAGATTTGTTTCTCCGAATGCCATTTTTAGCTTTGAATTCCTGAAAAAAACAAGTATCTTATACTGCCAACCTCCATTGTTGTATATATGAAAGGAGAGAGATCGTATCCGAGAAATCTTTCACAACAAAAAAGAATTGGAGATTGTTGCATCGAAGAGTTTGAACGCCTTCATTTCAACCTACAGAAACAAGAGGGCAATAAGAAGGAATGTCTTTAAGGAATTTTTTTTAAAAAAATGTTTCATCCATAAATATAATACTTGATGCCAAAAGGTTATTTTGTGCGACCATTTGTTGAATTAGGAGTCACAAAACCCAAACTTGGGGAATTTTTTGGCCTTTTTAAAAACAATAGACTCATTCCACATCTTGAGCCAAAACAACTTATGTTCAACAAAGACACAAGAATACATGAACATTTGGAGTTTTTCTATTAACATTTCCAACTTCGAGTTCATGTCATAATGAACTTTTTATTTCCCTCAAGAAATTTACATCCAAAGAAGGATCACATATTGGCAAATGTTTATAAAAGGCCGAGTAGTGATCCTTCCTAACGTATTCCATAGCTTTCTCCATTCACTCCTAGAGCCTTGATCATGAGCAGTTTTGAGTGTCGAGGAATTCTTCATAATACAACTCAATTGTGACATCCCCAACTATAAAAATCTCTCATTACAAAAACAAAGAAAATAAGGATGAACAAGTTGAATATATTATATATAAAAGCAAAGTCTTGAAGGGAGTTTGAAATATGTCATACTTTATCATATTTTTAAAAAAAAATCTTAGGTCAAGGAATGCCATGTCTTGCGGGACTTGGATTAGCATTTCTTGTAAACATGTGTTGGCAACACCTCCTTGAACTAGTCCAAGGGGATAATCCCAATTGATTGAATTATAAAAAATTCATGAACAAGGCTGGGTTTTATGTGGGTTTTTATGACTTACAAAAATTCAAAGAGGAATATTGAGAACAAAATCCTTGGAATCTAGCTTAATGAAGGAAACAAGAAAATGTTTAAGAACATATTTGTTGAGTTTTGTCATGGTAGTGAGGAGTTCAACAAGCTCGTGAGAGGTATCAAGGACAATGGAATCAACAAAGACATGTTAGAAGGGCTCATCATCATGAAGATGATTGATGTAAGGTAGCAAAACTTGCAACCTCTAATTCCCATCACATACAAAAAAACATGCGTTTCAAAAAAGACTTCAGGTCAAGATCAATAAGCAATAAAAACTCAAATCTTTCATTCTTAGACATCCAATGTTGACTCCAAGAAAACATGTTGCTCTTGGAATTCCTCTTGCCCTTTCCATTTGAGAGGTGAAATGAAAAAAACTTTGTCCCCCTTGCGATAACTAGTCTAGAATGCATGTTCCATCTTGAGAATGTCAATTTTGAGAGCAGGATGAACAACCAACATTGATATCATACGACACAAGGGAATAACCATCTAGGCTTTGTTATTGGGCACCATCTTGTGCTTGTCAAAGACTTTAAAGTTGTTAAACTTGGTTTGGTTCTAAACGACTTGAATAATACTATTGAAGGACAAAGAGTTTGCATATGCCACCACTTGGGAAGTCTGTAAAAAAAATTAAAATGTTACAAATGCATAAAAAACTATGACAAGAATCTAGAATTGTGCAAACCAAAGTCAATCCCAATGCATGCAATACATGAGGCATCTCCGTAATCCTTGTGATGTATCTTTGCAAGATATGTCTTACAAAATAGACAAAAGAAAGTTCAATGTTCTTTCCCAAAAGAAGAGTTGTGTTGAGATGGTAAAGTTGAGGAAAAAAAAAAGCCTAGTATCCAAGGTTCTCTCAACACTGAAAAAACTCTAGCTATAGAACAAAAAGTAGCCAAGTTTTAGTTCGGCTCCAAAATTGGAACCAAGCTAAAATTCAACTCCTTTTTTTGGCCAAGCTTCCCTCGGTGTTAAGTGAAGTTTGGCTTCATTAACAAATGAAAAGCTGAGTTTTGGCTTTGCTCCAAAATTGGAACCAAGCTAAAGCTCGGTTCTATTGTTGTTAAAACGAGGACTAAGTTCTAGTTTAGTTCCACTTTTGGACCCAAGTTAGATCTCAATTTTTTTTAAAAAGAACTTAGAGTCATTTAACTCTTCCTTCCAAGCTAATCTTGGTGTTGAAAGAAGCTTGACAAAAAAAAAAAAAACTGAATTTTAGTTATGGAACTAAGCTAAAACTTGGCTTTTTTTTTTGTACAATTCAGTTAATTTCGATGTCAAAAGAAACTCAATTGCATAAAAAAAATGAGCCAAGCTCTAGTTCGACTGTTTTTTGGCTCCTTTTGAATTTCTTTCAACGTCAAAAGAAACTTAGAAGGAGCCAAAAAAAACTAGAACCGAAATAAAACTTGGCTATTTTTTTGATATTCTTGAGCATCTATTGGCACTGAGAGAAGCTCGGCAGGGGAAAATGAAAATGGAACTAAACTTGGGTTGGGGTCGATTCGGTTCCTTTTTTTTTAATGCCAATTTTGCCATCACCTTAGAATCTGAGGTCAAACTTGGAGTCAAGTTTAATTTTTTCTTGAACTTGAATCCAAGTGTGAGCTCCAATTTTCCTACACATGAAAACTTGAAAAAAAGAAGCTGAAGTTTCAAATTTGTATCTCGAACTTGTTGCTCTCTTCTTGAAATGTGTTGAAATCTCTTGCGGTCTTCGAGCCTTTTCCTTCTTCTTGCACAAAAAGATCAACAAGAAAGACTTTTTTTAGGAATGAACATTTACATACATATGTGGACCTCAAGCCCCAACTATCTACTTGGTGAAACCCTAAAAAACAGGCAAACAATGTTTTTTCTAAAAAGTTATATCTTATTACACTCAAAAAGAATAATTAAAATGGGGTTTCCAAACATTCACTAATTATATTTATGAAAGCAAGAATTTTTATACTTTTTTTTGTTTTGATTAATAATTTAAATCAAAACTAAATTGTGTAGGAAACTGAAAAACTAACTGAAACATTACCTAAGAAATTGAAATATATATTAGTTGAGCTTTGAATTGATTTAGTTGAATTTTATAAAGACTGAATTGCTTGGAATTTTTTAGCCTTCACAAATGCACTTTTAAATTGATGTATAAACATTGCTAGATTGATCTTTGAAAAAACCATAAACCCTAAATTGTAACCATAAGTTTTTTGAAAAAACCTAACTGTGTTAACACTTATCGAAGGATGAAAGCTTGTGTCTTGTGTGCTACTGCCGACATCCCTTGAATGTTCACCATAGCTTGCTTCTACTTCCTTCTTTGATGATAATAATCCACTAATTAGAATTCATGAAATCTTCTCAATTAATGTATTTTCATTCATAATGCAATGCATTTGGGCTAATAATGCAAGAAATTTTAACTTTAAAGATTCCTCCTTCCCTTGAAAGAAATCAAGCTCTTTCCTCTTCTTGATACTTCTATCTCCTTCATAGTGGTGTAAAAAATGTATTAGAAGGTATGAGAGTTTAAAATACAACACAACACATTTTTATTCCACTCTACAAAAAGACATAACACCTCTTGTCTAAGAATTTGCATCTCCTTGTTTTCTTCAACACCATGTTAGCTTTCGTTGTCTCGCTTTGATACGAGTCCACTTATTATTATGCCTTATTTTGCTACTATGTTGGGTTATGGTCGAAAGTGTGTTAATCCTTTACATTTGAAAAATGTTTCATCTATGTCCACATCGTGCCTTTTATATTTTCTTCTCTAAAAGATGCCATCATTTTTTGGCTTTCTGTACATCCCTGTTATACCCATGATCGTTCAAGGAAGGTATACTTAATGATTACTGATTCAAACTGGTTTTCTATGTGCTAGGATAGTTCATTATTCAATGTGTATGTTGGGTGTGATGCTAATCATTAAGTGGATTAAGTAAAAACTATTAATAGTTTGTTAACGTCCTTGTTTATCGCAAAATTTGTCCCTTATTACAATTTTGATAATTCAATGTTATTCTGCCGCCATTTAAATTAGATGACCAACATTTAGTATCGATGTTTCGAACAATAAATATGAAATTCCAATAATCATTCAACTCCACTTCCATCTAATTCATTAAAATAACAATTATGAACAAGTACAATTTGTTATATTACATTGTTAAGATGATCATGTGCTAATAATTATTAACCTAAGAATTATTTTTTGACAATGTGTAACAAATTTATATGCATACCTTCACTTAATTTTGTTGAATGTTAACAGTAACCATCAGAAATTTTTGAACATACTCTTAAGTATTTGTGAAATCCTCATTGGTCATAATCAATTATTCCCTAAAGAATAATTGCAAGTTCGACCTAACGATTTGTACTTGCTAAAATGAGTTCGTAGTGTCATTAAATCATTAATTGGGTTGAATGTTGACCAACTTGCAAACCCATGCCACCAGAATCTAATCACCTACATGGGATTTTTTTGTTTGTTTTATTTGATATCACATTCTAAAATGGACTAGTTGGATTGTTCTATTATGGTTAATGTTACGATTCCACATTGTCAATTTCTTCATATTCTACAAATCCAACCTACGTTTTTTTCAAGATTTCTCACTTATCGATATAATAACTTTTATTTTTGTTCCCTACTCCAATTAATGTCAAAATTTTCTTTTGGTTTTTGTTGATCTTCTAATTGTTGGGTATCCTCTAGTTTTATGGCAAGTTGGATTATTCATTCCACCCTATAATTATCCTGTTCAATCTTTGTTTATTTTTAATCACACAACCTTTTGTTCCAAGAGGAATCCAACATTTTCTACCTATGGCATTTTAGATTGTTATAATCTTCATGATAATCTAACCTATGGTATTGTTGGCCTTCATTTTCTTTTATGCAATGGTCCACGATTCACTTGTGCACCCCATATATATGCAAGTGATAAACACTAATAAAAAATGAACTAGCTTGTAATCTAACCTAAATGTAGGTTTTCCATGCCTCCAAACCTAGCTCATGCCAATTATGCTATTTGTTAATTTGATTCAAATTAGTACTGGATTATGTCTAAATACCTTGGGCCCAATATTCCTATGCATTCACCAATGGGATTACACGATTCCATGGGACCATGGTTCTAGCTTGGGATAATGGTCTATAGTGGCCATTGTTTGGTATGTATAAAAGGTCTAATAATTTGGAATTTTTTCGGAGACTACATCCATTAATTTCAAACACACACCACCATCTATTTTCTTGTGGAATTGGGATCAATGTGTTGATTTTTTCTAAGCAAAAATATCACAAATTTTTTTTTCAACATGAATTTGTGATTGCGGTTCAATTGTTAAGATTATCAAGGGGAGTGGAGTTCATGAAAGGATTTCCATGAACAAACCTCTGGATTCTTATTTAAAATAGTTGTTCCCTTCAAATTCACCGTTGGATTTTTTTCAAACTTTAAATAGTTCCAATTTAAAAAGTGCAGACTATTTTTTCAAAATTTCAACATCATCGGGTTTGTTACAAGGGAGCTACACTTGCTGGAAGTAGAGGGGGTTGAACTTTTTTTTTGGGGCTCAAATCTGGTCAAAATAGTTGTTGTTTCGAAGCATAATTCTTGCTTTCAAAAGCAAAAACTTCTAATATTTGTAACATTGTTCCTTACAAGATTAACTTTTCAAAAAATCCAATGCATGTTAGATTAAGAGGTTGTATGAAAATATTATGATGAATGGAACGAAGGAGGCTCAACCATTAAGCACAAACATTGGTTTAACATTAACATAATGTTCCTTCACACTCCATCATGGTGAGTTTTGATTTTCCCACAATGTTTTGGTATCTTCTAAGTGCACACAAACACATTAAATTGTTAGTGAACTTCATTACATTACATTGAACCACCTTAACTTGTTAGAATACAACTACATAGTAGTTTCACCCCCAAGTGAGTTTTGTGAATGCATATTTTCATGTGGAAGGTGTGCAAAAATTCCTCATAGTGATTCTAAATTATTCCACCTTAAGTAATCAAAAGGTTTTTATTTTTTTTATTTTCAATTATTATACTTTAAGTTATTTGTAGTTATTCCACCTTCAGTTATTATAATGTATTCCACCTTAAGTTATTTTGGGTATCGAATGTTATTCCACCTTAAATTGTTTAGGTTATTTTTGGTTATTTCATATGAATCCAACTTCTGTTATTTATGGTTATTCTAAATTATTCTAGGTTATTTTTAATTATTTGTAAAAAAAAATTCCATGGTTTATCATAAACAATTTTACCCCAAATTATTATAAATCATATAACCATAGTATAGGGTTTAACTAAGGGTGGAATAATTTAATAATTTAAAGTATAAACTAAAATAACCAAAAAAATATAATAACATAAAATAGAATATTTTAATGTAGTTAAGGTACTTAAAATATAATAATTCATAAAAGCTAAAGTGAAATAATTTATAATAACTTAGAATAATCTAAGGTGAAATGCATAAAACAGTTGAAAATAAATTTAAGTGGAATAATCTAAATTGACCTATGGTGAAATAATTTTAAATAATTGAAAACAATGTAAAATGACTAAAAATATTTAAGATAAAATAACTTACAATAACTTAAGATATAATAATTTAAAATAACATAGGGTGAAATAACCTAAAATAGTCAAGAAAATTTAAATAACATAACATACAATAACTTTAAATAACTTAAGATGAAATAAATTAATATAGCCAACAATGATTCATTTAAATTTAAAATAACCAAAAATAATTTAGGGTAGATAACTTAAAATATGTTAAGTTGGAATAACCTAAAACAATCTAGGGTGTAATAACATATAATAGCTTACGGTGGAATAATTATTTATAATAACAATAAAATTGAAAATTTATTAAAGTGTAATAACTTAAAATAAATTAAAACAATCAAGGGTAAAATAACCTAAATTATAGCTTAAGGTACAATAATATAAATTATTTAAAATAAAAATATCAAAAGAAATTTATTTATTATATTGAATTGCATTAATTAATAGTGAAAAATCATGATTACATGGTGACCTTCTATTATAAACAAGGTGAAATTGGGTGAGTCTATTTCACTTTGAAAAAATCCCATAGTGATTTGGGCTAATGAATTGCACCCTGCTTTTAAACTACTAATTTCATGTTAACATCAATGGTCATATTATGTAGGAAATGAATAGTTTTGAATTCCATTGGTTTGTTTAAAGTTAGTCACATGTCTTTGATCTCTCCTTTTGTGTCAACAATGTCCTCCTTATTAACATAATTATGTTTTGATGCCTTTTTTGTATGGTGATTTGATATTGAATTCATAATTTCCATCTAGTGTGTTTTTAAACTTAGCAACCTATATTAGCATATGGTGAAAATCACCAAAAAAAAGAAAAATTAATAATTCAAAAAACATCTTGCTGTAAAATTATCAAAAAATGTTGGGGAAAAGGATTGTTTTGATACCACAAAAATTTGACTCATTGAAACAACACATCACCTTGAATACAAGTTTGGTGACACCTGTCATCAACTAAAAAATGATTATAATTAATTGATGGCTAAACTGTGTGGTTTTAAAATGGATTAAAACCTTAACAAACATAAATAGCCCATCCAAAGAATGAGATTTCTATGAATAATGGCATCTAGCCCTAATGAATGTAGAAAGGGGATGTTTGTTGAAAGGGGATGAATCCGATAATTTCAATAGATTTATAAGATGTTTGTTCACCAAATACCTCTTTTGTGCTCTCTTCCATCTTATGGAAAATTGCTTATAATTTGTGTGCCAATAAATCCATGTAATAACAATTGCACACCCCAAAAGGTATGTGGATCACATTGTTTTATATGACAATGGAATATAATTAACTTGGTGAATTTGTGTAGGGCAACACAAACCTACTATTTATTTATACAAGAATGGTTTATGATTATGCACGGTACATGGACCCAATTCAACTTAACATATTTTTCAATGTTTACATGCCTAAATTTGAAATTTATACACCTATTTTTGTGAGAATATTTTTTAAATCATTTAAATTGCCTAGCTTGAAGGGTATTAAAACACTCCATATACCCACATAATGTCTTCATCCAACTACCATAACAATTGAAATATATCAAATATATCAAATCACTAACATGTTCTTATTTATGTTTGTTGAACAAAAATTGCAAAACTTCAATCCATTTTTATTTCCCTCACACCACAAAATTCCTTTAAAAACTAGTTTAATAGTTTTTGGAAATAGTTTCCATTTTATAATGTGGTTTGCTTTCACACCACAATTATTATACATGATAACAAGAGGTTACAAAATTATCAACATTGAGTAATGTTGAAACTTGAAGGTGACCTGTGTTGAACTTGTTTGTAGATTTTCATGATTTTCATTCACATCACATACTTTCTTGTTTGGCAATGGTGCTTAAGTTTGATTAATGAAATTAATTGAAAAATTATTGCATTTATTCACATGGTTTTCATTCTTTTAAAAAAAATGTAAGAAACCATGTATATCCTATTTATTTATATCTTTTAGACATCAACTTTTAGGAGGGTGAAGAAAATTTCTAGGGTTGATGATAAAAACACCATTTTATATATTTGATAATCATTGATTGAAATAGAGCATAATTCAAATGGATCAACGTCACAAAGAAACACATGATACACTCGACTTGAAATATCGTGTGTATTTAACACAACAACAAAACATTGCACCATACAAAAGGGGGTTTAAAAGTTCAAATGGTCATGGACTATCCAATTCTTCAATAACAACAGACATTTCTATTGCATCAAAACCTTTGGATATGGCCAACTTGAAAGGTGATGTGCCAAATGGTAATTCCAATTATAACATTAGATAATTTAGCATATTTAACAAAAACCAAAACATAATTTTTTTTGTTTCAAACAACAAGGCTTTGATTTCATATTATGTGTATGAATCACAATGTCCCCAATATGTAATACAATGTATTTGACCACATGGATTGGTGACATCAATCAATGCTCCTTGCAAATTTATGGTTGCACATCATTTGCAAAGGAATTTATTGTACATAAAACCTAACCTTTGGAGTACATGTGAACATTATATTTACATAATATAAATCCAAGAAATTGTAAGTCAATTGTTTGTTCTTGATTCTTTGATGCAACAACACCAAATGGCATGTAGAAAATACATTTTGGCAAATTCTACAAACTTTGTTTTTTTTGTTGCACATTATCAGACACCATGTCAAGAAAGGCCAAGAAAACCTCTAACATAGAGCAAACTCACCACCCAGTCGTTGAAATGCAAAATGTGGAGACAAAAAATCTCCATAAGAAAATACCATTGACAAAAACTATGAAACATAGTGAGACGCCTTATTCAAGCACAAGTCAACAAGGATTGGTTAAGGCCTTGACCTCAAGCTCAAGTAAAGAATTATGAAAATTTCAATACTCAAAATGTACATAATTATTATCAATTTTTTTATATTGTACCATCAATTGAACTTCCAAATGTTTAAATGTCAATTTTTGGAATTCAAAAGAAATAAAAATTCAAAATTTTGAGCTAACACAATTATTTTATTAGACTTAAAAAATCTTATTAAAGTCACAAAATTTTCCAAAAAAAAGGGGATTTCAAAACTTGTAAACTTTCCACTTTCTTAAGTAGTGTTTGTTCAATCGGGCTCATTACATTTATATACAAGAATACAAATAAATGAAAACTTAATGTAAGCGAAATGACATTATATTCCAATAGTGTGTGAGCCAAAGGAAATTCTAACCTACCACTAAAATCAAATGACAATCATCAACAAATGCTTCCATGTTTTACCCAAGTTTTAAAGACATTCAAATTATTCTTAATATGTCTATATTATGTTTTGGAGTTTTTTAGGATAAGAATTTCAAAACTTTAAAGAGAAATAGTGAACCCATCTCAAAAAAAAATGTTTAGGTGTGAGACCAACAAAGTTGGGGAAGAGAAATGCTGATACATTTGTCAAGGGAGATTGGAAACGACGAAAGGGGAAATTTGGAAAAGCAAGCTTGAAACCTCCAAATTTCCAGTGGTTGACATTTCTTCGTATCTTTTGTACTTGAAATATTGTTTCTTCTCGTTTAAACTTTTAAAAAACTTGTTTAAAAAATTCAAACAAAATATATGAATTCCTCACACTATTTGTTTAATTGGTTCCTTCATTATTTACAAATACAAAAACATTTATGTGAACATTGAAATGTAATAGAGATTGTTGGTGGGGGTAATTTAGATTGCATGAGTGTCAATTATGAGTTGCCTTAGGATTTGGAAGGTTATCTTCATCTTGAACACACCACATAGACAAAAGGAATTAAAGTTTTTGGTTTTTGAGATTGAACTTGACTATATTGGTCATTGTATTCATGGATAAAATTTGCCTATATCGTATTTAGAATTATTGAAGGCGGACCCACAAATCCTTGATTTTGTGTACTTGCAACCCCCCTTGATTCCACTAACACCAAAGTTTGATCCATATGAGCTTGAGATTGTTTCTCACAACCAAATTACAAGCAAATATTTTTATACCATGAGCACCCATGGTGTCACTCTTTTCCGTGATGGTGATGCAGGTTCATATTTTTTTGATTTATGACTAATTCATCATTTCAAACTTACATGAATGTCTTAGAACCAACTACATCTAGCAAACAAAATATTTCATAATCATTTGGAAATTTTGCCATCCCTCATGATTTTTTACTACAATTGTCATCTATGCAATATATTTAGAGTGTATGGTAAATTCATGTTGGAGGATTCGATAATATGGCTGTGCCCAACTTTCATATTTGAAAACCACATACTATTGTGCACAATTGTGTTGTTTCCCAAGTGAATATTGAATTGGGATGTCGTCATGTCTTACTTCTTGTATTTATTAATTAGGTTTTATCGTCTCTAATGTTGCATTAATTATATGTGTTTAAAAAGTGTTAGTTGTAGGTTTTACTTGTATTTAAATTACATGAAATAAGTTTAAGACTCTTATAATTATTAGCATGCACCTTCTTTCCAAAGTGTTTATGTTAGATTTTTAAAATACATTTCAATGTCTCGTGATGAATAGTCTAAGTATGCATGCACACATAGAATAAAAATCCATTTACAAATGAATCACTTCACTTGGGAGGCCAAAACCTATGGTGAGATTAAATTTCAATTATTCACAATAGAAATGACGATTTCAAAAAATTGAGCAGAATTTATTGCTTTGGATCAATGGGAGAGAGGCTATCACTCCTACAAGTGCATCATGCAATTGGATGTTTTTCATCAGGTTTTTCATCCTATTTTCTTCATTCTTTGGTCTAAACATTTTCATTTTCTCAAAGTCAATTATTGAAACACATGAAATGTGAGATTAGGGACATGTCTTTCACCTTTTTTAATCTTTTGATAGTTTAAGTTTGGCTATTTCATGGATAAATTTTACTTTGGTGAAAAATGAATCCCCAACCACTTGAGAAAGTCGGATTTTTTATTTTATTTTTCAAAATTCAAAATAGATTATCATGGTGTCTAATGATGCAAGATTTTTGTATAATGTTTTACAGTACAAAATTTGGAAAGGCTGGGCCATTTGGAAACATTTTGTTAGGAGGAAGAAAAAGAAATTGTACTTGGCTTCGGTTGAAAAACTTTTATTTTTATCAAACCCTTTGTTGGCCAAAGTTCTTTTACAAATCCAAACGGTACCCACAAAGTTTATCTCAAAACTATTTAAGCAATTTAAGCTACAACATCATTGTGATTGACATAGGAGCAAATACAAAATTCAAAGTGATATGATTATTAAACTCATTTCTAAATTTCACATTGAATGTCGATCATAAATTGGCTCAAGAAGAATTATTGGGCTCAACTTTCATCAAAGTCCCAAACCTCATACCTTGGTCCGAATCAAAATATTAATTTACTATTCCTTAATCATGGTATGGCCAAAGTGAACTAAACTTCAATTGAAGTCATGACGCCTTGTATTGGATTTCAACTTACACAAAAATGGTCTTCCATTTTCAAGATTGATTTGTGGCTCACTTTATCGAACATTTAAAGGAGGTTGCGCTACTTAGCATATTAACACACAATTGAATTAACATGTATTATTGGGGAATTTTTCTTCTAATGTCAATTAATGGGTCCATTCAAAGTCATTAAGGATACCCAAATTGATATTCATGAAACACACAACCCCAATGACTTTTTTCCATCCAATTTGGATGTACACAAATTTTCTTTTAGGCTTAAATGATACATAAAAGGATCCTACACCCAAATTATCAACTTCATTGAAATGTTTCTTTTTTGGTCGATATATATATTGGTGCCCAAAAACTATGAAATTTATCATGGGTGATATTTTTTGGGTTTAGATATGCACCATTTTATGGACAATGCGATTTAACCACATGGAAATGGGGATGATCTACACATTGGAAACTTTCATGTATGTCCAAGGAACAAAGAAAGAAGAGATCAAATCTCAAGTTCAAGAGGTATGCTTTGACCATCTTTTATCATATGTTATGTTTTTCACTCTTTCCCATTCCAAAGTTCCCAAAACAAACATGCATGCCCTTATGCCATGTAGTTACCCAATGTCATTTTAAAGTTTCAATTTCAATAGATAGCTAAAGAACATGAGATGAATTCATATTTGAAATCATGACCATTGAGAAGTTAAGCCACACTTTTTGAACCACTTGGAAACAAATAATTCAACCATATCAATTTTGGTTGACATATTTGTAGTTGGGTGGGATGAATATGATGAACCAAGCATATTCTATTAACTATTACCAACCAAAATAAAACACCTACACATTATCCCCAACAAAATTAAACAACATTTCATAATATTTTCCACATATTGAAATTGCAAATATATTGTGGGAACATATCTTATTTTTCATCATTTAAAAATTTAATTTCACATTTTTCCAATTATCTTGAATTGATGGCAACCATAGAGCACCTTCTTATGAATAACATCATATGATTGAGTATTTATGTTGATTGGACTTGGCTCACAAGGCTAATTGACAATAACACGATAGACATTTTGGATTTCTTAAAAAGATTCAACAATCAAGGTTTTGGAGTGATATTTTGACACATGTTTTAATGTAATCATTATAAGACAATTTATTATAAGGTCACAAACATTTCATGTTTATTATTATTTTCTTTCTCATCTATAAATTTGAATACATTTAATTTCTTAAAAAAATCAAAAGGAAAGTGGCATAGTATTCCAAGTGTAAGATTTAATTCACTATAAATTCTCAATTTGCATGTATAAATATGCATGATACATTACTTTTCAAATGCACATTGGTCCACATTCATAATCATAGGAACCAAAAAAATTCAAACCCATTAAAACGATAACCAAGTAAAGGAAAGAAAAGCCTATGTGGTTCCATTTGAATGCTATGATAATCATGTTGAGTTGTTTTAAATGACTAATATGTATGTTGAAGAATCTCATTTAAAAATAATTACATCCAATTTTAGGTTTTGGTGTAAGTTAAGGACCCTAAGTGGAATTGAATATCTCGTTCATTAGAACTTTATGGCCATATACATGACTATGATTATAATTGTATGTGCACATTTGATTAAATGTGAAAGTCAATTTGGCTATGTTGTCTTTGTCAAGGCATTTAAGATTACATCAACATGGATGTTAATTTCCATGATTGTGATTTCAAAAAAAAGAACTATTTGTTATTATTGAGAAAATAAGTGATGAAAACTAGATTTAATTGTAAATGTCATGTTAAAGATGATGTTTCCAATTCCACTATATTCATGTAGGTCAAAAATGCAAGTTGTCGTATAAGGGAATTGAACCCTCATTTCCTTAAGGGGAAAACATGTCCTTCACCAACCCACTACAACTTGTGACAAATCGTATCAACACATAATTACAACCATCTCCACTTGAAGTCTCTTGCATATGAAAACTTTAAAATGTTTTGGTGCATGTGTGCATGTGTTTATTGTTCAAATAAATAAAATGAACATTAAAAATATCAAATGTCTTTCCATTAAAGTAGACATCATTTATAAATGCTCGGATTTAATGGTTTTAATTTTGACTTGGGCAATGATGTCAAAATTTTAATGTTTTGAATGTCAAGGCAATGTAATTCTATAATTTTAATTTTTAAAATTTACTTAGTTTCATTACTCAATTTAATTTCAAAAAGATAAGATTCAACTTAAATTTTTATTCAAAATTTTATATGCCATTTCTTTAGTTTTGACTTGGGCCATAAATTCAAATGCAATGTATTCAATCATCATAAATTTATTTTAGAATTTTAGAATGAGGTGAAATTGAATGTCAAAATACATAATTATAAATTAATTGTGTAATTTCATATGTCTTTATTTTCATGATTATATTCCAAATATAATGTATTGAATCTCAATTGTAAACATATTACATTAATATTTAATATTTATGGCATAGGTTAAATTAATTATTTTAAAAAATCACGCATATTATTTGTATCATTTTAACAACTTCATTTTTATGCCTTATATGTTTTCCAAAAAAATTGATGATTTTAGTTAAAAAATTCATTATGGTAATTTTTTTTCTCATGGACAATTTCATTAATTGTATGTCATTTTCTTTCACATTATTGCTTAATAACATTAATAGATAATACATTTGATTGTGCATAACTATATGAAACAAATGATGACACGATTAAAATTTGGGACCTAGTCTCAAGTTGTCCTAGTCATGGATATTAGATTTGGTGTAGTTTAATGTCCATTTTTGTACAAAAAGACCCCCTTTTATTGCTTAGAATACAAACAAATTCATTTTGAAAATATTTTGGGCTTTAGGAAACTCCTAGTTATTGACAATTGACTTCTATTGAACAAAAAAATCAAATTGATTATTGTTAATGTATGAATTTTGAAGTGTCTCTAAATTTCATGAGTCTTTTGACACATGTAAATGCAATAATTTGTAAATGAGATATAAAACAAATGAATAGAATTCATGAACAAGTGAACCATGGTATTGTGTGTAGGTATTTTGGTATGGATTGACCATTTTTCAAATGCATTGCAACACTTACACATTTTGAAATTGGTTATATAATTACCAATGATAATTACACAACTAATAACATATTGGGGCCACACTCAACATGGGTAACTCCAAGTTGAAAAAAAAATCATTCAAGAATTCCAAATACACACAAAAGTGATTTTAGGGCTAAGAGACCTTTACAATCCTTAGATTAAGGAGCATCTCTTGTTCTTATGGTTGTGATATGCCCATGATACTTCAACGTTTATACACTTTTTTTCTCTTTTTTTCCCCTTTAATGAATATTATACCTTGGGATGTCACATAAGTGGAGAATGGTTGTTACATTTGAGTTAACTTTAAATAAGTAAACTTTCATATAAGCAAAAGTTGTTATGGTTCAAGGCTTAACATTAGACACCATATGTACTTCTTGTATCCAAGGTGGATTTTATTTGGTTGTAGCACTATTCTTTTTTTGTAAGTTACCCCCATCAACATTTTAATATAGCATGTGGTGCTTGATTTGGGAATGATATCTAGATTCGTTTAGGCACAAAATTGGGTACAAACATTTTGGTCAAGTAATAAAAGGGAATTTATTTTCAAAGGAAGGATAAATAATTCAATTGACAAATTCTAAATTTTCACTTATACCAAATCTTATATATATATATATATATATGGAAGATTTTTAAAGCATGTACATTTCACATCCATATTAGAAATTATAATATAAAATAATAGATTGCACAATTTATAATTTTAATTCTTTTTTTTTTCTTTCTCTCTCTCTCTCCACATGCACATATACACACACCCAAACTTCAAAGTTGAGTTTGTTTGATTAATTATACCATCAAACTACATACATGGGATGTTGAATATGTATTTTTTGGTTTTCAGGTGTATACACTTCCAAAACAATAGGCATAGGAGAGATAAAATTTTAAAACTACAATAGAAAGTTAAAACAAGACAATGGATACAAAATCCAAACAATGTTTGTTTTTTGTTTTTCCAAATATGTTTGTTGTTTTGTGAAAAAAGGGGGGATTTTTTTCATAAATGGTTTTTGTTGTGTAATTTTGATTCATTTGGGGGAATATAATTGCCTAATTTTATATATCCCAAAATTGAAAGAAAAACCTTGAACCAAAATTTGATGACCCATGGAATTAGCTTAAAAATAATTACACACCAATGGATTTGTGATTAAACCCACCTTTGCTTAAAGAGTTTCATAGTTATTTTGTTCAACGAATAAGAAGTTTGTTAGCCAAGCACTATTGATTGTCTATTTGCCCTCAACGTCATTTCTTTTTTCTCCATAAATGGAGAAAATATGAGGTTTAAGGTTTCCCTTTATTCTTTGGGTAGAGATCATATATTTTTTGTTTTCTACCCTTTAAATGACTTTTTAATTGTAATAATTGAAAGTTTGGCAAGAAATTCCAAAAAGTTTGCAAAAAAAATTCTTCAAATTTACACTAAAAAACCAAAGATTACAAAAAAAATCAATTTATTTTCTAACTACTATGTGAAAAATTGCCAAAAAAGAATGTTGATTAGTATAGGACAATAATTATTGTGCACCATATGATATTCCACAATTTGACATAAATATGAGGATTAAAAAACAGGAACATTAATGATATTTGTTATATTTGATAATTTATTTGAATCAAGTCCCAATACTATTTCATTTTGTGACATTGAAATATTTGGAAATATTCTAAAAAATTCATATGTATTTGAAATCCTGATCATGATACAAACAAATCAATTTCATGACACGTTTCTTTGCATGCATTCGATTTTGACACCTAGTCGACTACAAACCAAAAGAAGAAGTTTTTAAAGAGTTCAAACAATGAAATAACTTCAAAACTATCATCACATATATAGATCTAAATGAAATTGTAGCATCTTTTAGAACTAAACCAAAAAAAGAAAAGAAAAACCAAGTGCTTGGAAACCATTCTACTTGGAAACCATAGTAATCAAAGCATTATACTATTTGGGATAAGTGATAATTATCATAAGAACATTACACAAACAATTAGCTAGATAAATGGACACTTTAGTATCATGAAAGAAAATTCCCTTTTGATCATTTTGGGGCTTCAATTATTGTAGACAACCTTGTTTGCATGTTTGTGCTTTTGGGTGTGTTTCTTGGTTGGACTTTAGTCCTCTCTTGTTGTTCCTTCCTTTCCCCTTCTAGACGGGTGTTTTTTTCATTTACATAGTTTGGCAAGGTTTTTTCAACATAGTTCAAATTGTGATCTTTTAGTTAATTGGTAAGTTTCAAATTGTAGCATTTGGTGTTGAAGTCTTTGGAAATGTACTTATGCATCATGCTTCAATCTTATAAGGATGAAACATTACCATATAAATAGATGTGCTCACCATACTCACATTCTATTTCATGACTTGGTTTTCTTTCCATACATTGCTTTTTGCATTTGCAAAATTCTACACTTATATATATACCTATGTATATATATATATGTTGATACATCACTCATCATGTGTGTCGTGTACATTGTTGTTTTGCATGTGTGTTATATAGTTATCAAATGAGGTTGTGATAGCAATCAAGGATGCATGTAAGGGAGCTCTTTCACAACTCGAAGAAAATTTGATAGGTCACCACCTAGAGAGTTTAGATGAAAAAAACATGCCTAGTGGTAAAAAGGACATTCATGGGAGCTCACAACAAGCTGATCCAATGACAAAATTGAAGATGGAGAAAGAAAAAGTAGGAGATGAGCAAGTAAGACATTTTCCTAATATAAAAACACAAGAATGTTCATTATAATTGGTTTGAAAATAAATATCCAAAGCAAATGGAGTTATGGGAGTTGTTAACAATCCTAACAAGTGATTTCATAAAT
This sequence comes from Sphagnum contortum, assembly GCA_963920785.1. Classification (NCBI taxonomy): domain Eukaryota; kingdom Viridiplantae; phylum Streptophyta; class Sphagnopsida; order Sphagnales; family Sphagnaceae; genus Sphagnum; species Sphagnum contortum. Next base: position 12,719,281 of record OY987278.1, read on the forward strand.
GTTGATGCACAACTCCTTATTTTTATGATATTTTCATTTTTGCATATTTAGCACCAACAAATTCATTAAAGCATTTGTTATACAAAGTTAAATACTAGTGGATTTAAACTCATGATGGGCTCATATGTGCACCAAGGTGTGTGTGTGTGTGTGTGCATGTGTTTCTTTTCTTGAGTTTGTGATGTAGCCCTAGTGGTAATAATCCATAAGACAATTTAGCTAGGTTTCATCACTATAAAACAAAATATGAGAGTAAAACATTTAAGTAACATCATATATTGTTGGCTATTCCTTGGATCTTGATGAAAATTTGTAATTATTTTTTAGCTTGAAATGTTCCAATTAAAAATCCCCATAAACAAAATTTAAAAAGTTCATGAATTGACCAAAAAAAAAACTCCCCCAAAAAACAAACATATGTTTCCTTACGTTGAATTACATGTGACATTTTGCGACATTTATTCATTAGAGTATCGATACATTTTTGTGGGGAGTTTTCTTGTAGCACACAATTGAAAACATATATTTCATACCTTTTTGAATTTAAAAGTCATGTTTGCATTAGTTGAAAATGGCAAATGAATAAATTTACATTTACTTCATGTGGGGCTTTTTCATTGGGTACCTATACTTCTCTTCACCTTATGAATTTCAACATCACAATTGTCTTTGCAATAAGCAATAAAAAACAAGCTGAATAAAGGTGATTATGTCATAAAACAATACAACCCAAGTTGCACCATTTGTGCAACTAATCATCTCGACATGTATGAATTCATTTGAATTTACCAATACATGAGGAAAACATTCTGAAGATCTCAAAATATTCTTTTATTTTCCTTCACAAAAAAAAAGAGAAATTGGTTCTTTCTAAATAATTCAACATTTTTGTACAAATAATATAATCATGTAGTAAAAGCTTCAAAGGTGCTATGGGTATGATGAGCTTGCCAACTGATTGTTTATTGTTTGGAAAATTTTGATCATGTCTATGTATATAAGTAATTAGATCTGGGAGTATGCACAATAAAACGTGAAAAAAATTACCTTGTCAACAAGGTTGGATGAAAATAAATGTAAAATATCAATAAAACCCATCAAAAACTTGTTGTACATTGAATGTATTTAATGGAATGATAAAAAAAATAAAATAAAAAATTATTATTATACATTAATTTTCAACTTCAAATCATTTTAATTAAATTTTTTGTTTACTCATTCAAAATGCAAGTAGTTTCAAAGTTTTAAAATAAAAGAAAAGTGAAGGACTTTTTATAAAATATATGGTAAGTAAAGTCTAACAAATACATAATTCTTTTACTACTTATTAAAATCACACTTCAAAAAATAATGATATCTATATCCCCAAATTAAAAGAATAAATAAAAAATTTAGACAAAAAATCATGAGTAACCCCTTCATTTACAAAATTTATCACCCAATATATAGGGATACTTTTAGTTTCACTTTTAGAATTTTTTTGCTTTAATTTTTTGGAAGTGAATTCTTTTAGGAATAATAGACATGCAAGAGATTTTTCATCCATTATATTTTCATCCATTTTTATGAGATTGAAAATAAATTCTCATAAAATAAAATAAAAAGACATGCAAGAATTTTTTAAAATATATTTTCATCCAATTTTATTCTATTTTTTGGGGTTAATATGCATGATACAAAATAAAACTAAAAAAAAATTACTTTTTTGTATATACTAATATTGTAAATTCAAAATACAACATGCATGGACTTCATGTGAGGCCAGGATAGGTATATGTATCTAATAGCGGCGGCTAAGCGATCGGAGCAAATTCGGCTTCTTCGTTTTGTGAGACTCGCCGATTATCTCTTGACGGACGGACTTCGGATTTTAATAAGCAACACGCTCGACGACTTGCTTCACAAAGTCACATACAACAAAGAATTGGCTAAACAACAACAATTACAAAATCATCCAACGGATTTAGAAGGAGACGCATCGGTCGCCGCCTTTGCGTTCGAAAACACGAAAGCATCGTGCCCTCAAGTGTTCGAAGTCGCACTAATTGTGGAATCGGATATGCTTTGTTTCAAGCCCACCTATCATGATTTTGAAAACCAGGTTCTTTTTTTTGCACCTCCTCAAAAAAAATGAATTTAAAAAAAAAATTAAATTTTTAATTAATTATTTAAAAATAAATAATTAAAAAATTGTATATATTCTAATTATCAGAGTTCCTAAAAATTCCAAATTAACATATTTAATATGTCTCATGGTACAAATCTAGCAAAAGGCTTGGGTTGTTGTTATATACGTGGAGTAGGGTTTCAAACTCTCCTAGGTGTCTTCTTAAATCATGGTGCCTTTTATAGCCAAATCAAAGGTTTTTTTTTTTTTTTTTTTTTTTTTTTTTTTTTTTTTTTTTTTTTTTTAATTTTTAATTTTTAAATTATTTTTTAAAGTATTATTAATTCTTTAAGTATGGTGATGCTAATCATTTTGTCAAAAAGATTATTGAATAAAAGTGTTGGTGCTAACTTTATTAGCAAAATAATCATTCAAAGAGCCTCAAAATAATTCATTATGCATATATATATATATGACATGAAAATTAGGGTTTGTTAAATAGTTTTCATTTAATATCAAACTCATGGTGTCATCTCAATAGTTGATTAATTGTTGTTGTTCATGACATTGTTATCGGAGACACTAACCCCAACACATCATGGAAATTTTAATAGGCAATTTAAGGGTAGCCACTAAAAAGGTAACTATTTGGTTTGATCAATATTGCCAAAATACAATTTGCTAACAATTTGAATAATAATATGGCCAAAAAAAATCATATTTTTATTTATTTATTCTGAAATTGCCATATTTGGTTTCAGCATGTCACAAAAATATAGCAAGATTCTTAAATGTTTCTACTTTCCTCTCTATCTGAACTATAGCCAAATTTGGCTAATTCCATGTGTGAATGATTGCCAATTTGGCTACATTAACAATTTGAAGGAAAAACCACGAACATAACTAGTTCAGCCTTTAAAACCCAAAAAGAAAAATTCATTTGATTCAAAACATGATATTTAAAAATAATCCATGTTCTCATTCTAAGCTATATAGCTTTCATAATATGAATGAAGTAAGTATCCTTTTGAAATGTTTCTTCCTTTTTAAATTTGCGAAAAAAAACTTGTAAGTTATCCGAATAAGATTAAAAAAACTAAGGGTGAATCGGATTAATGTGCTCCTAAATGATGGAATAATTCATGATGTGATGATTGAATTATATGCCGCATATGCTCGATATTCTCCTTATATTGATGAAATGTTTGAAAGCCATGTATTTTAACTAGATGAATTGAATGTGGTTTCAATTGAGTGCTAGAACGGGATCCTTGTTTGTTCAATTGATAAACGAGGATGAAATTGCAATATTAAATCATCCATATAACTATTGATTAATTTTAACTTTAATTCTTTTGCCATTAAACTAGCATATTTTAAAGAGTGAAATTTCAATCTATTGTTAGCAAAAAAATTAGTCTACACATGAGTGATTTTAGTTTTTTTATTATTAATTTGAATGCCTTCTACAATTAATCAAGTTTTGTAAACAAAAATTACACAACATTACAAATTAAATTTTTAACTTAATTAACATCACATATGTGATTTAAAACTATTGGGTTACAAGTAATTGAACATGTTAATGGCCACATGTGAGTTTGATTGGAATTGTATTCCAATTTTGATTTTATGTTTTAATCTAAGAGAAATATTTTGGAATAATTATGGAACGTGTAATGATTTTACTACTTATCCAAATCACACATTAAAATACACATGAAAATGCATGGATGAAAATCCTCTAAATGATGATGATTAATGATGTGATGATGGAATAATATACCCTAGGGAATGGATGGCTTCTTCACATGTCAAAGTAATTATTAATAATGAGCAAGACAATGCAAATGGGTTGAAATGCTCCCATATGATGGGTCCATGGAAATTTTCATCCAAAGATTCATTACTTATGTCTAATATTCTCTATTATTGATTTATAACATTTTAATACAAAAAATTAGATGACTATATGAGCAAATCTCTCATGATTTCCAAAACATAAAATTCTGGTGAATATGTGATGAATTCATGCAATTTGAAATGTTAAATTTATAATATAAATGATTTGCATGATTAAAGAGTATAATTGGGTGTAGACAAGTTTATAAAACAATGTGAATGGACAATATGGATGTAACTATTTAGAAATCGGTGTAACCCTAGGAATCTTATTTCTTAAAGGTCATTAATGTGGGACTTTATATACTTCTCATCATATCATCATGGAAAGGTGTGAGATGATGATTTGCTTTCAATTAGTACACTTTGCAATATTCAAACATTCATTGTTGAAAATTCCATATAGTAGAGGTTTCCATACTAATGAAATGCTAAGTTCATCCATCCATCTATATTAATGAAATGTCAAATCCATCCATCTATCCATCCATCCATATATAATTATAGCGACACACCAAATTGCATGTAAACTCCAAATTAACCACCCTAGGATGAAATCATTTGGAATTTTTTAGGGGAAAACAGGTAGAAATTCAAAAACATTTGCTAAAATCTCAGAAAAATCCATCAAAACTTTTGAAACCACAAAATTGGGGGAAATAAACCCATTATTAACAAAAAAAAAAAAAAAAACTTTGACCAACAAAATTGGATTCCAATTCCATGATGCAAATAATAAGGGATGTAAATTGTATTATGGATTGAATGCCCCAAGACAATTGTCCCTTCATTCATGTCCTCATTAATATTCAAATCCTATTAATTCTCAAACATATTGCATAGTTGAATGGTTTATGAAACCTTTGTCATTTAGGCTCATAAAGATCTTAAGGCAAATTGTTGAATTTTTACATGCAATTAACAATTTTTTTGGTCAAATATTAAGTGAAATATAAATGGATTGCAGATGGAGGTCTTGGTACAAAACATGTTTGAAATTGTACGAATGTTACGTAGGTTATTATATCATCCATTATTGGATGGCATAATTGAAAAAGGAGACATTGATATAGATAATCTTGTGCCATATATGGATCTCATTGGCGAAAGTCAATTTGCATCCATAATTTCAAAAATCAAACAAGCATTATTTGTTGCATATCAAGTAAGTGAAATATCTTCCAAAGCTTAAAATAAGAGAACAATTCAAAGTTTGATTTTTAGTTAGTTTTCTTTTCACACAACCAACAATTAAATGATTCTAGATCATTTGAAATTTTATTAATATTTCTTAATATGTGATTGTTGGGGGAAAATTTTCAAAATTAACATTAATGGTCATTTCGTTTTTTTTTCTAAATGAATTAATTATAGGTGGGAATATTTACTCAAAAAAATGGCCATCATTTTTTATTGAACTCATCTGGTTTGATTTTTTTAGTTGGAAAGAATGAATTATGTTTTTAGTAAAAGGTTACAAAATCTCATGAATTAATTTGGGCGGTTTAAGTTTTGTTTGAGTTTATTGCAACTCTTTATTACTTTTGTCAAATTGTTTCAAAAGTATAATGAATTTCTAGAATTCACAAGCCTAACTTTTTTGCTTTTTTTGACCCAATGGCTAGTTTGCGGAACATGTAAAGGACCCATTTTCACCACATTTGGAAACTTGCATTCAAAATCGTGAGATTACAATGGATACTATGAGGAAAGAGGTTGCTTTAAACCCCTCCCTATTCCCCCCTTCCTACCCACCCTCCCCACTTCCTCCCCACCTTCCCACCCTTTAAAAACTAGCACTATAAAAACCAAAATTTACAAATCATTATGAATACCATGCCCATATATTAGGACATTGCCTTTCAAATTGAAGAAATATGTTTTATTTTTTTCAAGATTTCAATAGACACATCAATTAATTATGATTTAAAAATGGTGTAGCACAAATGACATGAAGAATAAGGTTAATGTTTTGCAATTTAATGCACCTTAAATTATGACCAAAGTGGTAGACACTTAAATTTTCATTTCATTCTAGGAGGTCTTTGATGGGCACTCTTATGTTATGTTAAGTGTAATCAACACTATAAATGATTGATATTATAGATCCAACATGTTATGCTAGGTGTATTATTTTTTAATTAGCAAGGATTAGGATACATATCACTAGGTGTATTTGAAAATTGTTTCAAATTTTAGTCTTTGTGCATTGAAAGGATGATTATAAAATATTCAAAAAATGCCTTGATAAATTAGTAATACTATTTCACCGAGTTTCCCATAACATGGTAAAGTAGAGCGAACTAGTGTGGCATGTGCCAATGGCCAAAGTATGAACATGATTATGTAATTGTTTCAAGTGTGAACATAAATATGCAAACTTTATACTCCTTTCACCGGAACCTAATTGGGAAATTTGTTTTGGAATTTGGGAACTTTAACAACATCAAAAACAAGTTTTTCTACGTTTATACTTGATATGGGGGGGAAAAAAAATGGAAAATTCAAATCACAAATTTATGATAGGTTTTGAAAATTAGCAAATGGGCCCAATTCAAACTTATAAAATTTGAAAAAAAGCCCATTAGTTTTCGTAATTATTGCACGCTTAATCCATTGTCTTTTCACAAATCTTTTTACCAAAAAATATTGTAAATACCAAATGTTTGCAAAATGCTTAAGCTTGGCATCTATTGACTAAAAGGCCCATTGAAATTTGTCCTTCATGGGTTTGGTCACCTTTGGTAGTTCAAAGGCTTGTCATCCTCCATGAAACCTCTTATTTTGCATCATCTTTTGCAAGGTAGTGTGGTCTCGCACACCTTTCTTTCTTTTTGGGTGTGTTTGATCCTCCCACTAATTCCCACCAACTTGTCAATTGAGCTACCAGGATTTTTTTCCATCATTGTTTAAGTGGCAATGGAGATGAACTTGACACTTACCATAGTACCTTGGCAACTTTGACACATGTTTGTCAAACAATTAATTCATTAAAAAACTTTCATTTTGACAAACATAATATTCTTGAAGATTCAATATTTTCCTTCACAAAGAAAATGTTCTTGTAATTTATTTATTTTGTGGCAAATTTCATCATTTCTGAAAATAAAGCTGGCCAAGGTACACTACGGTATGTACTAGCTTCAGTGTCTATTTCATGTTGCATCATTGTGCACACTTGTTATTTACTATGATTTTTGCAAAGTGCATGTTAATCAAGGTTTTTTCAACAATCTAGGCCATGTTTTTTACTTGTTCAGACATCAATTTTGCATGATGTCATTTTGGATCTTTGGCTTTCACATTGCCTTGTGATGCAATGGTTGTGGTGCCATCACTCCAACAATGCACAACAATGCGATGATTTGAATAAATTTTGGAGTCAAGGCCACAAACATCATACCAACACACATGTCATTGTATTTGTGTTCAAGAAATCTTTCCTTCAATATATGAACTTACCTGGACCTGAATAAGCCAAGAGGTACACAAAATGATTGGAAACATGGCCAACTTGAAAGTGCTTGTGGATTCAATCAACTACTTAGTAGGCCATGTTAGATGCTACTTAGTACAACAAACCCAAAAGTAGAAAAGGTGGTTGGGTAAAGTGATTGTTGAAAAGCATGGTGGTGTATTAGGCCATTGCCTCCCTTATGATGGTTAGAAAGTGATTAGCTCCATAACAAAAGTTAATAGCCATAACAACATGAAAAGTTACAAAAATCACCTATTTGTTTGTTATTTTCCCTTTTCTTTTAATATAGACTTTCATCCTTCTATTTAATACCTTTGCATTTCACTCCTTTTACATTTTCTTGGTTGTAATGTTCCCTTCAGTGTGTTTGTTCTACTTAATGATCGTGCATTAAAGTCTTATTTTGTTTCTAAGTGTTTGATGGGCACGGTGTTGTTTTACATCTTCCTATGGGCTATTATTGCCACTTAGGCTACATAAAAATTAAAAAATCCTTAAAAGGCATTGGTGTGGGGTATGGACATGTCCCCTTCTCATGTTAACTAGTTACCATCTAGGAATCAATCTACAAAAAATATTAAATTTTATCAATGGGAGTTGCCACATGTTTAATTTGATGGCTTTTTTCTCCACCTTTTCAATGTCTCTCACAATCATAATGGAAATGGTACATTGAAAGTAAATCATACGAGTCGTTGTGTTAATCAAGACTTGACCTTCGCATCAACTTTTTTTCCACAAATACCCTCCATAATTAAGCTTATTATTCCAAATCATAGGGTGATTTTAATATAATATAAAGTTGCATGTGTCCATCAAATAGTATTTTATTGCCCAAAAAAAGGTCATAACTCTCGTATGCTCACTTATTTTTATGTAGTTGAATCATTGGAATAATTTAAATTGGTAATCCTTTACCAAAATCTTTGTTAGGACACAAAAGAACTACAATGCTAGAGAAGACTAAGGAACATAAACATTATCAAATTATTACTCAAATGAAATATTCTAATCCACAAAACAAGTCATCACAAAGTGTGCTATAAAAACTAAAATGGCTATTGACTCCTGTTGCCACTAGTTTCCATAGCCACAAATAGATGAGCCCAAATAATCTGTTTAGTGAATACTTTAGTACTTGACACTGGTTGGAGTTGTAATTTGAACATAACCCTTAAACATTAAAAGTGGGTTGGGTTGTTGCCTTGCCTCTTCTCCAACCTTTACATTCTTAGGGCACCTATGTTATAGTAGACATGCCTTTGGATTCATGTTGAAGTCCTATCCAACTTCACGGAGTTGGATTTTTTTCAAGTGTCCACCATTTTACATGACTCTCTCGAGTGAAGGAGGATGTTAATTTATTGAAAGAAAAAAAACCGTCTGCTAATTTGATTTTCCTCTTAGTAAATTAACATCCTTCCTCGAAGGAATTGATGGTTGAGATTGTTTTGATCAAATGTATTTGATTTCTTCATCTTTTTACTTCATGCCATACACACAACTTTAGGATGTCAAAAACTCAAACACCCAATATATATATAAGATTGTCACGGGATTCAACATTAAACTACTTGATATAATAATAATTGTTTAAACTTTTTCTTTTGGTGAATTAAACATTCAATTGTTGTCATGGCCTTATGGACAACTTTGAGATCAACCCTATGTTGTATTTACAAGATTTTTGTTTGAATTTTTTTGATTTTGTGGCTTGGAGTATGTGAATATGTTGGTTTGCACAAATAAATTATATTTCTAAAGTTTATAATGTCTAATTTTTGAGCAGCTAAAAGACGGGAAAAGAGATTTATTCTCATTTCGTGATGACATAAATAAATTCATTTCTCAATCCGAAGCCATCAAGCTCTTGCCCGATAATAATGAAGTGGTAGGTAATTAATTTGTTAGACTCCCAATTTTGAAAATAAACTTGTTTAAGATCTTTACCAAGTATTTGATTCGTTGATGCATCAAACTTTTATTTAAATTTAGTACAAGAAGCAAATTTGTTGTGCTAACTCAATTTAGCCTTTCAAATATATTCGGTTTTAAAAAGCCAAATTGAATGTGCATATATGTTGGTGATAAAAATAAATTGATCCCTCGTTTGAAAACCCAAATAATGAAAATGATAATAATAAATCCCATATTAATTGCACCTATGATCTAATATTTTTCATTATTTTGTCTTGATGTTTTAATGCAAAAATTAGTTTATATAGGTAGGATATAAAAGGCCTCCTAACATGGAAAACTATATTTTGTTACCAAACTGAAATAAAAATTGTACGATTGTTAAAATTACAATTTACGTATAACATATTCCATAAATTTTTAATGGCAAATGGGAATTGCCGATCTAGGGTATTCTATACGTAAACACTTTGCATGTGAAGACTTCCTTATTGCCATTGCCAGACAAAGCTTTAGCATGCATTTTCCAACTTTTGCCAATGTTGGGATCTGAAATGTATCATGTGTGTAATTCATTCTAAACCTAACAAAAAAAATAGTTGAAAAAATGTTAACTCGAAATTTTTAAAAAAAAAATGTACACACACATACACACACACATTTTGATCTTTCTTATTACATATTTGAAATATATAATTTATGATATTAAGACAATAATATATTATTTGTGCCCCCAAAAACTCGTGTTCTTGTTTTAAAATGTCATATGTGTGTGCCTAGAAAGTTGACCCTATTTTGGCAATGGAACAAAAATTAGTAGTTATTATTTCAAATTTTACAAATTTGGGTTTTTTCTAAGCAAAACCTTTAATGATAGGGGGTTGTGTCACATATTTAGGAATTTATCAATGAAATTCATGAAGCCGAGAAAAAGCTTCGGATCAAGCCGGAGAAAGTGGAAGAATTTGTCAATATTGCAAATTTTAACGAGGTATTTTTATTGTAGCAAATCATAAAATTATTTATCAATATCAGCTATCGAACCGTGCAAGTCTTAATGAAACATAGCTAATTGATCAACAAAAAATGTCACAAATTAAGAAGGGCTTACCAAACCATGATAGCCAAATGACCCCTTTTTTTTAAAAAAAAATGTTTGCTCAAATTAGGGTTAAAACTTAAAGGAAATTTTTTTAGTCTAGTAGCCAAATATAAGAACCATTTTCCCATCATGTAATTATTTCCTCATTTATTTAAGTGGGTTAAGAAAAAAAAGTGGAAAATCATAGGGCAAAGCTTAGATGTTTTAATAGGAAATTGATTGCTAGAAAAAGCTAGCCTTTAACAAGAAGCCTCTTCCAAACACTTAACATGTACTAGGTAGTGAACCTTTTGGAACTATATAGGAATGGGAAGCTTGCAATTGGGATCAACAAAAATTAAAATAATTTATCTAGACATGCTAAAATTTTCATCAAAAAAAAAAAAAAAAAAACTCAAAGTAATTTTTTGTGAAGAAAAATGAAGCGATTATTGAATTATTATATCATTGGGTGTGGATTTTTTTTTTGATTGATAATAATGTTGCAATTGTAGGCATTGTTTGCAAAAATGTCGGTTTTGGAAAAACAATTTGATGCTATAACTGATTATTATTCACTTATGAAAGACTATAGTGTTCCCATTCCCGATCTTGAATTGGCATCCTTCCAAATGATGAATTTCGAGTATGGTTCATGTAAAGAGGCGATGGATATCGTTAACGAAAGCAAAGCTGAAAACATCAAAGCGTTTAGCTCCGACCTTGTCAAAGAAGTCCAAATCTTACGCAACAACATCATCCAAATTCGAGCGGCCGCCCAAAACCCAATGATCTTAAGTGCCGGTAATAACCTAATTTACCCGATTCCCATGTAATGAAGCAACATTCTTTGTAGCAAGGCTTTCAAGTTTTGGATATTGAGAAAGTTGTTAAAAAATCAAATCAAATAAACAAATAAATAAAAGGTGAGAATAAATGTTTAATTGACAATTGTTATATTGTTGGTATATATATAATTTTTATTTTTAATTTAAAAAAATTGAAAAAAAACTTATGTGTCTTGTCCATGATAGGTTAAGTTAAAAGAACTCATAACTATGTTCCTAACCATAGTAGGCTAATGCCCTTACAAGACACAAGTTGTTGGTGACCAAATATCATATGAATACATAATTATTTATGGTGTATTTTTATTCAATGTGATTTTGTAATACACGTTAATCCTTAACATAAATTGTAGATTCAAATGAGGAGACGATCTTGGCTTACTTATCAAACCTATCGGCCAATGTTGCTAAAGAAAAGGCTCAAGCAATACGCATAGTAGAATATCAACACCTTTTTGAGGTTTTCACCCAAACACTTTTGTCCATATGTCCAAAATTTTAATTGTGTTATTCATATTGTCATATAGATTACATGTGCATTTTTACCTTTAAATTTCTAAAGAAATTGGCTATTTTAATTGATTTATTTTTATTTTAAAAAAAATTAACAACTAATTGCATGTAACATGAATTTTTGAGGGTAATGTGTAACCTTGTCATATTATATTTTAATTTGAATTGTGAATACAATATTTAACGATTTCACGGTGAAATAACGATTTCTTTAATGAGAACTAAATCATAGTTCATATTACTTATTTCCACATTGGCTAAACATATATACCATCCTTATAATGCATGATATTTTGACAATTTTTTGATGTTGCTAGTGTCTTACGAGGGATTTAAGCTTTAAGCGGTGACATGATTTTAGAGCCAATCTAAATAATTGAAAAAAAAAAAAAAAACTTGTTAAAAATAATGCTACCAAACTAAAATCAAAGTCCAAATGTGGTGAAAAAAAAAAATCGAATTTAAGAATTAAATTTGATGATTTTTTCTTAGGAGAAAAGAATATTGTGACAAAATTCTCTCTTTTTATTTATTTATTTTATTTTATTTTCTTCTCATTTTGGCGAAATAACACACCCCCAAAAAAAAAAACAAAACAAAACAAAAACTACTTCTTACAACGTTTATTCTTGAATTATCACATGTATGTCAAATTTTTTAAAAATTTAAAAACTTTTCGGCAATTATTGTGAATTTTATTGGTTAAATTGAAGACAGATGAGTCACGGTTTGATGATCTAATGCAAGCTGCTGAAGAGGTGGATTTACGTTATAACCTTTGGTTGGGCCTCAAAGAGGTGGCCACAAAATCATCCATTTGGACCGCCACGCATTTTGATAGCCTAGATATTGATAATGTTGAGGAGGTTGTTACCAAGTAAGAAATCATCCATATTGTAGCCCAACAATCATTTCTACACCCCCAAAAAAAATTTAATTAAAAAAAAATTAAAAAAAAAAAATCTCCACATGTTATATATATATATATATAATTCATTTTTTGAACAATGCATAATTTGCCTCTCCATACCTCTAGATTCATTCATATTATCCTTATTATACAAGTGCAAATTATATTTTGTAACTAGCATAAATTTCATAAGTAAAATATAATCATATTTTATAAATTTATCCCTATTATATTTAATAATAATAATAATTATTATTATTATTATTGTTATTATATAGTTAAATTTATAATTAACTTTATAACGTACATTTCTACCACCTATTTTTTACATTTTTGTTTTTTTGAATTTGTATGTTTGTGCACACACAAGACAATCCTTAACATCGCTAAGCTTCAATCTTATTGGCTTGATGGTCTAGACATAGGTCATGTATAAATTTACGACATAGGTCATTTACTAGGCATCGATGTTCAACTATACTATGCTCATGCATGCAAGGAATTTATATATTTTACAAAAAATGTAGCATTATTAATTATACAATCCTTATGTAGGGCTAATGCTATATATGAAAATGTGATGCATAAAGTTCCTCTATATAAATTTGGTTATAGGGTTTAGGGTTTTTGTATGTATTTCATCACAAAGTAGAGATTGAGTCCAATAAAAATCATTATCTTGCTTTTTGAACTAAACTCAAACACTTGAAAATACATATTTCTTATTCTTAAGAATTTAATAATAATACAAATTAATTTATATACCTATTCTTAATACTCATGCAAGGTTTTAAAACTTCATTAATTAAGTATTCTATTTATCAAATCCTTTTTTATTTTGGCAATTTTCTACTCATGCCATATAATTTTGAATTCAAAAGTATGATATCATTTATTTCCACTATTGTTGGTTTTAGGGTTAAAGTGCATCCATTAAAAATATGCTTAAGTATTCAAAAAAATTTGTGTCCTATTTATTACTCAAAACCCATTTTATATGTTGTCATGGTTACAATTTTCTTATACTTTCTTGTGGAGAATTCAAGAGTTTAACAAGAGTATAATGTTAGTATACATGATGTTGTTGTAGGTATTCGAAGTTGGCGGTGAAGCTCGAGCGAAGCATTATGGCAAACCCCGTTGTTAAACGCTTGAAAAACATGGTGGAGGAGCTTGCTTCCACGGTCCCGGTTCTTCAAAACATGAGGAATGAGGCTCTCAAAGAACGACATTGGAAAAAAATTGAAATCGTGATTAGTCGTAGGGTATATATACACACATGACATTTGTTATTTCATTTAGTTTAACTTTCAATGTGTTTTATAGCCATTTCACCCTATTATGCCTTTGATTGCTTAATTTGTTTGTATAGTAGCCCCCATGTTTGATCAACAAACAAAACTTTAAGCCAAACTTGAATAACCCACCCCATTTTTACAACTTAATTTGCATAGATTTGAATGGAATGTTTTTACTAATATTGATAAATGCTCATATAATATGAGTAACTCATGATTGGTGGGATTTTTAGATTGAAAGGAATGCACAATTTACACTTGGGAAATTATTGGAGTTGAGGGTCATGGATTTTAAGGCCGAGATTGCCAATATCTCAAATGAGGCCACACAAGAAATTGGTTTGGAAGAGCTTCTTGCTAAAGTTCAAAACAAGGTTAGTGAAATATACAAAGCACAAACCATTATTATTTAACAAATGAACTTCAAGGCATTTATTTTATATAATTGAAAGTTCCGATTTGTGTGTGTGTGTGTGTGTGTGTGTGTGTAACATTCTTGGCTTCTTTTTTTTTAAATGTGTATATAAATATTTTCTTATGTTTATTCATTGCATGCCAATATATATATGGCTTAAAGTGTTTATTGGAATAAAAAGTGAGAATTATTATAATTTTTTTCTCTATTTGCAATAGCCTTTTTCAAAATCATGTTCCTAAATTATTTTGAAAATTCATAACTAAATTATACCTATTCAATCAATTATTTTTAATAAAATAATCAAACAAAATACCATGAAAAGCACCTTTGTAAATTATTTGCATTATCATTCATAAATAAGTAAAACATTTGTGGCCCAGTTTTCTCCAAATTTAAAATTGACAAATTCATTTCACTTAAACAAATGTCACCTAAATTGAAGTGTTGCAAAAGTTATGTATTTGGTTCCTATAAATTTTTTGAGGATTGACCTTACCATTTGGATATTAGTTAATTCACACATTTGAATTTTATAATTCTTATTTCACTTATTTCTAACAATCTAAAATTAAATTGGATGCAACTCCAATTGGTTGCACTTTCTTTGGATGCAATAATGTATTTACAATATAAATTAACATCATGATTTTCATTATTGATCATTGTAGTGGGCAAGCATAGAATTTGTGGTGAAACAATACAAAGAGGTGAAGGATTGTTACATTCTTGGAGGAGTAGACGATGTGATCGTTGCACTTGAAGATTCAATGGTCACCATGAACACGGTCACATCGTCAAGGTAAATTCAATTACTATGATTTTTGTTTTGGTTGCTAGTGGAGTCCACATTTGGTTTTTGCATTTTTTTCTTTGTTATTTAAATCTTGTTTGTCTTTTGGCCTCAATAACTCTATCAATGTTTAAACCATTTCATTTCTCTCCTTTCAAATGACTACTTCTAACATTCTATTGTGTAAGCCTTTGAACTTCAATTTTTACCACAAGAAAATTGTCTCCTATATATAACATTATTAATTTGGAGATTTGTAATTCTCTTGGTTGATGTATACATCCCCACTCAACAAATTTAAATAATCAGAATTTTATTTCATGAAAATGCATTTGCCCACTAATCATCTACTTGTAGCCTACTAGGGTGGAGCTTAGGGTCAAACATACTTTCATTCAACCATTTAAGCCATGGACCCCATTAAAAAGTCATCTTAATATCTATTATTTAAGCTAAATAAATAAATCATAGGGAATAAAATAAAATGAATCAATTGGACAAAAGAGCTACAAATCACATGAGAATTCAAAACAAACCATGGTTAAATGTTGCATTACATATCATATATGTATAAATAGATATAATACTAGGGTAAGAGGAAAGTGAACATAAAAGCCATCTAGAAGTACAAAATCAAACCTACAAAAGGAAAAAAAGTTGGAACAAATTGTAATTCATGCAGTCTCCCTAGCACTAAGGGATAGAAAACATAATCAATTGATTAAAAAAAAAAAGGGAATAAAATATAAATTAATTTTTGATTAAAATGAAATAGAATCTCCAATCACTTGTAAATTATTACCTCTACAATTTGTTTAGAATATTAGAAACTTGAAAATTATTCAATACAATTCGAGTTTGTTTGTTTGTTTGTTTAAGACCTATAGGGAGTCACATTGTGTTCAATTTTGTGAATTGTATGATTCAAGTGTTGACAATGAATTATACAAAAAATCATGAAAGTTTAGTATTTGTGAATTTTGATTTAGAGTTAAGGGGGAAAAAAAAATCTTTGGGCTAATAATGGTTTTAAAACTCATGTTAAAATGAGGGGGCAAAGTGTCTAGTACTTGTTATATAGAGATCCATGTAAATATTTGCAAAAATGTTCAGGATTCATGGTTTTTATATTTTAAATGTGGGTTTGTGAATGAAGTTGGTAAAATCAACATATTGGGACTCAAATTGGTAACTTGGGTGACATGAGACACAATAGGTATGTGGCCGGAATACGAAATGAGGTGGAAAAGCTTGAAGGCATGTTGAAGCACTTTGGCAAAGTATTGGATGAATGGTGTGAATGCCAAAAACAATGGATGTATTTGGAAAGCATTTTTAGTGCTCCCGATATCCAACGCCAACTACCCAATGAAAGCAAGGCATTTTTCGCGGTCGATAAGCAATTTAAAGATATTATGAAAAGAACCCATGATAGGTAATGAATCAAGAAAGCCCCTTTAACAACCCATTTTATATGCCCCTTAAACTTGAATATTTCCTTTTTTTTGAAAAAAAAATTGGGCAAAATTTCAAGAAAAAAATTTGAATTTTTTTGGGACCCACATTTGGAGTCTGATCTTAGTTTGGTAGCATTTAAAAAAACTATTTAGATAGGTTCTAAAAGCTTGTCGCCATTTCGCACTAAATGCTAAATCCCTCTTGAAATGCTAGCTAATGACACAACATCCAAAAATTGAAAAACAAAATCCTTGCTTATTACATCTTGAAAGGTGAAGACTAGGTGAGTTGATTGAAGGTAAAATTTACCAATTGACAACATCAATTTTGTATGATGTCCATGGTGATTAAAGATTTTTTGATGAGGGTAGAAATTGGATGATGATACCAACAATAAGACACATCAAGATCTAAATTATCTAAATATATTGTTTTCCAAAAGCTACCTACTACCTACATAATTGTTTCAACATGCATATAAAACCCATTTTTTGAAAAACAAGCTACACTTTTAATAATCGTTATCCTCGTCATTAAGAAAAAAAATCTTGCCAAATTGAATCTATATAATAAACAATTTATATATGTCGTCTATCTCTATGAGGACTTCATACCTAATCATGTTTGCTAACCTTCATCTTGTTTGGAATGGGTGAACAATCAAACTAGTTGTTTCTCTTCCAACCTCTTTCTCATTTGGAAGGCATGGAGAATTCTTTCTTTCTTTCCCTTCAATCTCTCTCTCCTTTTGAATGGGTGGGCAATTTAATTGTTCCTCTAAAACCTCATGATTTTACACAAGTTTTAGATTTTTTTGGGTGTATGTTTTAATATTTAGGAAAATCATTGATGCCTTTTGGCATCCGCATTGGTTGAATACCAATGGTAATGGTTGGTACTATCCATGATCTCATTCTTATCATGATTGCCAATCAATATGAGACTTAACTAAAACTTTAAATTATCAATTAGTGGGTGATGAATGAATATAAACAACTAAGAATATTAGGTAGTTTTCAGAATTTTTGTAAAATAAGTACTTTTTTTTCAAAAAAGGTTGATTAGTTTTCGAAAGTAAGAATTATTATCTCACAATTAAAATGCTTTAGAACATCTCATGTGTCACATTTTATATGAAATATTTAGTGCTCTTCATACAAAGTAGATAGGTGCCCATGATATAGTTATATATGACATGGGGGTCTCCTTGTCATTTATGTGTGACAATGGTCATCCCATAGATACCATAAATTTGCACAAAATACTCGGAATTAGTATTGAAACATTATGGTTCCCAACATGTGACATAGGCCAAATGCTTTGCAATGTGGCACAACACCCGGATGGCTTGAAATATTTACCAAAAGTAGTGAAACTTTGGAGAAGATACAAAAGAATTTGGAAGACTATTTGGAGACAAAACGAATGGCATTTCCGCGCTTTTATTTCTTGTCAAATGATGAGCTACTTGAAATTTTAGCCCAAACTCGAAATGTGCAAGCCGTTCAACCCCACATGTCCAAGTGTTTTGGTTAGATCCCCCCCCCCCCTTTTATTTCCAAAAGTTTCATCACATCCTTGGTCTTTTCCATCAAAGTTCAATGAAATTCATTGGTTTGGTTTGTTACATATATGTATTTGATGGGTGTCTAATTCATGGAAGTTAAATGCTTTCTTCCTATCAATGTGCATGCCACCATGCTCCACACACATACACATGTATATATCAAACCATATTCACAAATGCATTCTTCATTACAAAACCCACTAGTTTGGTCCATCTCACAAATCTTGGCTTTTTGCGATCGCCATCAAGAGTGCGAATACAATTGGGTCCATGTAGTAATTTTAAAAAAAACATGATGTTGGTGCTCATAATTTATTTGTTATATTGAATATTTACAAAGAGCTTTCCTAAGGACCACTAATTTTATTTATAACTTCAATTGCCATAACACACATGCATCTTCCTTTTCTTGTCAAAAAGGGACAAATTTAATGAATTTCACCTATAAATTGCAAGTTATTCGACAATTAGGTGATGAACAAGTAAGTGCTCATATGGATGTGTCACAAGTATGTTATGTTATCAAAGAAGGTTCAAAGCCTATCCAACACACAATCAATTCTATTCAAGGAAATGGCATTGGGATTCCACAGATGGCATTAGGAGCTTGGACTTTGGGGAGGATCCAAAGAGCATAGATATATATGCAATGGTGTCTAGTGAAGGCGAACGTATTCTACTAGGCAAAAATTTGAAGGCCCGTGGAAACGTTGAAAATTGGCTCACCGCGGTTGAACAAAACATGGTGGCAAGTCTTCGCAGGTCAATTTTGCTAAATTATGTATTAACTTTAGTTGAATTTTTAAAATTAAAATCATTTAGTTTACACTTCCATAGTTGAACAAAAACTTGCCTTAAAATATGGAGAGTACTTGGGAGTAAAAAAATACACATCATAAAAGAGCTCAAAACACACAATAAAATTGTGACACTTTGTGTGTGATTGATTGTGGAAATATAGGTTGGCCAAATTTGCTCATACCGATTTCACAAAATGTGTGAGAAAAGATTGGGTGCTTAAACATGCAGCCCAATTAGTGGTCATGATTTCTCAGGTGCCTAATTCATGATATCCTTGATGTGTTCAACAAAACTAAGAGGTTGCACGTTATTATGAAGCTCTTGAACAACAAGCAAAATATGTTTGTAGTCATGTTAGCTCCAACTAACAACAAAATTGTATTATTTTAAACTCATAAATCCCTTACAATGTATATTCCAATGTTTCCCAAAGCCCACATAATTAGACTTTAGATATTACATTCTTGTTCCCAGGTTCCAAGCACATTAAATTATGTATTCACACCACTTCACACATTTATATACCCATTCCTAAACATCATAATATTTATTGCATCTTGCATGGGTCTCTCTAATGGAATAATTGGAACAATATAACATCACCCAAAAACATTTATGTTTAATTTGTTTCATATCTTAGTCCTTATCCAACAACATTACACAAACTCTATTGCAACCCATACTTGGGCCATATGCTCAATGCCACACATAGCAAACACAATCGTGTAGTTGTTTGTCTCTCTACCAAAAACTTATGGGATAACAAGTATCCACCATAATTTGTCCCATTAGGAAGCCAAGGTAGGTGGGTGAATTAGTCTACTCGTGTAGAGATGGGTGGACAATCTACAATGACTCATGATAAATTTCCATGACTTCATATGCCACCAATGACCATACCCATTAAATTATTGGCCTTGTGAAGGGTAATTTTCACACCTCACTTATACTCATTTGTTCCATATAATTACAAACTCTATAGGATTTGCTAATTCCATTATGCTTTTCTAGGTGTACTGGTGTATGTTGGTTGAAGGCAATTTGGCGGCCCCAAATGTTGAGACGGTGGAAGCCATGTTAGCAAAGAGCTTGGTTTTATGCATCAAACAACTAGAGGAATTATCGGTGCTTGTACGTGGTGAACTACTCCCTCTTGATCGAAAAATCCTTACAGCACTTATTACCATTGATGTTCATGCTCGGGACATTGTTGATAATATGGTTAGGTAAAAAGGTTCACCAAATTCCCATTGAATTGCTACCAATTTACTTGATAATATTTATGGTTCATTGAATTTTAAAAGTTATTGTTATGACCAATAAACCCAACAATAGTATCATAATGAAGATATATGCAATCTAGATTGCAAATATTGGATTAAATACATTGGGAAAATAGAGTCAATGCCCTATTTTTGTATTTTGATTTATGAAATGTTGACGTGAACCAATAAAAAAGAACATGTAAGTTTGTCCCAAGTGTGGTGTGGTAGCCCAATGGTAGGAACTATGAGTCACCTTGACGATGCCTAAAGGGTTCAATCGCACAATGAAAAGAAAACCAATTGTGACCCAAATCATTTAACAATTTTTATTTTTTTTTTGTTGATAAACTTGAAATGGGCATCCATGATATCTTGAAGCTATGGATATTCATTTAAAACATTCCAAATTTGCATGTGTTGAAATACATTAGTTTTGGATTTGAAATTAGTTGAACATTTGAAAAACGATTTCTTATTCTATAATGAATTTGTTGAGGATTTGTAAAAAGTATCAAGGCAATTTCATCAAAATATGTCAATTTTGGAATACCCGAATTTGACACCCATAATATTTGTCTAAAATCACAATTTATGTACTTTGATATCATTATCTAAATCTAAGGGGTAGTAGACATACATCAAACATGTCAATAAAAAGCTACAAGTCTCCAAGCAAAGAAACCTTTTTTCAATTCAAATGCAGTTTTTTCTATGGCATGGATTTTAACAAGCAAATAATTTTCTCCTTTTTACATGTTCATTTTGGTAACTAAGAATGGTGTGTATTGAGCATCGAATACATTGATTTTGTTGCTTTGATTGAAGTGAATTGCAAGTTGCAATCCATCATATTTACTATACTCACATGATGTTTTTATGTTGTCATGTTTCATCAACTCCAACTATCATCAAAAGTGGAAACTTTTGTACCTCAATTCATTGGGTTTATATGGGAATTACACATAATGCTATGTGATCTTCCCCATGGCCATTTTCCCTACATCATTAAAAGTTTTTTCCATTTAGGGAAATACCATAGATAGATCACCACAAATCCACCACTTTGTAATGCACATGAAACTTATGCACTATTTGCACCATGCACCAAGTTTCTCCTAAACTTATGGGGGATTTTGTTGTTGGAAATAAAATGCCTTAAAAGTAAGATTTTCTAGGCATGCCTATACCATCCTCTCAATGGATCTACATGCTAAAAGGAGGTATATCTAAAAAGAAGGTATTCTTCATGCCAACTTTTAGCTAGCACAATTGAAGCTACTATTTGTTAGTTGGGTGGTACTCTTGTATAAGTGTTTGGTAATCAAAGTTATTACCAAAATTTGGTAACAAATCTTATATTAATTTGATCATATATATGTACATGATGTTTTTGAAACCATGATCAATTGATTTCCTTTTTCTAGGACCTGGGCTACCACCACCACATTTGTTACATTGAACAATTCTATGTAAGATGCGTATTGTCACCTAGTTAAGCAATAAGTGAAATATGAAGCATTGTAAAGACCTAGGGTTGCAAAACCTTGGATTGTCTGAAAGTATACTAATTGGTTACACTTAGGTGCCAATATGGGTGGTAATATCAACTAAAGAAAAGTGATTCATAAACCACAACAACCACCCAAAAAGGCTGATTTTTCACTTGATTCTCTTATTATTGTTGTAATAGTAACTTGTTGAAATAAATGTATTTTTGATTCTCTTTCTTTTGAGGTTTCTAGCAAGTTGTCGATAATTGTAAATGGTGAAGTGTTCACACAAGGAAGAAGATTATTACTATTAGAATGCAAAAAATTGCATTTCTTTGTTCATTCCTTTGGAACCACTACTATGTCTCAACCCTAACCCTATACTTAGCCAAAAAGTGGATTGAACTTTTGGGGAGAAAAAAAGGGAGAGGAAACATGAAATTTGCACTATGTAACCCGGATTCTATGGTTATGGGTTCAGAGAGAAGATTTTCAAATCAACCGAATTTGGGTGGCAAATGCAATTACGATACTATTGGGATGATGCATTGGAAGATTGTATTGTCCGGCAAACAAATGCCAAATTTATATATGCATATGAATACTTGGGTGCGTATGGCATATCATTGCTTGCATGCCAAAATGACCAAATACTTCAGACCAATTGGATTGTGGATTTGAGCTTAAAGACTTTTTCGTACATTTTAAACTTGTTCCAAAGAAGAAAGGGGGACTGCTTCCAAATGGAAATTAATGGACTTCTTCAAACTTGAAATCAACTTCTTTCCACATGGAAAAAGGATGTACATTATTGTAGGCAACATTTTCCTTGTTGAGACAAAGTTTTTCCTTCACACATTCTTTCTTTATTGTGTGCAAAGAGTCAAGTGCACCAATTTGTGACAAACTATCAATACTTTCTACTATGTCCAAATCGTTGTTTTCCCCCCCCCAATTTTAT
Source organism: Sphagnum contortum (assembly GCA_963920785.1). Classification (NCBI taxonomy): domain Eukaryota; kingdom Viridiplantae; phylum Streptophyta; class Sphagnopsida; order Sphagnales; family Sphagnaceae; genus Sphagnum; species Sphagnum contortum. The sequence goes on from OY987278.1 coordinate 12,742,085, forward strand.
GATGTTGCCACAATGGCTATCATCCACAAGGAGATTTAGCCATATTTGGCTATAGACCAGCTACACAAGTAGAAAACAATTATTAAAATTCTTTTGTATCCTGGCTACTTGCTTGAACAATGTGTAGAAACATGGCATTTTTTAAAATAGAAGGGAATATTCAACTATATATATAAAGGCCAAAAGTATTTCATCTATTTTTCTTATTATTCATTCACACAAAAGAATTCTCACAATTTCACAACTTGGCAAATTCTTTTCAGAAAATGAAAAACCCACCAAAAATTGATTTAAAAAGATTTTTGGGCATTTTTTGGAAATAAAAAATTAAATTAGCCACATCTATATCTAGACCTAGGTTGTCACTTGTTCCCACCCTTTTGTAAAATTGTTACATCCAACCTAGGATAGTCACCATTTAATGCTAATTATCGCTAATTGACCTATTTGAGGAAATTGAGGAAAAAACCATGGTTGGTGATGAGGGCCCAAATGATTAAAGTTGAGGAATAAAACTAACCCTACAATAGGATAGATACAAATAATACAAAATGACTAAATTTAGTCTTTTGAATGGTGCAAACATTAGATGTCACCTAATTTATAGAGAGGGATGTTTTGATCTTTTAAAATAAAGGGGTCAAGTTAACCTCCATACTCGACCCTAAGTTGCAATGGCTAGAAAAAAATTAAATAAAAAAAAAATATTTTTTCAAAAAATTGGTCAATAGCCTCAATCTGAATATTTAAAATTTTGATACTCAGGTCTAAAATATGCTAGGTCAATCTTATTTTGAATTTTAAAATATGTAGTTTTTGAATTCACTGTGTCAAACTGAAAACCATTAGAGTTATCCGTAAAGTCACCCTCTTTCTTTCACCCCCTATCCACTCTTTGAGTACTATTCACTAAGTAGCGAAATTTTATTAAATCTCAGTAATGCACAAGTTTCAAGAGTAATTATAATAGTTGTACAGGTAGGGTTTAGGGAGCAGTGAAAATATATGTAGCAGCTGCTGTGGAGGCGCTCATGAAAAAGGAAAGACAGCACGAAACTCAGTGTACCACCAAAATTGTTGGAAAAACTAGTTTGGGTCCCAGTTATTTTGTTTTGTCAAATTTTCATTCCCAGTTCCGTGTTTGATTCCCTATTATGCCGAAACTGGCCGTTCTCGCCCCCTAATTGCCTGACTTTAGGGATAACTTTATTGTGTAAACACCCCCCAAAAAAAATAGTGAAAACCAAGAAATCATCCAAAAAGCTCTACTTCCACTTCCCTTTGGAAAAAGCTGTCGTATCATTTGGAAGAAGTCCACCCCTAGTTACAATTTTAGAAGGTGAAATTCAGTTTCCTTTGCAAAATCATACAAATCGGTGGATCCTTCCCATGATGACCACCTAACAATCAAAATCACCTTCCATAGAATTTGGCAAACTTTGATCTCCATTATAAAAGGGCTGCTTAATTATGTAATTACAATCAAATTTGCACTCTTGTTATTAGCATGCGACTCCACAAACACAAAATTGTGTGCATGCAAAATAGGTGCACAACCACGCCTTGTTATTACTCCCCTTACAGACCGTTGCTATATGACACTCACTGGAGCATTGCACCTCAAGCTCGGAGGTGCTCCTGCTGGACCTGCTGGTACAGGGAAAACCGAGACCACAAAAGATCTAGGGAAAGCTCTAGGGATTCAATGCGTTGTGTTCAATTGTGGTGATAATCTTGATTACAAGGTGCGTAGCTTATTAAACCTGAGCTCCTAAAACATTTTTTTAGGTCTTTACATAATTTTTATGTTTCAATATTTTAATGGTAGCTCAAAAAGACATGGTGAAGGGCATGTGTGTATATATTTTTACCCATTATTTTAAAGGGTTTTTAATTGTATAGTCTTTCATTCTTAAGCCACTTTCACCTAATGCATTGCATGAAGTAATTATCTTTTTTCTCACACATACAAATATTTCATTGGCCATAACATTTTTTTTGTAGACTTCCCACTCACCTTCTTTCCACAAGATTTGTACAAATTCATATAAGTTTCACCTTTGTGTGTATCAAATTATTCCTTGTTCAAATCTATCGAGTTGTTTCACTTGGATGAAAGTACATACACGAGTAGGAACATCCAAGTGGATTGACTTGACAGATTTGGATGAGGGAGTAGTTTCGCACATGCATGTGCAAAATGTGGCAAGAAAATCAATATGTAAAACATGATCATGTGAAAAAAATGTGTAGGATGCCGTCCTCCATTTATAATGGGATTTTTTTTGAAAAAAAGAGGTGAGTATTTTGAAAAATGAAACCCTTGTAGGAGTAGGCATTTTGCTTTTTGGTAGACCCAATTTAAATATTTAAATATTTTGAGGATATGGAATAAATTTGCTAAGACTGAGACAAGATTTTGAGTATAGTGTGGTAGCCTAGTGTTTGGAATTATAATTACTTATACTCAATAGGTTCAAGGTTCAATTCCTTTGAAAATCTGAAAGTGTGGGATCATATTAATATAGTTCTTGCCGAGCATCAGTCCTAGCTAAGACAATATGCATTGAAATCATTTGTTTAACTATTGAACTCACTAAGGACATTGCCAAAAAAAATCAAACCCAATAATTGGAATTGCCAAGAAAGTGAAATGGGCATAAATTCATTTTCCTACAATTCCATCAAAGCAAAAGCATCCAAAAATAAATACACATCAAACAAAAAAAAAATACAACATGGATAATATATCCTCAATAGAAAACAATGCTTTCATAATATATTTCCACCTAACCTAACCTCTTGTCAGGTATTTCCAACAAATTTTTAAGTTGAAAATTTATTGGGTAATTTTGGTATTTTTTATTTGTTGTTGAAACTCAATTATGTATGAATGGAGTTCCATACTCAGATTTTGCATCAATCAATTTTATTCATTAGATCTCGAAAAGCCCTTGTTGTGACACCACCCAAGAAACCTACCCAAAATTTTGTTAGGTGTCAGCTGATGAATCCCATGGTCTCCACATAAAGTGATAGAATGAATGTGTCACAATCTTTCCCTTCAATTTTGAGAATGACTTCCATTTGAAAGGTCAATTATTTTCCAACTTTTCATACCACAAGGTTGGTGCTCTTTATCCCTTATGTTGTTGTAGCATGTTCCAAATTTCACTTCATTTAGATCTATATTGCAAAGTGAAGGACAAATTGCAACCTTCCAAAAAAATTAAAACATTGGTTATAGTGGTTATTTTAGTTTCCCTTATTAGCAAAAGCTACTAAAATTGGGTAAAAACTATCTCCAAATGTTAATTAATAGCCTATTGTGAATGGGCATCCATTTTTGATCCCAAAAGTTTAATCATAATCCCCGGCAAAGTTGTCAGATTTGAAGAATGAGTTGCATTTGGTCTGAGATTGATTACCTATGACCCACTGGACATAATGGACTACTCTTATCTGATTTGGGTTCAATTTAACTTTCAAATATGAAAATAAAACTTGGACAACAGAGTTATCCCTAAAGTCCCGCGATTAGGGGCCGACAACAGTCAGTTTCAGCATAACAGAGCATCAAACACGTAACTGGAAATGAAAATTTTACACAACGAAATAAACAGGACAATTTTGGTGGTAAACTGAGTTTCATCGCGTCTTTCCTTTTTCCTGAGCGCCTCGACTCCTGCTACATATATTTTCACTGCTCCTACCTGTACAACTACTATAATTAGTCTCGAACCTTGCGCATTAATACTGAGTTTCAGCATTTCATACTGAGATTTAATAAAATTTCCTTAACTTTGTGAATACCATTGAAAAAGGGGATAGGGGTGAAAGCAGGGTGGTCAGGGTGACTTTAGGGATAACTCTATAGACTTATAAATGATTTGTATAATGGTTTGAGATTCTCCTTCTAAGCGAAGAAATTTTGTGTTTGCCTCCAACCCACAATGGAAAGTACTTCTACATTTCAATAATAATAATAATAGAATTGAAATTTTTTTGTCATCCTAGTGTAAAAATTTACATTTGACCCCCAATCATCATTTTAAAATATTTTTGATTTCTAGGCATTTATGTAAATTTATCTTCTTTTTGCAAAACTTGAAAGTTCATTTCCTTTATGGCTTTCGATATCATATTTGATCAAATAAAATGATATGTACCTCGCCTTGTAAATTGGTTAATTATAGACATAAAAGGGCCATGAATTTGATTAGTACAATAACTAAACAAAAAGTGATTTACAATATTATATATCCTTGGAACCCTTTTTGTTTGTTTTGGGCATACTAGCCTAAATAGTTGGGACTCATGGATGATGCAAGGGGGTTGAGAAAACTTGCTCCTAAGCCATTCTAGACCTTTTTAAAACCAACTCTAGTATAGTTAATATATATTATATTTTACATATGCTATTAAATTCTAATATTAATATTAATATTATATTATGTTTTAAATTATAATGTTCCTAATTTAAAATTATTCATATTTTGTTCCTTGCTCTTTTCCTTCCTTACTTAAATGTGACAATGTGATTGAAAACATTCAAATACACATGTTGTGACCAGACCTTCTCTCTTTTTTTTTTCTTTTTTTAAAATTGAAGTTTTGCACAAATATAAAAAAGAAATATAAAAAGAGAATATTTGATCACTTTTTTTAAGAGAAAAAAGTCATTAAATTTGCAAAATAAAATAAAATAATGTTACAACATTTCCCTATTGGGTTGTGGTTTGGTAACAAAATTTTAAATGTTTAAATAAGTTCTTAGAACATGTCATCATTTAATGTGAGATCCTTTTAGGGGTTCCTCATAACTAATGTGATGTAAGAAAATGAGGGAAGAAAATAACTCATGAATTTTTTTTTCTTTTACAACAACATGATGTACATTAAAAATATATTTTAAATAAAATTTTCCCTAGCTATGAACAATTTATCATAAATATTAATTGTTGATATTAAATTAACACACCTTGTTTTATTTTAGATTTGTCTACCTTCCCTAATTTTGTAAATTCTTCTTTTCCTCTCCACTTTTAGCTGACTTTTTCTCAATTTCTTTGATTGGTTTACTAATATGGGTTTTAAAAAAAATTTGAGTAGGGCAAATTAGTACCTTGCCACCTATCTATAAAGCATAATAATTGCCTATTATGCTTTTAAAAGGCCATGGGTGGTTGTATTATACCTACTAAAGTAGAGATTTTCAAAACCAAGGATGTGTATTTATTTGCCAATTAAGGATTAAGAATTGGCTATTGACATTTGAAAAAATAAAATTCTCACTACTTTCCTTTGGAAAAATTTGTATTTTCAAAATGTGATCCTAGACAAAATGAATGCTTATTTTAATTTCCTTAAGGTTTCACCCTAGGTTTGCACACGAGTCTCAATTTTTGATGAATGGTTGTTAATTTTTAACTTAATCTTAATCTTAAACCTTATATCTTAAACTTCATTACAAATTGGGTTGATTCTCATAATCAATAGATTTCTTTGATAATTAGTGTTGAGTCTCGTCTTTATAACTAATTACAAGATCGAGATGTAAAAATTGCTCCCCTACTTTGGAAAACAGTTTATGGGAAAGTTTTTTGCGGGCTTGGCACAATGTGGTGCATGGGCATGTTTCGACGAGTTCAATCGAATTGACATTGAGGTTTTGTCGGTCGTCGCTCAACAACTACTAACGATCCAAAATGCATTGAAAGCGGGTTTGACGTGTTTCAATTTTGAGGGTCGAGAAATTAAACTACTCCCCACTTGTGGTGTTTTCATCACGATGAACCCCGGGTACGCGGGGCGGACGGAGCTTCCCGACAATTTGAAAGTGCTTTTTCGTCCGGTTTCGATGATGATTCCCGATTACGCTTTGGTCGCGGAAGTCATGTTATTTTCAGAAGGTGATTCATTCTCTTGACCCTAATAGATCTAAATTGCTTATACATTAGCAACTATATAAGCCCTTAATACACTACACTACTTCATGACAATCAAATGGTAGTTCATTTTTCGATGGTTATGAAACCACTTAACCCATGACATGCCCCCTAAACTTGCCAAATGGTATTAAATTCGTTGAATAATTTATTATTTTTGAAATTTTCATTTCAACGCATAGAATATTCCTAAATATTCATTATTTTTCTTCACAACATTTTTTGATTTGGAAGAAATAATTTTAGAAATTTCAACATTTCTGAAAATAATATAATTAGTTCGAATTGGCCAAGGTACTAATACATTGGTTGGTCTTGAACTCAACTCCATCCTTTTTTGCAAGTCCATAATGCAAAGATTAATAAATACAAAAGAATCCCCCTTGTTTCAGGCATTGTTACATCTTCTATGGTGGGTTTTAATAAGCCATATTATGGAAACAACATGTAATCATCATAGTTCTAGTATATTATTTAGATCCTTTGATTATAATAGATAAAATATGTATACTAATTGACATATCCCTCAACTTTCAGGAATGGATTGCTTATAATTTCCCAATTTGATGATTTTTGAAACCAAGGATGCATTCTTCACATATAACTTTCATTCACATCAATTGCACATAACATGCAAAAAGGGGGTTTAGTGCAATTTGAACCAAAACTAGGTTTGAGATACATCATAGTTTCACATGGAATTCACCATGATTTGAATATTTAGTCACAACATTATTTAGATTGTAATATAGGAGTCATAGATAATATAGACTACATTGAAATGGAAAAATTCCTAGGATTCCCAAAGTCCTATCCAAAAACCTCATAACTCCAAAGAAATCATTTAACCAAACAAAAGTTCAAGACCACTTTCTTGTAGATTGGAAAACCCTTCATATGAGCTTTTTGAATCAAACATGATTTGGCCTTCCAAAGTGTTCCAAATCTTCAAAAGGTTCTAGAGCTCAAGAAATGACCTTATTTTGGGAACAAGTGGCACCTTTTCTTATAGCCTTTTTAAAGCTCTTTCAAATCAATGAAAATTTGGTCAATTTGAAGAAGATTTCATCCCTCAAATCCTAATTTGGCCACCCAACACTCTTGACAAGTCCCATTTCCAAAAGGGAATTTCATGTTGTGAATGATACGACTCTTCGATTGTTTCACCAAACCCTAGGTTGCTAACCTAAAAACCGTGATGTTCACATGCCCTATTGATCATGGATTGGACCAACAATTGCTTTGCATTGCAAACATGATGTCAACCAATTGCACTCTTAGCTCTTGGAATAGTTGGTGATCATTGTGTTTTCAAAAATATAAAAATAATTTTCTAAGAAATTTAGCTTTTGTGGAATATGGTTTTTGAATTAATATTGTAATTACTCTAGTTGCAAATGGTCACAAACGTTTTCATGTTACTTATTGAAATTGATTGTGCAAAAGCATACATGATGAAAGGGAATTTTATTGTGAATAATCCACATGGTGTCTTATACAACCAAAATTGTATGCTCCATCATACTTATAATATTAAATAGAATTCCACATCAATCATGGTTGTCACTTAAAACATTACCCAAAGTTAATTGTTGAAATTTTACTGTGGCTCATAAATTGCATATTTTCCATAAAATAACCCTTAATCAAGACATTTTCTGGTCAACTATTTCCAATATATGATTGAAATGAGTTTAAACAAATTCAACATTTATGAAATGTTTTTGTGATTGGATTCTTTTTTGCTTTCCTTCAACCCTAAACCCTAAGCAATCCACTAGACAAGAAAATTCAAGTATGTAGAGTGTCAAATGGTCTATTTGAACTAAAGTTGGCACAAGGATTATGAAGCCCCTTTGGGAAAAACAAAGGCATTCATGAAATCGAACTAGTATGGTTTCAAGGTCTAAAAAGATTGAGTACATTCAATTTAACTCAAATTAATTGCAATCCATTGTGAGTGCATTAATCAAAGTGGTGAAAGATCGATTCAATGGTTGAACTTCAAGATGAATATGAATTGTGATTCATAGCTTGGTGGGGGGGGAAATGTACAAGAGCTTAACAAGCCTTCCAAGCTCCCATAGACAAAAGAAAGGATTATGTCATGTGTTTTGATGGTTAACAAAAAATTTCCATTTGGGTCTTAAAGCATATAATTGTCATACACATATCATAAATAATTCGTGATTTAACAAAGAAAAGCTGTTTTCAACTCATTGACATTAGTTGAAAGGGGCAAAGACCCAATACATAAATGGTTGTTATGTTGAAATTTGTGTACCAAAATCACTACCATGAACTTAATGTGATGAAATGTATGTTTGTGGCTTTATTTAGGGTTTGCGAATGCAAAACCGCTATCTCGAAAAATGGTGAAGCTTTACAAGTTATCGAGTGAACAATTGAGCCAACAAGATCATTATGATTTTGGCATGCGAGCAGTGAAATCGGTTCTTGTCATGGCTGGTGCATTGAAAAGAGCCAACCCGACCCTTGTTGAAGACGTGGTGCTCATCCGAGCATTCAAGGATAGCAACCTTCCTAAGTTCCTAGTCCAAGATGTCGAACTTTTCATGGCTATTATAGGTGACCTTTTCCCAGGTATTTTTTCAAAAAATAAAAAATAAAAATGCTCATGATTCCAAGTTGTGTATTTCAAACATTTTTCTTCATTTACATGATCACCTATTTGAAATTATTATTTAAAAAAAAATGAAGCTTGGTTTGTGGGATCAAGCTCTCAATCCCAATAGGCATGGTGTGCTTTGTAGAAGGGGTATTAGCTGAAGCAAAAAAAAAAAAAAAAAAAAACGGTGGCAGCCATGTCTAGGAATGATTTAATAGACTATGAACCAATTTGAGAATTGGTCCATTACCCAAAACTTGGCAAAATTTCCCAAAAATTTAGCCAAAATAGCTGAATATACATTAGAAAGGCAAAAAAAAAACCTTCCAAAATTCTCCCTATTTTTTAGTCAAAAATGACAAATTTTGTTGCAAAAAAAGCATTAGGTTGCACAAGTTCATTTCACATGGTCATTTGGTGAAGTTAGGTCTTAAATGCTATGTGGATAGAAGGTACCTGCCTTGTGGTGAATCTCAAAGGGAAATATGGCAACTATGTCCCCATTATGGAAGTGAAAAGAGAGTGAAAAATGAACGCCTCTCTCGACATAATAATACCTTGAAATTTAAGTCTCACACTTAGTTGATTGAGTACACGCGTCTTTTTTTTTTCCCCAAATTTCATATACATTATTGCATGGAAACTAATGGTATTGGATGAAAGTTTTGGTTACAAAATTCCAAAACAATTACAACCATTACGTGTACATATGATATGAATCTATCTATGTTGTGTTTGGGAAAGTAATTTTGAAGTTGTGAAACACGACATTTTTATGATCATTATATATCCATTAGAAAAACCCACATTCGATTCCAAAACACTCATTTAATGAAGAAAACTAATAAACCCTAAAAAAATACCATCACAATTGACTCTTTTACAAATTGAAAATGCCTAGTTTCCACCTTCTAGCTCAAAAATCTCAAGCTTCCTTCCTCTTTGAAATGTTTTTCCTCTACTAAACTATTTATCTTTCTCATACACAATGTGCACCATCAAGCAAAAATCTTATATTCATGAATATGATATTTTGGGACATGAACTCTTCAAAATTATTTATTTATTCGATAGATATTGTTGAAGGTGTCCCTTTTACTCCTCTCTCTATATATATATATTGCGAGTAAGCAATTTAATTGACAATAAAAAAATGAAATGGTATTTGTAGGCGTCGTGATACCAAGGCAAGATTTTGGGGAGCTCCAAAATGCGGTAGAGTCGTCTTTGCTAGACGTCGGGCTACAACCGGTTCCAACGTATGTAATCAAAGTGATCCAACTCTTTGAGACCATGAATGTGCGGTTTGGCGTCATGACGGTCGGGCCAACCGGTGGCGGAAAAACTTGTTGTTACCAAATGCTTAAAGCATCGATGACGCGGCTTCGAGTTGTGGGACACCCGAACCAAGCCTTCCAAGTAACACATTCATTTGTTTTGAACCCCAAGTGCATCAAAATGGGGGAGTTGTACGGTGAATACAATCTCTTGACGAATGAGTGGACAGATGGACTTGGGAGTACCATCATCCGTCGATGTGTCGCCGATACCACTATGGACCGAAAATGGGTGGTTTTTGATGGACCCGTGGATGCAATTTGGATTGAGAATATGAATACGGTCTTGGATGATAATTGCGTGCTTTGTTTGCCGAACGGCGAGAGGATTAAACTAAATCCAAATACGATGCGGATGTTGTTTGAGGTTCAAGATTTAGCCGTGGCATCGCCAGCAACGGTGAGTCGATGTGGGATGGTGTATGTGCCATCGGACGAACTCGGGTGGCGACCCTATGTCAAATCTTGGCTGCAAAGATTTCCCAAGGAAATTGATATAACTATTTCAAATGAGGTTCTTTATATGCCTCATATCTCGTGATTTTTTCAGGGGGACATTTTTTTTTCAATTTTTTTTTTTGACCCAAACATTTTGTGAAAATTTTGCTGAATAAATGTGTTTCTCTTGTGTAAATTCAACTAAATTTGCTACTTTTGGGGGGGAAATAGTTGCCAAATTTGCAATGCCACAAAATTGAGAAAGAAAACCCTAGTCAAAACCTTAAGAAAAATAGAAATAATATGAACCAAAGACAAATGTTACTCCTAGGAAGGAGAAACATAACCAGGGGTGTGTCACCCAGATCACCTTTGCCATTTACATTAAAAAGTATCTGAAGGCAAATTCAGAAGAATTATGGAAAACTCAAATATTTCACCATGCAAAAAAAAAAAAATTATCTTAAAAAAAAATCATCTAAATGAAACCAAAATCCTTCAAGATATTATAACTCTACAAACTTATCTCAAGTTTCAACAAAACCCTAAAAATATCATGTTTCAAAAATCCTCATATAAAAATAGACCTATTATTATTATTATTATTATTATTATTATTACCTATGGGCCCCAAAAAAATCCCTTAAGCTACTATACTCTATTATAATGAATCTAAAACACAAATAATATCCTTGTCTTGGTAGGCAAGCCCCAACAAAAAACTTGTAATGCCATGCCATGCATGTTTTGACCTCTTCATCTCATAATTTTAGAACCCAAAATAGTTTGAACAAATTATTTTTTAATTGGACAAACACCACTCAAGCATACACACCACATCATCACACAAAAAATAAAATTCCATGTGAATTTCCCCCATTTAAAGGGTTGGGTACAAGTGGGGTACAACTACACCTAATTTTTTTTTTTTTTTTCCCTTTTGAGGCAAAAATTAGGTGGCACAACATATATATATGTTATACGACACGTATGTGGACGTCGGCCTCAAATTTTTAAGAAGGCAATGCCGAGAAAACATTCCATCCGTGGACATAAATTTAGTCACGTCATTGTGCTTCTTTTACCAAGCGCTCCTTCAACCGTCGAGACTAATCAACCTCGCGGGCGAGTTTAATGAGCTTGTGCAAGCATCACTTAATCGCATTTTTGCGTTTTCTTTTGTATGGTCGATCGGTGGAAATATTGATCACAACAGCATCGAAAAGTTTGACCAATTTTTCCGCACGGAGTTGGAGACGGTTGCCGCCTATCCGGGGTCAGATACGGTGTACGATTATTTCGTCAATATGAAAGAACAAGTGAGTATCAAAATTGCCGTCAAATTGGAGCAATTGCCAATTGATTAACTTCACCCCTTCAATATTAAACCAATTCTATAATAATAATATTATTATTTTAAAAAAAATTGCATATCAAATTTGTAAATGGAACATGAAAAAGGCATTATTATTATTATACATTTTTCATGATATAATTTAAATATCTAAGAAATATTTGGAGATTAAAAAATAATTCAATTTGTACATTTATTCAATGTTCAATTTGTAATGTAAAATTTGGGGAATTTTTTTTTAGTGATGGGTACTTTGGGATGTCATCAAAATATGCACTATCCGTGTATATGTAGGCACTTTCACCTTGGGAGGAGGTTGTTCCGCCCTTTGTTTACAAGCCGGGCTCTCCGTTTTTCGCTCTCATTGTGCCAACACTCGACTCCACAAGGTTGAGTTTTCTAATGGAGATCAACCTTGAGGTCATGAAACCCGTTCTATTCTCGGGTGTATCCGGCGTTGGGAAGTCGGCAATCGTGTTGGACCTCATCGATCGAATCCGCGAAACCAAAAATTATATGTCTGTAGTGCTGAATTTCAGTGCCCAAACAACTGCAATTGCAACTCAAGTACCACCCTTTTACTCACCTCCAACTCACTTAGATTTTTTTTGGTTAACTTCCCCCAAGAGCCTAAATATTGCATGAGGTAGTGGAAATGAGTCAAGCATCTAGGAAGAGATGGCTATTGTATTTTATTTTTCCACAAAACAAATTGTGATTTTTTCAACCAAAAAAACTGGGATTTTTTTTTTCCTAGCATACATTCAATTAATTGTGCTACTTTCCTCTCTAACCTATTGTAAATTCAACTAATTTTCATATTTTTTTGGAAAAATTCATCAAATTTTTCTATATCACAAATGGAAAAAAAAAAAAAAAAAAAAAAAAACCCCTATTCACTACTTTCATCACAAACAATTAGAATATGAATATTTTTGCATTAAAATATTAAAAAATATTCACATATTGACTTGAATGACATTAGCTTATAGTTGGCATTCATTTTTCCCACCTCACATGTTAATATATCAAGCCAAAATGTTTGATACAAATATTCACTCGAAGTCATCCTTTGATTAGAGACTGTAATTTTGAATTAAAATAACACTACCTTTTGTTTGATCTAACCTTTAGATGTGTGCTTGCTTAACATGTAGGAAGCTATTGAAGGGAAATTGGAAAAGAAACGAAAAACGAGGTTTGGTGCTCCTTTTGGGAAAAAAATTGTATGTTTTGTGGATGATGTGAATATGCCTCAACGTGAAAAATATTTTGCTCAACCTCCCATAGAGTTGCTTCGTCAATTTCTAGATTTTCGAGGCTTTTACGACCGTCAACTCTTGTTTTGGAAAGACGTTGAGGACATGACAATTGTGTCCGCATGTGCTCCACCGGGTGGTGGGCGCAATGAGGTAGCTAACAAAACCCTAGAGAGTAGTACATCAACCCCATCACCAAATAACATTAAGGTTAAAAGTGGTGGTGTCTCATTAGGTCCTTTCATCACCTCTTTTGTTGTGTGTAAAGCATTTGGAGAGAATTCTTCGTGTCATTTGGAATAGAGGGTTTTTTGGGTCAATTTTGTGATGTAGTTGCCCTTGCCTTTAGATACTATCCATAGGAAGAATTAGTCAAATTTAGTTACTAATGGGATATGCAAGTACATGACTTTACATATCCTTTTATATTTATGTTTAATACATAGGAACCTAATAAAAAATTGTGAAATTTTTCAAAATAAAATTTTGATGATTGGAAACCCCCAAAAATAAAGTTCATTTTCACATTTTTCAATTTTCCTTTTTGAATTTGTTTTGCTAGTAAGACTAAAGCTAATTTGAAAGGCACCTTGTATATGTGAACATCAGGCCATACTAGAAAAGAGTAAGACTCTTACACTAACTTGTAAGTGTAACTAAGGTCCTCTCAATCTTAAGGAGTAGGTGTAAGAACCCTTGCAACTATGGCTCATGATTTTACTTATAAGGAAGAAAAGTTCAACACATGAACTCTTCATCTAAACAACATGATGATTCTTCAAATACAATCATAGTAGGTTTATTATTAATATAGACGAGTGAAAATCACCTTCATAAGAAATTATGCTTTAATGGTGCAAAAACTAAGTTAGTTTTGCATGAGATTTTACTCAAAGTATAACAAATAAGCCTATATCCTCTTTCCACATACTTACCCTTTTTTCAAAATAAGGATTGCGATACGTGTTTGCTTTTTTGGGTTCGAAATTTTGGGAACAAAATAAATAACCATTGGGAACTTTGGTGGGAATATCAAATTCCAAGAAATCCAACCCTTGCCCCCTCACCCTCCACTCCTTATTGATTGGCCCATCACAAAAAAATTTAATCAAGGTTTGGAGAGTCCCAAAACAAATATATATTGCAGTTTCCTCTTTTTGGGCTTATTGTAGAGGTTACCAATCACCTATATAGATTACATCACAAAATTGAGGGGGTAAAAAAAAATTTATGTACCCAATTTAATTTTCAAATACATAACAATGGAATGTGTATCAAACTATCCAGGTAACACCTCGGTTTTTTCGACATTTCACAATGTTGTGTGTGCAACCACCGACCGACATTAGTTTACGAACCATTTTCGGTGCAATTTTAGGTGGATTTTTGCAATTATTCCCAGCCGAATGTAAGCAAGTAGTGAAACCCATTGTAGATTGCAGCATCGAAATTTATATGCGCATGAGTCAAGAGCTTCTTCCCACGCCCACAAAATCACACTATACGTTCAATCTCCGAGACGTTTCCAAAGTTTTTCAAGTTAGTACCAACGAGTCCACAATTCACATGTCACTTATATGGCCATTTTGGAATCACTAGATTAGTAGACATTTTCAAAACATTAAAAATAAAATAAAATCATCCATATCCAATACCCGTTTAGGGTTTAGGGTTTAGATTGGAGCTAGGCATAGTGGCTTTTGCATGCAAGCATTGTTATTAAACCTTGAGTAATTACGTGGTTTTAGGGTATTCTTATGGTAAAGCCTATTGATTGTGGCACCAAAAAACAATTCCGTTCATTATGGATACATGAAGGAATGCGAGTGTTTCACGATCGGCTTATCAACCAAGAAGATAAGACGTATTTCACAACCATTATGCACGAGCTTTTGAAACGAAGCTTCGAAGAGACGGCTAGCCACAAGGAAATTTTTGAAGACCAAGTCATAATGTTTGGTGATTATCTTCGACCTGGATATATACTTGCCGATCGAAGATATGAACAGGTGATACCAAAAAAATCATGTTCACAACTATTAAATTGGGAAAAAAAAAAGTTAAAAAAATCAAAGAAGAAGAAGTCATGTACGTACATTATATTTTGACTATTATGCCTTTGAACTTCATGCCTTTTCTTCATTTTGAATGCATGCTCGTCAAGATGATATAACATCAAATGTTTGCTCAACATGAAAATAAACTAAACGTGTTGTTTGCTTATTTAGGTGGTTGATTATAATAAGATTCCACAACTATTGAAGGATTACTTGGAGGATTACAACATGAGCACAACACAAGTGATGAGGCTAGTGTTCTTCAAAGACGCTATCGCCCATGTTTCGCGCATTGCGAGGATATTACGACAACCACGAGGAAATGCCATGTTAGTTGGAGTCGGGGGATCGGGAAAACAAAGCTTGACTCGATTTGCTTCGTTTATTGGGGAATACCAATGCTTCCAAATTGAGCTCACCAAGGGATATGGAAATTTTGAGTTTCGAGAAGATCTCAAAAGATTGTATAAGATTGCAGGTCAATTTTCAAATTTTGATATAAATTAAATTGCTTAGGAACTAAAACAATGCCACGGTGGGTTGGGTTGCCATATAAGTCTTTTGGGGAAGGAGGGTGGGGGATGCCGGATTTTTATTGTTCCCATCAAGTTCCCAATAGCTCATTAGTTTCTACAACAAAATTTGCCCTAAGTTCTCCTCTTGAAAACCTTTATATCTAGCCTAAAGGAGGAGATTACAACATGTCTATTTTGGGTTTAGGGTTCAAATTTAAAGTATTTTGATTTCTTAAATTTAAAAATTGTGATGATGAAATCAAACATGCCCATCCTTTTTTCTTTTTTTTAAATTTTAACTTTGAGGGTTCTCACAACTAATTAATATGAGTCAAAATATGCCACCATGTTAAGGTATCTCAACAAAATCTTTTTATCACTTTACATTATACTTTACAATGAGGGGTCACACATAAATGATTTTCTGAATTTCCATTGGACAGCCTTTGGACGTGTTTTTGAAGGCTCTTAGCATTTCCATGGTCATACTCCTTCACCATACCATACAATAAAAGGAGGCCTAATTTTATATTTTTAGAAATGTTTGAATTTTCATCCCAGATTTTTTTTTTTAATCACCAAAAAAAAATTGTGAAGGAAGATATTGAATCTTCAAGAATTTTTTTTCTTCAAATTTTTATTTTAAAATTTTAATAATTATTGGACAAACATGTGTCAAAGCTGCCAAGGCATTAGAGGTATGTAAATGACATGTTGGAAATAATGTCAATAATAAGAGTCTTTGCGCCTGTTGTGGGGGTTACAACTTTAAAACTAGCACTACCCACCTTCTTGAGATTGGTCTACTTATAAAGGGAAAAAAAACTTCTAGACCATTCCCATATTTCTTATATTCTATATATGGCATGATTTTTTATTGCATTAGTTGAATGCATTTCCAAAACACGCCCATTACATTGATAACATATTATTTTTAATACAATTTATAGCCTTAGGGATAAAGCAGAATTTGGAGATAATACTCTTGTTGGAACAATTTTAGAGAAACATTTAACCATAAACATTTAATTTTTTTGAAAAAAATTAAAATTAAAATTGAAAAACCATTCAAACTACTATGTGAAAAATCATTGTTAAGCTTCAATTGTTAAATTGTTACGATAATGGTGTTTTAGGAATATGAGTACAAAAAGACATTTTGAGAGGGGTGCTTCTACAATGCAAGAGACAAGTCTAGATAAAAGCTAGCATGGCTAAAACCATATGATAAAGGCAAAGTACTACAGGTTTTTTTTTTAATTTATATTTTGCATGTAAAAATTACAATATTCCACCTTAATTTTCACGAGTTAATTAGGCTTCCAACTATAAGGTCTAAGCTCTTTGCAAAACAAAAATGTTGAGGTAGAAACAAAAGGATTTTATATTTTAGAGAAAAATGTTCAAACAAATCCTTCACAAACTTATTTATAAGATTTATTTATGTAATTGAAATTATTTTTTAAAATTTAAACGTGCAGGTGTGAAAGGGCTTTTGGTGACATTTTTATTTGCCGATACCCAAATTGTGAACCAAGGATTTGTGGAAGACATCAACAACTTGTTGAATTCGGGAGAAGTTCCAGGTCTCTTTACAACGGATGAAAAAGATCGCGTAATGGCCGATATTCGGGACTATGTGCGTGCCTTGGGTTTGGCCGAAACGAAAGACCAACTATACTCGTCATTTATCAATAGGTCGAGGGAGAATTTGCATGTGGTACTTTGTATGAGTCCGGTCGGTGAAGCATTTCGAGCAAGGTGTCGCCAATTTCCATCTCTCATCAATTGTTGCACAATTGATTGGTTCAACGAATGGCCCGAAGAAGCGCTCTTGTCCGTCAGCACCTTTTTTTTATCAATTGTAGACCTAGGCACGGATGAGGTGAGTTATAACATTTCAAGCTATTAAATTTTTTTATTTTTTTAAAGGTGAAATCCTAACCAAAAATATTTTGTTACTATTTCAATATTTTCATCCAATATTTTCATCCAAACCCTAAACCTATTAATGTCTTACACACTCATGTATATTGTTTCCTTGTCTTTTTACCAAGAAAGATTGAAAACCCAACACTTAACATTGTATAAATATTCATCTCTATCATTGTTAACATAGAAATTCTATACTCAAATTAGACCTTGGTTTCCATCCATCCATCCATCCATGTTGAACAATCTTGTGTATGTGCTTGCAAATGGTAATTAGGTGAAAATGAAGGTGGCACAAATGTGTGTTGAGATACACATGTCGGTTTCCTCCATGGCGGATCAATTTTGGAATGAACTACGACGCAAATATTACATTACACCCAAGTCGTATTTGGATTGTGTGAATTTTTACATAACTCTCTTCTTTGAGAAAAGGGAAGAAAGTGTTGCAGCACAAGATCGATTTCTCAATGGGCTTAATAAGTTGAAGGAGACAAATGAACTAATCGCAACAATGAAGGTAGGTTTAGTTATCTAATCCTAATCCTTTCGCAAATAAGCACTTTCACTAAGAAAACAAGCTTCAAACCTAGATACACAAGGTTGTTCACCACCTTGCTCATAGAATATCGAAATCAATCTTTTTTGGGTTTGGAATAAGCAAAAATTGGAAATATAAAACATAATGATGAATATGATACAAGAGCTAATAAAATATTATTTATTATTTATTATTATTTAATAAAATAAGTTCAATTTAGGAAAAAGTCTATGCCAAAAAAAAACTTATTTTGACATCCCATCAAGAAGTGATCATCATCCTAACTTAAAAGATGACATACATATTGTGTGATATGTGCTGATGGTATGTCCATTATGTAGTGTATAATGCCAAGAAAAAAATCTTAACTTGTTTTCTATGCATGCAAAATGTACTTATGCACCACATTTTGTATTAAAAAGTGTTAGATTTGGCTCAAAAGATGCATAATATTTTCCATTGATTACATAGGTAATCTATTGGAACATTATAAAATGTGTGCAGGTAGAGTTGGGAGAATTGGCACCCATACTTGCTGAAAAATCTGAGATTACCAACAAACTGCTTAACCAAGTGGCAAATGATCAAAGTGCTGCCCAAAAGGTGAAACATATTTTCATGAGACATATAATGCAATTATCACTATCTTGTGCACAATTATGATGGATTTTTTATGAAGGAATTCATACAAGAGTCGAATTTCAACATTATTTCCAGTACGAGGTTTCAATATAATGGTGTAAAGTACCGAATACATAATTTTCAAATAGGCAAGAAATGAGTGAAAGTATCTGAAATACTTAATTTGAACACTTATTATCTTTTTTCTCAATTTTGGTTCTTTTTTTTTTTCTTGGGCATTTGTTATATATAGTCCACCCATTATTTTATTTCATTTCATTTCACTTTAGAACCAAAATTTATAGGAAACTAAAATAGCCCCAATACCAAATTATTATGCCCTAACACCCAACTTCAATAAGAAAATTTTACACATTTGTGTTCCGCATAAAACCTATAATGTAAAGGCATTGTCCCATTCAAGGACGTTAATGGATTGTCAGATGCTGTAGGTTTCTTTAAAACATAATAATATGGTAGCAAATTTTTTTGGGTGGGGGGGGGGGCATAAAAGTTGGGAAATTTTGGAAATTTTTGTGTTTATAGTAGTGTTAATTTGACTAATTTAGCTAATTTTTTGGAAATTTTTACCAAAAAATTTTAGATCGCAAAATTAAAAAAGAAATCCCCTGGTTTGCACTATAATTAGCTAAATGTGAATTTGAAATTTTTTTTGTTAGTGAGGTAAAGGCATTTAAAAAATATGAAATATGTGATCACCTTTTGTGGTTGCCTTCATAGGTGAAAGATATAGTCGAACAAGAAGAAGCCCAAGTGAAAGAACAAGCGGCCTTAACACAACTAATCAAAGATGATGCCCAAAAGGATTTAGACGCAGCATTGCCAGCCCTAAATGCCGCACTCACAGCTCTCAACTCTTTAAACAAGAACGACATCACAGAAATCAAATCCTTTTCAAAGCCACCACCCCTCGTATTGGTCACTATGGAGGCCGTGTGCATTTTATTGGGTGAAAAACCCGAGTGGGATGCTGCTAAGAAGGTGTTAATTTTTCACCCCTACATTTTCCAAAAACTCCATAATTTCATTCATTAAGGTCTCTGGGGTAGCAGATTATGTCATTTTCTTGATCACATTATACGACACACTCATCTAAAAATGATGATCATACGCACTTCTAAGAGTGACAAAAGCCATCCATTGTGTTAAAAATTCAATCCGTTACAACTACCTTGGATAATTTCCTTATGGAAAATGTGATAAAATCTCATTTAATTCACATTGTTTCGCCTGAAAAACACTAACTTACTGTAATGTTGTCTCTTGGCAATAACCGGTCTCAACCGGTGTTTTTTTATTCCAAAAATAATAATTTTTTCAGCAAAAAAAGGGAATTTTTAGGATTTTTTTTCCCCCTCTAGTTTAAATCCAACTAATTTTATAATTTTTTTGGAAATATTAGCCATTTTTTAAATTTTCAAAATTGGTAAATAAAGATCCCAAGTCACAACCAAGGATATATTTTTCAATTTTCTGAATGTTGTGTCATTGGCTAGCATCCAAAGAGAGATCTAGCATTAAATGGCAACAGATTTTGAGAAAATGTCTAAATGGTCTTTACAAACACTAGTTAAAACAAATGCTAACAAAATTAAATCAGAGTCCAATTAGTGGCAAAATGTTTTCAATTTGTTTTTCTAAATTTGGCCTTCTCCACCCCCGAAAAAAAAATCACAGAATATTCTCTTTTATTTGTATTTTTTCACATTTTTTGGTGAAATTTCACTCCCAAAAAAAACACAAAAATCACAACTCCCTTGTGTTAAGTAGGAATCCTACAATGAATTCAAATTTGAAGCCAACAAAAATTCCAAAAAAACAACTTTTGACCCCAAGAAAAAATATTTTAAAAAAATGTTGATTCTTCTGATTTAATCTTCCAAAAACTGAAAACATCAAATCCATATAAATAAAACAAATCTCATGATTTTATTATACTTTTACCTACAACCAATGTTCAGCACAAAATAATTCACAAAAGGTGTAGCCAAAAAAAGAGAAAAGACTTCAACTACTATGCCAAAATAGGGAAATAACTAATTTCCAACACTTTTTCTTTCTATTTTTTTTCCAATTTTCTGACATATTTTGAAACATAATAGTATTCATTGCGCATATGATGGAAACTTTAGTTTCTAACCTTTTTTTCTTTTTCTTTTTTTCTTTTTTATTTTTAATTAATTATTTATTTTATAAAAAAATCCATTGTTCAACAATTTGTGTTTTTCATCTATGCATTGAATAGGTAATGGGAGACACTGGATTTATAAAATCGCTTATCGAATTCGATAAAGACAATATTACACCTCTTACCCAGAAAAAACTTTCAAAATATATACAAGACCCTTTGTTCCTTCCTGAACTTGTGGCAAGGCAAAGTAAAGCTGCCACTAGCCTATGTATGTGGGTGCGCGCAATGGATGTTTATGCGGATGTGTCAAAAATTGTCGCCCCCAAGAAAGCCGTAATTTTTCATCCACATTTCCCTACCCACTTCCCATTTATATATATATATATATATATATATACCAAACATTATGATTGGGAGGATTTTCACATAACAATTGATATTGTTGATCACTTGCAAAAAAAAATTATTATAAATCACAAGTAATTTCTTTTTAGAACAATGGACCAATCAAAAAAAAAAATCTATGAAAGTTCGCTAATAAAATTCAATGGATTAGTAGTCTTGCACCCAACATGAGAAACTACATCCATTATTTCCATGAAAAAAGAATTTTGAAATATGGTCTAAAGGTTGTAGTAGGGAAGCCATAGATTTTATAATCACATCCATCCATGACTTTGGTTTAAGTGTAAAATTAGTGAACAACACTTGACTTGTTAATTCTCAAACTTGATCAAAATTATTAACTAACATACATCCACAAGGATGAGTTTGATAGAGATTTTGTTGGCCTTGCTTACCAAGGCAAGTGATATTGTATTTAGATTCATTGTAAAGTATAGTTAGCTTTTAAGGGATTTTGGCCCCTAGGTAATAATAATAATAGGTCTATTTTTACATGAGGATTTTTGAAAGATGATATTTTCGCTTGTGTTGAGCTTGAAATTAGTTAATAGAATTATTGATATTTTGAAGGATTTTGATTTTTTTTAAAGGATTATTTTTAAGATCATATTTTTGCATCGTGAAATATTTGAATTTCCCTTTTGTGTAACCACACTTTATAACAATGTGAATGTCAAGGCCACAATGTAACACACCCCTTGTTGATCTTGTTTATTCAGACTTTGAAGCAAGCCGAAGATGCATTAAAAGCTGCAGATGTTACACTTGCGTTAAAGCGAAAACAACTTGCGGATGTCGAATCCCAAGTTGCAAGCCTAAAGGCCAATTTGAAACGAGTGGAGGATGAAATGGCCGATTTGCAAGGCCAAGTATTGTTGACCGAGAATCGGTTAATTCGAGCTGGAAAGCTAACCGCCGCACTTGGCGATGAAGCGGTAAATTACACGCTTTTTTCCAACCCTCAATAAGTAAGGGTGCACTTAAGTGGTTTTTTGTTAGGATTATTAACCTATGGCACATGAGTTATTGATTTTTGAATTTTTTTATAAAAGAAAAATTTCAATCAAATTGAATTTAATATTTTTGGGAAATTGGAGCCATGTGGTCTTTATGCTATTGGAAAGCCCTTAATGAATTAGGGTTGCAAGGAGACGATGATTTCAAGTTTTTTTAGACTTAAGGTGTGGGAGATATTGAAAATTCAAGTAATGTATGTTATTGCAAAAATTAATAAAAAATCCAAATGTAAACATTTAATGGAAATTGGGATTTTGTAGTTCTATTGGTTTGAAAATGGATTAATTTGATGGTATTATTTGGATTAAATTCAAATAAAATTATTTATTTATTTATTTCTATTTCTATTTATTTTATTTTTATTTTTATTTCACAACATTTGCAGGTAAGATGGAGGGAAAGTGCAGCTGATATAGAGGAAAAACGCAAGTTATTAGTTGGTGATGTATTTTTGTGTGCGGCATGTGTTTCTTATTATGGGGCATTTTCTGGACCATATCGTGCGATTCTTGTGGCCAATTGGATCAAAAGAGCCATAGTATATACACACTAATAACCTAAACTTTTCTCATGAACACATTTTAAACCAATTTCAATACTTACCATTTAATAATGCTCACATTTTTCTCAAAGTAATCAACCTTGAAATTTTTTTTCATCCACAAATATTATTTGTCACTAAAAAAATAGAGTTATGAGAATGTGTACCTATGTCGTGATGTTTCAAATTCACTATAGGTTGGCTAAGCGACCAAATGCACAATAAAATTTGAGCAAGGAAAATATCTTATTCATGTTCAATAAAATTGTGGAGGGTGCAAATTTATATATATATTTTAAATTGTTGACATTTTCTTGATTTTAAAACTCAAATTACAATATTAAATTAGGGTTGAAATATAATTTCATTGTGAATTAAATTTCTTCAGTTTTACTTTCAATGGTTGGTTTTGTTGTATAGGAATCCGGAGTTCCATGTTCGGAAAATTGTACTTTGAGATCTATTCTATCCACACCCGTAGAAGTTCGGGAGTGGAGTATATGGGGTCTTCCCACCGATGATGTGTCGGTCGATAACGCCATCCTCGTCACCCACGGGCGACGGTGGCCGTTGATGATCGATCCACAGGTGTTGTTATTGCATAGTTCCATATTGTAATACCCTCATGGAAATGGTAGAATGAGCCTATGGGTCAGGGTTTTTTTTTTAATTAAAAAAACTTTAGTATCAACATTTTGATGATGTTTTCGCAAAAAAGAAGAAGAAAAATTAGTACAATTTACACTACCAAAACAAAAAAAAAATGGTCAAAAAAGTAACCAAATTAATCCCAAAAACATCACTAGGGTGTGATGGATATGATGACCATGTAAACAATGCAAATTTGCATTAAACTGAAAATATCAAAATTTTCCTTGATTAGATGATGTGATTTAAATATTTGCATTAACCAATTTTTTATTTTGTGATAACTTTAGTGTTTTTTAAATTAGTGAAATTTACTTTCTTTTTTTTTAAAACACTTTTTGACCCCCAAAATCCCTTTGCATTGTGGAACAAAATTTGTTAAAAAATGTATCATTGCATCTAACACAAGAACAAGGGGTGGTTCACACGGTGGCCTTGCCATTTACATTAAAAAGTATCTTAAGGAAAATTTAAAAGAATTATGGAAAAACTCAAATATTTCACCATGCAAAAATCTAATCTTCAAAAGAAGCCTCTAAATAAAAAAACCAAAATCCTTCAAGATATTATAACTCTATGACTAATCTCCAGCTTTAAACATAAGCCAAAATATCATCATCTTTCAAAAATCCTCATATAAAAATAAGCCTATTACGTAGGGGTAAAAATCCCTTTAAGCTACTATACTCTATAGTGAATCTAAACACAATATCCTTGCCTTGGTAGGCAAGGCCAAGTAACATACATTTGGCAAATGCGGCAAATGGAAACTTGTGCTCAATTTTGAAAATGGAAGTATCTACAATATAAACTATATTAACAAGGGGTGTGTCACACTGTGGCCTTGCCATTAACATTAAAAAAGTATTTTAAGGCAAAAGAAGAATTATGGAAATTCAAATATTTCACCATGCAAATATATATTTTCAAAAAAACCTCTAAATAAAGAAAAAAAAATCCTTCATGATATCATAACTCTATAATAACTAATCTCAAGTTGCAACACAAGCCAAAATATCATCTTTCAAAAATCCTCATATAAAAATAGACCTATTATTATTACCTAGGGGCCAAAATCCCTTAAGCTACTATACTCTAATGTCAAAAAATAGCAACATTTTCGCTAGAAATAAAAACACTGCTCCTAACTCCACCCAGCCTACTTTGGATAAGAGTGAAGAATTAAAAGACATAAATTGATATGAAATGAGGCTTAGAAATAATAAGGCTTGAAAATAGTCGTCTATATGTGTTCAAAGCTTAAATTGCATATAAAGTGGATGTGATATAGGCATAATGCACACACAAGCAAAACCATCACAAATGGCCATAAATGGAAATTAGTTGGTTTTTGTTTTTCCTCAAGAAAATTTTCTTTAATTTTTAAAATGACTCTTGGCCCCAAGTATATCAAACCTCGTGTAAAGGTCACCCATCCCCATAATGTTCCAATCAAAGTAGGCTTAACAAACACGCATATAGTGGCTTATTGAAACCAAGAGTGGTGTGATGGGCACCATGGTTTATGAGGGTTAGGGCACCATAACATCTAAAGAAACAACTCTCTTAATATATAGATATGGTCAATTGAGATTGACACAATAATGCTATGAAACAATCACATAAACAAAAGGTAGATTGTATTAAGCTTTAATTCCTTTAGCACAATATGATAATAGTTAACCACTAGTTGGTACTATTGAGAACATCATGATTCATACATAACATGCGGGACTCCATTGGTATTAATTAGTGTGAACATGAACCAAGAATTTGTGGCATAAGACAATACTAAGAGTGGGATGAATGTAGGCTCAAGCCAACGGATGGATAAAGGCAATGGAGGCCAAGAACGGGTTGCGAATCCTACGTCTTACGGATGCAAATCTTTTGAGAACATTGGAAAGTAGTATACGGATCGGTAATCCAGTTTTATTGGAAGACATTGGTGACACTCTCGACCCCGCTTTGGAGCCAATATTGCAAAAACAAGTAAGTTTTTCATAGGTATATATGTGTGTGTGTGTGTGTGTGTGTGTGTGTGTGTTATCAATAGCTTTATCATCATTTTATTTTATTCAACCACCATAGTACCTTTGTGTAAACGAGGGGTGTGTCACCCAGTGGCCTAGCCATTTGCATTAAAAAGTATCTTAAGGCAAAAGAAGAATTATGGAAACTCAAATATTTCAACGTGCAAAAATATAATCTTCAAAAAATCCCTTAAGCTACTATACTCTATCATGAATCTAAACACAATATCCAAGGGCCTTAGTAGGCAAAGCCAATAAACCAAGGAATTTGAAGAGAGGCAAGAAAGGAACAATTGCCCTAACTATGTTGTTGTCTTCCCCTTTGGTATGGAATTGTTGCTTCCAATAGGTGTTTGAGAAAAAAGGGAGGTGGCTAATAAGGTTAGGAGACACCGATGTGGATTACGACCCCAATTTTAAGTTGTACATGACCACGAAGATGTCGAACCCACATTATATGCCTGACGTTTGCATCAAAGTGACACTCGTCAACTTCACGGTCACCATGAAGGGCCTCGAAGATCAACTCCTTGGCGATGTCGTCCGCAAAGAACGTGCGGACCTCGAAGAACAAAACGACCGTCTAGTCGTCTCCATTAGCTCCGACAAGAAGCAATTGAAAGATCTCGAGGATAAGATCCTTAAACTTCTCAAAGAAAGCGAAGGAAATATTCTCGATGACGAAGTACTAATCAACACACTAAACACGTCAAAACTTACGTCGGGTGTTATTCAAGAGCGTGTGAAGCAAGCGGAAATCACCGAAAAGGAAATTACAAGTGCCCGAGAGCTTTATCGAGTAGTTTCAAACCGAGGATCGATTTTGTATTTCGTGATCTCGGATCTCGCGTTGATCGATTCCATGTACCAATACTCGTTAACTTTTTTCAACCATATTTTCAATACGTGTATCGACGTGAGCCCGAAGAGCGACGAGCTCGATGTCCGCCTACAAATCTTACGGACCTTCATGACCGAATATTTGTATTTTAGTGTGAGTCGAGGTCTCTTCGAGGAACATAAGTTAACATTTTCATTTTTGATTTGCACAAGTATTATGCGGTATAGTGGCGAAATTAGTCCGATAGAGTGGAATTTCTTTTTATTCAGTGGGGCTGGTGCAATGCCCAAGGAGGGTGCATTGCCAAACCCAGCCTCTCATTGGATCCCAGAGCCCACTTGGACTACTTTGTGCCTCTTGGAGGACCTCCCTACCCTCACATTTGCAGGATTAACTCAAGTAAGTTCCAACATTCCAATATCTAAATAACTCAAGTCCTTTGTTAGGCCAAACTTTGTTGAAGAAGCAATTAATCAAAAAAAATTAAAAATTCAATTTTTTATATAGAAAAAATGGCAAATTTTCCTTTCCAAAAAATAGAATAATTGGTCAAATTTACAATATAAAAAAAAATCCCAATTTTTTTTCATAAATACAACAAAATGTCTCCCAAAAAATACAATTAGTGTAAGGAATTAAGATTAGATTTAATACGTCTAAAATGGATACAAAAATAAAATCCCTTTTTTTTTTTTTTGGCATCATGGATGTGTGTACATGTCTAAAATTATTATTGACAAAGTGTTTAATGGTTTAAACTTTAGATTGTGCCCAATTTTTTTAATATTTTAATAAAATAATTGATTCACTTCATATTTGAATAATGTTTTGTGGCATTAATTTTGCTAAAATTTAGCTTAGGAATTTATAGTGGAGTTAATGTTTTTCTTTTGGTGCACCTTTTTTTTTTATAAATGGTTTCAATTTTGGGAAATTCAAACAAATAACTTTCAAAATAGTTCATCAATTTATAGATGAATTTGTAGGCATATATATTGAATTGACCCATTTAAGTACTTAAATTCATTTGAGTTGTGTAATAAACTTTGTTCCCCATGTAAGTGTCCAAATAAGGGTGTTTTTGTTTTCCCCCAATATTGCAATATAAAAAACTTGGCAATTTTTTTGCCCCCAAAAAAGGTCAGAATAAGTCTAATTTAAACTAGGAAAAACCCCCAAAATCCCAAAATCGATTTTTTAAAATGAAAAAAAATTTGATAACCATAGATGCGAAAATATTAAATTTTAAAACCATTGATTTATGCAGGACATAGTCGATGGTTTGCGTGAATGGCAACCACTTTTCAAAGGGTCGAATCCGCAAAGTGAAAAGTTTCCAGGACGCTGGCAGACGGGCATCGATGCGTTCCAGCGTCTCATGTTGCTCAAAGTACTTCGAGGTGAAAAACTCGTGTTTGCGTGCGAAGATTTTATACGAAATAGTATGGGCAACCAATTTATTGGGAGCATGCCGCTTCAACTCGAGAAAGTATTTGCCGACACGTCATGCACAAACCCTATCATCTTCATCCTCTCGTCGGGTGCCGATCCGACGGGAATGCTTCAACGGTTCGGCGAGAAAGTCGACCGAAAGCCCGGCGAGAGGCTCCACATGATTTCTTTGGGTCAAGGCCAAGGACCCATAGCCGAGACTTTGATATCAAAGTCGCGAATTACGGGCGATTGGGTTTGTTTGCAAAATTGTCATTTAGCGAGTTCTTGGATGGCCACAATGGAATCCCTAATTGAAAAGTTTGTGCCTGAAAAGGATGAAATTCATCCGGAATTCCGTCTATGGCTTACCTCCCTCCCCTCTCCAAAATTCCCAGTCCCTGTTTTACAGGTGAATTTGCTATTTTAATTATTTCACTTTAGTGTTTTATGTTGCAAAATTTGAATCCCTAAATGCATTTATTCTAATACTTGAATGATTAACTTAGGGGAAATTTTCTATTTAACCCCCAAATTTTTATTTTATTTTATTTTATTATTTTTAAAACCCCAAATTTTTTATGTCAAAAAATTGAAAGAACAAAAAGAAAAGGCGAAAAAAAACCATGCTTGGGGCAATATAAAGCTTGTCCATTCTATACTTCCAATTTGGGGCGGCCATTTTCATGGTGAATTTTTTTTGTTCAATGTTTTTGTTGTTGCACATATTCTTGAGGGAATTTGCAAATTATGACACCTAAACATCACGCATGGATGATTGTAGAATGGTATCAAAATCACAAACGAGCCACCAAAAGGAGTGCGAGCAAATTTGTTGCAATCATATGCCAACATGACGATTGAATATCTCGAAGGCTGCACCAAAATAACACCATGGAAAAAACTCATGTTTTGCATATCATTTTTTCATGCAGGTTGTTCATCTCAAAACACATAATATTGTATAATAGTTCATTGTTTTCATGAACACCATGCAATTAAAATTTGAGTTGAAAGCTCAAACACTTACATGTATGTCTTGATACTACTACATGTAATTTAGAACGTCAATTTTAGTTTTTTTTTAAAAATTGAAAATAGACATGAATCTTTGCCATGTAGAAGTTTTAAATGCAATTTTATTTTATTTTATTTTTTAAATATTTAGTACTACCATTGTTTTGAATATAGTGATTCAAGAGAGACGCAAATTTGGGCCACTTGGTTGGAATGTAAAATACGACTTCAACAATAGCGATCTCGAGTGTGCTATGTGTACTCTACATATGTTCCTCGAAGAACAAGCTGATATCCCATGGCCTGCCCTCCTTTATGTAACAGGTATCATGCAAAATGCAATAATGCTCAGCATTCATTATTGCCCTTATTATGCTTTTTATTTGCATAATAAAAACTCCTATAGCCATATTTTGAAAAGCCCCATATTTTGAACCATTAAAAAAGAAAAATGCCCTTCGGTGAACCAGCACCTACACTGTTAGTATGTATTTAACACCATAACAAAGCCATAATAAAATTTGGGTTGTTTCATAACATTATAAGTATTGGGTTCTTTGAAGGTTTTTTTTAAATTATTATTATTAAATTTATTTTTAAATTAATAAATTAAATAAAATTTGAATTTGGGTCCAATTTTGTGATTTTGAAAGTTTGGCAAAATTTCCAATTATTTTTCATTCCTTTCAAATTTTCACTTTATATATATCCCAAAAGAATTGTCATCACAATTTGCCCCCAAAAAAATGTGAGTTCTTGGATTAAGTCAGAGTCTTTGAGTCCCATTTCAACATTTATCGAGTTTAAAAGGCCACACTCAAGAAGGTGACATGGTGAAGTTTTATAAGTATAGGTAGTCATAGAAAATGCTTAAATGATTTCAAGAAATTAGCAAATCAAATAGGACTAAATGTGCGGCGGCTTGGTGATTTAATAGGCGAGATAAATTATGGCGGACGCGTGACGGATGATTTAGATAGGCGATGTCTCATGAGCAATCTTCGTCACTACTATGACCCAAGTGTTCTCATTGATAACTATGCGTTCACGGTTTCCGGCACCTACATGTCACCTCCCGAAGGCACCCATGATGATTACATAGATTATATAAGATCGCTACCTTCGACCGAAGGCCCCGACATTTTCGGGATGCATGAAAATGCGAATATCACATTCCAACTCCAAGAAAGTAGTAAGGTCGTAAACTCGATTATAAGTATCCAACCGCGAGTGGGTACGTCGGCCGGGGGCAAAAGTCCGGATGAAATCGTGGCAAAGTTAGGGGCTACCATTTTGGAAAGCCTTCCCCAACCTTTGACACCCGAAGATACCCTACCTTCGGGGCCTTCATTAGGACCAACAAGCCAAATGGACTCATTGGTTGTAGTGCTTTTTCAGGTGATGGAATTGGAGACTTTTGCCCTAACTAGCACTTTAGAGCTAATTGATATATGGTTACAACCATTAAAATTTCCAAAAATTTAGCAACATTAGTCAATTTTACCCTAGAAAAAATTTCCCAAATTTTCCTCTTTTTTTTTGGTCAAAGTGACCAAAATTTTCCAAAATTTTCCTAATTTTTTAGTCAAAAGTGACAAATTTTGTTTGATATTTTTTGAAATCGCTATTACCAAACCATTTTATTTTCTTACATCACAAAAAAAAATTTGTGCATTACAGGAGTGTGAAAGATTTAACAAGTTATTGAAGGTCATGCGGTTTACATTGGTTGAGCTTCAAAAGGCAATTAAAGGATTGGTTGTGATGTCGGCCGACTTAGAAAGCATGTTCCACAATTTCTTGTCTAATCAGGTAATTTGTTCATACATCTTGCAATTGTTAACCCTAATTATTTTGCATTTTCCTTCTCTATTTAGGAGAAGCTTGAAACACCATAAAAACTAAGGCTGGTGGCACTTTCCTTTACTTCCCTTGAGCACAAACTTGGGTATAAGATGTCTTAAATACTCGTATAATAGAAGGGCAAAAACAATTCTCATTTTTGTTGGGTTTTTTTTTTCCCTTGAGATGATAGTCAAGTAAAATTACAAGCCACTATTTTAATTAAGACACTCGCTCCTTTGTTAACATAATATGTCATGACTACTTAATCGGATTTAATGGTGACTTAATTAAGTGTTACATTAAAACCTTGTATCACATTCTCATACAAATATAACCTAAGTTTTGCCTATCCAACTCAAATAAGAAAAGCAATGATAATCACTAATACAATTGTGTGTAAGGTTGGGATAATCATCTTTACAAAAGTCTTTATAAATTCATGTCTTGAGTTGAAATTTAGATGAAGAGAGAAATGAACATAAACCTTGGTCCATGCAAAGTTTCACTAAGAATAACATTGATAAATAATGAACTTTGCCAAATTCTTTATATTTGAATTAGTATGTCATTAAAAATTAAAAGTCATTGAAGATTGAGGTACCAATTGATACCAACTTCTTTGTTATAAACATAAAAAAATTATGACTATTATCAAATTTCATCTATAAAAATATTCAAAATGTGACAACTTTGGCATCTTAAATTTTGACACCCAACTTAATGAGGAAAAACAAACATGATCACTAATCTCAACATTCATATATATGATGCTTAGTTTTTCATAAATCTTAACTTGAACATTTAGTTTTATGTGTTAATGATAATTAATTTTTTCTCAAAATCCTAACCTAGATTCAAGGGTGTGTTTTTCCACATATTTTAAGCTAAATTGTATAGTTTAATGTTTGGAATTAAAATTTAGTGGAAAGCACATTGTAGGACTACAACTAAATATTTTCACCCTCGCATAAATAAGATTAACCATTTTCCGCTTGCACAAAAAGGACTAACAATTTTTCACCCCCAAAATCCTTCTCCTTTGTGCCTAACTCCTTAATCTAAACTAGCACATTTTGGTTATTTGGAAATGCAATCTTAGTTCTTGGATATATGTGTGTGTAAGTACTTAGAATTCTGCTAGTTTAGGTGACCTCTAGGAACCTATTTTCTAACTATGGCAACTTCAGATTTTTCCCCTCAAAATGTGACAACTTTGGCACATTTTTCCCCCAAAAAACACTACAAGCCACCCTCAAAGTTTTGCACATCCATGATGAACAACCTTTTGTTTCATTTGAACAATTGTGTTAGTAATTTCCTTTCACATGTTCATAGCATGAAAAGAGTGTATTGTTTGTATTTATTGTAACTTTTAGCTAGGATGGAAGTACATGGGGAAAATACATGTGTCTACATGTGTCCCATGAAAAAGATTGTAGAGATGGTGGATCTTGAAATGTCATGTGTAACCATTGCACCCATTTATTTGAAATACTTATATGGTCAGAGGGTAGTGAAGGATCTTTAACATCTTGTTATCAAGACATTCATGAATTGTTGTATCCCAAAATGTGATCTCAACCCATGGATATTGTTAATTTTTTGGTCAATGAACAATAGATGAATGTAAAGTACATGATTGTGCAAGGAACCTCACAAACATATATTCACCTTTGGAACCAAAAAAAACTCCAATTATCTTAATAAAGGCAAAGGGTAAAACTCCCAATTAATATTTGGATCTTCTTTCCTATTTATAAAATTTTGCATGAGAAAATATTGCTGAAAATTAGGGGTTAAAATTGGTGTGTGATTCAAACATCATTTCCTATGTCATAGACATTTTTCCTTTAGCATCAAGCCAATAGTCCCAAATGCTTGTGAATCCATAGCCACTAGCAAGTGGTCATATGGGTTCAATTCATCATTGGGCCACACTAGAACTTAAAATATAAGTATATTTCACAAACTATAATAGATCATCAGGTCCACCCATTGAAAACACATGTTCACAACGGGCATGCATGTAATTTGCATGGTTGACAAACTAATATACCCCTTAGGTCATCATTATTACAACTAACGTTGGCCGGTTATTGTTTTTTTCAAGACCAATTTTTTTTTAAATTTAAATTTTAAATTTTGGCACCACTAAAAATATGAATAATTTTTTAATTATTTAATTATTAATTTCCTTGTCAAATTAATAATTCAATTACCAATTAAACATTTTTTTTTTGGTTTTACCCACCTATTATCCATAACCCTTTGGAACTACATTTTATATTGCATACCTAGGTGGAGGGTTTAGGCTTTTCTCTTTTTTGGGGGAGTTGCTATGATTTTATTAACCATAACCGTGACCATGGGCTTGTGGTTCCTTTTGAGCCTTTGTAGTAGCAAACAAAGATTGGTGTATCCTCATCCTTTAATTTCACAACCAACAAGCCAATGAACAAGAATATAATCTATATAGTTTTCGAGGATCCGTATACTACATACCTAGATCATTGACAAATGTTAGAATTCTCAACTTTCACAAGGAAAGATTGAAGGTCAAAATACGATTAATCACATTTGATGGGCAAGTTTCAAATTATTCATTTATTCACCAAACATATTAACCTATGTATGGAACATACCTAGTTGACGTTCAATATAACAATATCAAAATAGTACATCATATTCAACAAACATGTTAGGTATAGTGATTAGCAACATCATTAACTTGGTAAATCATGACAACCATTGTTTTCTTTTTGTTTTTTGTTTTTTTTTTTCCTATATTGAAATTTTGGTGAAATTTAACACACAATTTGCAAAACTAGTTGAATTTACACTTTTAAAAAAATTCCCAATATATTTGTTAAAAAAATAGTGAAATTTCACCCCCAAGAAAACACTCATGACAACTATTGCAAAGTTGTGATATTGAAAATTAATGCTAAATTTAATCAAGGTGTATCCATTTGAATTTTGAAATGTACATGTTTATAGGTTCCTACAATATGGGGCCCGGTTGCATACCCTTCATTGAAACCATTATCATCATGGATGGTCGATTATCAAAAAAGAATGAAGTTCTTTCGCAATTGGATAAAAGATGGAAGTCCCAAATGTTTTTGGTTGCCCGGTTTTTTCTTCCCTCAGGTAATATGTCCATGCATGAATTTTTCAACATGATATCAAACGCCTCCCTATGAAACATCTCTAATGACTTGTAATCTACATCATGAATACAAACTAAAACTTGAAAATCAATAAGTAAAATGGACAAGAAACATTAGCTATGAAAATTTCCATTTACATCATGAATTGACATCAAAACTAGTCACGACACAATCCATTTATCCAAAATATGAAAATCGATAAGCAAATGGGCATGTATTTTAATAATGAGATTTTCCATTGGATTGAAAATGAAAATTTGAACATGTGTTATGTTTAATGGGATAACTCTTTCATATATATATACGAAGGGATGCAAATGTAATCAATTCCAAGCTTTATAATAGCAAATATTGTTTAGGGGCATAGCAATGTTGTTTTTTCATACTAAACAAAACAAAACAATCTTAATAAAAAAAACTCAAGATCCATTGCTAACATATGGTTTATGTATAATTATGAACAAATTATGATAACATTGTAACCTATGTTCTATTGTTTCTACCCATTCTAAAATGCTACTTCAATAGCATTTTTGACCATACTAGTTTGCTAATCTTCTATAAGCTAATATAGCCTCTTTTACACATTAAGTGCAAAAATGCCTCAATTTTATCACATCAAATTCTAATTCAACAAATTTCAATGGTGCCAAAGTAGTCTACCATGATTATTAGCATTGGTAAGTTTGAGGGACCATAACATTTGCTATTGGACCAACAAAACCTAAGGATCCCAACTTTACAAATAATGAAACTCATGATGCCACAATATTTTGTGTAATATCTTGTTGATCAATTTTTTGCTTTTCATCAAAAACAATACCTAGCCCATAAGGGCCTTGTTGGGTCTTTATAGAATATCATAGCCTAGGGTCAATTTCCACATTGACAATATGAAAAATTATTGTTTTTGCAAAAAATGGATTTTTCTTTTAATTTTGAAATTATGTTTTTTTTTCCCATAATTATCTATAATATTGTGATATGAATAGTGAAATTATTCAGATAGTAGCCTATGATAAATATGATATTTTTCAACATATTGACTTCATACTTTCACAAATTTTCATTTCACTATTTCAAGTATTATTTAATGATAAAACTGACCTTAGGGTATGGTATATACTAAAGACAAGTAGGTTCTTCGTTTGGTGCACATAAGTTAATTATGAATAACCTTCCCTTGGACATTTGTTAATAACCAATAGATTACCAAATGGTCCCGACGAATGTTGTGTGGTTTTCAATTTTTGAAACATGAACCTTTGGTTCTAGTTTTAAATTTGGGGTTGGGGGGAGGGGGCCTCTACGCAAACCTTTGATGCAATTCTTTTTTTTTTTTTAAATAACGTTTGGTTTTGGAGATTTCTCAACAAAATTTGGAGCTCGATCTATTTTAAGAACATGTTTGGCTCCATCTACATTGCACTGAACTAAAAAATTTAAATGTTTATAATGTTTATTTTTTCCAACTAATGCACAACAACCAAGGTTAAAGATTTTGTATTGATTTTTATGGGAATCCAATGAAACTAATACCTTAGCCTAAAAACAAGCTTGAAGTTTTTTCTTTAAAAAAAAAATGTTTATATAGCTAGAAAACTTGGACCTAATTTAAAAGGAATAGGCATCTTAGTCCACATTTAGGTATCAATTTTAAAACTTGAGTTAAATTGTATGGTTTGGATTCAAATTTGAACCTCTAGTCTTCATACCCTCAAACTAGATGATGTAGATCATGACTTATTTTACTATATATTGATACATTGACTTTGGATTCTTCATTTGTTTCTATATTTTTTGGCAATTGATTGGCAAAAAATAGATGCAAATATTCCACATCAAATGGTTGATTATATTATTTATGATAAGATGGGTGGGTTCAAATTTTTTAAGGTGTACCAAAAATTGTCATATTGTCATTTTTTTTTTAAATTATTAGTTTTGTTTCATCTTACATGTGCATGCAAAGAGAATGATATTGATGGTTCTAAATATGTGATAGTTTAAATTATTAAAACTTAAAATATTTGACATTCTTTCTTTCATTAATAGTGATGAGAATCAAAATATTTAAATACATCACTTGGTGTATGTCCTTTTTATCTTTCTTAGTACAACTTAAAGGGGGTTTGGTGCCACATATCCATATGCTTACTTTTCATAAAAATGCAATTTTCTCACCCATGAACATCACCCATGATGTACATACATGTACACAACTAACGGAGCCCATTAGTTATTTGCTTTTACTCTGTGATCTCTTTGCATCCCCCCATTTTCATCCATTCTCAATTTGTTTATATGGTTTTTGGAGGTGGTTGATATTTTCCTTATTGTTGTGAAAGACTAGAAATTGACCAAGCTATGTTGGTTAGTAATAAATATACATGTATTTGGATCCAAATTCAAAATGGAACATTTCTTTTGTAAGAGAAATGAATATGATTTTCTTATGCACCACCATCTTGTCTAGGCCACCGTCTTAAAGAACTTATAACTCTTCTCTTTCTTAATTAATTTTTCAATTCAAGTAGAATAATATTATCAAGGTATACTCATAGCTTGCATCAATTTGGCTTTGTGACAAAGTCCATGGGTCTCCTATTGTTTGTAGAATGTTGAGCCATATGAATTGTATGCTTTTGTGCACATTAATGTAAAATCTTCAATCCTCTACAATTTTGAGTTCATCAAAGTGTCTTCTATTTCAAACAAATATATATAATTGTTAAATATTCAAGTCCAAATAATGTAGGTTCATGTCCACCATTGAATAGATTTTTTCACACTTGTCATGTAATATCCATATGTATATAATTTGCCAAGTGATAGATCATTTACCAATCTTACATCATAGATAGTGAATTTTGCCATAAATGTGCAACTTTATGGCACTATGTGCCCAAGCATCAAGTTTGTAGCCCATGTGATTGTGATTCACACCCAACACAAGTTTGTTGGGTTCATGAACTTGGGTCACCATAAAATACCGTGTGGAAAGATGGGCAACCATTTTATGCACAATTGTTTTTTGCTAGTGAAAAGGTGTTATGTTATTTTTTACAATTAAAATTAGATTTGAAGTTTCCATTTTAAAATGTTTATTTTTAAAGGTATGTCTAGGATGGCATAATATCATGTTTCAAACCACTCCTCAAACTCCCTAGGTTGACATTGACAATAACCATTTATAGTTGTGCAATTTCATTAGACATAATAACATGATTTCAATCCTTATAGTTGTTTGGCTACTTGGGTTTGTCAACAACATAAAACTACTCACATCCATTTGTATTCCTTGTATCAATCAAGCCAAACCCACAACATGACCAATGAAACATGACAATGGCAATGGTTAAAAGCTCAACGGATCCATGATGAATACATTTTAAGTTGAGTGCGAATATGTTACACCTCTCACATACACCCCCAAAAATGCACAAAATAATGGAAAAAAGCATGGATGGGGGCATGTAGGGATTTATGACATGTGCCTTACAAACACATGCTCGAAAATATCGAATTCCTATTGATACCCTCAATTTTGGATTTCGCATGACAAAAATGGAAGGTGAGGATGATGTGTTAGAAGGCCCTGAAGATGGCATATATGTCAATGGCTTATTTTTGGATGGAGCTCGTTGGGACCGTAAAAATATGTTCTTGGCCACGTCTATGCCAGGTAAGACGATAACATGTTGATGACCCCCCACAAAATAATAATTAATTAATTAATTAATTAATTATCTTCTTCCAATACATTTCCTTGTGCAAAATACCTTAGGAATGCCTATATGATGGATCCCCAACCAATACCAATTTGCAAAAATATATCAAAATTGTTAGTATGTCATGGTATCATAGAAAATATGTCAAGGTCATTGCAACTAAACAAAGGTGGATTGTGCTTAAATTCCTCAAGGAGAATTTTAGAATGAAGCAATTAGTGTAAGGAGAAGTATCCGGATAGAGAAGGAACTAATAATAATATTCCTAAATGTTTTCCATATACGTTCAACTAACTTTAATTTGATTTCATCCCAAGTCCAATTAAATTAAAATTTTCTTCAATCCAAACTTTGATGTTTTACAAAACATGTGCATGGTCCCTTAAAACACACAAATGCTTCCCCACATAATTGTGATATTATTTTTCCCTTGATGTGTAAATAGGAGAGATGAATTCCAAATTGCCTGTGGTGCATATGTTGCCAGTGGTGAACTACAAACCTCCAAGTAAAGAGTATCAATGTCCCTTATATAAAACCCATGTAAGAGCAGGTGTGCTCACAACTACTGGTGCATCTTCGAATTACATTTTGAATATTAGCCTTGCCATCGACCCTATGACAACTCCCGATTTTTGGGTTTTACAAGGAATTGCTTCCCTATGCCAAGTTGTTTAATTACACAACGATTTTGTGTATCATTATTCCATTGGATTGAAAACACTTGCATCTAAATTCCTTTTCTTGTGTAGTATATTTGCTCCATGCCCTTCAATTAACTAATTGATTGTGCATGCATGGTGTGTTTCACTAACCTTAAAAGTAAAAATTGTGTACACATATTTGTCAATTTAACATGCCAAAAGTTTTCGCCTAGTTTTTTTGGATAGATATATGTCATTGACTTCTTTTGGATGATTAGAGAATTCTTTTCAAATAGAATTTTAATAATTTATTGTTTTTTAAAAATAATTCCTCGATACATTGCTTGAAATATTGTCTTATACCAAAATTTGACATGGTTTTGTTTTAAAACATTGATCCAAATATTTAATCATATAAAAAATTGGGGAAAAAAAAACGATATTATGAATTATGAGAGGGTCATGATGAAATTGGAGCACAAAATTGAGTGTTTGTTGGCAAATGCTTGTTGATGAATATATCCTTGAGCTAGTGTAGTTGCAACCTAAAGTGAATGTTCACTAGCAAACATCTATGTGAACCACACATTTTTAATGGTCATCAATTGTTATACCAATGAATGAACGAATGATATTCACAAGAACAAACAACAAAAACATCGCTTTAAATTATGCTTGTGAAATACATACTAACACAAGTCAATGGAGATGGGCAATACAATTGTGCCATCATCAACAAACAACTATGAATGAATGTACAATATAATGAATATTAATGAATTGTACATAATTTCTTGCATTCAATATCAAGTTTTGATATGTGAACTAGTTTTGTAAATTTAAAAGGAACTTTTTGTTTTCATTTTGATTTTTTTTTAATGTGATGGAAATTTCAATGTGATTATGAGACATTAAAAGTTATTGAATTGTTGGTTTTGGTGGTTTTTTAAAAGAATTTCAAACTTAGTTTAGCTAATTGCTAGTTCCATCTATTCTACAGACCTTCCTATCATAGATTATGTCCTAGTGATTCCCAATCAAAACTTGTCCCAAAATAAACTAAAAGGCACATCTTGCTTGTTACATTTTCATAAAAATGACAATTTATGGATTATCAAAAGAACTAGACCTCATGTAAACAAGAACTAGAGTAATAATTTGATTTTGATTTTGATTCTAGTGTGTTGAAATTTAAAATTCAACTTGCAAAATGTATGAATGGCTTTTCCATAACAGAATTGATACCATTGATGTGAATCAACTCATTAGATACAAGTGTTATCGCATTTGTGGACAACAATTATATCACTTATGTTTTAGTGTATGTTTTTCTTATATTAATTTTATCACATGTTTCATTTTGTATGGGGTTCACACTTGAACCGCATGATAACCTATTTTTATTATTTTTGCAATCTTTTTGTAATAAATTTGCTTGGATTAAATTGTAATTGATGGCAATGGTTGGGTGTGTGAGTGCTAAACAAGGATAATAATGGGTTCTTATATTTCAAACACAATGAATATATAATAAATGATTACAAGATGATCTCCTCACATTCTATTGTGCAATTTCATTTGGCATGTGTATGCCATTCTTTCATGTTTTGTTTCTTTTCATAATATTAAAGCATGCTTTTGTTGGCGATGAATATTAATATGGAGCTCATGAGCATAGCAAATGAAATACCAACATTTTTATAAAAAATTGCCACAACATTTTCAATTGATTTCAATTGTACTTGAACACACATGAGTAAAATCTTAATAATTGGAACAAACATGTCACATGGGCATATTATTTGTAAACAAATAAACATGACATCTAATTCAAACAATAGTTGCAAATCATGCCTACATGGTACAATAAGTTACAATTTCGTTTTGCAAATATATACATGCATAGTCATATGATGCCCATGTTTTGGTTACAATAAATTATATAACATTTTCATGTAGCAAATTATTTTTTCTTGGTCATGTTGGATCATAGACAACATCCATCAAATGATGTAGATCGTGTGTGTACACATGGTATTTCCTAATATGTTGGAAGAAATTATGTTTAAGTTATCATAATTATGGTTGCAATTTGGCCACATGGCACTAACTAATTATTCTAGTATCAAGTATACATATTCAAGGACATTTTTTACATATTCATGTGGGGTTCCAAAAGTGCATCAATATGAATAGAGATGTAATACCATTTGACAACATTAATTACAAGATAGGATATGTATGATAACCAATTCGCAATTGCATGCGAAACAATAACAATGAGTACCCGTGCTCTTAGGAAGGGGTTCAAGCCAACAATGGTGACAACCATCAAATGTTGAATAGAATTTGCATGTAACCAATGAAACGGTTGATTCCAAGAAGGTTCATTTTTTCCCCATTGGGATGTGCATTAAAAAAAATTAATTGTATGCTCACCATGTTCCCAAATGTGTTCCCAATAACACCATCAATTTATCCCATATGGCTTGCCCAAAGTTTTCACATTTTCACTTATATAGGTCGGCCAAAGGGGTGGCACACAACTTCACATTAAAACATATATTTTGTGGAGTTTCCCAAGTTTTGTTGGGAGGTTATGGGCCAATCAAAATGGTTCAATGTCCATCTTGTTGCTCCATTTGCTAGGGTAAATCTCTCTTTTCTTGCGTTTCATTGCAAGAATGTTCATTTGTGTAGAAGTTTTCATTGTTTACATAATGTTTGATATTTTTGTATCCATTGCCAAAGCATGTTGTTTGATCACAATGTTTTACTATTTTTTCATTTTAACACCATGTTTAGATTATATTCATAGGTATGCAATTTCACAATGTGTTGCACTATAGACTAATGTTAATTGTTATATTTTGACAAAGATAAATGTGGTTGAATTTGAATTATGATTGAGGTCTTGATGATGTTGTGCATTGGTGGGTGCAATGAATTATAGAATGTAAATTTTCATCTTGTAAGTGACGTGGTTTCTTTCCCTTTAAAACCTATGTAATTGGATAATAACATGTATGTTTTGTATGCATTAATGTTTTTATTTTTGTTTGCTTACATTTATATGTGCATTTGTCTATTGTCTTCCATTTATTTAATGTAATAAATTGGCGTTTATCATTTGTTTTCCATTTGCATTATGGGGAAAGGAACTTGATTGAAAGAATGTGCATTTTGTGTCTACTTGCAATTGCATGTGAATTTGACTTGGGCTCATAACTTGGGCTTAATCATTTATTTGGAAAACTTCTATTTGTCTCTGGAGGAAGGAACTTGATTAAAAGAGCATGCATTCTCTTTTTGTTGTTTGAATGCATCTTGATTTTGCGTTCATGGGTTGGGTTCAATCATTTCTTTTGATGGTTATTGTTTGTTTTTAGGGGGAAGGAATTTGATTTATATTACATGCTTGATTTGCAATGGATATATCAACAAAAGTTATGTTATTGGAGTGTCATTTTCAATTGAATTGAAATGTTGTTGATGTGAACAGTTTGTTCATTTCTCTTTAGATTCAAACTCAATCACTAAAACAACCATCACAATCAATCTTTTTTGGAATTCAAGCAAACTCCTTGTCACCATAAAGATGTAACGATACAATAATCATATATTATTTGACTTGGTGGGTCATTGATAATGGGTTGTTGATATTTGATGATGGCATACACCTTTTGTGTGTGATATCATTTATGTGTTTAATAAAAAGAAATACTTCAAAAAACAATGGTAACAAGAATTATGAACCTTTTAAAAAGTTCCAAGACTCTTAGGCAATGTAACATTTCTTGAGGCCAAAATGCTACAAAGGAATGACAAGGATATTCACAATGTGAAATTCATTGTGTGTTTTGCAATAGCATTAAAGACTTTATTATAGGGCCCAAATTGAATACACACAAAAATGATGAATGTGAGGTTTCCTCCAGTGAAACCACAACCATAAAGAAAACATTTTTGAACACAAGTTCATGTTTTTAAAGTGGGCAAGTTGATTTTTATTAAAGATTTGACAAGTATATTGAACATTATAATTAAGCACCATTTTTAATTAGTTGTTGAACTTCATGCCTATACATAGCCAATGTTTTGATTTGTTGTAAAACTTTGCACCTAGACACAATCTTTAACATTGGCAATGTGTAACGTGTAAATGGAACGAAACCCAATTTTTGAATTGAGCTTAAATTTCAAACTCACACCGAAATGACATTTCAAAAAATTAAAATGTCAAACTAGGATAAAAGGTTGTCTTAAAAACAAAAAACCACAAAACATTGGTAACAACTTAATTTCATTGTTGGTAAGTGGTTACTTAAGTTGATGTTTGAAATCTTGGATCAACTTGTGCAACAATATCTTTGATATATTATGAGGGGTGAAAACACACTTGGGGGGTGTGGGGGGGCACTTTGGGCATTTTGACAACATGTATGTAATGTATATTTTTGCAAAACATGTTGCATTTAATTTTGGGTTTCACTTTTGGTGTTTAGGCTTGATATTTTGATTTTCACAAAGTTAATGATATCTAATAATATTTGAAAAAAGAAATAAACTTTAAAAGATTAAATTCAAATAATAATGGATATGTTTATGGTATATGTAGTATAATAGAACATGTTTATGTTTTTGGATTGCAGTAGGTTTGGGTTTGAGTCAATCATTCAAAAAATGTTTGAAATGAAAATATAATAAAGGACCCACCTCACATATCTTGT
Source organism: Sphagnum contortum (assembly GCA_963920785.1). Taxonomy (NCBI): domain Eukaryota; kingdom Viridiplantae; phylum Streptophyta; class Sphagnopsida; order Sphagnales; family Sphagnaceae; genus Sphagnum; species Sphagnum contortum. The sequence goes on from OY987278.1 coordinate 12,784,921, forward strand.
CATCTTCCATTTGAAAGTGAGAGTTTGTCAAAATGGTAATTTACCACATACTTATTGTCATCACCCCCAAAAACACCAATTTGTGATATGATAATTATCAAACCCTTCACATGGCTCACAAACTTATTCCAATCATATGGAATCACGATGTTTAATAAATACTGCAAATTTTATAAAGACTACAAATAATTTCAATCATTTTTTTAGTATTTTTTAAAAAATTAATATGTTGTGACATTTTTTTTTTTGCACAAATATACTTTAACATCACATCATATTATATTAAAAAGTGTAATGTTTTTGGAATTTGAATTATTTGGGTTTTGACCTACCATAATATGCAAAAACATTGTAAAAATCTTTCATAATAATCACATGATTGAAGTTTAAACATGAGACCTTTAAAAAACAATATAATGTGACAACAATCCCCCCCCCCCCCCCCCCCCGCTCTCCCCATAATGTGCTTTCACTCGAAGAACATTTGGATCGATTTTAAATGAATCTAATAAATGTGCAACATGGTGTTTTTTTTACTTTTTGTGTTATATTCACAGTGTCAACCATCCACAAGAAGATCTAGCTAAATTTGGTTACATGACATGTAGGTTAATATTTTTTAGTAATCATGATGTCTTTGGCAACTTGCAAGATCATGCACTCCAAACCTAGTGGACCCAATCCAAAAACCTTGATTTTTTGGTAAAACATGCATCCATTTAATGGATATGGGCCATTGAATTGATTTATATGACTTATATGATTAAATTTATTAACTAGTAACATGTTGCTATGTGCATGGCCTATGCAACGTAGACTAGGTCACATAGCTTAGATAGGCATCTAAACTACCTAAATTAGCCTATGTAAGCTAGGAACCTAGGTTTAAAAATTACACAAGTTGCAAGAAGTATGATTTGATTGCCACATGATCTCCTCATTGAAGGACAAAGTCCTTACCATTATACCACGATTCTTTATATATTATGAAGTATCGCCATATCATCATAAACATTTTTTCCTAACTTTCTTAAATTTCACAATGATTTAAAACCTATTTAGGTTTACATGGTTTGCTTAGAAACTACCGAGGGGCTACTTAACTCTATATAAATTTTCCTACATTTACTTAGGGTTTATTTAAGCCTATCTAGGCTTGCAAAATTTTACGTAAAGGTAACCTAAGGTTACCTAAGGGCTACCAAAGTTTAACTAAGAGCTATTAAAGTGTATGTAAGGCTATTTATGTAGTTTTTAGGTCAAATTATGCTTACATCTAGGGGCTACCTAGGCGTACATCTAAGGGCCTACCTAAGCGTGTTTAATGAATACCTAAGGACTACTTAGGTCCATTTAAGCCCATTTAAGGTTATTTAAAGCTTGCCTAGAGGTCTACCTATGGTATAACTATTTAGCACAAAAAACAAATCTTAGGTTTTTCCACTATCCAAATTTCACAATATTTTCAATCAAAAAGGATAAAATTCATTAATATGTATGTAACTTTTATGATTTTAGTAAAAAACGATTAGTTGATTAAGACCTTTTAATGAAATTTGTTTTAGTCATTTTAATAATGATGTGTTGCACTATGTAATTTTTTAATTTCAAGAATTTGACATGGATATTACAAGGTCCAAAGGTAATATGACGTGCATTAACATGCCATGTCATCATGTAATCTTCTAAACATTTATTAACATTTCTTTTTTTTCTTTTCAATCATGGACTATATTGTTTTCACGACATGTCATGACAAAAACACATGAAGTGATTTTTTGTTTTTGTTAGCAAAAGGTTTGAACTGTTCACCACCACTATACATGTTTGTATATTATATGTTTTTGATTTATCAATGTATGTACATAATATATACATTAATGTACACATTCATCAAAGGTTGAAACCAATACCTCATGGAGATGCACCAAAATCTTAACCACTAAACCACTTCAAGATTTAACATAAAAGAAAAAAAATGAATTTCATTATGCTCAACATGAAATTGTTTAGGCAATTCGAACTCGAACATACATTTTATTGAAATGCTACAAATGAAAACATGAATTTGAAACTTATCAATAATGTATTCATAAAAATAATTATAATTAAAATGATTCAATTCAAAGAGTTTAAAAAAACTTACAATAACATGTTATGAATAAATCTATAAATCTAAATTCCAACAATGCAAAAATCTAACGATCCAACAATCTTCTTAACTTGGATTCGATTCAATATGAATTCAAAAGTGTTTTCATTAAATCTTTAACACAATTATTTTCATTATGTAAAATAAATGTCCAAGTTTTGAATAATACAAGTTTTTTTCCTTATTATTATTATTTTTGCAAATTTTTATTTATATATCACTTTTGCAAAGTTGGAAACTTGTTTAAATCTTTCAATATTATGTTGACAAAATACTAACTTAAATTTGATTTGGGGGGGGGGGGGGGGGGGGGAGAAAAATCATTTGTTGATCCCCCCCCCCCCAAATAAGTTGCACAAAATTGGCCACAAAGAAAAAACATTAATTAAGTAATTAATGCAACCATTTTCCATTAAAGATCGTATTTGTTTAACAACAATAATGATAAAAAAAAAATTTAATTACACAACCATTACTAGGAAAGTGGAGTGTAATTCACTAGACTATTTAATTGTGGAATCATAAAAGTGAATTAGTTCAGTATAATTTCAGTGCTTTTACTTTCATTGGTGAAAATGGTTCATTATACGGTGTACATGTTTACTAAGGGTGAAGTTTGTTTATTAAGGTTATTTTTTTAACATTATTAAAATAATTATTGAAAAATCTCTAGTTAATTGGGTTAATAAGCCAACTATGGTATTTTGGTAAGCTAGGTACACATTTTTTGTAGGCATGTCTAGGATTAGGGTTGCTTACAAATGATAATCCCATTGATAAGGTTTAGGATATAGGTGAATAGTGTTAGTCAAATTTTGAAATTGTGGTTCTGTTATTCATTCTAGTAACAACATTCCTCCATCATCTTATAACCATACCAATGTTTCCTTTAGATTATCACCAGCTTTGATACCAAAAACAAGGGCGAAAAAAAAGGAGCAGAAGCAGAAGCAACAAGAGCTTCTCCTCCTCCGCGGCGGCGCGGGAGAAATAATCTGGCCGCAACACTAGTACTGATAGGGACACTCATTTCGTCACCCGAGAAGCAGCATGTGTTAGATCCGACATAGTGTGTCATAATAGCAGCAGCTGTTGTTGTGCGCGGGTAGAGGAGGTTCTACCTACATATCTGCTGCTACACAGGAGAGAAAGTTCTTGGAAACAAACTGGCGAAAGGGATGCCCGTCGAAGACCAATAGAAGAACTCACCAATGCTACTGAAAGCGAAGAAGAACAAGAACAAGAACAAGAATACGGTGATCAATTGCACACGAAACAGTATGAGGAGCTAGAGGAACCGCTTCCGCAAACCAAGCGGGAGGCGCTGGCTGCGATGTATCTGGAACTGGAGAAAGAGAGAAATGCGTCCGCGACGGCGGCAAACGAAGCCATGGAATGATTGCACGTCTCCAAGAAGAAAAAGCCGTAGTGCTGATGGAAGCTAGACAGTTCTAGCGGGTGGTGGAACAGAGGTCGATGCACGATCAAGAAGCGATCGAGGGTCTGCGAGAGGTCATTGCAAGGATCGAAAAGGAGAAGCGTGAACTGGAAGAGGAAAACGAGTTCTACAGATCGAGGTTACTCCGTGCGCAGATAGAGGAGAGCATACGTGCTCGAAGGATGCTGTTGCTTACCGCACCTTCCTTTTCTGCTGAAGACAGAACAAGAAGAAGCCGAAGCCTTCTTCTTCAGAAATCGCCTTCATCAACGTCCATGGGAAAAGAAAAATTTCCTGCTAATGTAAGGCCTGCTGCAGCATATGTCCAAGAAGAAGAGCAATCGAGATTTACAGGAAGAACAATCAAGTCGAAGAAACATCTTCGGGGTCCAATTGTTCGAGAAGAAGCATCTCCGGAACGTGGACTGCCTCAGCTGGAGGATTCGAGCATCACACCTGCAAAGGGCAGTGATGTGAATGCTACATCTTGGGCAGTTTCTCAAGTGGTACAAGCGCGAACGGACGCAGTCATCGGGGGAGGAGGTAGTAAGGCATTAGGGTTAGGGTTCAGCAGCAGAATAGATACAACAACAACGAGTTCGCCCATGGCAATGGGTGGTAACAACAAAAAGAAGCAAATTAGCAGAGCACCGGCTTTGGCAGTTTTATCTGGGAAGGAGGGGGCGTTGCAGAAGGTGAGTCTGATTCAGCTCAAGTCTCCGAGATTATTTCGGCAGAGGACTTAAATAGCACCTCTGAGGAAGTTGAGAGCACCATTAGCAGCAGCAGCAATTCTGGACTTCACCGGAGATCTCGAAAGTTAGCGACGATGATGTCGGTCGATGAGAATAGTAGCCTTCTCTCAGCTGCTACGCCTAAGAACGACGAAGTGCAAAAAGTGTCAGAGCCTAAGGCTACTGCACATAGCCGAATGAAACACACCCAGCCTGCAAGCACACCATCTCACTTTCAGATCCGAGAAAGCCCTCTTAGTTCAGATGCAATCTTCAACCAGGCAAAATTCTTCTTTTTTTGGCATTTCTTGTTTGTTCTCTATCATCTATTAGTATATCTTTGGGTGCCTAATATGCTTCTTTCTTCATGTTCTTTATCCTGCATCCATATACTCTCTGTCTGAATCCAGTTCTGGAATCTATACAATCTGGTGTGTGGGCATGGCAATAATTGGAGCAGAGTCATGAAGGGCTGTTCAATCTGTGCCTTGTTATCCTGATTGTAGTTAATAGTTGGCTCATTATAGAGAATCTAATGAAGGTGTTTCTCCACAACTCTCTTCTACCTATCTCTGCATATAAAGATATTCTTGTGTGAGTTATTTGCTGCAATCTCAATCTAGTTTTGTTCTTTTGAATCATATCAATCAGTTGTCATGAATGCATGTGTCTTAACACCAAGAGCAGGAGTTAAGATTTCCAAGACTTCAAAGCATCTTTCACGAAAGTATCTGCTATGGCCAAGGCGGGTGACACATCTCTTGAGGCATTGCTGAAATGCATTTCCCACATGTGTCTCCATTTTCACTATCTGCTTAAAGATTGATATCTTGTTTGAGCTGAAAGGACACTTTGTGGGATGTTGTTTGGACAGTATGGACTGCTAATACAAGCTGGTTTCTGGTTTAGCTCAAGGTCATTGAAGGATTGGCCTCTACTGATGTGTGGGTAATTTGCTTCTGGACTTCTCTTTGTCTGAAACCAGATGTTAGCTTATGTTTCAAGCATTCATTTTTTCTTGTTATTGATGGTTCATCAATGGTTGATTGATGTGTTCAGAAGGAAGTAGAAGGACATAGGAGCATAAACAAAGGGGGTATAAGAGGAAGTTTGAAGAGATTAATGAAGAGGCTATTGGTAGGGCTTTTGAAGCAGAATTACATAGAGACACAAGCAAATAGGTTGACAGAGTAAGAATCTTCCAGTAACATTTTGTTGCCAGTTTCCACTAAATGGGTTTTCTGTTGCAATCTGTAGGTTAACACTGCCAGTTTTTCCAATTTCTGCATTGTTGGTGGAGAAGTTGAAGTTGTACACACCAATCTCTGAAGAGGTATTTTTGTGTATGTGATATTGCTTACAAATAGGCACTGTTTTCTGGAGATTTTATGCTCACAATGTGATGAAGGGCTGCACTTAATCTGTCATGTCACCTTAGACCTAGAGCTGCTGGGCTTTGAAGTCGGTCTTTATGCTTCTTTTTTTGTTGGTATCAGTTCCAGGTAGAAGATAATAATGGGTTGTTTACCTGTGCAGTTTGTAGCCACTTTATACCTCATCATCACCACTGCAGGAATCCTCTATCATGGCATGGATCTACAATGATATATGGGCTCTTTTCAAAAATTAGAGTACACCAACATTAAGGTGCTGGTTTGATGGCTAATAGCTATTAGAGTTACAATAGCTTGGCAAATGTATGCCCAATATAGATATGTGCTAGTGCCAGTTCAGGGAGGTAGTGTCAGCTACTTATGACTTCCTCTACTGGCTGCAGGGTACAATCAGCCGTGTTGTCAGGCCTCATCCTAATACTGATTGCAGTAACTGGATGGATGAAACTTGTGTCTTATGCCCACACAAATGCCGATGTGTGAGCCCTTATCAAGGCTGGAATGAAGGTATGTTTGGGCACTTGATTGCAGCACATCAACCAGTCACCAGGCTGGATGCACAGCAAAGGGTTCAAGTAGACGGGACCTTCCATGAAAGCACTGGTGTCATTTTCAGAAGGAAAAGGCCTGGTTGTCATTAAGTGTGAGATAGTTAGGAGAATTAGAAATGTGCACCAATTCTTGTTCTGAATGGAGCCCGAATAGTAAGGGTTTAAATTGAAAAAAGTAGAGGCTTCAGAAAGATTGGTGATTCAAAATGAGTTCTTTACACTCTTTCTATCATATTATAAGCATTCAATATTGTCAAAGGGAATGTTATTGGTTCTCATTCACAGGTATTCATCTGAGGTACTTTTGATTTTGTACTTTTCTTCAAATTGACAAGCAGAAGGTGGGTATGTAGCAGCCAGCTACACCAGAGACTGCAGCCAAGGTTGAATACCCTGAGAACATCAACTTCAGAAACATGGCCTACTTCATGATGGCTCCTACTCTGTGTTACCAGGTAAGGTAAACCTGTGTCTTCCAGAGTTTCAAGGGGCACTGTGCAAGCTGTAGTATATTGCATTCTCCTAGTCATACAAGTCTACATTGTTGGGTTCTGGCTGCTGGTTTCAGACTCCTAAAGGTTATTGTAGAAACTTATTGATCTGAACTGGGTTAAATGCTTCCAACTTCTGGTGCATCTTTGCTGACTTTGATTTGTATCATATTGGATGTATGAGGGTTCCTTTTAAGCAGCTGTTAATGCCATTATACTAGTTGTGCCTGTGTCCTTTTATTTTGTTTTGCATTATATTCTGGTCTTCTTTTGTGTGAAACTCATGTTTGTGAAGGAAACATTTTCCATCATACAAACTGTCCTGTGGTTTGCAGTTAAGCTATCCCAGGTCCAATACAGTTCGAAAGGGATGGGTGCTGCGGCAAATAGGGAAGCTACTTGTGTTTGTGGGGCTCACGGGCTTCATCACTGAGCAGATATACAATTATCCAATATTCACTTGATGTCTTTCTTTTATGCAATTGGTGGGGTTCATAAACCTGTGCACTGGCAAGTAACAAAACTTTTTATCATCAAACGTACATTCAACATCTGGATCTGCTTTACAGTCCTATTTGCCATCTCATTATGTTCCAGTCACTGGAGTTCCTCTATCTCTGTCCTATCTCCAAGTTGCATATATAACACAGGTCTATTGGCTTTTTGGCATTGTGGCAGTACATTAATCCAACAATCAAGAACTCCCAGCACCCTCTTAAGGGCAACCCTTTGTATGCATTAGAAAGAGTTTTGAAGCTTTCCATTCCAACTCTCTACGTTGGCTCTGCTTTTTCAACTGTTTCTTTCACTTGTGGTAAGCATGTAAAGTCAATTTTATCTTTCTCTTACGCTTGAAGCTGCTTATGTCTCTCATATTTCTAGTTAGCTTTGTGTCTCCTTGTTTATTTTCTTTCCCTTTCCTCTGCATATTTCTTGGGTACCTTGCATGAAATTGTTGTGAAGTATACTCCCATTCATGTACTCATGGTTTCATGAAAATTTCCATAGCAGCCAAGAGTTGGCTGCTATTATTTGTGACTTTATATTTCATGTTCCTTGTAAATCAGTTGAAGATGAGCTCGCAACATCAACGTCCTGCTCCTCCTTCAGATACATCAGAAGGAACAGCCGAGAGTCTTGAGAAAGTCCAGGAGGCCACCGCCTCTGAGATTTCAGAGAGAGCATTGGAGGAGGAAAGGAGGCTGTCTGTGTTGGAGTATGTGTGGAAACTAGAAGAGGAGTTGCATCAGCAGGCAGGAAGACGACCTGCAACCACCCCTGCCCCTACTACTGGTGGCAGATCTAAAAGCGTGGGAGTGTCAAGATCTAAAACCCAAAGTCCAGTTGAGAGAACAATGAGCTCAGAAGAGACAGCCACAAACGCAGCAGCAACTATGATGTGTGCAATCACTGACAATTTATCAATTGTGGCAAAGACTTTATGAAGATGGGAAGACTACCAATGAAAGACACTTGGATGCATTCTCTTCTGAGGAGCAAGATGGCAATGCTACCAGTCATATCCAACATACTCTTCGCGTTGATGAAGGCAAAAACAAAGAAAGACAGCAAGAGGCTGGCACATCTATACTTAGTGGTGAGGAAACACTTGGACAATGTAGTGATGAGGTACTTTTTGAGCATGATATCTATGAGGTACAGGAACCAGCTTATGAGCCACAGGGAGTTGCAGGAGACTTAAGCCGGCGAAGGCATGTGAATTTATAGATTAGGAAAACTCGACCTTCTGTTCTTTCTAGATGAGGATATAAGAGATAGGAATGAAATGGAATATGTACGTGATGACTTTACAGTGCCACTATAATAAAACTAACAGTTGTTGTGCTGCCATGTGGCATACTATAAACGGTATGGTGAAAACCCTAAACCCTAACCCTAACAGTGGGACCATGTGACACATGGCGATTCAAACTCTCAAAATATTAATTGCATTTGTAACTACATTGACTAGTGTTGTAGGTTGATTTAACTAATAGGTGTAATTTCCACCTGAATTTGGACATCACTTGTTTCCATCTTGTTTCACTAGCTTAATTGACCTGTCCGTAGCAATTGGTCCCCGGTCACTAGGGGATTAACCTATACTTAAGTTGTTTTACCATGATTAGCTTGTAGTTAATCTGTCCTAGTTCACTCAAATCTGAGTGAAATACAAGGTGAACTTAGCCACATCTAGCTAGTAGTGAACATAAACTTGAAAAAATATCCCAACATATATATATATATATATAGGTTGCCTTTCTATACATAATTTGGTGAAAATTTGGCATTAAATAGTTGGAATACCCACCCCCCTTCCCAACATTATTATTTTATTTTTATTTTTTTGGTGGATTTTTTGTGCAAATTAGTGATTTTTTTGATGAAAATTTTGGAAAATAATGAAAGTTCAAGGAAATATTACAAAAGGATCAATCTTTTTTGAAACTTTTAAACACGTGAATAAAAATTTAGGGTGTTATATATTAATTTTTGGGTTAAATGAATTTAATTGCTTCTAAACTATTGTAATATATAAATATATATATATAGGGTATGTCATAGTTTCAAATTATAAAATTATACAAAATATAGGGTGGCTTAAATATGCATATAAAATAGGGAAATAATATGGTTTTAAAATTAGGTTAAAAATTAACCTAACACCACCCAAAAAAATCTTTTTTGATGCATGTGGTTTAAAACTCCATTTAATGACCTCACTTGGGAAAATTGTAAACAATAAAAATTTATCAAATGTTTGAAATCACAAATTTGTAAAAATCAAAAGATTATTTAGTTAGAACATTAAAATTTATAATTTAAAAATTTAAATGGGATTAAACTTTACATGTATGAACATTTTGATCAAATCATTAATTCAAATATAAATGTGACACATGCTAGTAGTTTATGCATTTATTTCAAAAAATTATGATGAATACAAAATACAATTAATGAATGATGGATTTAACACATTCAAACGGAATGATTCAATTCATGTACAAATGTTGATAGTTTAAAATACATGAAATCTTAAATTATTGCATGTGTTTTAATAAATTATGGTAAGTGTAAAATGTAACTCATGAATGACAGTGTCAATGTGATAAAAATGTATGGTACAACTCATGTACCATGTTGATAGTTGAAGAGATATCAAAAAATCATTAACGCGTTAAAATTAATAAAATTAAAAGCTACCTTAATTTTCACATTAACAATTTGAATACATTACAAAATGAAATAGGGTCCAAATTATATTATGAAGTGAATAATGTAATGAATGTTATAACTATAAATGTTGCGGACATCAACTCACACAAAAATTGGAAATAACACTGGAAGCTTCGGAACTAGAACCAATAACACAACAACTCACACAAAACTGAGAATAACACTTGAAGCTTCAGAACTAGAATCAATAACACAACAACTCACACAAAACTGGGAATAACACTTGAAGCTTCAGAACTATAATCAATAACACAACAACTCACACAAAATTGGGAATAACACTTGAAGTTTCAGAACTAGAATCAATAACACTCAAAGAAAGAAAGCTGGAAGTAGTATTGATATTGGAAGAGCAAATACAACTGGTGTTGACAAGAGTGAGGGACAAAGTTTCGAGGTCCTCTATTTATACTGCTAAGATATTATTGGAAACTCCAATGCTAAGATACTATTGGAAACTCCAATGTTGGAAAGTTGGCTCCACTATCACTGCTACTGTCACGTTCGTGACATCACCCCCCCCTTCAAGCAACGAGTTCCCACGAGTTGTTCTATTTATCTTATCAAAAAACAGAAACTAAAAATCTATTACAAGAAGTCGACGTGATATTTACATGGTGTGATGTTGATCCAGACATGTTGGATTCAAATATCTTTGGCACTTGGTTTTGTTGGGTACTGACGATGAAATTTGTTGATCATTTTGGGAGCATTGGCAAGATTAGCAACAGGTTCCCAAATTTGCTCGCTTATTTCATAGCCCTACCAATGTACAAGATATTCTAATCTCCTTCGATTGATGCGGGAGTCAATGATCTTAGAAACTTCAAATTCTTCTTCTCTGTTAATCTCGATTGGTGGTGGAGGTGCTAGCAACCGTCCTGGAATAGTCGATTCTTTATATGGTTCAAGCAAAGAAACATGAAACACTGGATGAATTTTCATAAATGATGGCAGGTCCAACCTGTATGCTACCTCGTTGACCTGCTTACTCACGTGAAAAGGTCCAAGACGACGATAGTCAAGTTTGTCGCTCGGTCGGCGAGTCTTCAAATTGCGACATAAAAGCCAAACTTTATCTCTAACCGAAATGTTTGGATTCTGCTTTCAAGATTTGTTTGCATTTCTCTTCTGCCGCTCTTGAGCTTCTACAAGCCTTGCTTTCATGTCCTTGTGGATTTCCAGAAGTCTGGTGACCAGATCTTGCGCAGCCAGATTTTCTGCCAAACTCAAGTTTAAAGAGTCAAATCGTGGATGATATCCATAGTTTGCGAAGAACGGAGTTTGGTGGATGGATTCTTGAAATGTATTGTTGTAGGCAAACTCTGCGACTAGAAATAGATCCACCCAATTGTCTTGATGGTAGTTGATGAAGCACCTTAAATATTGCTCCAATACTTGATTCACTCATTCGGTTTGTCCATCCGTTTGAGGATGATACGCTGATGATAGATTGGTCTTCACTTGTAAGATCTTGAACAGGGATTGCCAGAACTTGGACGTGAACTGCGTACCACGATCAGATATGATATCGTTGGGAAGTCCATGATATTTGTACACATTCTCCAAGAAAAGTCGTGTCGTTTCTTTACATGTGATAGTTTTGTTGCAAGGCACAAAGTGTGCCATCTTTGTCAACCGGTCCACCACAACAAAAATTGAATCAAAAGATTTGGACTTTGGAAGGTCCACAATGAAATCCATGGATATGGATGTCCATGGGGTTTTTGGAATCGGCAGCGGTTGGAGTAACCCGTATGGCTGATGACGAGGGATCTTGGATCTAGAGCAGGTGTCACACGTTGTGACATAGTCCTTCACAGTTTTCCACATTTGGGGCCACCAAAAGTCTCTGGATATCAGCTCCATAGTCTTGTTGTAACCAAAGTGTCCAGCCGATGGAGAGTCGTGTCGAGACTAGAGCACTTGGAGTTGACATTGACCTTCAAGGACATAAAGTAGTCCCTGGTAGTATAACAGCCCGTTGTGGAACTGAAATCTTGGATCAACATTATGCGATCTAGAACCCTGTGAACTGGAAGTAGGGTGATCCAGGGATTCTGAATCTGAGCCTGGACTGGGAAATTCTCTAGGATTGAAGATGCCAGCATTGTTTTTCAATTTCAAAACCAAAGGATCAAAGTTTAAACTTACTCGAATATCTTGTAGAAAAGATGCATCCACCAAAGTTGTGGTGCATATGATCTTCAACTGAAGTTGCTCGGGCTTGATAAGGGTAATCTTTTGTTGGTCGTAAGCTACATCTCCTTCCCTTGGTGCAAGATACGGTCGTCGGGAAAGAATGTCAAACTGAATTTGCTTGGAACCGGGACGGTATGTGATGACAAAGTTGAAGCGCGAAAATGATATACTCCAACGAGCTTGTCGTCGATTCAATACCTTGGCAGACATGAAATATTCAAGGTTCTTGTGATCAGTGTGGACCGTGACTGGATGTTGAGCTCCTTCAAGAAAATGACGCCACTCTTGGAACAAGTCAACAATGGCTAAAAACTCCTTGTCGTGAATCTCATAATTGATCTCGACAGCAGTAAATTTTCGTGAGTGAAACGCGACAGGGTGGAGGCATTCGTCTTTGTCTGGTTGTGAAAGGATCACTCCAAGGGCAAAGTCAGAAGCATCCGTTTCTAGAAAAAACGGCTTCTAGAAGTTAGGATGCGTCAGAATAGGCGCCGTTGTAAACGCCTTCTTCAGAGTTTCAAATGTTTGGTTTGCTTCCACATTCCATTCGAGCTTGTCTTTGCAAGTCAATCGAGTCAACGGAGCGACAATCTTGGAATAGTTTCGGATGAAGATTCGATAGAAGTTTGCAAAATCGAGGAAGCATTGTACGTCCCGAATGGTAGCCAGTTTCTTCCACTTCATAACTGTCTGAATTTTCTATGGGTCCATGGATAGACCCTTTCCATAAATGATGTAGCCCAAGAATTTGACTTGGGGTTGGTGGAAAACGCATTTCTCCAGCTTGGCGTATAGTCCAGTAGTGCGCAATTTCTCCAATACTAGTCAGACATGATTGATGTGCTCTTCTTCATTCTTGGAGAAAACCAATATGTCGTCGAGATAACATACAACAAAATCATCTAAAAATTCTCGAAATACGTCGTTCATCAAGTGTTGAAAGACGGCAGGTGCATTGGTAAGACCAAAAGGCATGACATTATATTCAAAGTGTCCGTACTTAGTTCGGAACGTCGTCTTCCATTCGTCACCTTCCTTAATATGTACTAGGTTGTACGCTCCACGAAGATCAAGCTTGGTGTAGATCTTTGCTTGACCGAGTTGGTCAAGAAGTCCTGAAATAAGCGACAATGGATACTGGTTCTTGATTGTGACCTTGTTTAGTCCACGATAATCCACGCACATCCGAAGGGAGCCGTCTTTTTTTTTGACAAACAGGATAGGAGCTCCAACATGTGACTTGGAATGTTGAATGAAGTTCTTCGTGAGATTTTCATCAAGGTAATATCGTAATGCAACAAGCTCGTTCTAAGAGAGGCTGTAGATTGGACCAAAGGGAGGTTGCACATCTTCTTGGAGTTCGATGCCACAATCATAAGGTCGATGCTGAGGAAGTGTATCAACGTTCTTCTACTCAAACACGTCTCGATACTCCTCATATTTTGTTGGTAACTTGGTTGGTTCTTGAACAGGTTGAGATGTCTGAATTGCATAAATTACAAACATATTCCCATTATTGGCAACACTCATAAAGGTTCGGGCACCGACCATCAACAGAACTTCTACCGCGGACCCTTGGACTTGGTAAAGACACGGATTTGGAACATTCCTAAGGTGTTTAGACGAAATATGAGAAACTATGGTTCGATATGTTAGTTTTCGTTTTTTTCCAATCTATATCCGGGTTAATCATCTCTAACCAAGAGAGACATAAGACAAGAGGATTAGAGGGAGAACTAATGATATTGAATACAATAGTACTTCGGTGCACTTCTAGGATAATGTCTAAAGGTTTAGTTTCGTGAGTGACATCTCCTGAAATCAAAGGTCTACCGTCGATAACCTCTACTGCCACAGGGGATTTCTTGAGGACTATAGGAAGATTATGACGTTTTACAAGATTTTTATCAATAAAACAAGCAGAGGCTCCGGAATCTAACAAGGCTTTAACTTTTATGCTATGTGGATGAAAATCTATTTTAAGCGGGATATTAAAACAACGAGAAGGTTCAAAGGATAAGATAGGACCTGATGACGTGGTAATATTGGTCAGTCGCACGGTCCCTAATGTGACTGGCTGCTGTCGTTTTCCAACTCGATTTCCTCCTGTTTTGGCTCAGAAGTGCTCAAGGTGTATCGAAATTTGTGTGCCTTTGGCCCCTAAGGTTTCAAAGGGCAGTTGTTTAAGTTGTGATCCTTGCCTCCACAATAAAAACACAAGTGCTCCCTACAACGTTGTTCTTTCTCTTCTTCGATTAGCTTCCTAATTCTCGAAATGTCAATTTGCATGGGCTCTGGGGTCAAAGTGCTTGAAGATGTTTGGCGGGTTGGAGCTATGTAGTCCGCTCGATATGATCCAAAGAGCAGTCGTCGCTCCTATCGCTGCTCGAACAACCGATTGTCGCAGTCGATTGCTTGAGTAATGGCTTCCAACAGAGTAGTTGGTTTGGGTAGGTTTAACAATAAGGTTTTGATATCATCGCAAAGTCCCCATCGAAACATGGTGATGAGAGTTGTGTCATTCCAATCGAAGTCACATGCAAGTTGTTGAAATTTTGCAACGTATGCTGAAGCTGGGCGTGATTGTTGTTGCAGTGTTCGAAGTTTTGTTGTTGCTATAAGGGCTTGATCTCTCTCACCAAACTTTCTGCTGAATTCTTCCAAGAATTGATCAAGGTCTGCCAGAAGTGGAGAATCCTTCTTTAATAGTGACGAAAACCAAGATAACGTAGTTCCGGTGAGTAGTGATCCAATGAGTCCAACTTGTGTTTCTTCTGTTGCGTATCTGTGTGGTTGGAGACGGAAGACAAGTCGAACTTGATTGACAAAATCTCGAAGTTTTCTACGATCTTCGTCAAACTTTTCTGGCAAGCTTACTCGAGGTTCTTTTGGCGCTTGTGGAACTGGAACATGGACTGGAGCGTGAGCAACTTGGAGCTGTTCCATGGCATTTCGTAGGTTGGCATTTTCTTGTTGTAGCTGTTGCAGCATGGCAACCACGTCGTGCATCTGGATGTTGGAAGCATCACCCATCTTGGTAGTGCACTCTCGTCAAACTGTTGCGAACAACAACTCACACAAAAACTGGAAATAACACTGGAAGCTTCGGAACTAGAACCAATAACAAAACAACTCACACAAAATTGAAAATAACACTTGAAGCTTCAGAACTAGAATCAATAACACAACAACTCACACAAAACTGAGAATAACACTTGAAGCTTCAGAACTAGAATCAATAACACAACAACTCACAAAACTGGGAATAACACTTGAAGCTTCAAAACTATAATCAATAACACAACAACTCACACAAAATTGGGAATAACACTTGAAGTTTCAGAACTAGAATCAATAACACTCAAAGAAAGAAAGCTGGAAGTAGTATTGATATTGGAAGAGCAAATACAACTGGTGTTGACGAGAGTGACGGACAAAGTCTCAAGGTCCTCTATTTATACTGCTAAGATATTATTGGAAACTCCAATGCTAAGATACTATTGGAAACTCCAATGTTGGAAAGTTGGCTCCACTATCACTGCTACTGTCACGTCCGTGACAATAAACAACATTGACCATTCATTATTGCACCAAGCCCTTTGCAAACTTAAGATGACCAAATGTGATGAAAATGTAATCATATCAAACAATAGTCGCAACATGTGGGGTGACTATTTACTTTGATGCCGTGGAGTAAGGAAAGGTTTCTTCTTGTGTGAGTGCAAGGTGTAACTTGTGAGTACATTGTCCACTTGTCATCAAACCTTGATTCAACTTATACCAAATGTTAATAATTGAAAAAATTGTTTAAAAATGATTAAAACATTTAACTACTTTTGCAAATAGCTTAAGGTTGAAATATTTTTCATGTCAATTTTTTTTTCATTACTATAAAATCCAAAATGGAGGAAAATTTCCAATGCGAATGAACAACATAATCATTATTTGTACTATGGAAATTATGCACAAATGATTAGTAAATGATGCCACTTGCTACTTGTGCATGACAATAATAGTTCAAATAATGGTCAAATTGGACAAATAGTCACAATGCGTGGTAGTGAAAAAACCCAAGATTTCTTCTTATGTAGATATATTTAAGGTTTGCTTGGTTTGTCTACCTAAACCTACTTAAAGCCTATTTAAAAGGTATACCTAAGGCTTGCTTAAAAGGTTTATTTAAGGCCTACATGGACTTTTTAACCTACCTACCTAGCCTAGCTTATTTGGACTACTTAGCCTACCTACCGAATTATCTATCTTTCAAAGTTAGTTAGTATGTTTAGGGAACATAACCTACATACTTAATTTAACTACATATATATTATAGTTGGTTGTAACCATGTTTAAAGAAAATAATTTGTGATCCTTTTATTTAATGAATGTAACCAAAAAATAAATATTAGTATTTAAAAAAAAACAAATTAATGATGGATATGAGGATGTTAAATGAATTTAATACAATATTAATAGTAATAAAAAAAATTATGCTCTTAACATGGATTTAAATATATATTTGAAAATGTAAGTAGATGTAGTAGGTGTTTTGAATTGGTATCAAGTAAATGAAAATAGGACTTTAATTAACTTTCTTGTAACTTCAAATTGATGGCATAATAAAATGAATTAATTCATTTAAATTTAGCATATTAAAGGCCATATTTTGTCAAATCTCTCATTAAAATTAAGTTTTAACACATGTTATTTGGTTAGTTTTAAACTTATGTTCTACATTTTTTTATGCTAATTATTTTGAAACTTGGTATGTAACTTACTATAAACTTAATGAAGTGCGCATGATGATTTCGTAATGACATTTGAATAGCTTTTGAATTTACTTTCTTAAATTTATAACAAAAATAAAACATTGTAATGTTGAAGGATATTTATTTGGTCTACTTTTACATGCTCGTTTTCAACTACCTAGGTACCTAACCTAATTATCTACTTACTTACATAGTCTAGTTATACATGTTTTAAATAACGACTAGTCATGTACTTGTAATATCATGGTGACTTAGGACTTTAATCATATAATCATGACTATATTGACTAACAATTACATGACTAAGTTTGGACAATAGTTTTAAAATGTCTTAGTCACAAATTATGTGTTTTGATATATTGTGTATTAAGAGTACTTAAAGGTTATGAATAAATTTATAACAAACAATGGAACATTCAACAAAAGAACTAACTTGG
The DNA here is from genome assembly GCA_963920785.1 of Sphagnum contortum. Taxonomy (NCBI): domain Eukaryota; kingdom Viridiplantae; phylum Streptophyta; class Sphagnopsida; order Sphagnales; family Sphagnaceae; genus Sphagnum; species Sphagnum contortum. The sequence goes on from OY987278.1 coordinate 12,802,322, forward strand.
TTTTCAAGGTTTTGGTAAGCACTTATTGCATCACACATGCTTGTTGATATTCATGATGTCATGTAATTCTATGTTTGTTCATAACTCATTGGCCTATTTTTTTGGTGTGATATGCCCATAAATGATTATTTTCCGATACTAAAACCATGAGAACAAAATCATGCATGTGACCCACAAAATGGAAGCAATTTAAACCATGTGCAAATCACACCAACAACTTTGCCATCTCACCAATATTTCAATGGCCTCTTTTGGTTCCCATGCAAGCATGACACAAGTTTTTTTTTGCTTTGATTAGCATCTTTCCATCTATCAAATATGTCACTAGTTTTCCTTGTTAACCAAACAACATATCAAAGGGTTTTGCAATTGTGCTTATAACTAGATTCTTTTTTTTAAAACAACCATTTGCAATTACCAACATATTTGTCCACATTAAGTTACACAAGTTGCACTGAATATTATGTGGTGTATATGGTGCATCACATCAATGTGTACAACCAAAATAATACATGCAACTACATTAGAACTATGCTTTTGCGTTGACCACCACACTAGATTCCTTGGAAAACTCTATCACATGCCATCATGATGTTAACATGGACCATCAATTCATAATACTAGACATGACAAAAAGGAGACTTGAATGGAATTAATTTACAATTAATATTGTTCCATGGCCACTTACATGTTTGATTAAATATTAATGAATTTGTGGTATTACATGACAATTGATGTATTCAAACCTAATTTATTTTGGTGTGAAATTACTTTGATGCAAAGGTCACACCTAACAATGAAAACTAGCGAGTCACAACTTGCAATTATTATATCATTGGCGTTATATTATTGGGCAATAATTTGTTAAATTACTTTGTCATTATTTGGTCCAAAGTTGTGACTATTTAGAAGCCAAGCTAATAGTTGATGCAACTAGCATGGTTTAACAATTAATGTCATTAATTATGGAACTAATAAGCTTGAGTTTTTTTTAAATCTATTTCATTTCACCATTTTTGGTGCTACTAGATTACAATTATATTAATATACAATGATTTTTTTTGAAATCAATACCTTTGAAATACGACTTTTTACAACTTTTAATGTTAAAATATAACTAGCCTATTCAAATTAGGTTTTCAATGTTGTTATGCAAATAACTAATTTTATGTTGGTACACAATATGATAAATTGTGTTTGCTGCAACTAGATTGTCTTGCAAATATAGCTCCAAAACAATTGGTGTGCAACTATGTTACAATGATCCCATGAAAATACATGTAATTAATAAACAAAGTGTCATGTCAGAAAATCAAGGAATTGCATTGTAGTTTCAAGTTAAATGAAAGACATACATTTCTATAATAAAATGTATACACAAATAGATATGGTTGTAGTCAACTATGTTTGACTTTGTTAGCAAGTTGCACTTTAATAACATGTGACAACTACATTACAACTCGGGTAAATGTAACACCCAATTAATAATTACTTTACAACTAGTGTACAACTTTTATACCTATGATCATACATTGTATATGCATTTTGCTTGCCCATTAGATATGACACTTTCCCCTTGTTTGCCATTAGTTGTCAATCATGATTTTCATTGATACAACTAGTTGTGCCACTAAATTGCCATTTAATAAATGTTATTTTTCCATTATTTTGTGATTGTTGTTCAAGTTTATTACTAATTCCACTACATTGCAAATTATAACATCATGTCACCTTCCATACAAGTTTATAAAACCATAGAATTCATTAAAGGTGAAAGTCTATTTTTGAAGTGAAATTACAAGTAATGTGTCTATTGTATTACAAATGCAATTATGGTATACATATGGATTTTCCTTTACGTATCTCAATGTCTTATACCTTAAGTGTTTAATTGTTTCATCAACAATGAACAATTCTTTCAAGTTGATCATGGGCCTATGCTTAATATAAAGAAATTCAAGATGAATTATAAAGGACATTTTTTTTCTTTGAACAACTAACATTTAGTAAACATGTAAGCCAAAGTAACCAAATCGCCAAATCAACGTACGAACACATTAGTAAATCAACCATGCGATCATGGTGAACGGTTAGTACCAACTTGATTTCACTATGGAATTTGAAATTTGAAAATGAAATTTGGGTGGGAAACCCTTAAGTAAGTAACACATGGTAATAAATTAATAGATCTCCTCCTTTGCATCAATGACCTTCATGCACCTATGTCTATTGTCAAATAATTCAAAATGAATTTTAAAAAGGTATTTTAAAAACATTTTGTGCATTTTTTAGTTTTTTGGTGATGCAATTATTTTATCATGTGTTACATAACTAGGATTTTTTTTTTTCCAATGTAAAAGTAGAGTTGAAAGCTTGTTACAAGTTCTTGTTTATTTTCAAAACTTGGAAGTTGAAGGTTATTGTTCTTATTATTGGAAGTTGAAAACTTTTGTTCTTGTTCTTGGAGGTTTAAGGTTTTTTTTTTCTTTGAAGGTTGAAGGTTTGTGATTTATGTTTCATGAAATGTTTATTTACATATATTTTAAAAATAGTGTGGGAAAATCTTCCATTTAAAAAAGAAATGATTTATATCAAAATGTAACTTATAGTGATGAGAGGGATTTTAGGGATAATTTTTTTTATTATGAGAATCATGTTGTGATTTTTGTTTATGTGTTTGAACATTTGGATTTGAAGTGAAGGTGGAGTTGAAATAAAATTAATTGATCAAACACGCATGTTATTTTTGTGTAATTATGATGACTTTTGTTATTCTTGTGACAGTTACACCTTAGGTTGGTGGGCAAGGTGTTTAAATGGGATAGGTCCCTAGCTTATGTTAAACAACCTAGTGAAGGTTCCTAAATATTTCATTTAGATTTGTATTTAGTGAATTTATTATTGATGATCTAACTATTAAAAACTTTATTATTAATGATTTATCTATTACTAAATTTCATTAACCATTGGCGAATTTAATTAATTATTAATGAATTCACCTATTCATAGCAATTGATCCCCATTTACTAAGGGGTTTTCACTTTCACTATGGTAAATTTGTTCAATTTCACTCAAAATCTATTGAAACACAATGTGAACTAGGATGCATATTAGTGTAATGATTTTATTTTATTAAAAAAAATTATTGATTTTTCTAAACTAGATTTTTCTACCAATTTTTGTTACTCACAAGGTATTACCAATTTTGGAAGTACATATTTTTAGAATTGAAAAATTAATTGATTAAACTGATTTCTAATAAAGATTTTAAAATAAGATTTATTATGTGTTTGAAAAAGAATGTGGGGATTCCTTTGATTTTTGGGGTAATTGTGATAGATGCGAACATTAGATGCCATATTATAATATATGGAATTCATTCATGATGTTCATCTATAACTCCTAGTTAAGTATTAATTAACTTTCAGTTAAATTCCATTTAACCCTTAGTTAAATCCTAGTTAATTTGTAGTTATGCCTAGTTAAGTCCAAATTAACTTTCATTATAATTTAGTTAACTCATAATTGACTTCTAGTTAAGAAGTTTTCCAATAAGCTTATTTACTTAATGCACACATAAAAGCCTCCTTGGAGGCTTCCTTGAGCTAGGTTCCCAAAGGGGTATAAATAGGAATAGGACCCCTCATTTTTTCAATTTGTTCAACATTAATCCTAAGCACAATCTTACACCATGGGGTTGTCATGTTTTTTTCATGTTTACATATGTTAGCAAAATAAAGATTGATTTCATGTTGTCTTGCACATCTCATGTTCTTGTTCCTAGTTTTTATGTTTTTTGTTTTTGAATCACATAATCTTGTTTTGTTCCTTGTTTGAAAATTTTATTTAGGCCTTTCTTTTAGCATTTGTTTTTGTGATTCTTTGTGTCCTTGACAATAATCCATTGTTTTTAATTGTTTTAAAGGTTTTAAGGGGAAAACTTAAAGGGTGTGTTTTGTGCAATTTTTTAAAAATTATACTCTAAAGTAAAACTATGTTTTTTTGAACATTATTGATTTCTTCTTTTTCAAATGCTTGTTTAAATTATATTTTTTATGATATTATATATTTTAGATTTTGCATGTTAGAAAGCTTGAATGTTTTCTTATAATTTCATTTGTTTTCATTAACTTTTAGTGACTATTTGTCATTTAATGTTGTAAAATTGAAATATTCATTTTTCGTATTTTTTAAATTAAAAAGCAGGGATTTCATTGAATGGCCTTATAATTTGCTCTCATTTAATAAGTTTATTGAATTACTAGAGTCTTGGCCCACCACACTTAGGCCACCAATATCTAATTTTTTTAATGTTTCCCAAATTGCCTACCACTATAGCAAAGAAACAAACCATAGAAACAATGATTGATTATAGGAAATCAATCATGATTACTATGAACATTTACCTTCAAACAACTAGAAAAAAATTAATTATTTGTGAAAGGGAATGAAATAAACATGTAAAAATGAACCCAAAAAAAAAAGGGCATAGATCAACAAGCTACAAATGTAGACATACAAAAGTCCAAGAAAAAGTTTTATGGGGGTATGGTTTGCTAAAAACGTAATTTAACAAGGTTATGCATTTCATGCCAAAATCCATTCAATTCTTCCATCACAAGTTATTGAAGTCCTTATTATGAAAAAACACTTATATTGTGCCAACATAATAAGAAAATCACGATGGAAGAATGGAAAACAAAACAAACAAGAATACGAACTATTATTAATTGATCAAATTGCCATGAATGAATAGCAACCTCCCATTTGTTTTTTGGTGATGTACCTAGTTGCCCCTAAGTCGTCCCCACGTTTTGACATCATGCTCCTACCTCCACCTCAAATTCATGAATATTTCAACATCTTCACATCCAAATGAGAAATCAACAAGAAGAGTTGACCAATAAACCCCAACCTATTATAACGACCTAACCCCTTAATTTATACCAAAGAAGAATTTCTAAGAGTTAATATTTTCCAACTATCCCTTTACCCAATAAGCCAACCAATCCAAGGCAAGATGAAGTGACCTTATTCTTTCTAGACTAACCAACCCACTTTCTCCCATCCTATCTAGGCCACCATTCCTTAGAATCAAGGTAATTAAGACTTTATCTTAACCCCTTTAGATCATGATTTCCTTTCCCTCCCCAAAATTCCTATAAACCTATTCGTTATCTCACTTAAACCCTCTCCCCACCTATCACGATCCCACAAAATGGGTCATTTTTTTAGCAAAATTGGGCTAGGCTAATTTCTACCAATAAACACCTCACAAATAAGTGATTTGCACAAGCAAGGCAAGGCAAATGATTAGTGACAATGAAATCAATTTTTTTTTTGGTTAGGAACTTACTTTGGATTCATCACATTTGCATGACCCAAAGTTGAAAGCAAGCCACCACCTTCTTTCCTACAATTTTGAAATGACTTTTTGTTCCCCAAAGGAGGTTTGAAATTCCTAAATTTTGAGTTTCACAAGTTTGTGGGTTCTTAATTTTTTCATGTGAGTTCCAATTGAGGAGCTTCCAACTTCAAAGTTGTAACTCTCAACAAGTTTTTTCCCAAATTAAATGTTACATGCTTTCGTCAAAGGTCATTTGACTTTATTTCTTATGTTTTATTAGTTAGGAGTCAAATTGTTGGTTTGGTTTTTGGCCCTTCTCTTAACCATAATTCCTTGTTTTTTAATTCCAAATGGAAAATGCAAGTTCACATTAGAAATCTAAACTTAAAAAACTTTCCAATGATGCAAATAACTTTTGGATTACACAGGGTTTACCTTTTCCATTTTTGTCCCAAAGTTTTAGAACATTTCAAAACCCTCAACTTCCAAACTGAAAATTCATCCCAATTTTCTTTTAATAAATTTTCATTTTCACTTTCTCAATATTTGAAGTCTCTTTATTGCCTTTTTAACTTGTTGTCAACCCATTTCTTCTTTGCCTTGGCCCTAGCTTGAGTCGTAAGATTTTTAAGTTTTTTTCTTGCATTAACGTGTTTTCAGCCTATTTTTTTCTTTGCCTCGCCCTACCTTGACCCGCAAGAAGACATAACAAACAAAGCTATGTTGTACGAGTTTGGACATGATAATGTAGGACACAAGAAAACAAGCTCGAGAAAAAGCTCATTGAGAAGAGATATTTAACATCTCTCTTTCACACACATTGAGGGATCACTTTTGTCGTATGTTTACGCACATGTCACATGCAACCTAGCTATATTAATTGTGGCTATTGTACTACCCAATCACGGTTCATATCGTAACACATACACCTAATAATTTCAAGTTCTTACACTAGTGTACTTTTAAAATTAAAATAAAAAACAGGAGTAATTTCGATTGACTTAGAAAAGTATAGTTGCAGATGCATTCATCTGCCTTTTCGTTTCCCAAACGCACAAAAATATTTGCCCTTTCACCTTTCCTCAATTAACTATAAAACACACACACACACACACACACACTCAACAAAATGCCCATTCAAAGGTTCAGCTACTTGAGGGTACCTGCATTTGGGTCCCCCCCACATTACATTAGGGGCGAACAGGCCCCCCATCCTTATCCTACACATAATTCAAAAAACAAACATGAAGACTCAAGAGTTGGATTAAAAAAAAAAGGTAAACCCAAAATTCACTTGCCTTAAGGCTTGGGCAATTGCATGCAATTTTTGCATTAAATTTTTTCTGTGCTACCCAAATACCCATCAAATGCCCATCGGGTACCATGGGGCAAAAACAACGACGACGAGGCTTTTTTGAAAATATACTGCCCATTCAGGTGGGTGTTACATTTTTTTTAAGAGCCCGTCACCATATTATATTGCTCGGTAACCATACTTGCAACAACAATATAAAAAAAATAAAATAAAAAATAATTGTGCAAGTTTTTATGAAGTAGGTGGCCTATACATAGGTGGATAGGTGAGAAAATAGGTGTGTACTTGGTATGTAGATGGTTTATACATTGGTAAGGGCTGTGTTCTTACTACCTACAAGGTAGTTAAATAAGAAAGTAACTGAGGTAATCACTATGGTTAGGTACGGAACTGGAACCTAACAGAAAGCTGTGTTTCCTGACGCCCCCCACTACCCATCCATCCCTCATGCTGGCACTGGTGGATGTGGTTCACTCTGGGCCCATGTTGTTGACTGCAGCCTTTTATAAAAAGGAATCATTGACGAAGTTTCGCCAAAATTATCGAAAATAAGTCAGGGGGGGGGGAGGGGGAGGGGTAAGGGAAGGAAAAATGGTCAAAGAAAGTTGGCTAAATATTCCTAGGGAGGTTGGATGATCGCCACATTGTTTTCTACGTCCTTCCTATGAATGATCGCCATTTTGAGAACAAACCAAAAATTCATTTAAAAAAAAAAACAACACTGGGGACGATTGGACTAATCATTCAACGCTCGCCTGACACAATCGCCAGTCCGTCCTTCCGCGTCTGTCTCTCGCACGCGTTTTCCCACAAGGCTAAAGGAAGCCGAGAACGTTGTCCTTCTTTTCCCTTCTCTTCTCTCTTGTGCCGATGTGAAGAAGAGTGTTTGCTAGGTTTTCAAGCAGCAGTCAGTAGTGTGTTGGCCGTCGTGATTTGAACTCCTTCTCTTCCAGTGATACTGATGTCCTACTCTGCTCTTTGTCGCTGGAGATTTCGCCGTCTCGGAAAATCTGTGGATCAACTTCCGGCCGTAGTGATTTGAGAGTGAATTGAATGTTAGCTAGTGCCTGGTTTTATACTACTTCAATGAGGACTTTCCCTGGGATGATGGAGCAGCAGACGTTCCAGCAAGGGTATGCGGTGCAGCAGAAGACGAGCTGTGAGCCATCATCGGTGGTGCAGCAAATCGTGGAAGAAGATGCGGAAGAGAGGACGTTGACGGAGCTTATGGCGGCGTTTCCGGGGTTGTCTTTGGAGGTAATTGCTGCGGCTTATAACGATGCTGATTGTGATGTGAACGCCGCGGCTGAAATCCTCGCCACCAGGGAGGAGGAGCATCATCATCAGCAGCAGCATGTCACGGAACCCCCTCCCCTCTTTCAAAACCTACACGTGAAGAAGAAGCCTGCTGCAGAGGAGACCGGGTGTGAAGATCTTTTGGTGCAGAGGTATGGTAGCGGAGTAGGGAGTTTTAGAGGAAGAGTGACTGACATAATTCGGCAGCAGCCGGATCGTGTCGTCGGGTATCACATCAGCAGGACTCGCGGTTTGGAATCTCCTCGAGGAAAGATTAGCTCGAGCAACAACAACACATTTGACCAGTATTATTCCAGTGTTGTCCCTCACCAGAAATCAGTAGGTATTGGCGGCCAAAAATCATCGCCTCCTAGCTCCTCTGGAATTGAGTCAAGCTCTGCTTCCTTGCCAAGCTTGAAACTGCCTCCAACAAATGTCTCTGACAACAAGATCATTAATCTGGGGCTTTATGACGATGACGATGCTAGCCACACCAACAAAATCTCAAATAGGTCCATCGGTACTGGTGGCAGGTATGATGATGATGATGATGATGATGAGGATGGCCCCCCCAGTGTTAAGGAATTCAATCAAGTCAGTGGCAATGAAACTTTGCTGCACTTGAAGAAGAGTAAGAAGAAGAAAGGAGACGGTACCAATGTTGCAGAGTTATTAGAGCCAAAAGATGCTGTGCAGCGCAGAGCAGTGGCAGAGTTTTTGCATTCCACGCTTGGAGAAGGGTTTGGTCTTGGCATTGATGTTGTAAAGGACACTATGGGTATGTAATGCCACAATTCTCTCTTTGTTTTTGTTATTCGATGTTTCCACTCCTGCACTGAAAACAATAATACACACCTTAATATACCCTTAATGGTCCAAAAGCAAGGACTGTTGCCATTTTATTCAACCCAGCAGATCAAATCAAAGGCTCTCAACACATTCCCATGTCTTGGAGGTTGAGAGGGTCTTTCCCACCTGGTCTCCTGTAGTTCTGAACATTTGGCCCTGGATAGACCAACCCTAGGGATCATGTCTTTATGCATAGTCTCCCTCAAGGTAGCAAATCATCACAGTAAATCCGTCTCCTCATATCTGGTCATAGTGCCCTCAACTATCTATTATGACAAGATATCTCCTTGAGATTACTCTAGGTTGACCTAGATTTGGGACAGAGTTGATGTGATGTTTCAATCAGCATTTTCTGTTCAGTTCTGATTAGTTTGTTGTGGCTTGACTGTCACAATTCTTGGCCGGGCCCACAGTCTGGGAGCATGGCTCCATTCAAGGATAGCTGCCCTTTTGAACTCCCGAGTAAAGGGTGTTCCTAACTTTATCCAAGCAAGCATTATTGTAGAGTACTCAAATTCTAGTGAGATTGTTCACATTGAGCTGTGTCAGTGAAGGCCAGCTCCATAGTTTTTCATGTGAATATTTATCTCTTTATATGAGACTTTATCACACTGTGGGTGCTGTCTGACATTTCACATTCCAAAATTTTGAAAGTTAATATCTTTCATTTTCACTGGAATGATTGGTGAGCTTCTTGTTAAAGTGAACAATGAGTAATTCAAGTTGAAGCAGAGTATCCAGTTTTTGGGTTGTGGTGTTCATTTCAGCAGACATATTATGGGTTTGGTCAACAGAAACAACTAAATTCTTCCCTGATGCAAAGACTTGCCAAACCTTGCTCTGCTGTTTTGAATTCCCAACTTGGTGGAGGTGGTATGAAATGCATATACTAGAGCAGTTCAATTAACCCAACAATGTGTCTGTTTTCACAGGTTATTTTCAAGGTGATACACAAAAGGTATGTGCTTTCCTGTTTTCTTTCCTGTTTTACTTCTTCTTTCAGTAGCTCAATAGGAAGCTTCATAGAGTCTCAAGTGCTTGCAAGTGGTCTTTGTTTTCTATGTTCATGCTTTGTCGTGACTACTATGGTTGCTCTTCCTGGTTTTCTTGTTGTAGTCTTAAATAGGTTAATGTGGTGACCTCTTCTCCATCATATCTTCTCTTTTTCATAGGTTAAAATAGCTTTTGACTGACTATTTATTACTTGAGATGTATTAGTTGTCTATCCATCAAGAGTTGCACATTATCATTGTGTTTTCATATATAGTGGCTGTCATTTCCATGGGTACTTGGCAGCCAATCACTGCTAAGCAAGAGTTTGTTCAATGCCTTAAGGTGGATAGTAACTATGGAAGTCATTCTTGTCATGCTAGCATCAAGAGTATTGTTGTGGAGTTTTGTGTGCAATCTCATAGATATGTGGAGCCACTATGGAACCTGCAATCTTGCATCCATTTTATCCTATGTTCTCTTTCCATATGTGTCTATTTTGTGCGTCATCCCTTTTCACTTTGTGTTCCAAGAAAGTCTCAGCTAACCCATTTAAAGTAGATTTAGTTGCCACCCTTTGGTATCTTTTTGGTGTTCCCACCTTGGTAAATTTCAAAAAAAATTCAAGGATTCTTCATCCTGGTGGGAAGCTTTCCAGTGCCCACTTTGTCCTCAGGAGATCATGCTCATAAATTTTGCATGCTGTTTATTTCTCCTCTTACTCTTGCCTCACACTAACAACCTCCACTCACTGCCAGGAACTGATGATGTCAGTGGGGATGTTATGACAGCCAGTCACTACCATACATGTTGCTGTCAAAGGTCATGGAGCACATCTGGGATTGTTGTGTTGTTCCCACCGCTCCTCTTTTTCTGTGTCCTTTAGAGTTGGGATCTCATTTTATTGCTGTCACCATTCTGTTGCTGGATCTCAGATATCTATAACCTTTGTATCAGCTCATCTCTCAATTCTGTTCAATTTGACCTTACACCGTGAATATGGGAATTTTTTCAGTATTCCTGAAGATGTTATTCTGGATGCATTCTTTGCCACATGTTTGCAGGCCTGTCATGTAGTATACTCCATGCTTACACATATGTCAAGTAACAGTTGTCTTTTCAGCATTTGCTGTAGCCTTGGACAGTTTTCAAGGACCATCATTTTGTGAGGTGTCTTCAGTAGAAACTGGAATTCATTTGATTTTTGCTGGAAAGTGTTTTGCTTCCCAATCATCTGCTGTGCTGTTTTCTTCAACTCTGTTAACCTGTTGCCTCCGATGAGAGACCAATAGACTTGCAATTTGTTTTTAATCTGCATGCCACATGCATATTGTTTGGAGTCCATTGTTGCATTCTGGTCCTTAGATTACAGGAATGTCGACTGTTTCAGAATACACCATAATTGTCACGGAATTAACAAATCAATGGAGGGACTCCATGTTTCGGCCATCACAACAAGATTAGTTGCATGTATCATAGTTTGGGTATTATTGTGGTATATGAATGTATTCGACTTGCTTAATCTACAGGTGACATTCTAGGGTAACATGTCTTGGACATGTGCTAGTAGCCAAGCAGTGTGACAAGGCCCTTTTCCTCAGTTATTGTAGCTTTTTTGGATATGCTCCTAGTTGGGCAGTTGCTTAGTTTTTGCTCATGTTGCACTTTTATAACAGAAAGTGAAAGTTCCCTTCACAGTACGTGAACCTTATTGACCAAGGTGAATTTCAGTGTACCCATTGACCGAGCTGTACAAGAACTCCAAGAACAGAGGTGTTAAGACAATGATGATTTGTTAATAATTTGGATGCAGAGTCTGGACACATTATTGCAGATAGGATTGTCTTCTTCAGGGCTCAGTTTAACCAGTGAGAACAGCAAATTATTGTCACAGTCACCATCACAGTTGGATGGCAAGAAAGCTTTTGTCCCAATTGATCCCTTGCATACATTAATGGAGGCTTTTCCAGATAAAGACCCTGCACAAGTGGTTATGGCTTTTCAGGTAGTTGCAATCACTGTTAAAGTTTGTTGTATGCTTCAGTGAGGCTTTTGTTGTGAATAGTAACATATGTGATATAGTTAAATTTCAAGGTTGTGAGAGTGCTTTACTAAGGTGCTTCTTACCTCCTGAAAGCCATTCTGAGGAATGGAAGCTTGGCAAGGACCCCAGATTAACAGAATTGCTCATTTTTTTAACTTGCCATTAGACGAGTAATCCTTTGCAGGTGATATAGGCAGGCATCCAGAGCCTTTGTTGTAGTCATAGAGAAAGATATTCTAGCCTGTCAAACTTGACAAGCAGTCTGGTTCATGCATAATTGAATGACGATACTGCTCTGCTTCTTGGACAGTGAGTAATGTAGCTTTCATGGATCTGTCAGAAATGTTTGTGTCACTTGTGATTTTGGTCTTAAGGTGCTGACTCCAAACTTGCTGACATTGGGTTTTCTGCTGGCCTATCTATCAGGAGTATAAAGGGGATGTGGAGCTGGCTTCAAGCATGCTGTTGAAAGTGGGGAATCTGCCAACTGACAGGTCATTCCAGCAGGAATCTCCCACCAATCAGATGCTAGATAAAGAGCACTCAAAGACAAGGGTGAGTACAGTTACAATGTATCTGTTTGAAGGGCAAAATGTGCCTATAATGTGGTGAGAAAGGATTGTGGAGAAAAGTTGGAGAGTAGAGAGCCACAAGAGAAGAGAACAAAACTGCCAGAAATTTCTGTCTATAACTGAGATATTGGCATCAACTATATTTAGGATAGCAGATATTGTTTATAGGATGTTAGCAGTGTTCCCTTTCATGAAGAGCTTCACATTGTTAGCAGACTGCAGAGTCTTGTGATTGCAATGAAGACTAAAGGTTTTCATTGCTTGTTTTTGGAGACTTAGGCAAGTAGAGTTGATCAAGAAAAGAAGTCACAGGGGGTATGAAATTGAGAGCTTTAATGGATTTTGTCATTGCTTTGCAGACTTTACTTAATCGACTGAAGATAAACTTCCCAACAGTTGACAACACATCATTGTTTGAAGTATTGCAATCCAACAACTTTTCATATAGGTATGCTCTGGTCCCCTATTTCGAACATTTGTTTTGTGATTTGGGGGCATGTACATCCATTGAGTCAGGATTTGGCAGAACAGTTTTTGCATAGACAAGGCTCATTTGTTGATTTCATGTGATGATTGCTAGAGCCTGTTTATTCTTGCTGGCCTCTAGACTGCAGGGCTAAAGAGTTGGACTTTTGAGGAGGTGGTAGGATGTTTTTGTTGGCAAGATGGATAGAAGGCCTTCATTTTATTTTAGAATCACTGCTCTTAAAACAATCTAGTCAAAAATGAAAACAGACAAGAAAGCTAGATCAGTAAGTGCAGTGAGTTTTGCTAGTTGCAACTTAATGGAGTATGTGCAGAAGAACAAGACATATTCTCAAATGCTAAGTGGGGAGCCTTTGAATGGTCACTTTGTTCTGAAAAGATCATGTTCATAAGCTCTCCATGTCATCTTTCTCCTCTTCCTCTTAACATGTTTGTTTCTTTTGTGGGTTTAGTTTGTTGTGGGTTCCTCATTCTTCTTGGTTTTTTTGGGGTCATCCCTCTCTCTTATATCTTTTTATTTCTGTTGGACTATCCAGCATCATGGCTGAGTCTTCCCCTTGTTGCTGGTCCTGTTGGGGTCATCCTTCTCTCTTATATCTTTTTATTTCTGTTGGACTATCCAGCATCATGGCTGAGTCTTCCCCTTGTTGCTGGTCCTGTGAAAGAAACACAGTACTTTTCCCTGCTTTTATGGTGGGGTCTCCAATTTTATTTTATTCCTTGGAACTCTGAAGATATTATCAAGTGCTAAGTTCTTGGAGTGTCTCAGGGAAACAGTGGAAACCCTCATGGATGCTGGTCTGACTCCTGTGCATGGGAAGGCCAATCATATGGATACAAGTGATCCCCTTCAGACTGCACTGCAAAATCTGCACAATGATAATGTCGGTGCTCAGATTTCTGCTTGTGCTCAACCCTTACCTGCTGTATGGCGAAATAGAGGACCAGTGGAATCAGCTCAGAGTGATTTGATGGAATCAGCTAAGAATGTTCCTGATGGTACTGCAACCAAGAAAAATCCTGTGCACCACTTTAAGTCTTATGGTATGATTCAAAGTATGCCTCTGATGAAACCTTATCAATTTGCTGGTCCTCTAAGGATAAATTGTATCCTCTTTTTTGCCTTATTGGTTTTTGGTGTGTATCCTGATCGATAGTTAACTCCTACTGGACTCTTGTAATGACATACCAGAAACTGTATGTGACACCAATACATAAGGGTTGAAATTGTGGGATGGGATGTGTTTTATCTGTGGTAGGTGAACTGGATGATTATGATCGCTTACGACGAAGTGCTAATGAGCACTGGCGCACAATGCAGTATTATTTTAATGAGGTATGCTGCCTTCCTCATTCTCTGCAAGATCATCACAAACAAAATGATATATGTTTCTGACTGAACCAGTGTATCTGCAGGGTTGGGAGTCATGGTAAAGCAATGAGTACTTCACTACTTTGAACACTGTGAATTTTTTTATGGTATAGCTGCTCAACTGTGGAACAATTTTTATAAGTGGGATGAAGAGCTAATTCCTAATTCTTATTCTTGCTTCGTCAGGCTGCTGCTGCTTACGGACGTGGTGAGCGTTGTCGGGCTGCTTCTTTATCTGAAAAGGTAGGGGATCCCAGCTCACTATCCCTAACCTCACTAAATTCTGCTCACTGCTGCCAAACCTGGTGAATGGACTGAGTTCTTATTGTTGCTGTGCACTTGCGATCCTGAGGATGTTTTAGGCATATTCTTGGGTAAATAGGTTGTGGACAGAGTTTACTTGCAGAGAGATTGGGAGCATAAGCAGTTCTAGTTATATTTGTTCTTACACATGTCCTAGTTCTCAATATAGCACTGACACCATTGTGTGACATTCTTCTACCATGGTGGTCCATCTGGGTGTGGCATTTGCAAAGCAGGTGGGTTTTCTGCAACTGTAACATAGTTTTTGTGGATTTTGATGATCCTTAGTGGGAGTAGAAGTATCTTCATTTTTTCTCTTGACAACTATGGTTATGTTTCTTAGGCAAGTCTCTGATCATGTGGGTTTTGGTCATTTGGATGTGTATTTGAGTTGGTACAGGGAAAGGAGTACAAGCAGCTGGCCCGAGAAGCAAGTGAAAGAGCTAGCTATCGCATCTTTGATTCCAAGTACGTGCAGTCATGTTTTGGATGTCATTGTGAGGTAGTGGTAGGGGCTTGACTCATTATCTGGGTCCTCCCCTCTTTGTGTGGGGCGTTTCTAAATGTATTGAGTTCATTTGCTATCTGGTCAGATCTGCCTACTGAAGGTTCTTTATTGATCAACTGATCAAAACTCTTTTAGTGGTCAGATCTGCTTACTGAGGGTTCTTCATTGATGAACTGATCAAAACTCTGTTACTGGTCAGCTTTTCTAAGATTTTGTGTTTTGCCAGGAACAAAGATATAGAGAATAACATCACGATTGATTTGCATGCCCAACATGTGAGGGAAGCCATTCAAGTGCTGAAGCTTCACCTTAAAACTCTATCATCTGTCCCATGTAAGTTCTATGTGACATCATTTTGGAGCTGAATTTGTTGTCACAGCCATGCTAGATGTTCTTTTGCACATGTGCAATATTGTTCAAGTGAGTTGACACCAATATATACCACTGAGTCAGCTCTCAGCATGCAATATCTTGAATGATAGCTGATCTCATTACTGAGTCTTCCCATTACTTCCAGAAATACAGCAGAAACTCAGAATCCAGATTATGTATCATGCTTGCCCAATTGGGGGGACTATAGTATACATATCTACATGCACTGTAAGGAGCCAATGAAGGCAGTAAGTAGTCATGGGAGCTGTGGTTACTGTTATTTGTGATGAAGGTGAAGGTCTGACACTTTGTGAGCAACACTCACAAGGTTATGACTGAACTCAGTATCATGTTAACTTCAAACTGTTGTTGTGGGTATTTCTCTGCAATCTCATAGACATGTGGCATAGATGTGATACCAAAATCTGGGCAATTTTGTGTACAATGGCAAGCTCTGGGGTGCTGCTGCCCATACAGAATGTGCATTTGGATTCATGGTGCAGGACCACAGCTTCTTTGGCACCTTTTCATTCTAACATGACTTCACCTGAAAATGTTGGATGTGCTGTACAGCGGTGCATACTCTGACAGTCATCACTGGACATGGTTCTCATAGTAGCAATGGACGAGCAAAAATCAAGCCAGCTGTATGTTCCTGACACTGCTTATCTAGAATGCATTTATGCAGCAGGGTACAGATTGACATTTACTCATGTTGTACGACTTAGGAGGCCAACAGTATGTTTCTAAACCATCCATGAACAGGCCCAAGACTGGGGGTGGTTTTAATTGTGGGGATTGCAATTGATTGATATTATTTTTGCAGAGTGTACACATTCTGTTGTGGGGATGATCAAGATTCATACTGGCATCCATTTGACAACTGATGCCTGTTCATTGTTATGAGCTGCAGGTTATTAGGTTTCTACTCAAGAGGCAGATACCATGGAGAGAAGGGAACATAGGCTGCCTTATCATCAAAATGAAAGATGTTTGGAACAAGGATCTGGATCCAATAGACCCTGACAGTCCAACTGAATATGAAAATAAGTAGAAGTGGAATATGTGTGAACAAGGATCTGGATCAAATACACCTTCAAAGTCCAACGGAGTATGAAAATAAACAGCAGTGAAATATGCGTGATCAACCTCAGAAAATAAAATACATCAGCAGGTGGAAGTTGAGGTTAGCTGCAGATTCTGGAGGGGGTGCTTGTTATTAGTTCTCTTCCTTTTTTTGTTTCTAAGTGTGTTGTTTGTGGAATAGTCCCATGAGAGGCTGCTGACTCTTGTGTGATGGATCCTCTATGGCTTTTAACCTTTTTACTGGTTGTTGCTTTGTTGTTGATAAGACCTAGCTTTTAACTTTCAAAAGCAGTTTCAATGTGATTTTCCTAATTTCTGTCTATGATAAATAAATTGTGCCGTAGCTGAGTAATGACACAGATAGTACAAAACATCACAAAGGAAAACCTTGAGCTTCCACTCTCTGCTATGTGTGTTGGAATGAAGTTGCAGTTAATTGAGCTAGCATTGCAAGGAGGCAATTGGTGGTTGATACATATATCCTCTGCTATTGCAACCCAGCCTGCCATTTTGCAACACAGCCTAAATTTGTTTGAATCCTTACTTTTGAGCTTTATTAAAGCCTTTTTCTTGTGTTCTAATGTTGACCATGTGCAACAGGGGTTATGTATTACTGTAAACTGCAATACTTATGCAATGCGTCGTACTGCCTGTTCTGCCATTTAAAGACTCCTTTCCTCATGTTAACTTTGATGTTTATCCAGTAGCTTCCCCTTGTTTAGTATTGTTATTGATAGTTAGGCAAGTCACACATAGTCTGCAAACATGGATTTTGGCCCATTAGCTTGTCTTGCCCCCAGTTATAAGTTAAATGTGGCAATAACCAAATTCCTATAATAATTTGTTAATGCGTTTCAAATTGATACGCCAAATTATAATGTACAAATACGACAACGATGTATAGTTACAAGTAGAGTCAATTTTTCTTCGTCTTCAATTGAATATTGCAACCTATGCCTTCGATTAGTTTCTCAATTTGTATCATATGTCACTTCTAACTATCCGTGGAATGTATCAACTCATCTTAGTATTCTTGGAGTGATTGTTATTTTTATTTAAATTGTAAATCATTTTAATATAATAAAAGTAAGTAACAAGTATGTTTGAAATTGACAAAATCAAATAAGTCTTTAAATCAATGTTTCTATTTTGGGGCAAAATTTTGTCAAATTTCAATTTGACAATTGTGATTTTGACTCACACAAAAGATTTTTTAGAAGAAAATGGCCCAAATTCATTAGATTTTGATGATAAGTTGTAGTAGGTAGCCAAGAACATAGAATTTTATTTTATTTTATTTTCTATTTTCATATCTAATATGTAGCCAAATATGGCTAAATCATTTTATGGATGATTGCCACTTCAACAACATCACAAATTGAAAAAAGAAACCTGGTTCAAACCTATTTATATTCTAGAAGTTGAATATATTATGATTATAATGTTCAAAAGTTTAAAATACATAGGTATATTTACAAGCTTCAATAATTTAAAATATAAAAATGTGACATTTCATTTACATGCATATACTTTTTTTTAAGAAAAAACATGTATTCACATTTTGAAAAAATCTATTTCAATGCATATTAAACTTGATATTTGTCAATATCATTATTGTAAAGTCAAAGAACATGTTTATAGTCATCATTTGAGTAAAATAATATTTTAAAGATTAATACATCAACATTTACTTTATGGCTACTTTTCATTTTGTGCTACAAGTAAACTACAAGGACCACAAAGTTGTTTATATTTATCTTGTTTGCATTTTTCAATTGGAGCATGCAATATAATATTGTAAAGGTCTTTTCAATTTGCCATTTTAATGTAACATGCCATGACAAATATCACTAATTGAACATTGTAATGGATGAAATTGCAAAGTTTACTTCACACATGTGTCATGAATTAAGATTTTTTGTGTGCAAAAACCACATTCTCTTATATTGATAATTTTTAAAGCCTTCACTAATCATTTTTCAAGATTATGTTAAAAATTCCTCAATCAAACATTGGTGACCTCTTCCAAATCAAACTCTACGTGGGTAGACTTCTTTCAATGATGCTAGTTTGTGAGCATGTGAGCGTGAACAATGAACATGAGCATGTGACCATGGAAAAATCTTTTAATAAAATATTCCTTGCCACGTAGATAGAATATTTCACAAATATTTCATGCCACATCATTGAAATATTCTTTGACATGGAAGAATCTTTTCCACACGACATATGTACATACGTTTATTTGTAATTGAACAAGGATTTTCAAACCTTGTGATGGACACTAACATGGATGTAGGTGGGGATGAATGTTTATTTCCAATTTAGATTATTCTATAAACTTTATTTTGCATCACATAATTTTAAGTTAATATTGAGGGTTGGAAAGTCAATCATCCAAAAATCAACAATACAAATGAGAAGCACTTTCTTGCATTCCACATTCACAAACAAAGCCAAAAAAATGAACATATTACAAATTTCTTCATAGGTAATGCATTTTTCATGTGAACACATTACAACAAGCTCGCCATTTTGGAAAATGTTTAACTCTAGAAAGGACAAGATTATATTGCCTAGCACAACTAATTAAGCGTTGGATTTCATGCCTACTCTAATTCAAACAATGAATGAACTTTTCCAACTACCCATAATACATTACATTTTGCAAAATGTAATAAATGTGTTTACACTACACCCACTTCCCCCACCTCCCTAATGAACTTGCATGATTGTGACAAAATCCACACAATTATAGGATGAGTAATCTCCAATTATAACTTGATATGATTTTTTGTTTTGATTACATTAAAGGTGATGTTATAAACGAGTTCATAGTTTAATGGAAGAACTTCTATTGGTGGAAAAATAATTGCACTTGGAACATGTCCGGCCTTTCACTTTGTTTTCATGTTTTTTTGGAGAGTTTGAATATAGTAAGGCACCAAATAATTTTGTTGTTTCAAGTTTTTAGCCAAGCATTTAGATCCAAAGGTTTGTGTACAAGGATAGATCTTTCATCACCAAATATATTATAAAAAAACATTTGACAACTTCCAAAAGTATACAACCAACTTCTTTTAACATTGTTGTTTCATCATGAATGAAATTGCTTCCTCCCTAAACATGCCATACTAGGCATAGGGGGCTTATCAACTGCATTTTTTTTTTTGAAACCTCCCACATAGTGGTTAAAATCATTAGAATTGTGTGATTATCCAAAACCACCTTTGAAATTATTCTACCAACCATTGTAACATGGAGTATGAACACCAATAATTATTTTCGATGATATGATTTTTGCCTTGCACTACATTGAATGTTGGATTTGGGGGTACAATGCTCAATACACCACACACCATGTCCATGAATATTTTCATAGACTTTACAACCATTGTGCATGACAAATGGAATCCCACAATTGGTTCTAGCAATGGGCAAAGGACCATCATCATGTGGTATGATCATCCTAGGGGAAGTTGTGCCAACCCACAAACAAAAAAGGTTAATGTGGTCATATGCATGCAAATGCTTTTTCAACCAAGGGGAATTTTGTACCTCATTTGTGAGATATGAAAACCTCGTCACCCTCCATGTGTGGCATCCTTGATGCACAAGAATAACTTGGTGCATATTTTGTAACAAATGCAATTAGTAGCAAAGGGTTTCCATATTAGTTTATTCTTTGTAAATGAAGGTCATTCCTATTTGGACATTTTTTTTATTAACCAACATTCAAGTATGCCTAGTATAATGAACTATGCTTGAAAGTTTGCACATAGTCATCAAAGGTTGCATTGTATAAGCATGCACCTTTTTTCTTAATTTTTGGAACCAAATGTTAAGGACCACACATTGGCCCTTTCCAAATAAGTGGAATTCTTATACTAGCATAACACCTTATGTTGTTTTGGGAATTGCAATGTGATTAATTATTTCGTGTGCTTGTCAAGTGATAAAATCTAAAGAAATAGGCAAATACATTCATTCCCAATCGTAAAGATGGTGAGATCTCCTTACCTATAAATAATTATGACAACATTCTAATTCACCTACACACTGTCTACCATGAACCCCTTGAAGTTGTTGTTGGAGTGGTCATGCTTAAGCATAACCTTGTTCAATTTTTTCTAAGAGACATTGAACATTAGTGGATTCTCATTTCATGTTGTAAGTAATAATGGTCAAGACATTATATCAAACATAATCCAAGGATTTTCTAGATCACAACCAAGTTGCATTTGCTTGACTGGATTGACACCCTTGGCAACACCATCAACTAACATCTTAAAGAAAAAACCTTTTGATTCAATATTTGTTCAGAAAAAATAAATATCCTAAATCTAGTCGTAACAACTTTTGGATTTCAACAAAATAATGTCATCAATATATCGTCTATTGGTTGAATGGTGTTTGAATGATACAATGAAATTACAAATTTCAAAAAAGCACAAAGGCATGAAATTGTCCATCACCTTATTTAGTTATTTGCCCTTTATAAGCCCGATAAGGTTATCATTATCCTCATTGAATAGGTGTTAAGACAAGGATTTCCTTGTAGACAAAGCAATTGCAAAATTATTTGTGCTAGATATGTGACATACCTTTTTCTCAACAAATATTTTGATCTCCTTTAGTGACCTCCCTACAAATGTCATTTTGAACATGATGATCATGCCTTCCAAAATGAATTGCTACTCTTGTAAGGGTGACGAGTTTGTGAATGACATAACATATTTTGCACTTGCATGCATAAATGTAAAAGGGCACACCTTTACAAACAAATGTGCATGCATAACAACCAAGGGTGAAATGACTTACAATAGGAACCTACATGGAGTCACCTACCCAAGCAACTTCATTTTGAATACTATAGTTAACACATTAAAAAAATAATTATCAATCCCCATCAAAGTTTATTTTGCTTGCAACAACATAAGGAAATTCTTTTGTCTTACATTTTCATATTAAGAAACATAAAATTAAAACTAAAAATTTATGTACCTACCCTTTAGTTACCTTACTTCCCCAACCAACCTATGGACCAATCTACTTACCTAAATAGGAGGTAGGTGTCTAGTTTAAATAAATAGGTGATTAGATCCTTCCTACCTACCTATATACATAGTTTTAGGTATTTACACACCTATCTACCTAAATCAATTGGGACAAATTTAATGAACATGACACGTGTCACATTTTCGTTGTGCCACATGTCACAATCTTAAACCATCCAAACATATAAATTGGACATCTTAGATTATTTTTAAATTACATATAAAATATTTGGAAATTTTAAAATATGGGACATGTGGTAACACATCATTTGCTTTCATTATCCACTAAAATAATTGCATCTTAGTTGTAAATGATGATGCACATATAACCAATTAAAGGATGAATGTGTTTTTTGTTTGTTTTTTTTTCATCCATAGTTCATTGTCATTTGTGACTAATGTCATATGCATCTTGCCTAATGTGACTAAGGGAACATTAGTTGTAAATGCTGCTTATGACTAAAAACTACTTACAAGGACTAGTCACAAATTGACACTTTTCTTCTAATGGGTCACAAATTATTGGAAGAATAGTATGCACTACTTGGACGAAAAATATCCTTGTTCCATAGTGTGTTTACATAAGAATTTCATTGTTGTATTTGCATGAATAAGTCATTTGAACTTAATGTACATAAACTCCACTCCTCACAATGCATTTTCATAAGCCTTGTTTTGTACAAATACAAAGATGTAGCCATTAAACATCTTATTTGCACGTAGAAATTAAATTTGAAAGTATGTTATGTGCATGATTTAAAATATTAAAAAAATTGTACAACATTATAGAAATTTGACCAATTCATAGTCAAAATGTAATTCAATGACTTGATAGATTTTACTACAATTGCAATACCCACATGTACAAAACTATTTTTTTTCATGGCAATTGTTTTTAAGACTTTAGATCTTTATATATGGCAATCCAAGTCCTTGACAATGCAAGCTTCAAGACCTTCCCATATTAATAAAGTTCAAAAATATAAAGGCATGGAAAAGTTCATGCCTTATTCGAGTTTCTAGCAACAAATGTGTTCTTCATGCACTTTGGGGGCCACACATTTTTTTGTGACATTAATCCTATTTGGATTGATGACTCTTGTTTTATTTTTCCACCAATCCAAAATACATGAAACAATTACTTCATTAAGGACATTTGATCATCATCTTTGAGTTATGAGTGTCAATTATGATGAGTTGGACACTTTGGCTTCTTGTCATCTTTGTACAACACAAGAAATGTTTGTTTGTTTTGTGTTAAGGACTTTGACCAGCGCCATGATTTGTACAACATCCTTGTTAACCACAATATTCAATAAGGTACCTTATATGCCAAATTTTCTTTCAATTGGACTCCTTTAACCTTATTAAGTTCAACTTTCAAACTTTGAACAAAACCACAATAGGCCTTTACTTCTTTGGGAGGGAGGTAATGATGTGGGAGATGGTGCCTAAATATGGGATTGCCCATCAAATTTTCTATTATTGCCCCTCTACCAACATTAATAAGGAAACTACAAAGCTTTTAGTTGATGAATGTAGATATTTTACTCATTGAAACACTAGCCTTCCTAACATCAATTGTTTTATTTTTTGGTTTTCTTTTCCCAAGGATGTTAATTCTTAAGTAGATATGACCAAAACCTTGGTCTTTTATCTACATTGTCTTTGTTTTTCCTTTGTTCCTTTCCATTGCACTTCAACATGTGATTTCATAACTATTAGAAATCGTGGACTTTTACAACTTTACCTAGACCTCCTCTATTGATTTTTGGAATTGCACATGAGATTGACAACATATGCCAAAACTATCAATTTCGACCTTAAAGCTAAACAACACTACAAGAACATTGAACTTAAATAAAAATAAATCAATTGATTATTTGAAATCTTGCAAAAATAAAAGTTATAGATCATATTGTTCAAGGTACCATACCTCTTGAAAAAGAGACCTACAAATATGTCAAAGCCCAACAATTGTGTTGCAAAGTTCAAAAGCTTGATGGAATCATTCATGATTAAATTGATTCCTAACATTAATCAAATGGCCACAATGAGAGGTGATGAACATTACCAAGATTAGGGTTTTCACAATAGTACAAAAAATAATAATTTATAATGTATAACAATAAAGCTTTACAACCCTATTTTTGTGAATTTAGATTATTGGATTTAATTGATAAAAATTCCACCTAAGGCACATGCAATTCAAATTGAAATATGAACGCCAACCAAAAAAACTAAAAAATAAAGTCCTTACATTGCTTAAATGTATTATTAAACATTAGAAGTTAGTGTTTAGATTATCATGACAAAGGTAATCAAATTGTGTTCAAAATTGGAAAATATTGATCCATATGTTTATGTGTTTTTATGTGCAAAATTTCATTGAATTTTTTTAACTAAATGAAGTATTTTTTAATCCTTATGTTCAAATAGTTGTCATGTGATAGGTAATTGTATGTTACAAAGAATTCCAAAAGGACTCAATAATCATTCTTATTTCCACTAATTTCATAATAAAACCATAGGTTACAATGTGCATCACCTTAAATTCCACAATTTGGCCATTAAATCTTCACCAATTATGTTTCCAAAATTTTCAAAGTTTATTGGAGTGAATACTACAACATAACAACAACTTTTTGGGTCCATTATACCATGCAAATACATTATAAAGCAAAACAACTAGGATTGAAACTATTTTTAACACCAATTTTGGTAGAAAATAAAGTGTAAAAATAATTTAAGGCCCAATTTCATTTTTTGTGTGAAAATTTTTAGTGCCCATGTGTGCAAAAGGTCTATGCTCACACAAAGTTCTCATAAGAACATGTCAAGTGTGAGAAGGTGCTAAAACAATGATTCTTTTTTGTGTGTGAAAGCATTAGAGATCATAAAAAATCAAATGAACTCAAAAGATGGCAAAGACATGAATAAAAAAGTAACATGTCAATGTAGCCATGGTAAATGTTTCTAGGATGTAATAACAATTCCTAGAGCATGTTGTCATGGAGTTTGATTCCCTTGGCTAAGATTGTAAGACTTAGATCCTTCGCCATGCTCCTACAACAACATAGTTTTTTATTAGGTTCTCAAGTGAGTTTTGTTCTAGTCTCCTTTATTTTTTCCTTCTATTTTTTGTTTGTAAAAGAGAAACTCAAATGTCAATGTTATGTTCTTTTCTTGGCTTTTCTTTTGTTATTTTTCCAATGTCTTTTTGTGTGAAAGGCTAGACGTTTATTGTTGGTAAAGGAGAATAATGTTTTTTGATATGATAGGGGTTTTGGTAGGTTGACAATTTCATAGTTGATATGATCATCAATAAGATCTTGTTGGATGTTCAAAATTCTGCCAAGGACATCACGCTCATCATAAATTCACATGGAGGTTTAGTTACTAAATGTGAAAGGAAGATGACACGATAGTTTCAAATGCTTATTGCAACTCTATCACAATAAGCCACGAATGTAATAAGTGTACATGGCATTATAGTTCTAGGAGAAAATTGGTTGTTATTGCCATAATAAATATCTTACTTCCCAATCTTGACCAAGAATAATACACAATTTGCACACTTAAAGATATAGGGTTTTAAAATGTTGACATTCAAGGTATATGAAGTGTGGATTCATGTTAGTTAGTTTCTTGTTATATAGTTTGTGGCGTAGTTAGGTGCTTGTGTTGTTAAATGACATTATGTTTTATAAGCAATTTTGCAAAGGGACAAACTTGGCACTTTTTTTTGTGGTGCACATGGACATGCATCTATGATGTTATGAAGCTTTGGTTTAACTACTTTTATGGGAGCCATTTTGTTAGTAGTAGGCTAAAAAAGAAAAGGATATTGCATGCGTATGTCATGATTCATCAACCATTAAGGGGTGTTAGTGGCTTTGTATGTCTCCTTCCTTCTTTGCTTCTCACATAAGTTACAAATAAGAATGTTTATTGGGTGAAAATATTTTAAGGTGTACCATTTAAGATGAAAAGGACCTAGTCCTGAATGAAATCATATTTTTCCTTATATTTTGATCCCCATCAGTATTAATGAATAAAAATTTAAAAATATTTTGCAATATAATATTTTAAATCATTACAATTATAGATTCCATCACTATCATCCACTTTGTGTCTTGAGTATGATACAACAAGACTAGATAAAGGAGTAAAAAAAAAAAAGTGACGTTTATGACAAAATTTTGGTAGACCTTAAAAAAATTCAAACCTTATTAGATTTAACATTGTTATGTTTTCTTTGATATTGGTTTTATTTTAATAAAATTGTCATCAACTATTTTGTAAATAACTTGATCATTTTGGATTGCAAGCCACATATGTGGGTTTGTAAGAGAGAGATGATGTATCATAAAATGAGACTTAAAAAAATCATGTCCTATTTCATTGGGAGGTTTGAAAATAGGTATTTTTCACTTTTTTTTTTTGCATGAAGTAATGGATTAGTCTTAGTATTGTGATTATTGTGAAATTCAAGCTTTCTAGAACATTCTACATCAACATTATTAGCATTTGATTTTTTTTTAAATATAAATAATTTGTCCACCTATCTTTTTGGTATAAATCAACAAATTTTCTTACATTGCATGAATATTTGAGAAATAAAAACATTTTTTGGCCTTTATTTTTTCCCCAATTGTAAAATTCTTGACATCTTGCATATTTTCTATGAATTCACAAACTCACTAGAAATGATTGAATGAATGGGTGGTGTTATATTGGAAAAGACATAAACCATGATTATTTCATGGCTATTTTGGGGGCAAAAGAGCATGGGATTGTAAATTGAGTGATTGAAGATGGCAAACTTGGCTTGCTAGGACCAATTGGAAAAGTAAAAAATCACCCAAGTATCATATTTTGGGATTTATGAACAATCATAAAGGGCAATGAGAGAAATATTTAAGAACAAGGCCTAAAATTCCATTGTAATTAAAAAAAAACCCCCCTAAAATGAAAACCCTAAGAAATCCCTCAACCTTAAGAAATCCCTCAAGTGATCCCTTCCACAAAAAAGAATGTTGAAACTTTTTTTTGAAGAAATCTTCTAAGTGTGCCATAACAAATAAGAAAAGGAGGCTTTAGAATCTTTTTAGAAATTTTTTTCAGAACAAAAAAAAGGTGTTGAATTTCTTTACGAATAAGTCTCTCAAGTGTGCCTTTAAAAAAATTGTAAAAAAAAAATTCAAATACTATTTCATCCGCTATTATGATCACTAGTCCATAGTTTTGTGATTTCATCCCGAAATAAGGGGACTTTTACATATAGGGGATGAAATTGGGATAGGGGTTAAATAGGGTATGAAAAGGGGGAGGACTTTACAGATAACTTTAAAATATAAGAAATAATGTTGAAAATATTAAAAAAAATTCCTTTGTAATTTTTTATTAAAAAAATAATAAATATCATTTAAGAGGTTCCAAGGAAATATCATTTTAGAAATGATTGGTGTGGCCTATGTCTTTGAGTACAAATTAGGAATATTATTACTTAAAAATTCAATATCCTTTGCACAATAGACAAAAAATTGTGAAACAACTTCAATGCATTGAACTCATTAAGGGCTTTCCAATAATACCAAAGAGTGCGCCCCATTTTTCTTAAAAGAGCAAAAATTGATCTTTATAAAAAAATTTAATAATGAAAAGACTTAAAATTCAACGCTTGCATTGTACATCAAACATTATGAAATCACTTAAGCGCACTGGCCATAGGTTTTCCAATAAGTTAAGGAAGAGGGCTTATGTAAATCAGTTGGAGACCAAACATTTAAGTGCTCAGGGCATGCCAGATCCAAGGGAGGGCTCCGTTGTTTTTGGTGTACAAACAAATTTGAACCCCTCCTATTGGCGCATTTAACATGTTCAAATCATCAAAAAAGAAATAGAATTGAGAAAATGATTTTCTCCCAAAGTAAAGGGTCAAAAACTTAAGAAAACAAACTACCAAACACTACAAAGGCTAGTTCTAAAATACTCAAAAAATTCCTTGTATGTTACTTTGTTGCTATTAGAGTTCAAAGATGATTTGTAGAACTTCAAGTGATGCTCCTATAACAATTTCAATCGTTTAAAATGAATGAGAAAGAAAGAAGTTATGAGATTTGAAAGTAGGAAAGATCCACAAGA
The DNA here is from genome assembly GCA_963920785.1 of Sphagnum contortum. NCBI lineage: Eukaryota > Viridiplantae > Streptophyta > Sphagnopsida > Sphagnales > Sphagnaceae > Sphagnum > Sphagnum contortum. Next base: position 12,830,066 of record OY987278.1, read on the forward strand.
AAGAAAAAGAAAAAACACTTTTTAAGTTGGAAAGTTTATTTTTCCTCTTCTTATTTTTCATTACTCTTTTTCCTTTGCAGTTCAAAAACGATTCCTTGAGCTTGAGGATAGTGGTCCCATAACATTTTAAACCACTCAAAATGAAGCACATATGATGAAGATATAAAGAAATGTTTGGTCATAGACAGGTGATTGGTGATGGGATGGTTTATCCTAAGAGCCTCATGGTTTGAGAATCTACCATTTTGAGTCTTTTGAAATCAAAAAAAATTCACGTTTTCAAAAAAATTAAAATTGTTGGGTACACAAGGCAGTGGTGAATCTTTTAAAAATTTTGACCTCCAAGTGCTACATATATTCATTCAGATAAGAGTTTTGATACCCAATGTGATTTTGACCCAAAACCTGATACCCGCCCAACACCGATCTCAATGAACCAAAACAAACAAACCTTCCTTTAAAGGGTAGGATTGTACTCTAAAAAGTACCTAATCCTTTATCATCTTCCATTACTCACATTGTAATTTGAATGGAAATGCTATGATGGCATTGGGGAGAGTTGTTGAAAGCCCAAAACCCTTCCAAGTACCACTACCCCTACAAAACCGAATTTGCTACAACAATCTGGAAGTCCCAACAATGCGTGATACCCGTTCTCATTTATTGATAACCGTCTAAATTCAATCGGATGACAAACTTGCTACCGGTTTGTTCTTTGATTTGAGCCTTTTCTAATTTCCGCCATCCCAGAGAAATTACAAATTTCTAATATATATATATATATATATATATATAAATTTTGGAAAAAATTCCCAAGTAAATCTGATGGAGCATCATCATCATCATTTAATGATCATCCAAAAAAAGATTTAGCATTCATTGGGGACACGTTTATAGAAAAACTGTCCAAACCCAAACAATGAAACGAAACAATTTTCTGCCATTAACAATTTATGTCAGATAATGCCTAGATGAGGAAAAAAATCCTTCCCAAAATTGAAAACCCTCTATTGTCAAGGAACAAAATTTTGTTGGAGATAATAATCAATTTAAGAATTAAGTGCCCTATGGTAACACTCAAGTTTTTTTGGGTAGGTCTTAAAGCACTTGGAGAAAATTCCTAATGTATTCGAAGGGTACCTTATATCCATAAATATATCCATTCTAGCAAAAGAGGAGAGACATTGATGCCTACTCCTTAAGAGCAAAGAGGGAAAATGTGCCTACTATACCTTATATAGGTATAAGATCCCTCCCACTCTATATCTATTCATTTATATATGTTTAGATTCATAGAGCTTTTGCCTGGTTTAAGATTATGAGAACCTTTGCCTAGTGCCGTGCCCATGGTGGGGAACGTTCCCAAAATCGATATGAATACACCTATTTCATTGTGCTCATGGGAAAGAAAGAAAGAGTGTATGGTTAGACATGATGTAGTTCGAGATTTTTCATCTCCAGTGTTAGGGATGCTTGGTTTTATATTTTGTAAGAGTAAACACATGTTTTCTCAATGCAATTTTTTCAAACCTCACGGCGATAAGTGAATATTTGTGCTTATAATAAATATATGGTATTCACACATTAGTAGATGTAATCATTCTTAACTAGACTTATAAGAATCTTGTTTCACAAAGTTGTTATTTTTCGAAGAGTGATTGCAACAATTGCAACTTAAGCAAAGGTTGTGTCATATCATGTCTGACACCCTAAAAATGATTTCATTTATGTCTTAAGTTTCGAGTTTTCTCCTCTTAGGGCTCCTTGTTATGCATTTTGTAGTTTTGAATGCCTTTTTGTTTGGACTTCAGTCCATTCTTTTTTCTTCTCTTTTTTTTTATACATATGGGTTGGGTAACAATCATTCATTATGTGTAAGGGTAGGTTATCAAATGATCAATTTAATAACCCCTGGTTAACCTGTTGATTCTATACCAATTATAATGGTTTAGAAATAGAAAATATTTATTGTTTTTAATTTTTTTTTGTATTCGTATTGAAGATTGATAACTTGCGTGGATGATAGTTGGGTTTTTCTAGGGAGGGTATTATTATATTTTGAAAATTCAAATTTTTATCAATTTAATTGATTATTAACAAATCCAGAACTGGCTGATAGGTTATCAATAATTGGCTGGATGAGCAACTTGATAATCAGGTCAACACTCAATAACCGGTGAACAATTGGTCTTGACCGGTGTTGGGCAGCCACTAGAAAACAGACCCCCTGACGGTAACCAAGGCGGTTCTTAAGATTCATAACTGCAATTCTCAAAAAATCAAAGAACCGATTCGGGCACACAAGCATTTTTCTCAAATTTTAAAAATAAATAATCATGCATAAATAGTGACCAATATATAAGTTTGTTCATGAAAACAAGCATTTATGTCCCAAAAAAAAAAAAAAACCTGGAATCCATATTTATTTAAAAATTTAAATAGCTAACCCCCCACAACAATGGTAAGTCTTGACCAATTATCCATAGTCATATATTTTGATACTATAAAAATTATTTTTCGTACATTTTAGTACCTTTTTAATTTGTAATTTCAAAATTTATTTTGTGTTTTGAACTGGTTTCGATTTTCTAGAATTTTGGCAAAAATTGCTCTTCTTTTTATTCTTTTATCATTTTTTTCGGCTGGCCTTTTAGGAATTAATTCATGTGGAAAATGAGGAGTAGGGTAAGGTAATAACCACAACTGCAAGCTATTCATTCATCGACAGTGACCAACGTTGTTCATCCAAACAGCGACAGGTACTTTACTTATGGACTGACACCAACTTGGTGGTGTTTTTGAACTGGTTTCGATTTTCTAAAATTTTGGCAAATTGCTGTTTGATATTTCATCCATCAACCAGCGACCAACGTTGTTTATCCAAATAGTGACGGCTAGTTATTTACTGACACCACAGTGTTTTGAACTGGTTTGGATTTTCTAGAATTCTGGCAGATTTTTTGATTTTCCTTTTTTCGGGGGTTTTTTTTTGGCCCCCTTTTTTGGGCTTGGCCTCTTAGGAATTAATTAGTGAGGAAAATGAGTAGTAGGTAAGGTAATAACACAAGCTACGTGCTATTCATCCATCCACAGTCATCAACAGTTTTCATCCAAACAGGAACGGCAATTCACTTTCTGACACCACAATTAGGGTGGGATGGGTGCCTTTTTTTTTTGTTTTTGAAAATAATTGGCACAACTCGGTGATATTTTGAACTGGTTTCAATTTGCTATAATTTTGGCAAATTGCTCTTTGTTTTTTGTTTTGTTTTGTTTTTGTCTTTTTGACGGGCCCTCTTATTAAGAATTAATTAGTGTGGAACAGGAGTAGAGTAGAGTGGGTAAGGTAATGTAACTAATAACTAAAAACCCCAGGTGAATGTTATTCATCCATCCACAGCGCCCACAAAGTTGTTCATCCAAATAGCGACGGCTACTTACTTACTGACACCGCAGTTAGGGGGGGGTGGATGGTGGGTGCGCAACTCGGCGGTGAGTGAGTGCGAACGAGATCTGCTGCTGCTGCGGAATAACAACAACTAACAACAACAACGAGATCAACACAGGCTATGGCAGACGCCAAGCTTCTTCTTGCTTAAGTTCAACATCCTTCTTTCCCCTTATGCTGCACCTGGATCCAGGGTGCAGAGATGGATGTGGTGGCTCTCACTAGCCTGCTGCAGCTGCTGCTTCTTCTTACTACTGCGCGTCTTTCCTCTGCAGCAGCAGCAGCAGCTGAAGGTACTGTCGACAATAATAGCTACTTCAAGAGCAGTTCTAGTCCTGTGTGTGTACTGTGGCAATAATGCTTTGTGAATGGGAGTGTATTTCTCTTGCAGTTTTGCTAGATCGTGTTTTTTTGGAGCTGCTTGTGGTGTCTAATGGCAGCAGCTGGGGGGTGTAGGGTGCTAATGGGAGTAGTAGCTCAGGAGCTGTAATGACAGTCAGAGATGTAGTTAGTAGCTAGGTTGCTGCTGTTAGTATGGGTTTTCCAGGGTTGAAGAGAAAAGGAAAGGCCCAAAAAAAAAAAAAAAAAACAGTGTTGAGAAACCTAATTGTTTTCTCGAATATTAACAGCTGCTGGCGCAGTACAAAGAATGTTTGACTCATTTCAGTGTTTTACATAATTCAGTCTGGTCTGCTGTTGTTTTGTGTACGTAAGGAGAAGAAAGCAACAGATCGACGTGCTGACTAACTTGGGTGGTTTTGGTTTGGGAAAATGGTATGTAGAGCCTTATGATGTTCGGATAGCTTGTGGTTCCAACCAAGATTTGTATGCCTCCAATGGTTTTAAGTGGGCCAAAGATTTCGGCTACACAGGTGGTAGCTCTGCCAACCTGACTGTGAAGAATACTCTAGTACCCATGCTCAACACTTTGCGCTATTTCCAAATCTCAGATGGTCCTGAAAACTGTTACAACATCAGTGTCCCAGTGGGACATTACTTGATCAGGTTCTTCATCATACATTTTTTTTCTTCTTCTTTTTCTCTGCAAGAATATTCTTCTTCTGCCCATTTGAAAAATCATGTAGAACCCATCATCTCCCATGATGATTGTAGGGAGAAGAGGCAGGATGTTTAATGGGTAGCAGCAGCCATTCTTAGTTCTTACCATAATTCCTGCCCATGATGATTGTAGGGAGAAGAGGCAGGATGTTTAATGGGTAGCAGCAGCCATTCTTAGTTCTTACCATAATTCCTGCCCATGATGTTGAGTAATCTTCTTCTTCTTCTTCTCAGGTGCTTTTTTGCGTTTGGAGAACAAGATAACTCAGCCCGGGAACCTCAGTTTGATGTCTCTCTTGAGGGCACACTTGCCTTCTCCATGCAGAGTGGATGGAGTCAAGATGTGGAGAATGCATATGAAGATGCCCTAGTCTATGTCACAGATGGTGCTGCTACCATTTGCTTCCACAGCTCTGGCCATGGGAATCCAGCTGTTGCCTCGATCGAAATACTTCAGATTTTCAACAATGCATACCAGAGGGGTCCCAATGCTCCTCCTTCCCAAGGCTTTGTGTGGAGATCGGTTAAGAGAGTCAGTGCTGGGGCAGCAAAGTCTGGGTATGGGTCTGATTTTCAAGCAAACCTATGGGGAGGAGATCGGTATTGGGAAAGTGACAGCTCCCTGTTTTTACCGGGCTCTGTCGTGAGCTCTTTGCAGACATCAAATAGCATAGCAAACTGCTCCACCTATCCGAATATTTACCCAGAGGCAATTTTTCAATCAGCAACAACAACAGACCCGACACAAACTATCTCATATACTTTACCCGTGCAAGCAAATCAGAATTACACAGTTTGGATATACTTGGCAGAAATTGACCCAACAATTACAGCACCCAAACAGAGAGTGTTTGACATATTGGTTAATGGGGTCAAGATTTTCGAAGGTGTTGACATTGTTGGGCTTGCAGGTGCACCTTATTCTGCAGTTTTCCTAAATGCCACTGTATTGGTGGAGGGTCGAGCCCTAATGCTGACCTTCAACCCTGTAATTGGACGAATTGCCTTCAACGCATTTGAAGTCTATCAGCTTATTCCTGTGGAGTGGCCAACACTAAACCAAGAAGGTAATAAAATTCTGATGCTCTGCCACTGGCACCCCCTTTATCTTCTCTTTGTCCAGTAACTGGTATTAGGGAGTGTACCACTATTGCTTCCAAGTCCAAACTTGGAAGGACAAACTTCTTCCTTTTCAGATGGGCTCATTATATTGGCAATGGTTTCAAGAACGCTTGTTGCTGGTTCTGTCACTTTTGTAATTTATGCAGCTGGTCATGAGAGCCAGCTGGTCTAAGACAGGATAAAACTCTCACTAGTGCATATCAGGCACAATTGGCAGGCCTGGTACATTTGTGGGTATGAATCTGGTTTTGTGACTTCTTAATCTCAGAACTTCTAAGATGCTGACAGAAGCCTGGGTTCCCAGCGAGCCTGATTTGGAAGTGGGGGCTGAGAGTCTATACAGTAGTGATTCATCAAACCCACACCTCTCACAAGCTAGAAACTGTTGTAGGGTATCAATCTCCAAAGATTATATGCTCTTAGTGAATTTGCTGTGATGTTCCCAACACCTTTTCCTCTTCATTATGTGGTTCTTTTTTGGTTTTTCATCTGTTTAAAATTCCTCCTTCTTCTAGGGTTTCTTTGATTATTTTCCTTCTCTCATCGTCATGGCTGAGAGTCTTCCTGTTCCTGAAACTCACAGCATGTTAATTAATGTATTATATTGACCTCCCATCTGTTGCCTGTAGCTGAGGAACTCCAGCAGTGGGATGTAATGGTAGCAACTTAGGTCACTATTGTACATGTTGCTGTTGAAGGTCACTGAACATTTAGTCAGCTCAATCAAACCACTCTCTCTGTCTTTCCTCTGTGTTTTTTAGGGTTGGGTCTTCATCCTTTCCCCCCACCTTTTTTTTCTGATCTAGTGGCAGATCTGAAATCTATGTAACCTCACTGATATGGTGGTTGTCTGTCAAGCTCGAATGAAATCAAGCTTTACCGTCACAAGCTAGCTTGTTGCCGTTTGAATGGGGGATACTATTTGTCTTTTCTGATTAGCTATGACTCTTGAGGTGCTGGCTGGCCAACATCCTGACCCAGGCTTCCTGTTGCTTCCAGAAATGCAACAGAAACTCAGGATGCACATGTTTGTGTAATGGGTTTGCCTGGAAATCTGGGTGAGTTATTATACACTTGTCTACACCCCAGTACCAGGAGCTGATGAAGTCTGAGGAGTCATGGCAGGTTGTCACTCACTGCCTTTATGATGAAGGTGGTGGTGGTCCAACATTTTTGTGAGTGACAATTCATAAGCTTATGACTGCAGTCATTCATGTTTTGATAAGTTTTGATTTTGCTGGAGGTCTTCAAAAGTGTGATGGCATATGGATGATTTTGCTTCCACTTTCTCCTTTCTGATTTTTCTAGAACTCTTCAAACTGTGATGACATATGGATGATTTTGCTTCCACTTTCTCCTTTTTCCACTTCAGTCAGCTCATTTTTTTCCTCTGGAGATTAGGTCTGTATGACCTACGAAAAGTGATTGCACTTGGTTTGTTCAAGATTTGAGGAAAGTTAAAAATGAAGTGATGTTACACTCACAAGCTTGTTGCAGCTTGAATGTGGACACTAATGATTTAAAAAAATTAGCTACATATGTCTTGAGTGCTAGCCAACATCATAAGTAACTCTTCATGGTGTTTCCAGAAATATGACGGAAACTCAGGACACAGATGCTTGTGTATAATGGTTTGCCCAAAACTTTGCTGGGATTATTGTGTAGTAATGTATACCCACTGTCAGGAGCTTTCCTTGAAATTAGAACTGCAAAAGACAGGAACAAAATTCAATCTCTCCTCATCACCCAAACTGATCTGTCCTTCTGATGCCACCAGATTGATCAAGCTTGATTATCAGCATATGCTTGAGCTGAGATGCTAAAGCATTTTGGCACTGACACTTGAATCATGAGCTCAATTGAAAAGATGTAAACTCAGAGATTTGCAAAGACCTTATCATGGGTGGATGGCTGCTTATGTTGGGTGATGATGTGCAGTATGGGCGTTGCGGATGTTGAAGCAGTCTTTGAACTTACCTACTCGTCTAGGATGGAATGGAGATCCATGTGTGCCTACTGAGCACCCTTGGTTTGGAATAAACTGTGGATTTAACAGCAGTGCTAGCACTTGGTTTGTTGATGGCCTGTGTGTTCTCTTGCCCTTCCACATCTTTTTGTTTGCTTTCTTTGCACTGCATTCCATCGCTGCTGTTGGGCTAAATTCCATGTGCGCAGTACGTAGCATGCACAACCCAACAAATACAGTAGCGATAATCCACATCACTTGATGGGCATTTTAGTACAAGCGTACAGGGTTGTGTGATTCTGTTGCAAGTAACCTCATGTTTTCTTTGGGAAATCCATTCTCTAAGCTCAACGTATAGATCTCAGCAGACTGAAGAATGCTTTGCTGCATGGTGCTTTGCAGAGATCTTGACTATCAAGGATTGCAAGGTTATTTGAGTGATGATATTGGATCTCTATTAAGCCTCCAAGCAATGTATGTTTTTTTCTGCGTGGTTCTTTTCAGCTTTTTCTGACTGTTGATGAACATGCCCATTATCCTCTTTGGGGCATAGTCTTGGTGTATTGCAAGCTTGATCCTGTGTGGAGGCCATGTGCAGTTTGGAGTCCTTTGTCTGGTCTTATTTTTATTGGTGGGACCCCTGCAGAAATATGAGCAACAATGCATTGCAAGGTCCCATCCCCAGTTCCATTGGCAACCTGTTGGCTCTCCTTACCTTGTACCTCCCAAGACTTTCTTGCCTAAACCCTAAACCCTAAGCTTTAGCACTTCCACAGATTCATTATGTATATGCACGCACAATGGAGAGATGAGCTGGGAAGGGTGTGCAAGATGAGATGTAAAAAAGGAATGCTCAGTTTCATTAAGAATTAGATTTCGTCATGTTAGACTCAAAACATCTCATGAACTACTGATGTTTTGGCAGATAACTTTGCACTGATGCATAGTATTATGTCTTGTGTATAGAGACCTCTCCCACAACCATTTGAATGGATCTATACCAGGAAACCTTGGTGAACTTCCTCGCCTGGAGAAACTGTGAGCTTTCTGCATCTCTCTCAAAGCCTTTGATGTCCATTGTCAGTTATGCTGCATGCAGTGGGATTCTTTAATTGCCAGTATCTCTCTCTCTTTCACCTGCCTCCTAACGTTATCATGACTAGTCTGGTCAGCACAGAATCATCCTCCACTCACAGTGATAGATTTTGGCAATGTGCAGGTATCTTAATGACAATTCTTTGAGTGGGCAGGTGCCTGCCAGTCTTGGTGCTGGTGCACTGCGGGGTGCAAGTCTCAAGTACACATGATGATGCCCTTTCTCAATGCCTTTTTTTCACAATCTGTTTTTTTTACGTTTGAGTTTCCAGCAATGTGAACTGTCTTGAGCAGTGTTTCTGTTTTTGGTGAATTTTTGCATCCTCGCTACAAAAAGAAAAGCTAGTGCAACAGATTCAAAAATGGTTTTTATGGGAATTTGCAGAATAACAAGGAAAACAGAACTGAATTTTCCATATTTAGACACTAGGTTCTAGCATGTTGTCAAAATATAGCATGATTCCTAAATTTCTTTACTTTCCTCTCTGAGCTGTATCCAAATTTGGATGATAGCCAACCTACCTACCTCACAAATTTGAAGAAAAAGCCACTGGTCTTGAGTGAAATAGAATTGTTTCAGGCATTCCGACAGGATAATGTTGTCTTTGGTACAGCGTCTGGAGAGCACTTTTTTATCACCTTTTAGCCAGCAGAGATCCATTTGACTTCTCTCGATCTTGTGTCAATCTTATGGGGGCGGGCTATAACAGTTACAAAGTGGGTACTGAAGCAGTTGACTAATTGTGCAGCCTTGGAAACAACGCTGGACTATGCGGGGTTGGCCTCAGAGAATGTCATGGCAGTAGGTCTGCTGCAAAAGTAGGTCTTGCATTTGGCATCCTTATAGGCATTGGTGCTCTGGTGGCTTGCATTCTGTTGTATTGGAAAAGAAGGGCAAATATTGCTCGGGCACAAAGGCTACGTAAGTTGTTCCCATCTTCTTCAGTTTTTGGTTTTATTCTTTCATTCGTCCTTCTTTTCTCTACTCATTTGTTCACAAAGTTCTTCATAGATACACTTATTAGGGGTACCCATGTTGGATCTCATGTTGTGTGGCTTCATTCCTTTGGCAGTTATGTGACTGAAGCTTGTGAAAAATTTGAGCATAAATTTGTGAGGTTTGTTTGAGTTTCAGGGATGCTTGGAAATCCATTGTTATGGAATTGACTGACAATTTTGTGCAATGCTGGAGACTAAAGTAATTACTTATTTCAAGGGATTGAAACTCTTCTGCTTCTTCTGCAGCTCGGGATGCCCCTTATGCGAAGGCAAGAACAACGTTTGTGAGAGACGTGCAACTGGCTAGAACTGTCTTGTCTGATCAGTTCAAACCTGCTTACCATGAGCAAGCCTCCAACACACATTCTACCTTGCTGTGATTATTCCTCTTAATTTCTTTTCTTTCCTGCTCTTCAAAACTTGATTAAAATGCTTCACTGTAGATGGGTTAAATTCATCATTGAAGCTCTATCTTGTGGTGAAGACAGTCATGCTGGGTTTCCCATGCATTCGTATACTATACACCTACACTGTTTACTCAGTTATGCTTGACATGGTCTCTACCATGGATGAGATTGATAGCTCAGAAGGATCCAAGTAGATCATATTTTTCTGCTACAAGTTTACCCACTGAAAGAAGGTAAACACTTATGCACTTTTTCATTTCTCACTCTGTACTAGTCTTTGTTGGACCTTGTAAAGCAGACCCTGCAACTCCTCAAGCTATTACTGTTCTACTTCCATACATCAACATTGTGCCCATGACACTTGTTTGATCTGACTGTATCACAGGTTTTTGCTTGAGTAAATGATCATGCTGAACACCTGAAGTATTTGTGGTGCCATTCAACATTCTGTTGTTTACAGGGCACTGTGTGAATTGTCTCTTAGACTATCCTCACCCGATAGTATTTCTCACATCCATAACTATTTATTTACATTAAATCTGAAAGTGAAGGTCTCAAAAGTGGGAGTTTACTAATAGCAAAGCAAGTGAACCAATCAGAGAGAATGTAGCCAATCAGCAGCAGTAGTGGAAGACTGTTGTGAAGACCAATCAAGGAATGTAGTCTATCGACTGCATGTCTGTACTGAGCAGTGGCTATTACAGATGTTAACTTTTACATCTACTCATACTTTCTTGCGGCATACACTAACAATTGACTGTTTCAGTGCATGGGTAGGAAATTCAGATATTGCTGTCATGCAGTTCAAAGTGTTCTAGGGATGCTTGTTGCTTGTTCAAAGTGTTCTACAGGTGCTTGTTGCATTCCCTGACTTTTTATTCAATACTGCAAATAATGTTAGATGTTGATGTTACAAGTGGAAGATGAATTGGCCTTTCTACAATCTCTGATGTTATTTACTACAACAGATATTTTCCCCTAATTACTTCTACACATTAACAGATTGGCTTAAAGAAGATCTGAGCCAGTAGCTTGGCTTTATTTGTTTTTTCTCTTACAATTCATTGTTGAGTGATGAGTTCTAACCCAAAAAGGAGGTTGACAAAACTACAAGTCATATAGGTGTCTGCTGAGCATAATTCACCAACACAGTATCCACAGAACAGTGGAAACATCAGCTCAGAAATAAGAATTCAGGCATCTTTCTAACATACACAGTAAGAATGCAAACCTTACTGTCTTCCCAAAATACACAACATGGATCTACAACAGGGTGTGTACTCATGCAACTCATCAATTTTGGATCAAATTTCGATGCCTTATTGTGCTTGTATGGACTATAACAATGAATCACCTTCCTAGATTTAGGAGAGCTATTGAAGTGGAATTTCAAGCTTTGACAAACTAAAAGAACCACAAAACAAACCATGAACATCAAACTACGAACAGGGATAGAATCTGAGCGGTGACCACTCATTTTGCAGTCAAATGCTTGACTAGCATATGGTCCACATTTTCACATCTGACACTGCAGGGATGAGAGTCAGGTCATGGCAAGCATGTAGGCAAACCATTTTCCATTCACAATCCAAAAGCACACAGAAGCAGGCCAAAACAGAAGGCAGGAATAAACAGATAACAAGCTCAAAATTAACAACAGGTACTCTGAAAGCATTAGTCATTGAAATAATAGAAACTGCAATGCAATATCCTGCTAACTCAAACAATTTCCTCTTCCAGCTGCAGCACAGAACAAGCTTGGCCACCATACAAAAAAGAAATAGATTTGTTCCAAGTTCTCAAATAGAGGTGAATTCAACACATCACTCATCCTCCTGGCTTCGAAGACGAGCACTCCCATTTGTAACTGAAACATTTAACTGTGCAGCACGCTCCACTATTGCCTTCCTCTTCAGAGTAGAGACATTGTGTGCAATTTCTGCACTGTACTTCCTGCAATCATGTACAGGACAGATAAAGCCTTCCTATCAATCAATCACCTACATTGATGTCAGAAACCAAGCATTGAGATCCTCCTCCCAATGTGTAAGTCAGACAACACAGAAAGATTGGAGGCTGGTCTAATAGTTTTCTATATCTATGAGATTGCAGAGAGAACTCCGCAACAAAAATTTGGAGGTAACATAACAATGAGGCTGGTCAGTTAGTTTTCACACTGAAACTAATTGAAAGGAAATGCCCTGCTCCTTGAGACATAGCCATTACTGATAGAAGAAAACTCAGATGGAGGATACCCAGAAGCATTCTGAAGTGCAGCTGATTTAGGGTTCTAGTTTGCACTACACAACCCTAACCCCAAGAAATTACTTGTGACAATAGAGATGTCAAGACCACTTGACTCTGCGATGGGAATCTGAAGATATTCTAGTTCACGACAGTTAAGAATGGTCTAACACTGGCTTTAACACAGGCCGACACGAGAACTGTGGAAATACAAGAGTTTTCAATCCATCAAACCCTCTTCATACCTGTTGTGCATGAGGAGAAGGTCGAGGTCCCGGACGTTATGAACCAAAAACTTGAGGAAACCACTTGGTAACACGTGTCTGGTCTTCTTGTTCGACCCATACCCGATGTTGGGCATCAGCGTGGTTCCCTTGAACTTGCGGCGAACCCTGGAATCAATACCCTTTGGCCTTCTCCAGTTCGTCTGCACATTATCCAACCAACCGTGGGTCAAATTCCAGACATCAATAAACACGAAGTTCCCCAAGCAAATGTCACGGTTGGTGATAACCAAAAAATCCCCAATTTACGACAGAGAAAAAAGGTAAAAAGAGGAAAAATAGGAGGAAGAGGAGGGAGAGGCGATAACAAACCTTGACACAGATTTTACGGTCATGCTGCATTCGCTTGAACTTCTTGATGCGCTTCTTTACAACATCGCGCTTCACTAAAGGAGTCACCATTGTCGCTTGCGCTGACTATAAAGGAGAATCTGCAGCTCTGTTCTATCTCTCTCTCAAATCCCTGCACAACCGCGAACGCAAAGCAGCGAAGCACAAAGAGGCCAGATTCTTTCCACCTCCAAACCCTAACAGACTTCGGTTAGGGTTTGTCGATGTGATGATGAATCTTGTCCGTTCATTACATAATGATCTATTTATCTCACCCGTCCGCTGGGTAGTCACTGATCTTGTCCGTCCATCGATTCGTCGAACGTAGATCTCGTCTGTCCATCCGTAGAGTGTTCTCCTTCAACTGGATACAACGGCTTAGGGGTTTAGGGTTTACAGAAAATCGAAGCACTCCCTTCTGCTCCTAGTCCTTGTTTCTTGAAAGGCGACGTTTGATTTCTCGTGCTTTCCAGTATTCGCTGCTGCATCAATGTGATTAGACCAGATTTGATTTAAACATCTAGTACCCAGCAATCAATGCGTCTCTTGAATTGAAGGATTATTGAACTTCCAAGGAACATCAAGACACCAACCAGGAAAAACATGCTGCATCATGCTCTATAGTGGTTTTGCCCAAATTGTAAGATCTTCTAGAGACCTGAACTCAGCTTGCCAGATTAAGTGGTGCGTTAACAGTTACTTATTCGTGTGCAGCGTCTGATTCAGAACTTGCATGATGATGCCCAGTTGCCAACGTAGCTCCCCTCTACAAGGAGGTAAAGTTGGTCATGCTTCAGGCTCTGTACATTTATCTTATATTGAAATGGAGATGCAAATACCATACACATGAAGTTTTCATTCCAAACGTATCCAATTGCGGGTTGCATGAGGATCTTAGTATCGAGAATTGAGAGCAGCTCCATTTGTGCACATTGCGTTTTGGATGAAGTACAATCAAGTTTATGTCAATTTGAGGTAAAAAAATTGGCTTTGGGTCAATGTATGTGCACAAGATCCAGTGCTTGTTGAATCTTACAAAAGTCACTGCATAATATAGTATAGTATTATTGATCGACTAATTAGAACAATTGTTTCAAGTGATTTTATTTAAGTAACCTCTCAGCATTTGCTGTCCCAATTTCAAATTCATGGGCAGTGCTTGGGAAATAGTTAGTAAGCCAATTTTGGATGTGAGAAATATTGTTAGAAGCTCAAATACTGTTTATGGGAGGAGCTACTTTAGGAGGAACAGAAGCCTTGGCAAAGTTTATATCACATAGTACTTGGGCAGGAATCAGGTAGATGGGTTACATTTTCTCTAGCCCTATGAACTCAAAGGTGACTCCCAGGATCATGTCAAGAATCTAAGCTTCATACCCATCTTCTTGATGCTATCCCTCTTCTTTTATTAACTTACAGTTGCTTCTGCAGGAGCAACAATAGAGCTTTGCTCTCCACCCAGTCGATTCACCATCAGAAGAGGGGTAAGAACAGGACCCTTACCTTCTTAGCACAACTCTCAGGGTCACATTTACATCATAGGGTGACTCAGCCTGGTGTGCCCCATCATGTACCTGACTCCTACAAATATTTGTTCCTTTGGGTTGGAAACAAGAACAACCTTTCTTGCATATCTTGCCTCAGAACTGGAGCTAAATTAAAGGCTTGAAGAATCAATTAATAAATCTGTCTAGTGCTTTGGGGGTCCCTTTACATTCAAAGAGCAGAAACAGGGGCTTGCTATGGTAGATTTAGCTACAGTTTTGTTCTGAGTACCAAGTACTGCCTCCAAACAAGAGCAAAACAGCAGCAACTAAGCTACAGCAATCAGCACAAACACAATTTGATTATATGCCAATTGGGTTCAGTTCAGGGCACTGAACCATTCATTACACATTCCTTTCACCTCCCTTTAAAACACGAGGGTATCTGAATCCTCCAAACCTGCATTCCCTTGCAAGGTGGAGTAGCAGGCCCTTCCACAAGATCCAGGAGTTTGGTGCAAAGTCCAGAGAAGCATGGGAGATATAGTTGTGAGCAAAAAATGTCTCCAAGCTGCACATACTCCTTCTCGGCAAAGCATTTCCAGTCAGCACAACAACAAATTAAGTTGTAGATCCATCTACCACTTTCACCCCACTAACAACACAGAGGCCACAAAGTGTAGTAGTCCTAATGGAAGGGCTGACTCTTAGCCCCTCTCCCAAAGTCTCCAGGTACACTAACACTTGCCCTGTTGCCCTAGGGCCTGTCACTCCGTCAGCAAATTGTGCAAATAGGGGACTGACAGTGTAGTATGTCCTGAGGGTGCTTTCAGATTCCAATATAACTTCAAAACATTTGTTTTCCATCAAATGTCCAAATTGCAAATCTATTCCTACAACTTTTACCTGAGGTTGGCAAACTATTCCTCAAGGTCATCAAGGAGTTTCATCCTTCATGAATGGATGGCATTGACAAACTGCACCGGCTCGTTAAGGAGAAGTGTTAATGTTAACATTACAGAGCTCACTTTGGTGAGAGCAACGAGGAATACAAATACAAGAGCAACAAAGAATGGCTCAAAAGTCCTCATCAGCAAGGGTGGGGAGGGTTACAGGCACTGCCCAACGCCCTAAATGAGCTGTGTAGTTCCAGCATCGGACTACACCCTGTCCTAAAGGTCCATCTGGTAGATCAATCACACTCAAGCTCCCAGTGTCCAGATGGAATGAGCCCAAACAGGCTTGTGTGAGTTGAAGGCAATGCCCCAACATTGCCACATGTACTGCTTCATGTCCTACCACCACCACCGTCTTCTCTGGATTGGATTCATCTTTTTCTGGCAAGTTTTTCACCTCATCTAGTAAAGCCTGCCAGGTCTGCCCTGCTCGATCCCAAAGCAGGGAGAGACTCTCTGCACCAGGAATGTCCTCATGTTGCAGGTAGTCTTGCCACCTCTCGCGCTGCACAACATCTTCTTTCTGTCTTCCCTGGAGTTGTTTGGATCAATCACAAGAATAGGAGTTAACACATCTAAGAAGCATATGGTACCCTGCTGGAGCATTGCCAAGAAAACAGCGCAAATTTGCCAACTCATTACCAGCAGAAAACTTGCTGGTTTTGCAATAAAAAACCTGAGTCCACTAAATGTATATGCTGCAGGGTGCAATCAGCCTAAAGCTGGAATCACTGTCAGCTGTCATATGTAGTTTGCCAGGTTTCTAAAAAGTGGATTTCTTCACAGAACACAGAGCATCTTACAGCCTCTTCACTTCTCCACTTGTTATACCTTTACTACTAATTCAAGAACTGTGGCAGTGAGAGAGGTTTAATCAAATGTTGCCTGAGAAAAAGTAGCATCTGTAAGAGTGCTTCAGTTGGTGAAGGGAAGTCATTTCTCTATCATTTGGAATGTACAAAGACTACTGCTGTTTATAAAAAACAAATTGTCAGAAGATGCTGACCTGCCAGTCACCCCAGTTTATGTCACGAAGCTCTGGTACTTCTTTGACTTCCACATATCGTGGTTGGCAATTCACACCAAGGCAGTCAGCTGCCTCTTGTACCTGCACATCCATTGTTACTCCTGGATTGCCTTGCATACTATGTTGTTATAAACATAGTGATCAGTGTCTCAATGAAGTTTCTGTATTAAAAACTGGTTTTGTTGCCATGCTGTGTTAATACTTTTGCTATAATGTATATCAAGACCAATTCTCCAGTGAAGCCACTTTAGCAACCCTTCTTCCTCATGGAAAATCATAATTCTGATACCTCAGCTATATGATCTGCTGTGCATTTGGAGCAATGAGCAGGACCAGAGAGTAGCAAGTCCACAGTTATATCCAGCAACAGCTCTGCAACCTTTCGTGCCTGTTCACACACAAACATCCAGCAGACCAAACCATCACCTTAGCCTGGTTTCAATATACAAAGATGTCTAGAATATCAAAGAACATACCCTCCCCAACCAACCAGACCCACTAAAGGACTTTATCTAAAAAATAGAAGAAAACTAGAAAGGGAGCTCCCTATGTTCAGAGAAATCCCAGCAACAGTTCACTTCACCCTGTGCTGGGAGTATCATATACATGCCACTGATCAATAAACATTGTTCTCCATCCAGAAAATAGATATGGAGACTCAACCTTTGTCTCTGCATCTAATTGACAGTTGAATCAAAGCATCACAATGAAAGAGATTCACTCTCAAAAGACAAGTAACTAAAAAAGAGTTGCATCAGTTCTGGCTAAACCAAAACAGAGATAACAACTCAACTTAGTGTCACTCATAAGGTATCAGACCAACACCTTCATCATGAATGGCAGTGAGTAGCTGTCATCATTCCACAATTATTTCATTAGATCCTGACCAGGTTCATCAGTAAGTACAAATTAGTCTGCTAAACACTTAGGGCAAAGTGTTCTACAAAAACTGCGTGTCCTGACTTCTGTTGTATTTCTGGAAGCAACAGTAAGATGCTGTCATGATGTCAGCTGGCACTCAAGAGGCACAGCTAATTAGTATTCTCATTCAACCTGCAAAGCGCTTGTGAGGGTAAGGTTATTTTCTATTTGCCCTTTTACAAGCAAGCATCTCAGCTTGTGGCATATAGACGCTGACATTGATCCCAATTAATGGTTGAAATCAGACAGTGTCAAAACATGCTGACATAAGCTACATTCACTTTAACCCAATACCAAGCTGCTCAGTTCACCTGTATGGCAGAAGAGGTTTCTGCCTAATGCAGGGATATTCTTCACTTCTCCCTGATGAGAGTCACCCAGCATGAAGAGAGAGAGATAAGACCTGAATGACTCCCAGCATGTTCAATGACTCGTTTTCTGAAGCTGGAAACCGTTTCTGCAAGGAAAAGCTCACATGATGGCCAATCAGCACATGCAGTTGTATTGATACAAATGTCTGATCTAGACTTAACCATGTTGTTCAGTACAATTCATCTCCTACTAGAGAGGGGTTAGCAGGCAACACAGTTGTACAGAAAATGGCCTTTAGACAAAACCAGCCTAACTTGCCATCAAACTAAGTGACTCCACACTTTAACAAACCTACTTTTAGTGAGCAGAGTGGCCAATGTAAAAAAACTATGTTAACATTCCAAAACTTTCCATGCAGCTTTCCCATTTGAGTTTGGACATATGAAGAATGCAAGAATAGAGACACAACAGAAAGGTGCCTGCAATGTATACACAACCAGACATGCAGGGGCAAACATTATCTGTATGTGGTCCACTGTCTTGCCTAGTGTTGAGTCAAACTCTTGAGTTCAGGAGTTCCAAACCTGGAGAGAGCTGTCAGTAGCCCCATGGCACACAAGCAGGATGCGGGTACATGTCTTTCGCCCTCCTCCTTGGACTAGTGGCGGGCTTGGTGTCTGCAAGCCCAGCATTCTGCATCAATATTAAGATCCCTTACTGTGTGTCATATATTGATAGCATTAAGTTGCAACCATGCATAATGTAAGAGTGAAATAATGGCCACAAAGTTTCCTTAAACAAAATATAGAATACAATGCAGAGGATGTAGATGGAGTGCCTGATTCAGTCTGTCCAGACAGACATATGGAGGGCCATCATGACTGTGGCTTGGAGTGAAGTCCAGCACACTTACGCCGCAGTTGCTCTGCAGCAGCTGCCTAAAGTACTCTGGTCCAAGTCCTGAATGATGTAAACCACCCCAATAAAAGACAACTCCGATTGTGTTGTGGCACATGACAATTTTTACTAGCACCTAAACAAGACAAACTACATTAGGGGAGATACTATGCAAATCCCCCACTCAATATGAAGAAATCTGTTGAAGGTATGCAAGAACAGCAGGAACACCTGTTGCAGTGGCAACAAGAGCCTGGTTGACAGCATTGTGAGCCACAACCAAAATGGAGCTCCCTTGGTTATCAAGAATGCTCCTCCAGCAATTCTGGGCACGCACCCAGAGCTCCCGTACTGGATAATGTCCATCAATCACAAAGTTTGCTGCATCTTTCTGCCATGTTTGGTAAGCGTCCCCATACAGCTCTTTACCCTCCTTCTTCATCAGGCCCTGGCAGGATAGAAATGTACACATAAACAGCTAGAAATAGCCTGACACTACTTGCTCCAGATTTCCAAGTGACTTGGGAAATGCTGATTAAACCATGGCAGACTGCATGCCAAGGAATGATAGGTCCACATGAAATTGTGGGAATATGGTGATCAAATACAAATGTTCTATTGAAACTTGGCACCCACATCAATTGGGAGGATTAAAACAAAAAAAGAAAAGAAAAAGAAAAGTAGTTGGCACACTAAAAAGGAACCTGTTGAAAAAGCACATGCAAACTCCCTTTGGGTTTCACAGATAAGAGAATACTTTGCAGCATCAAGTAGGTGAGGATATGCATAGTAAACACACACTGGCACTTTATAGTGGCTGGCAGATCCTTCTCTAGAGTTTGTTAAAGCACTTGGAATACCTGAAAGGAATATAGATCAATCTCGCGAAGGTTGTCAAGAGGTATCATGGTTTTCTTGCGAATGCCCCAGATTATCTCAGCAGTGCGTTTGGCCCTTGCAAGTGGACTTCATGGCACCCAACAGACTATCAGGTTCAACAAAATTCCCTTTCTACTATTGGTTGTCGATGGCATCAGTGTGCATGTCTACTTCATGTTTAGGATGTAAGAAAATGCACACAGTATGTACGCAAAATGCAAGACTAGTGTGAGTTGAGAGAAAAAACCTGTGGAAGCAGGTGTCGAACGCATCGGTAAGTAGCATTTGGCGGGAGGTTTCTGCTTGCATCTCACCCTTGTGAGTCAGGACTGCAAAATCGGAGCTTCCTTGGATGCGTCCGACAGCATTCCATGTGCTCTCACCATGTCGTACTAGGACAACACGCTTGTGGCTTTGGATGGGAGGCAGTGCATCATATGCTGGTACACTGATTTGCAGCTGACCTTTCAAACTGGGGTCCTCCATGGTCCTGCCTGCGCCTGTTACTGTTGTTGCCATGACCATAAACTTGGGCCTATGCTGCACAACTTCAGAAAGACATGTACAGAAAACAGTCTTTGTTTCTGCCCTAGTTCCTGCCTACAATGACCAGATTGCCTCACGGTTGAGTATTATCCAAAGCAAGGACGATGCCGAATGACAGTGTGGCTGCAAAGCTACTTACGAGTCTGAATTTCGACGAATTGCTGTTAGAGGTAACGCTGGAAGATCCCAACCAAGAGGAACGCAGCGGAAAGAGCGCAACGCGAGCGTCAGACACCATTGCACAGGGCTGCGGCATGCTGGCTTGTTGCATCGGCAAAGAGCGACGCTCAAATCCCCGGCAATTCAGAGATAATTGCCTTCACTCAATGGAGGAGCCACTCCTCCGCCTCGTTCTTAGAAACTCCTGCACCTTCTCATCTCTTCTGCGACGAATTCCACATCCTGTTCAATGGAAGATTACATTTCGCCACAGCACAATGCAGATCTCTTACTGCCATAAGAAGAACATGTCGAAGATGATGATGATGATGATGATGATGATATATCGTAACCTGGACGCAGTTTCTTCTACAGTATTATTACTACCTATGCCTTAGAATTCCACGAATCACACGAAAGTTCGACAAATTCTTCCTTCTTTCTCCTTCTCCATAATTCTCTAACTCGAACAACAATCTCCGACGATGTTACAAAGACTTCTCACAACTCCTAATTGCAGCGAGGAAAAAAAGAAAGAAAAGAAAGCCGTTCGTCTCTTCCAGCACTGCGAACAAGGCAACAAACAAAAAGAGAAACAGTGCGAAGCTCTCTCTGTCTCTCTCTCTCGCTCTCTCTTTCTCTCTGTCTCTCTCTCGTTGTGTGGCCAGGCATCGCTACTGCTCATCGCCTTCTCTTTTTTTTCAAGTTCTGTCTTTTCCAGTGAGGTGGGGTCTGAGTAAACGACGATGAAAAACGTCAACGAAAAGAACAAAACACTAATACATCCCTGCACTTACTACTTTCATCTTTTCGCTCCAAACCCGGACTTCCAATGAAAGAAATTCGAAAGTAGGTTGTTTGGGGAACAAGCGCCATGAGGAATAAGCCCCATGAGGCAGAATGTCACCATGAGACTACAATTCCGGGAATGGCCCCCTTTGAGGTCATTACCTGGCATAAAGTTGTGTTACAGATTTTGTCATTCATTTCAGAATGAGAGGATGCACCTTTCGTGTATAACCTGCAGAACCTTAGAGCAACTTCACCAGTACTCAGTTTGTAACAAATTAAAATTGGACAAGAAGACAAGTCAAAATATGCCAGTTTAGCTCAGCAGTTTTACACAGATTGCTCAAGCTGGTAAAAGGCACAACAATGCCTGACACCTACCAGAGAACAGAAGGTCAAATGGATCCACCTGCTGCTTCTTATCTCTGATAAGCCAATCGTGAGGCTTGTTCCCACTTATTTGTTACAGTTTCATGGGTAACTGGAAGAAAGTAAATAACTAAACTTAGATGTGAGAAATAGTTTTGCATCGTCTCATGGGTGTAGAGTAGCTGCTCTTGCTTGCATGACATCTCCTGAGGCAGAAGTTTAATGTGGGTAAGATGTCCTTCACATACACCAGAAAGATTCAACTAGCCTTTTACACATATTCTGTTTGAGGAACATCTCAGAGGAGTCACCCTCAAGCTCCTCTTACTCTGCTTGAATTATGAAGACATGTGTGATGGATTTGTGCTGCTGGACCCTCCCACTACTAAATAGTAGGTGTGGTAGTCACTCTTGCTCCAGAATAGTTCTGGGTAGTTTGCCTGGCAGTGTGAAATGGAAAGAGGGAAGTAGCAGGCCAAGGTGATGCATGCTTTTCACAAATTCACATTGACCATCTTTCCCACCTTCCTGGATTTCATGCACCACCACGTTGTGAAAGGAGCCTCTGCTTTTAGCTTGTCAAAGCACAATGTGGTTTACTGTCCTAAAAAAATCATCCCCCTCACCCACCTCAAGTTCATTTGTGTGCAAATTTACCTACATATCGACCAACTATGTATAGGAGCCTCAACTACTAAATGAAGCTCACATTCACTTCCATCAACCCATAAAATTTGCTAGAGTTATCCTACCCTTAAAAATCCCCAGTGTGGAATATTGCATTCACAAAATACAATTGCAACCTGATTCAGACAGAAAATTTCCAGGAATTGCAAACTCTAGCTAACAAACTCCTTACTTTATACTACAGGTCCAATCCAGGTCCATTTTTAAGCCTCTCCATTCGAGCTTGCAGGCCAGAAAGTGCTTTGCCATCCATATCAGGCCATCCAGCTTGAGCAGCATCTCCACTCATGGGCATTGTGCGGGATTGAACTGCTAATGAGCCATTAGCACAAGTCAGCACATAAGGGCCGGTGTTTCCAGCTGCTGCAGCTTGTATACTTTTCATCCTCTCTCTGATTGCATCTAATGTGCCACCCATTCCTGGCACTTGAGCTTTAAGGTCACCTGCACCCATTCTCAGAATATATCCATCATATTTTGTGTAGATACATGAAGTCATAGAAATCAGGGTTATAGGAACTAACAGCTCATCTACAACTATTCTTACAAAGAATAACTTCAAAAGACAGATGCATTAGGCACATTGGGTCCAATATATATATAAGATTGCAGAGAGAACTGCAGTTCATGGGTTGCAAAAACAAAGCAAAACAACAATAATGAACTCACTCATAACCTTTTGAGTGTCACAAAGTCTCAGACCATCACTTTCCACATGAATGGCAGTTAGTAACTGCCATTAGTCCCGACTGCATTCATCAGGTCATGCCAGGTGGAGCTAATAGGAAACATAGAAGCTGAATGACCTTCAGAAGACTAATTAAATTAATCTTGCTGTTTGAACCTTGGAAGAACTTTATGGTATGAGGCATTTAAAGCCTACAAAACTGACTGTTAACTAGTAGATGCAATCTGCATGAGGAATCCAAATCAAATTAATATTTAAAGATCCCTTGGAAGTGAAGGTAGGGGATCCTTCCTTCAGTGTGTGCATTGGCTTTCGTGTTACCACGCTGAAGGTAAGTGAAGGTAGAGGATCTGAGAGTTACACTCACCATGTGCATTTTGCCCAGCTGAAGACTTTGAAGGTAATGATTCAGTTGAGTCAAATGATTTCGAATCAGCACCATCATAGCTGGCTCCAATGACGTCTTCAAATGCATTGGGCACATCAGCGTTGCTATTTTCTAAGCCAGCAAACTGTCCCCTACTTCTGGACAATCCTGCTTTGGGAGTACCAATACTTGCAGAAGATACTGGGGGTGGGGTTGCAATGGGAATACTGCCAAAATTCCTGCCAGCTGCAGCATTCCGTTCCATCTGCCAAAGAGTAATCAGACAAATACATCAATTTACATGTTTGCACTGACAACACCTACCAGGCCTTAAGACAGGTAATGAGCAGGCCTAAGCAAATTTTATATGAGATTGAATACTCCAGCAGCCTACATTGTTCCCATGTTCTGGTGGCCTCTTGCACACCAGTCAATTTTAGTTCCAGAGTTCATAAGGCATTGCTCATGCACTTAAACCATTCAGCTTCAAATAAGTCAGCAGACTCCTGTTGTAGTTCAAAATAGCAATTGTAAGAAAGCATGGTGCAAAAAAATTTATTGGGATCAAACCTGTGCAATGCCTTCTGAAATGTATGTTCGAAAGGCTTCACTTGCATTTTGGAGCTGGGAGAAGATATCAACCTGTTCAGATGCATCCTGGGCGCGTTCAAAAATGATGTCCTCAAGATTCACAAAGCCTAGCTCACATTTTGGTAACCAGAAGGAAGAAAACCCAAAGATGAACAGGTTAGAGTGAACAGATCTGGCCAGAACCTGAGGGTGAAGCTGAGTGATGCGGTAAAGCTCATATAATCCAGTGGTACAAGTCTGCTTATCCCCAATCTTCTTGAACACTGCAGCAAGTTCTTGCTGTACATAGGAACCACCAAATGGTGTCAAAAGTTTTGTGCAGTCTCATAGGATTTCATACAAGGTATATGGAATGTGTAAATAGACGAAAATCATATGCAGCATAAGCCAGCCTTACTTTCAGCTGTGATTCAGCAGAATCTGATGATGGTGATGAGCTTCCATTGGATTCTGCCGTCCACTGTGACTGACCAACTGTCCCTAGGGTTTGCACCTGGAGATTAAGGTCGATGTAGGCAAGGATTATTGGTTGTGGATCAAGATCAATTGGCACCAATGATAAGTGACCTTTGATTGCAGTCCCCCGGAGTTTCACAAGCTCATGCAGCAAAGTCTTCACCATTCGAAGAGGCTTATCATCTGCTCCAGCTCTGTGGAAGGAAGTTCGCAAGGTGACTTTGGTAAGGTTTCACAATACCAGCCTATGAAGATACTCAAATCCAATTCATGAACAGAGAGGCCCAATGCATTTCATCCCAGAACCAAAGAGTACATTTGCACTCAACCAAGAGACCCCATAGAACACATGCCATCATAAAATTGAACTTAAAGAACCAAAAGCAGATTTCACAGACAACACGCATGCAACTTGCCTTCGTCGTATTTCAGCCATCCCCAACTCTTCAAAATACTCATGTATACTTTGAAGAATCCGATCGAGGTCCACCTCAGATAGAGTGGAACTAAGAACCTACAACCACCAGGTTCTCAGTGTTCATGGGTGCGCTATTGAACCATGGAATCCACATGATTGATGCAGTTAGAATGCTAACAGATGTTTGAAATAAGGGAGATATTGTGAATTCTTAATCACCTTGAGCATCACTTTATGTGCAACTCTCATTGCCAGCAAACTTCCATATGTAATCTATTTCAAATCCAAATAGAGAATATGGTGTAAGACAACTACCTTGGTCAGCTTGATGAGGCATTTAACCACAAGGTCCAGAAACTTCTGATTTCTGACATTAACTGCCCCATGTTTTGCCAGCCCAGCAAATCTTGAGGAACCCACAGGCCGCAGCAGGTAGATCAAGACAATGAAAGCTGATGTCCGGTCAGCATTTTCCTGTAATAATGCAACAAGGCTACTTGTTGTCAGAGTGTGTCAAGATACTACACAGCTAGTCTGACATTGGGTACCACAAAGCCAGAAAAATCTGCTCACATGCCAAACAAATCTGGGAGGCTGATCTTACCAATATCTTCAGCATCAGAACATTCATAGCCTTCAGGAGCTGGCTACCATCATCCATCACCAGCACCCTCTCGTCTAAGAGCCAGAGTAAGAGCTCAGTTATTAGATTGTGCAAAGTCCCTTCCTTGACTCCCCGAGCAAGCTTCTTCACTTGGAATGTCTACAGAACATCAGAACAAACTCATCAACTGTCAACAAGGGCAACAATGAGAGAAAGGAGGGGAACAAATATGCTGCATACAACTTGTCTATGTTGAGAAACTCTGAACTGAACTTGTGCACACTCAGAATCTATTTGAGTACAAGGAAGACCAACGTCCCAGATGGTGTTCCATTCCAGACCTTTCCAAGAAAACAAATTACACCTGATTCCTACTCAAGAGCCATGAACACTGGTGACCTGTCTATGCCAGGCCTGTTGGTTCAAATATGTCAACATCTAGTCTAGAGAGCAGACCTGAGTACTATGTACAGCTCATCCATACTTGCTTATCTCTTAGAGGGGAAATATTACTTCAGACAAAAATCTGCCACAGAGTGACCAGTGCAAACTGATCTTGGCTCAGCTCACAATTTCCTGAATCCAAAGTCTTATTCTTAAAGGACATTAGAAATAAAGAAGAGAAAATACAAAAAGTGTCATGGTCGGGTGACATGCTAATGGACAAGGAATACTGTAGAATAAGTGTACCTGCATAAGTGTGTTGAGTACATATTTACAAGACCTGGAAGAAGCCCCTGCAAGCCCCAGATTGAATGTTGTAGTCACCTGCTAAGTCACAATGTTGAAGCTTATTAGATTCTATAGGTCTACTAACATAGTCATAGCCAACTGACCATAACAGAAGTGATTACTGATCTACAACATCAGTGATTACATAGGTTTTATCTACAACAAAGTGAGCATACAACCGAGTGGAACTATCAATAAGCTATTGTGCAGCATTCACCTCATTCAAGTCGCTCTGAAAGCTGGTTTACAGCAATGTGAGGCAAGAGACTCGTTCTCTATTCCAAAGAACTAACTAGAAAATCATCAGCAAAAAAGTCAAGATCCAGGAAGGCATCCAATACTAAAGCTTCATGAAAGACAAAATTTATCCCCACCTTAATAAATAAAGTGCTAACAAGAAGATCTGCATCTTTCGATAGGTCATCAAGAGCACCACTATCTGGATCCCCAGCAGCTTTTGCCAGCTCATGACAAACAAGCTTCAACCCATCCACAACCTGCCCATGGAATACAATACAGTCTTCAGTAATATTTCCCCAGTACTCAAATACCTAAACAGTCAAGCCTGCAAACGATTTCTGACTTTGTAGACATCCATAGTTGTTTACAGATCTCCTATCCCATAATCTACTATTGTCAGCTGGCTCTCAAGAATCATGATACACCTGGGATATTTACCTGCTCTGAAGATGTTGCATTGTTGATGATGTCCAGTGCTTCATTCCAGTCTAGTGGACTTGACTGTTGTAAAGATGCATGAGGCACCTCCATCACTGGCACCTCCATGACTGCCTCCCCATATCCATTGCTTGCTCCAAAACTGGAAGGTTATAGTATGCAATTATCTAATCACGTTGTGACAGAAGTCTTATTTGCTAAAGAAGAAACCCTAAACTGTACCTATCAACAAATCAATGAATAGCTCTTGGAAACCCAAAAATTGCAAGCCTTGATGAGACAATTTCGAAGACATACCCAGTGTCCATAGCAGATCGTCTTAGAGAAGATCTTGACTCATCAGATCTTGAGTCAATAACTCTCATATCAGATCGTCCCTCACCAGGCCTTCCTTCTCTACGCTTATCCATTTCACGGGCCTGTTATCATGTCAACACAGCTTTGACCAATTAGCACATTCAGTTGTTTGAGATATACAGAGAAGTTAAAAAATAATATAGCATCCAACATCTCTCAGTCCTATGTTCTATATTTTACACTGACCTTCCACTTGAACTTTTCATCCAGTATTCCCTTCTGTGCACTAGACAATTTTCCAACAAACCTCCAAATGTCATCACCTGCAGGAATACAAAAGTGAGGTCAAGAATCAAAAAAAAAAAACTTGGAAATAAAACAACACCACTTCATTAGCAACATTTTCAATAGCATATCTGTAATCCCACAGCCAAAATGACTGAACGGCAACCAAGAAATGCATGGATTCTTGTGGGTTTTCAAGATCTTCAGATGGCTACCAAGAACTTTGTATGAAACAGCCAGTGTTGAAAGAGCTGCTTTGCGAATCTCACTGTCACGTTCCACAATAAATCCTGCGATTGACTGCAGACACTTTGTTGAACCAATAATCTGCATATTACAACCAAAAAAAGTTAATCATCACAATTACTCTAATTGAAGCATAGAATGACATCAAAATCATTACTGGAAACAATTTTTTGCACCTAATGGTAGATAAAAGTGAAATGCATCCAAACAACATGTGGGGATTACCTCAATGCCATATTCCTCTACCATGTATCCAATGGCATCCACACATTCAACCCTTGTTCGGTTGTTCTTGGATCGCAGCCCCTCCACAACATAGGCAAAAACTTTTGATGGTGGATAGATATGGCAAAGAAGTCTGGTTAACTCACGGATCTTCTCACGAACTTTTTCAATATTATGTCCTGACTGCAGCCACAACAAGTTGCCTAATTTAACCAACTCTGAAAAACCATTATAACCCAAATATTCACAGAACTCAGTATGCCACGCCAAGATAATGTGGTTGGAAACAGTCCATCGCATATTTTCATATGTATTGAGACCTTCTCTCATGTGTATAATTTTCAGTCAAACTTCATGTAATTTAGACACGACCTACACTAAAGAGATTTCCAATTACATGCTAGTGAAAAGGAAAGAGACCCAACCCTAAAAGACACCAAAAAACTCAGGAGAGATCTGAACAATAGCAATAGTCACACCCAACAGCAACACATTGTAATGACTGACTGGCATAACACCCCCTCTGACTTCATCATCTCCTGGCAGTGTGTTAATTCGGACAATGAAAGCATGATGTTACCATCAGAGTGCTATACATTCCATTTCCATCAATAACTGAGAAAACAAAAAAAATATATCAACATGAGTTTCAGACTGAAACCAACATGGTACTGGAATTTGAGGAGCCATATACCTTCTCCACCAAGCATGGGATTAAGATGCTTGCTTCATAATCCGTAAGACTATACTCATCATTTCTCAATGCATCCACAAGATCGAAAAGAAAATCAATGACCTGCACAGAAAAATTACATCTCAGCAGGCTATCAACAGTGACAGAGACTTTGACAAAATGACGTCAGTTGCAAATAAACTTTTTCACCTTGAGAAGACACGTTGTGTTTGATTCAGAGAAGCGAAGAGAACTCCAGCGGAATATAATGTCCAAAACCTCAACAATCTCCTTCACCTGAGAAAGAATTGCCTGCATGGACATCGACGTGTAATGTTCATTTCAATGAAAGCTCAAAAGACTGTAAAGGCACCAAAGCACAGGATCACATCCAGTTGAAAACCACTACTCCATTTGAGGCACACATAGTCTATGAAAAAAACCTTCTGAAGCAGCTCAAGACCATCAATTTGCTTCTTGAAATCAGGACTTAAGAGCTTGCGGTGCAAGTCCTCTCGAAAATACTTCACCATGTCTACCTGCAAGAGTCACAAAAGAAGTAAGCACTAAAACTCACAGAACAGCACATCAGAAGACCGTCAGATGAAAGGTTCTATTCTAACAAGCATGAAACAGAAACTCATTCTCAGGGAAAATTGAAACTGATGGAGAGAATTCTGATGGAAAGAATCAGAATCCTGGAAGCTATATCTCCAACTGAATCTCACAGAAAAATTGATCATTTTCACCTCTACATCCTGTGGTTGCTCACGCCTTCCAGCATCTTCAAATTTGAATTTCCGGAATCCTGCTCTTTCCCTGTCCCCCTGCACATGAATCCGAAACACCACTCAACAGTGTGCACACAACCTGCACGATGACATCCTAGGAGTTGCACAGTTCTTTGAATAAACTTGAGAGCAACATACTACTGGCAATGGCTATAAAACCAATATCTATAAGGAATCCAGCTATTTGGTAAATAGTGCTCTACTGCAGACGGAGAAGTAAAATTAGTCAAAATATCAGATCTAAGTGGGACTGGAAGAACCCACATTTTTCTCTGATGCTGATAGAGAAAATTGCTGCATTGGAGTTGCAGTCTGCAAAGGACACCTATAAAGAAAGATTTGGTCATAAATATGAGGTGCACCTTATGGGAGTCAGTTAAGTTGCAAACTGCCTATCCTTTTAAACTTAAAGGGTAAAATTAAACTCACTTAATTCTGTTGATGTAATTAGTTAGGGTAGCTAATTTTGCCACTAGCATTGGCCAATCTATAAAAAGGTCAAGGTACCTATGCTCCTTTAGCCCAATCAGGGTCCCAGGGGTTCAAGCTTTCATTGACCCAATGGTTCAACCTTTTGAGTTTGCCCCAGGCTTAAAACCTAGAGGAGACATGGTTGAGAGCTTGAACCTCACAGGGCTTTATCATAAGTTATTAATGAGCTGTCAAGAACTAGAGGGTGTTTGTTTTATTAAGACCAATTGTGAAAAAACCAATGGGATGAGGGATGTGAGGTGCACCTTACGGGAGTCTTTTAAGTTGAAGAGGGCCTGTCCTTGAAGTGCAATGTCAGTAGCATCAGCAGATGAAGCAAGTGCTGTCTTTATCAGCCTCATGCCTGAAGGTCTCTGTTCAGAGGCATTTTACATGGGAGTCAACTCCAAACACCACAAAACATGCAATGCACGGGACATACAGTAATCCAAACACTCTTCTCATTCTGCATGCCAATCCTTATAAGAGGTAGCTTACAGCAGTTGCTCCACGGGCTAGTGTGGTAGATGATCGACCAGAGCCACGCTCTCCTGAACTGGAAACCACTCCTCTACTGCCAGACTTGGGTCCCAACATGGTAGAGCCTGAATCATCTGCTGCAACAATGCACATGAACTACATTGGTGAAGTAGTTCTTTCACAGGCATTGGACTAAATGTTTTGTTTGCCCTCAGAACACCAAGACTATTCTTAACATGTGGATCCCTAAAGAATCTTGAAAACTCCAAATCTAAAGCTATTGTACCAATCCTCTTCAAAGACTGTGCATTAACTAGGAACCTCCAAGGTTTAAAGTTTCAACCAATGCCTACAGAACAATAGGTCATAAGGCTGATACAACTGGCTAAGCTATCATTGGCTACTCTATTTAACAATTGTAACCATGGTCAGAGCAGTCATATTTTATTGGATTCACACTTTGCATTCCACCCATTTAGCAAAAAAAATCTACACATGTCTGAAAACAACAATTTTATTCAGAATTTTCAAGTCAATCTAACAAAATTAATGTGCTTGGAAGTAGAGCTCAAAACAAATTGAGAAGTGAAGGACCTGGGCTTCTTCATAAGGTCAGATTATTAAAAAGCTCCTCCACAAAACTAATTGGGAGACCAAGCCAAACCTAATGCAGACCAAACACATTTCCTTCCTTGATCTACTCAGCTACTACTCACCTTATTTGTTCATGAGTTCTGGAGTAGATTGTGAAGCTTCTTCCCTTCCTTTTATAATCTTTCTAATCAAGCTATCAACCAACTGATTTGAGTAAACTTTAAGAGCTGACAAGATGGGTTTATTTGCACTTACCAACGGATCTTTGATGGTCAAACACAGATTGAAGTGCTTGAAGTGCAGAACCCTGGATGCCCTTAGCTGCCTTCATCACCTGGTATGGAGACAAATTCTGTTTAGCAACAGATCTCTTGATGTAGTCATTATGCAGAAAATGCTAACCTTGATTTGTAAGCACAGAATCACAATTCCAACATCAGCTATCCTACAGCTTTGCTGCATTGCTACGGTGCATATGTCAATGACTGAGGAATGAGGACACGACCAAACTTAATCCATTCCTTCCTATACTAAGGAACATACCTGTCCAAGGTCAAGAACCTTTATAATCTCCATCAAAAGAGCCTCTGAGTCCTTCCGAATGTCCACAGACTTGTCCTACACATTGTCATTAGGGGGTTTACATTTTAGAATCCCCTAAGATCCAAGGTACATGAGAAACATATTTTCTTCTCAATTATGGCCAAAAGTGAGCTTCAAGTAGTAAAAGAGGGTTAATAAACATGTATAAATGCAAAACCAAAATATACCTGCAAGCCAATGGAGATAGGTTTGACCAGATGTAACAATCCAGACTGATCACTATGCTTATCGATATGCCTTGTCACCCACTCAAAGAGATCTTTGCGGCCTTCTGCACAGATCTTTGGATCCGGAAGAGCTGGAATAACATATGGAAGCTGCAAACATGCTTACAATGCTCAAGAGCCTTCCATTGGGAATATCAATCAACTGTCAAAGAGGGGAATTCAAAATTTAACTCATCACCACCCATGGAGGAGGTTTAACAGAAGATTGAACACTAACCAGCTTATCTAGTTGCAGAACAAGAACCCAAGCATCTAGGGTCTTTGTTACTGCTTCTCGAACCACTTTCTTATTATCACCAAGGCACTTCAGCACGTCAGCCATAATTCCCTGTAAAAAGTACAACAGACTACTCTTCAAAACAAATTCCTGTAGTGAACAAGTTTTCAGCTCACGATCCAATCAGAAAGGCATGCCTACAGTAAATCCTGCAACATATGTCATCAAACCTACAAGTAAATGAACCCATGGTCATGGCAAAAGGTTAAGCATCCGTAAACAAAATCACGGCTATTGAGAGAAGAACCTTGCTATGCTTGTCAATTGCAGGACCCATTGCTGCTGCCATAAACCCCAGCGTGCCTAGTGTCACAGTGACTAGGTTTTTGTTTGAATCATAAAGCCTCGCCTTCAATGCCATAAAAAGCTCCCCTACAGAAAAAAATTCCAAGTATTACTACAGAGAGAATTCCAACTGTGGCAGCAAGTGATTGGATAAGGATATTGGACGCTACGTATGCTGATCTGAAGCCCACAAGGGCACCCTATGCTTGTGAGGTCCTGAACAATGTCATCAGTGTCATTAGTATTCCAATCAGTTCATGTCATGGAGTTTTGTCTTGATGGCGGACTAATGTGAATGACAAAGACAACCGAAGTGATGATTCCCAAAGCCAAATTGAGTGAATGGTATTTAAAAATTACCCATTCAATGCCTTATGAACTAAGATTACCTGTTCCAGTTGGCTGAATTCTTCTGTTTGCTTCCTCCAATATCGTATTTACTACCTCCAGAGATTCTTGCCGAACCTAATGCACAAAATACCACAAAGCAACCAACCTGAAACAAAAGTATACTTCTGAGAAACTACAATAGCTTTCACAATAACTGTATCCATGATTTACATACACAGAGAATGCACCAAACAAAGTGTTAACATCAAAAGCACACGAACCTTGATCATACCACATCTGCAGAATCTCAAGTGTTCTCAAGAAGAGAGATACCTTCCAGTCAGGACTATTCATGTTTTTCAATAATGATGCAGTCAACTTCCCACTGATATCTTCACGAGGTAATCCATCAGTACCACCAGATGGCACAGAGTTGTCTGCATTTCGAATGGTTCTCTTTGATGCTACAGCAGGTCCCTAAGAAAAACCCAATTCCAAGATTCAATGCACCAGACAAAACCTTTCCTCAACTCAAAAGGAAAACAAATGGAAGGTTTCCTGCAAGAACAACAAAAGTACTTCAGCAGTAGGAGAAATACCTCATAGGGATTCTTCTCAATCTCAGCATCAATTGCACCTTGAAGAGTCGGTTTCAAATCATTCAGGAAACCCTTAATGTCTGCAGATCCAGAGAACCCTCTGTTAATCAACAAATCATATCAATGGCAGGTAACTGACTGAAAAAAGTTCAACCTGGTCCAAGATTTGGTTGTCTTAAAACCTGGGCCTAGATATCTGTGGAGGACCCCAATCAATTTCACAGATGCATTTCGAGCTGCAGGAGTACTTGACTGCAGTCCATTATCCTTGGCAAAGTTGATGAGATCCTGAAAAAATCAGGACATTTCAAAGCAGACTTCAGTAACCTTCAAGGCCAAAGAAAAATATCAGAAAACAATCCCTGATTCAAACTTACCATTGTTTCATTGAAGGGACATATGTTAAGGTCATGGCATGCAAGCCTTCTGCTCAGCCATAAGTGTCTACTGATCAGGTTTTTTTGGGTGGTAAGGAGTGGAGTTGGATACTATCAGAGTTAAAAACTGAACAAAGACTCAATTGCAGGCTATAAACCATGTAGACCAGGCAGATAACAAGAAACCATATACGCCAGGGTTGAGCCCAGGTTCTTTGCCATTTTCAGCTTCAGCAAGTTCTAGGAAAGAGAAAAAGAAGCAAGTGAAGGAAGACATAGACTGACTGAAGCACGCAGATTTTTTTCTTAAAAGCTTCAAAAGGCCCTTGCTAGAACAGCAGCCATTCCCTCAGAGCTTGAAGAAATAAAACAAAGATACAAAGAGGAGGAACAACTTCTTCATGAAGAAGGGGCTGCCCTTGCTGAGGCTGTGGCTCTGCAGGCTGATACTACCAATGGCAGCTAGCTCATAACACTATAATCATTAGAAACTGCTCCAAGTAGCAATGATCAAAGCTCCAAGTAGTCTGCAACATAGTTTTAGTCTCCTGGAAAGGAGCTTCACACCTTCAGTGGAAGGTGGCTAATACCGAAATCTTCAACAGCTGTCACCATCCAGCTCAGCCCTTCACAAAGCACCTTGGGATTTTTGTGCTCTTTCATAATCTTAAAAAGCTGAAACAGAAACAGCACTTCATAAGTTCTTCAGCCCTTCAAATGCTGGAAACATCTTCATTGGCCTTCAGAGGGGAACTAGATAAATGATGATGTACTGTTGAACAATATAAGTTCCAAATCCACAAATAATCAGCCCACACCAACTTTTAGCAGATGGTAAGGGATACTGACTGAGTACCCTAGTGAACAAGAAATTTGGCCCCACGGCTTCACAGAATGTTGTGAGGCACTTTGTAACTTGCATCCTTGTTTTTAGGTCTGCCACCCTCTCCACCACTCCTGCAAACCAAACAAACAACTATCATTCATCACTCATACAGCATAAAGCAGTAAGTCAAGAACATGACAAAGACATGGAGCAAAACTCGTTCATTAAAACTTAAAAGGATTCAAAACAATTGCTGAAGGCAAACATTCACCTGCAAGACATAAGACCACACAACGTTTTGAGAAGTTTGTAGCAGTCTGTGCAATATGGGTAACCACTTCAATTGCCTTCTGTTGTACCTGCACATTCAGACATATCCAAAGCCAGATAAATTTCAAAGAGTTTTCAAAAACACTTAATTGGTGAATCTTGAAGGGAAAGGTGTACAACTGAACGAACAGACCATCAAAAATTATAAAAACAGATGAAAGTAACAGGACAGCTACTCCTATCTTGTGGACAACCAATGAAGTGTCTACAAACATAGAAAATTCTAGCCACCACTTACTAGAAACTCTTGAACTTAAATCTTACTTGAACATTCTTCTCAGACCAGCCTGGTAAAACACAGAGAAGCCGGATTAGGAGCTCTGCATGTGTATCCAATTCAGTCATCCCTTCAACGGTTTCTTTTAAAGAAGAAATTGCTGCACCCACAGATGGCAAGTCACATTAATATAGAAAAGGACTGCTCCTTGTCATGATGAGACATACAACATCTAAACCTTCAGGACTACCCTCCAAGATCAAGCACTGCTCAGGGTTACTTACATTGATTCCAAGCTACTTACATTAGCATACATCTAACCTATCCCCTTGACATAAGAAAAGCAACCAGATGTACCATTTATTCCAAGTGAAAGGAAACCCACCATCAAGACGCTCTTTCCAGATAGCACTCTTCAGGTTGGTGATCACATCGGGTTCAAGAAGAACCCCAATTCTGGACTCAATCTCTTCCAAACTCATATCTGAAGGCTGCAATCCAATGCCCAACCAGTGATAAA
Source organism: Sphagnum contortum (assembly GCA_963920785.1). Taxonomy (NCBI): domain Eukaryota; kingdom Viridiplantae; phylum Streptophyta; class Sphagnopsida; order Sphagnales; family Sphagnaceae; genus Sphagnum; species Sphagnum contortum. Next base: position 12,865,233 of record OY987278.1, read on the forward strand.
AATTTAACTCCTTAGTCCAAATTTTATGGGCCTTGTCCTACAACACAATAGCTTTGATCACAGAAGGTAATTGTACTTAGATGGATCAACAGAACCAAACCCCCGCCCCCCCCCTGAATGCATAAAACCCTGTATCAATAAGCAAAAACCCTGTATCCCATTACCTCTATATCCTCAGCCATATCATTCAGCTGGCTCTTGCTTGGGCCTGAAATTCCATCTCCTTTCTTTCCCACACCTGTGCCCGGTCTAGCAACTGCAGCCTTTTTGACAACCTGAGAATCCCACCAAGCTCTCTTTCATAAAAAGGAACCAGAAAACCTGCTACAAAGACAAACTACAAGCATTGTCCATGATGCTGTAATTGCCAACACACAATATTACACTATTAAGTTTCAGCCAATCCAGATGCATGACTGTAACAACTGAGCTGGAAAAAGGCATGGCTTTTGCCACCAGATGGCTCCATTTTTGTTAAGAGCTCCAAATGTATTAATCAGGTTGACTAACTCTATTTAATCTACCAGAATGATATGACAGCCAGCGCTTCACTCCAAACAGTCTCTGGAAGTTGCAGTATCTTATCCTGAAAAAACTGTTGTATGTGCAATTTTCACATTTTGGAGGGCATGAACAAACTTACTGCTGGTTGAATTATAGGTCGTTTGCCAGACAACAAGCTTGCTGCAGACCTCTTCCCACCAATTTCAGCCACCTGATTAGCATGGCCACTTCAGCAGAGTACAGACCTATCCTTTATCACAAATGAACCAGAAGATTAAGCAGAGCCACAACCCCTTCCACCCTCCCCTGGTAGAAAAATGCCAGCATAGTCCCTTTCGCAATGCCCATCAAAAGCCCAGAAAGCAGATAGATAATCTTCAACACTGGGACACCAGCAGTCAAATAAAATAGAACACTTGAACATTCTCTACCTACCACCAACAAAGTAGGGCCTAATCCTCCAACATGAATTTGTCTATGACCAATAAAACAGTCACAAAGTCAAAGACTTACATCATCTGTTGAAATTTTACTTCCATCAGATACTTGAGCTCTTGAGAACACTGTCAATACCAAATCCACAACACCTTGGAAGGCTTAGCTGTAAGGAGAATTGCTGACAACCACAAATTCAAGTACTTGGCATAAAAAAAAAGCATAACAAACAATGCCACATTCCTACTAGGCTCTGTTGTTGAAGATGGTGCAAGACCTGGACCAGCTGAAACAGCTACATCCCCTCCAGGACCAATCATCTCAATAAGCTTCTTCTTCCGCACATCATCCAGCTTCTCCAATGACCTTTCGAGCGGCTTCATGCCTACCATCTGGAAATATTTAAAAATTTAGAAACATGAATTCCTGACCTGGTTATTTTCGTGTTGCCCTTCAAAGCAATCTAACTAGTTAGAAAAGTGTCACTACAAAACACATTGACTCCTTGACAGACAAAAAAACTGAACATCTGAAGACAAAACTAAGCCTGGAAAACCCTAAACCCTAAACCCAAGACAATAACTAAAAAAGAAGATTTGAGACCAACACATATAAAATTAACAAACTTCAGAGATTCTCAAAAATGACTCACCTTTGCAATTGCAGCAAGAACCAGGAATGCAGCATCACGAACTTCTGGAGAGCCATCATTCAAACACTGCTCACAGCTCCAGCGTGAGATACGTTAGAACAAAAAAGGTAAGCACATTATGTCTAAGTTGAGAAAAGGAAAGCTGCTGGTTGGAATCATCAGGTGCACTCTCACATTGAGGTCACATATCCAAGATGTTCTCACCTCCATTGAGATGGGCACATAATCCTTGTGCAGCTTCAGTACAGTTGCTTTGTTACTGGACTCGATTGAATTTGCAACCCAGGTAAGGCATGATGCTCGTACCAAAGGAACTTTATTTTTGGTGGCAACTTTCACTTCTGCAAGGATACATGACACCCCACCTTCAATCAGTTACCAACTAACAAATCACTATACAGCAGAAAGGACTGGCTTGACTTGAAATATGTGTAAGAAAAATACCAATTGCCCACCCTACATATTGCACACACTCAGAGAATTAAAACAGAGAACAATTCTGTCAGTTATGTCTGCAAAATGCAACATCCCCAGCTGCAGAGTTGCTCCAATCAGCAAAATGCTGTCCTTACACTCAGGCTTGAAGAAACTTGCCTTCAACAACTTCAGTGAGTAAAATACACCCATTCTTGTGCAACTCATTGAGTGTTAATGTCAATGCCTCCACCATAACCTGCTTCTTCTCTTTTAACTTATCCTGTGCAGACAACCAAGATGATACACCCTTGTCATGACCCAAAGTAACAGAGCTCAGATTTGCTGCTTCCAGCTGATCTCATCAAAATATGCATATCTGACAGCTAGTAGCATTCTCTAGATGTATGATAGAGGAAAATCACTGCTGGACAAGGTGAAAGCAAGAAAATTTGGGCATCAACAAAAAAACAACTAAGAGAGTGGTCCAGTTTCATGATCTGGGTGAAAACTTACCAAGAGCACAGGTAGTAGCAGCCTTGCTCCAGCAGTAAAGTCCTTTCGAAGACCACTTGCCAAGTTGCCAATTGCTTGTACTGCTTCAACAGCAACAGCTAAGTTCACATCCCCTACAAGCTGAGCAAGCAAAATAGAGGGATTAGTTTTTGAATCAGATGAACAATCTGATCTACAAGCTCCAGATTCTTCTATAGGAACATGAAATGGACTCTGACACCACAAACTTGTCTTAAGATCCAAAATCCTATCAAGAGGAGGCCAGTTTCTTGCATTATATTTACCAACCAAAGATAGCCATCAAAAGCTGCACTCATGGCAATTGGGTAGGCAAGAAGGAAGTAGCCCTCTAGAGGTTTCCAAAATGGTGGAAGATAGACAGCTAGTGCTACTTTACCTTCTATAAGGTTGCAGAGTAAAATCCACTACTTTGCAGCAACAAAACTTTGGTATTGATGGGCTGGAAGTGGATTGACAACAAGTATTGTTTGTTTTGTTCAAGATGTGTTCCTGCTATATTGGAACTGGACCAAGATACTATACCAGCCAGATAAAATCTCTATGTCATGAGGACCACATGCAGCTTCAAGAGAATGCCTATTCAAGGCTGCCAAGGAAGCAGGCCTATTATTGCCTGAAAGGAGACACCGCGACTTCTGGAACAGACAATGTACAGCAGGGACAATGAAAAATACTTACTTTTTTTAGACATCGAGAGACTTCTGTGTAGTCACCAGTACAAAGCCTTTTAGCTGAGGCAAGTTTAGTAAGCTCTGCCACTGCATCTCGCCTGTCTGACCACTTTGTAGCTTTCTGGACAACATGAAACCACCTTAAGACCCACTAATATTGCAAAGGTTAACTGGGTAAATATCAATTCACTGAAGCAATGCAGGTGAGAAACCCTGCCAGGACTGACACTGACCATACCATTCCACAAAACATCTACTCCCATCTCTCTAATATGTTTAGCTAAATTGCTGCCCAGAAGCTTATGCCACTACGTGTACTGAAACTTGCAAGCACACGTACACAGTACACGCTGACCATTACTTAATGTAAAACAACCCAATAAGAAGGGATTAAACTTACCACTCCCTCCCAAAAGACAGATTTGCTAAGAGGTGTCAAAATATCCACAGGGTCAACTAATTCATATTCATCAATGTCCTGCAAACCTGACATGAACATAAGTAACATATTAGCACAAATGTGCAAAATGAAAGAAAGCACACACTCCAACAAGCTCAGAAAACTCTCAAAGACATTAGCAAATGGGACTTGTTACCACTAATTGGAGCATCATCTGAGGGCTTTGAGTTTTCTGCAGCTGTCACTGCAGCTTGTTCAACTTCCAAAGCTTGCTCTGACCTGAAATCAACAAGTCCAGCAAATGAATAACTAACACAGTCATACAGCCACTGACACAATGCAATACTTACAAGCAAATTTGAACATCTATGATACAAAACCCTTAAAACTTGTGAAAACAACCTAAACAACTAAACAGTAGAGAAAGAGCACCTAATTTTGCGGGTAGGTTTAGAGCCAACGACAACGTTGTCCACTTCCATCTCAAGTTCCTTTTTCTGCAACAAAAAACAGCAGCAAATCAACAAGCACATCAAGATAGAAAGGGGAAGGGATAAACAGAAACTTGCAGACGCAAAACCAAAACCTGCCTACAATTCATGCGATACAGCATCACACAAGGGTAGTGAGCTGAACCAGATGAGTCTTTCCTACCATTGTGTCTCGCATCTTGTCAAATAAGATATTTTTGACTGCATCCTTTCCGATCCAGCGACAAAGCTCAATTGTTAAGCCTTTTGCACATGCTCTTACATTCTGGTCTTGGTGATCAAACAACTCCGGAAGCATCTTCATGATCCGCTTTGGAGGAACCACTTTGGTTCCAAATGCACTGGCATCAAAAGGCGTCCAAACAATATAAGCAAAGCAGAAGCTCAGGTCTTCAAGATTCAGAATCCTACAATTTAACTGTGGAATGCATACCTAACAGCCAAATACATCGCATCAATAGCAGGCACAACTGCCTTAGCCAGCTTTGCTTTCACAGCCTTCTCCATGGCATCCTGCAGACAGCAGCAGTCAAATTGTCAGTACAGAGCCAGTAGGAGTTGACTATGGCTGCAGTCAAATTGTCAGTACATCCACAGCCAACTCCTATTGGTTGTGCAGGTCATTGCTGCTAAAGGAGACCAATATCATATTAAGGCTGCACCACAGTAGCAGTGCCAAAAAACAAGGCTTTCTTGACCCAAGTAGCATCCAGACTCTGCTTCATACTTCACACATGATGTATGCTTCAGAGGCTCATCAAAAGAATTATTAAGTTAACTGGAGTGGACAAACCAGAAAAGCATCTGTTGCTTCAAGCTCCACCCAAAGCAAGAAGACAGCCTGGGTCTTCTCCAACGTCTTTGGCCGTCCTGTCAAACACTTGGCCACTAGAGAATCGCATATTTCTTTTGCGAATCTGCAGTCAAAGAAGGCAAAGACCCCAATGGGAGGCCAATCTGGAACAACACCTGCTTCTAGCACAGAATAGAAAATGGCATAACAAGGATGAATGGAAACTGGCATTCCATCATGGAAAAGAAAAGACGAGTTTTCTAAACAACAGTAGGAGGCAGCTTTGTGAGAACCTGCCAGCTTCTGTATCAGTAGCCCTTAAATACGCTATCAGAGCATCCAGAGCTTTCTCCTGTGTTGGAGCATTGGAATCTGCCACTGCTTTCTTGAACAGGGGCCCTACAACACAACAGGAGGAGAATGAGGTTTTCCATCAAGAATAAGGATGTGGATGGACAAAAGATTATTGTTCTTCTAATTACAAACTCCACCAGAGACATCTATCGACTGGAGACAGAGTTACAAACTCCGAAAATATGTTAAAAGGAAGTTAGGGTTTTTTGTGAGTCAGCATTCACTGATGGCGCTGGCCAGCATTTCATGAGGTGATAATGGCCTGCACCGGCATTTCTGTAGCTTGAACAACAATAGCGGGATCCACATGGGAGAATCTCAAAAACAATTGACCTAATGTGCGTGACAGTGATGACTCTCTCACTCTCTGCTGCTACCAAGATTCAAAGGGAACAAGAGGAAGAGCAAGAAACTTACCAAATTCTTTCAGTCGGGGATCTTTGGGATCCATGATAGTGTCGCATAGAGCAGCAATATCGACATTGCCATCATTTCGAACTTTCCAGTTCTTGTGAGCAAGTCTATCTTCCCAGGGAAGCTTCTTGGCCTCCTTGAGAAGCTTCTCCTCTTCCGACATTGCAAGCAGATAGGATGGACTCTTCTGCTGCTGCTACAACACGTCAGTACAACATGAAGAGCAGAGCCAGAAAACCGACCGCCGGAGCCGCAGCAGCAATAAAGCCACAGCCCAAAAACCTCCAAATGAATCAATCAAACAGCTCCGCTAAACAGAGAAACGTTCCACAGAAACAGTCTCTCGATCTCATAAATTACACCCTGCAAACAAACAAAAGTTTCAAACAAACAAAGCAACAACAAAGCGCACTAGTAGTAGGCCCTCAGCAACGAAACGATTAAAAGTATACCAGAGATTAAAAAAACAGACAAAGATGAAGGATCTGCGAATTGTACTTACCAGAAAAAGTATGAGGCGCACGACAGCCTAGACACCAAACCCACAAAAAAAACACGCACACACACACATACACACAACTGCAGAAAGAAAAAAGAACCCACACTAAGATCAGATCCAAAAAAATAAAGCCACCTCTAGAGACAGAGAAACACACACACAAAGACTGTCGTGGGAGTACAGTACTGTGCAAGAATGCAGAGAGACGGCAACACAAGAGACGAAAGAAAGAAAAGAAGAAAGAAACGGCTCTTTTCTCGTGTTGTTCTCTCTTCTCTCTCTCTCTCTCTCTATACTGTGCAAAAGTATAATCTCTCGCGGCCTGCCTCGCGTGGAATGTGTCTTGTGTTCTTCTCCGTCGCAAACTACTCTATTCCAAAATCAAAAGGGGCAAAGGGATATGGTGCTGTTGCTGCTGCTCCTGCTGCTGCTGCCTGCAAACCCCAAGCAGTCTTCGACCGTAGCTATACGAATGAAGGATCTCCGGTGGTGAGTAGGTATTTTGAAATAATGGGATACAAATACGTACAATACTATTTCACTGTACAAATACTCAGTCTTGTTTACTATTCTTTCTTTCTTTTCTTTGGTAGAACTTCGATGCCGGCCGTTCGATCCGTCATTCGTTCGTTCGATTTAATTTTTTTCGTTCGTTCGTTTCGGTTCCTTCGTTCTTTTAACCCCCCCGCCTTTTCAAACGGCACAGCAGCGTTTCTTCTGGTTTTCGAAATCTACCACGTCACACTACTCAGCAGTAGTAGCTTACAACAGAGCGAAGCTCCGATGGATGAAAAAAACAGTACAGTGGATGAAACCAATACCCGCCTACACACAAGCACTGTAAATAAATGGCTTCATGGGAGGGAGGGGGGGGGGAACACTGAGAGACATCATTTATTTATCATCGCCTTTTTATGGATGCTGGGAGGGATAGCAACTCATTTATCATCCCAATTCTGTCCAATTTGTAACCCATTTATGGTTTGCAATGGGTTGGGTGGGACATACCCCCAACTGATTTATCATTGCCCTCTACCCTCCGCCTTTTGTGCAAGCCAAACAATAATGAGTGAATTTGTCATGTGGGTGGGGGGGGGTCCCATTCAATAATGTGTATTTACTTCTTTAATCTCATTATTCTATTTTTTTTCCCCCTCATCCTCATTGGATGAAAGTCACCCAATATGATGAAGATAAATGAGGATGGGTCATAGACAAAATCCAATTTGGCTCCTTCACTTTTTTTCCCCTTTGTGACCTAAAAGGAACATCCATAAGACATATCTATAGTACCAACCCTAGTTATACTTTGTTAGCCTAGGGTCAGTTTCCACATTGACAAAAAAAAAATTATTTTACTTTATTTTCAAAATAAATGAAATTTGTTTTTACCATTTGAAATTATAATTTTTTCCCCATCATTTACTATATAGTCTTGTGATATATGAGTAGTGAAATTATTCAGAGTACAGCCTATGATAATTATGATGATGATTTTTCAACTTGTTAACTTCATATTTTTCAAAAAAAATTCATTTCACTATTTTCAGGTTTATTTAATGATGAAACTGACCTTATTAGGGTAAGGTGAATAGCAAATCCACTCTCTTTGAGATTTATATACCTGGGTGTGTAGCCTGTGCTAGTGTGAACTTGGCATCACTCATCTAATTGAATTTGGATTTTGAAATTTTTATTGAATTTCCAATGACAAATATTACTCAAAACTCGACCATCTCCGCCCCCCCCCCCCCCCCCTCCCCCCCCCCTAGGTCTAAAATTCTACAAATTGGCTTCCATACAATCCTGCTCATTGTTGGCTTTCCAACCATATCAAGTCGCATTTTTGGCATTGCATGTCCAAATTTGTTTTATCATGACTTTAGCAACTAGGTAAATATCTTTACTAGTGTTAAAAGAATATATAGAGAGACTATGTTTGAAGCTATTCATTGTTTCAAACCAAATTTTGTTCAACCAAGGTAGATTATATCCAATTTGCATAACCAAAGAAATAAACAACCTTTGAATGAAAATCTAGCACATGTTCATCAGGATTGTGCATGTAATTGTTCATTCAAATCAACTCAATGAACATAAGTGAATATGGAATGTTGCTTCCAAGAGTTCAACAATAAAAAGAATGCAATTTATCATCTCCTTTTAATGAATGTTAAACACAGATGAATTTGTAACTTTACACGTAAACATGATAAAAGTCAAATAGGATTTGTTAGACACTAAATGTGAAAAAAAGGATTAGCATTGAAAGGAACTACTTAAGCACAAAGAAAAAACTTGAATAAGAAAGTGATGATTAATACCCCAAAAAAAAAATCTTGAGGAATCTCAATCTCTCAATGCAAAGGCTTTTGGGTGGAAATGATGAAGACCGACAACTATGGTGATATGATTTTAAAATTATTGCGCTCACCATGAAGTTGGAGCAAGACTATAATTTGTTAAAGAATGGCACTCCCTATTCAATACCAACAATTGGAACAAGTGTTATAAGATCCACGAATCCAACTACACAAACCTTAGACAAAAATAAAAAAGTTCCACAACCTTACCATTACCATTTTATAGACTATTTATTTTGCATTGAATCACTCCAAAAAACTTCATATGAAAGGTAGATGGTTCCACAAGCTACCATCATAGCTTGTAAACTATATATTTTGCATTGAATAACTCTAGAAAGTTGGCAGCAACTAATGTGAATTGAAAAATCATTTGGTCCTCTCTCCATGTCATTAAAAGTCTCCTCATCACTATTTGAAGATGAACTAAAATCATCATTCCTAAATGAGGAGCTTGAGGAATACATTGAAAATGTGGGGAAAAAAAAAAATTAAAGATGAAAGCTCCACATGTATACTCAAATACCAAAAAGATTTCATGATGCCTTTCACCTTAAATATTATACCTTACCATAAACTACCTTCAAACCCAAAACCTAATGATAAATTAAACCCCTAAATCCTTAACCTTAAATGTTAAACCCTAATATAAATTCTTAAACATAAAACCTAAACCTAAAAGTTAAAAATAAACCCTAAAATCTTATAACCCAAATCCTTGACACTTACACTTTAACACCACAAACATGAAACTTGCACGTTTGTAACATATACTACATATCTCATGAATACCCCATAAATTATAAACCCAACCTAGGCAACCTTTAGTTCACTTGAACCATGATAAGTTAAAATAGTCCCCAATTTTGTGGGTTGATCTTTAGTTTGGGGGTTATGTCCCCAATTTGGTTCACCTTAAGTTCACAACAAATTCAGCATGAACTAGTGAAAAGGGCATTAGATTAGGGTTCACTTTAAGAATATTTTTTCTATGTAGGATTCATATTTCTAGGGTTTGAGCTTGCTCAAAAGCCATCCTTAATCATTCACAATAATGAATGGATCAAGAAATTTTGGGAACATCTAAAAGATAAGCAAGATGCCACAACCCAATTTGTGACACACCAATAATTGCTAAGAAGAAACCTCTAACAAACCTATGCTAGTTGAGATTTAGCATAGTTAATTGGGGGATAAGGTTCCCTTCATCCTACTTACTTGAAAACATAGCTGATATTTAGGTTATTATGCATCAACATAAACATGGAACTCCTTGTCTCAAACCCAATTCATCAAAATTCGTGCACCTACTAATTTTCAATTTAAGAGAGTGGAAGGCCTCAATGCATTTCCTCTATCAAAATGGAGGGGGGCAATCCTTCTGATAAAGCAATGTTAATGGTAATACCATTAAGATCAAAAATCTAAAATAATCCTTTGATGCATCATGCAACCTGAGAATGTAAGTACTTCAACAAGTGACAAGGAAGGTTAAAAGTTAAAACAACTATTCATAACTTGGAGATTATATGTTGTACAAGCTTGTTCGTTAGGATCCAGAACTTGCATTTGGCAAAGTTTTAGGAAAACTCCATAACTTCTCACAATTCAAAATGCAATTTTGAAGACATTCCTTGTGTTTGGTCTAGAAGTCCATAAACACAAAAACTGTCTTGTAAGCTTTCCATATGAAGAAATCATCCTAAAGCTTTTCATAGTTGTCCTACAAAGATATCATCAAATAAGGTTCTATCTGTTCACATCAGCATACTCAGCTAATTTATTTGACAACTTCACAGGAATATTGTTCCCTCGGTTTATCAGCAAAAACCAATGGGAAGCCCAAGAAGTCTTGAGCCATGACATTCACATACCGTATACAATTACCACACCCAGTGCAATGTATAGGATAGAGCAAATTGATGTGAGTAAACAGCATGTAATACTGGTGATGAAGTTGTTTTTATTTTCAGCACATCAATACTTCCACTTGGTCTCCCAGAGCACATGAGGCCCTTTGTAAAAGTCCAGTGAGATCAGCAGCTCTCTTCAGACAGTATCATTTCCCACCACAATGACCCTTTTCTTCCCTCTTTTTCTTCCCTTGTACTCTGAGCAGCTGTGACTGTTTTAACTCTCAAACTAATTGGCTTTCCTTTCCAAGTCGTACCACAAGCCACTTCAATGAAGCTTCCAGATATGGGGCACAATTCCTTTCCAGACAAGCAGAAGGTGCAACCAAATGGGAGTAAAGCAATTCCAGTATTTCAAGATAGGGACACCCAAACTTTTGCACCACCAATACCAGACTCAGATACAGGAGAAGCTGCAGCTTGGCTCTATTGATCTTGATCATCCACCTAATAGCAAAAGTGGCTTTCATGATCCGAACCATGACCTCCGCATTGCCCCCAGGTCATGGTCCCTACTCTAAAGATCTTTTGAAAGATTGATACTTCCGGTACTTCAAACAAAGGCCTGTGTGATTCTGATGCCTATTGATGCAAATGCTTGAATGATTCTTCAACCACAGTATCCGATGAACATGTTGGGTCCGCATTCCCCTCCTCAGAGCCAATATTGCCCTCTCTGGTGGTATTATGACACATCGCCTGTGAACAGTATTTTGAGCCTTCAATCATGGCCTTGAACTCAAGCAAGTACCGAGTGACCTGCCAGATTCAATCAACTCACCACCTTTTACTTCTATGTCAATAATACAGTGACAGCACAGATCCTAAGAAAGAGTTTAGCTCAATTCTACAAGGCAGAGATCGCACATTGACACCCAGGTGCAGAAATACCCACACAACCTATGTCATTCAGTATCCACTTGAATATGCTTACAAGACCACCTTCACCCAGAAACCCCATCTAGGATGCCAGCTGCAGGAGAACATCTAAGAGACACTTTGCAGAAGCTTACAGTCTCACCTACTCTAGTTTCCTATGTTTGTAGAAAACAGATTGGACATCGGGGGTCTAATTCATTCCCATGTTTGTAGAATTTCTAACCTTCACAGTCAGCAATTGGGGAAAAATGAGGCAGTGCACACTTCAATTAATTGATGACTACCTCTTCCAGGTTGTGCTCCAGTTCCACCACACGACAAGTCTGCTCATGCAATTTTCTTTCAGTCTCCTGCAGCTGTCCCTTTAACTCATCCCTCTCCTTCTCCACACACTGTGCTGTTACTGTGGTCTGCCATGTCCCTCCCAATCATTAACTGAACATCCCATGTGCCTCGTCAGACTACCTAATATTTGTCCATACTTTTCTTTTCTTCCTCGATGTACCAACCACAGTGAATGCAAACCATCCAAAAGGCCTGCAGCAAAGGAAGACTTTTGCATATATAGGACAATCAAAACATCAAATAGAGGGAGACATCAAATGCAATATCCACCCTGGCAAAGAACTATGAGTGTGATGAAGTTGGGCCACATAGCACATGTTTATCATGATGTACCTCATAGAGGTACTCTGGTCTTTTACGTAGGTCATGGTGGTCAAGAGCCTCATTCATTGCTTCCTCAGCAGCCTTCTGAGCAGCTTCAGCTTGAGCTTGTGCTTCCTCAGCAATCTGAAGTGCTGCAACAGCCTGCAACAATATCTTTTTGTCAGCATCCAACTGACAAAAAACATACCAAATTCACAAGACAAATTGGCATCTGACACTGCTCACAACATTGAGCAGAAAAACCCACTGTCAAATGAAAAAGTTCCCTGACAACACTGTTGACAAAAAATGTGAGTAAACCTGATTATGTTATATCCCATAGGTAATCATCCCACCTGCAGGTAGAAAACAGAATGAACTAACCTGTGCAGCAGCCATGCCTGCTGTCACTTCAGTTGCATGGGCTCTTTTGTTACTGGCCCTACCTGTCTCTTCAGCACAATTGCAGAACTCCCACGTACTGTCTTGCTCACCTTGCAAAAGCTCCCCTTCTGAACCAATGACATCTCTAACACCTGCTTGCTGGTCTTCGGCATGTGCATCCCACTCACTCCAGTTCAAGTTCAAACCCTTTATCTCTCTCTCATTGCCATCTGAACCCGCAAAAATTTCATAGAAACAGTATCTTAGGAAACACAGCAGGTGCTAACAAACTACAGATTCCATATCAACCAACCAAAGCAACAGAGAATTTATTCCAACATTGTCTGTGAGAGTCACACAAGTTGACTTGCTACAGCCAAATATTAAGGTCTAAGAAATCCCTAAGTCCTTCACCTTGGGTCTTCTATGGGCCATTGAGCCAATGATCAGAAGTGGCAAAAAGTGACCTCAAATTGTTTAAATCAGAACCATGAAGGTGCAGGCAGCAAAGAAATGCAGAGGAATCTAGTGCTTCATTTCATGGGGGCTGAAATGTGAACAAGAAACTGACTGGGAGAGCACTTGAAGGTGCCATGCTGCTTGAGGCTGTTGTGCTGCAGAGGTTCTCTGGTTTCAGCCTCATCCCCAATCCTCTCCGGAAAACTGGATCCTCCTTCCCCATCTCTTCCATTCTGAGAGTCCCCATCACTTGCAGCCCACATCTCCCCGAGCCCATCGGGTTCTTCATCAACCAAGACCTGCAAAGATCATTTGCTCATTCCCTGCCACAAATCTTGAAAACCTGAACCTAAAAGTATCTCCCTACCTAGGATACAATTGACATGCCACACGCTGTGAAAAGACAGTAGTTCACAATCTTTGCCACTGGTGCTTATCTTGTTAGCAAAATGGCATGTGCATCATGAGCTAGCAGCTATTGAAATTGTGCCTCAAATGGATGATCAAGTAAGTATCACCAACCTGCAGAGCCACAGCCTCGGCAAGAGCAGCCCCTTCTTCATCAAGAAGTCGTTCCTCCTCCTTGCGTCTTTGTTTCTTTTGCTCAAGCTCGGAGCGTATGGCTGCTGCTGTAGCAAGGGCCTTTTCAAGCCGCCGTTTTTTCTTTTCTGCCTGCTTCTGACGGTCCCTCTCTTCTTTGGCCTGCTTCTTTTTCTCTTTCCTAGAACTTGCTGAAGCTGGAAAGGGCAAAGGACCTGGGCTCAACCCCTGGTCAGCACTCTCCACCAGTGGCATTTCTTGTTAATCCACCTCATGTATACATACTGCTTAAAAATCAGTGATTGGAATCTCTGTTCAGTCTTTTGCTCTCATATCACTATCCAACACCATCCAACATGTGCTCTCCTTACCACCAACAAAAAGCCTGATCAGTAGATCATCCCTGCGGCTGTGCAGAAGGCCACACTGCACACCATGACCTTAATACATGTCCCTTCAAGGAAACAAATTGTACCCACCAGGCAAAGAGGTGCAACTAATAAGGAGTCAGATTTTGCTCCCAGTTTCCAAGCACCTCATTCTCCACCATATGGATTGCTGTTGTGGATAGATAGGTAAAGCAGTTCAGCAATAAAATTCAGATGCTCCTCCTGCTCCTCACATGGATCACGCTGCTTGATTGCTTGCAGCCTTTTCTCTAACCTGTAGTACTGTATGTCTGAAATCAATAACTTGCTTGGAACGTGATGGAAGCTGTTTAAGCAACCAAAGAAAAAAAAACCTACTTGGTATTAGGGTTCAGAGATCCAGGTTTTGCTTCTTATTACCACCAACAAAAACCTGATCAGTTAGATCCTTAAAACTGAGCAGAAGGGCTCACTGCAAGCCATGATCTTCAAATATGTATGTCCCTTCAAGGGAAACGAAATTCTACCAACCAGGCAAAGAGACGCAACTAATAATAAGGCGTCGTTAGATTTTTCTCCAAGTTGAGAGGCACCTCATTTATTCTCCTTCACCATGGATTGCTGTTGTGGACAGATAGGTAAAGCAGTTGAAGTTTGATAATAAAATCCGGATGCTCCTGTTCCTCCTCCTCCTCCTCCTCCTCCTCACATCCGCCAAGCTGCTCGCTCGCTCGCTCACAGCCCTTCTGAACTACAATACATACATCTGAAAATCACGTGTGGAAGAAGTGGCTGAAGTAAAACGAGCGAGAAAAAAATCGTACAGGTTTTGAGGCCGTGAAGAATAACAAAACTACCTCACGGCAAAGAGAGAGAGAGCGAGATCGAGGTTTAGGGTATGACCAGACTTATGAGTTGTGTACAGAAGAAACTGCGAAAGGAACAACAAACACTTGGAGAGAAAGAAGAGCGAAGAAGGATCGGGAGCTTGGAACAAGGCTCTTGGAGAGAGCAAGAGTCTTGCTCTTAGGGCCCTTTTTGGGTGCCTAAGGGGTACTTGCCAAAGCGGCCTTTTGCTCAAGGGACTTGCCAAAAATGGTCTTTCGATCAAGGACTTGCCAAAAGCGGCCTTTGGCTTAAGGGACTTGCCAAAGTGCCCACAAAGCAAGCAGGCAAGCAAGCAGGATGACTTGTCTGGGCCTTTTCATGTATTAGAGAATGGGCAAGGCCCTTACTCAAAGCAAGCAGTGCAGCAAGCAGGATGACTTGGCTGGGCGTTTTCATGTATTAGAGAATGGGCAAGGCCCTTACTGTTGTGTTAGGCAAGCCTGCAAGGGACCCTATAGGTGCACCAGGGCCCGGTAGGGGAGCCTGTAGTTGCACTGGTGCTTGTCCCCATTGTATACTTTACTCACAAAGTAATACCATAGAGATATTAGTGCATTACTTAGAAGTCCGAAGCTATGGTCACTTTAAATCTGTAGTGAATTTCAAACCCAGTTTTGCTCAAAAATTGTTCTATCACCCTTTTCATCTTTTCTTTGAAAAATTGAAGTGATCAAGAGGTGTACATGAAACATGTCATCTTCCAATAATCATCCCAAAGCTTTCAACCCACCTTCTCCTAGTTGCAATGGTTTTGAAGGTGATGAATCAAAGGTCAATCAAATCCACCAAGAATGAATCTGTTTATGTAAAGCCAACACTGTTTATACAAAATGCCGAGGAATAGATTCTTGGCAATCACATATCTGTGGGTATCTAGCTAATAGGTTTGAATAAGAACCCAAAGCTACCACCATGCTAAACTGAATTGAAACAACACAAAAATTAAGCTAATATTTGGTAACTATGCTAAGGAATCAATTCTGACCACCCTAGCTGTTGGATTACTAACATATCTTCTAAGAAGATCAATTATTCCCCTTTGTTGCTGTTCTATGGGTCCTGATGAATTCATATTACAATCTACAATGTATGAATCTTCATCATGGCCCGATCAATCCTTCGTACAATTAAAGATACAATAATACATGTGTTGAAAATGGAAGGCTGCAAACCAATTACTGGTGTACCGGTTTCTTCAACTATAACTCTGCAGACAAGAACATTGTATCACTCGAGTTCCATCAAAACTGGAAGATGCTTATGGATAGTGCATTAATGTGGCAGAATTGAGTTTGTGCTATAGATACCCACATTAAAGATGCACTCTTTATTTGTGTTCGGTATGCATGGTGAATCTGAAGGGCTAGAAACCCTTTACTGGATGGGTTTCCTCACATACAACTTGTGCAGTTAAAGACCAAAGACACTGAAGGATGCTCATGGGGACAATTCCCCGATGCATAGGTCCAGACTTTTGTGTCACAGATAGATACAGCATAAATCTTCAATTTGCATGAGCATGTTTACCCTATCATTGTTGCTGCTTAGACTGTTTACTGGACAGTGGAGAAAGAGGGCAGTTCAAGTCCATCTTCCAGGATACCTGATAAGTGAGTGAGATGTTCCTACTGGTGTTGCTTCGGCATGTAACGAAACTCTGCCAGCAATGCAATGTGATCAGATGACCATTCTGGAGAGGGCAGTGCTGTGTCCTTCCGCAACTTCGATTCATCCAACAGCTCCAAGAGTGACTCCACTCCCAGTGTATTTTCTGAAGTCCAACCAACCCATCATTTCTCGTAAAACTCTAAGATAACCCAATCCTACCAGCAACAGTAAAATCCAAAAACAACCATTTTGTTTGTTTATCTCCTAATGCAATTTGGGAATGGGCTATCTCCAATCTAAGTATACCCATCAGACTGATTAGTTGATAGTCCAACTTGTATAGCAAAGAGAAAAAAGAAGATCCTGACCAGTGTAGAAGATATAATCCAGTGTGCCAAGGAAATCTCGGGTACAATTGGTGAAAAGTGGCTCGTTACTGTTTGGATCCATGCACTGCCTCTGCCTGTCTAATGAAGGGCCCAGACCATTCATCCTCCCAAAGGATGAGCAAGCACTGACCTGCAGATATCCCCCAATTTCAATGCAAAGACTTTGCATTTGTTAATCACAGGATCCAGATGAGGCAAGAAAAAGCTTCAAAATACTAACCAAAGGTAATGAATGGCACAGCTTGCTTGCAGGATGCAGAATGCCAAGGGGATCAGTGGCCAAATCTGGATGTGCTGCATCTACACGGCCTGTTGCCAAGAGTGAATGTGGGGCACTGGAAAGCCAACCAACCATCAAAATTCAGAAGGGATACAAACAGTAGCTCTGTGTCACCAACTATGACCCAGCACATCAGCTTTGTCTCCCTCTGCACAATCAAGATTAGACAGCAGAGAGCTGAATATGAAATTGATACAGGTCTTGCCTCAATTCATGTCCTGTGAAAAGTGCAGAAAACATTAAGCCTGTAAACCTCTCAACTTCAAATACTACTTTAGATTTACATATGTGCTCCAATACACACAAAGGATTGTATAATCTCAACTAACAACGCTACAATTTGACCAACCTGCCAGGAACAGAGTTGAAGTCACCAGCAACCAACATTGGAATGTCTGCACTGGCTGCAATTTTCTCAAGCCCTTTCAATAGTGTATGCACCTGATAACAACAATGCAACATTTAGCAATTTATAGCCTTCACAGACCTGCTCTCACGAAAAGTAACACAATCAAATTCACTGCACTAAACACAACCAACAGTATCCATGTCCTAAACAGAGGTGTGCAGTCTTGACAAACCTGCCACAGCTTGACATCTTTGAGCTCTGGATTTGCATGGATATGGGTGTTGGCCTGACATTGAAAACAAAACAACATATGGTCAAGAAAGGTACTTGCTGCTGTTTAGGTGGCCATATATTCCACAAATATTTCCCTCCTATATCCTTTGGTAGAAAAAGGCTGATCTCACTTACCACACATAGCAGCTGGCCATGTTTGCCAGGGGCATCCTGCATATCCCCACCCATCTTGGTCTCCCGAGCCTCTAGCACTACTATCAGTGCAACATTGTCCTTAAGCAGCCGAGTCAGAGCCGCAATTTTGGATGAAGTTGGCATAAGTGCCTCTGATAAGGACTGTGCAGCTTTATTAAACTCAACCTGTTTAACAAGACAGAGAGAAGGACAGTGATCAGCACTTATGACACTATCTGCAGAATTGGATTTTGTAACGCTTGATATAAAATTGGAAACCTGTACCACTAGCTTTTAATCTCTCCATTATGTAGTCTTCATAAATTGGCAAGAACTTGTTGACTCCACTGCCCTCTGATCAACAGCAATGATAACAAACCAACCTCATATTTTTTCACTAACGTGAAACGACTGCGCCTGAAAAAAGTAGCACAGCCATCAGTTGTATAGGCAGTGCCTGTGTACACCTGTGTGTGAACATTCAGACAACAAATTAGAAACTCCCCAACTATGGACACCATATGCAATTTGTCCATGGACCCTTGCACCTGGCAACTCCTACAAGTGAAGTGACTTAATGACAGAGTCTCAGGAGATTGAGAAGACACTAACTTGCATCCGTAACCAGTACCAAAAAGAGGGATGAACCACATGAGAATGTCAACTAAAAGGGCGCTCCACCTCAGCTGTCTTCTTCTTGTAAACTGCAGCATATCCATGCTTTTCCAACTCAGGAGCAAAGAACTCCTCAAAGTGATCACTTTGTACCTGTAATTCCAACCCCAAAATTTCACTTGTCAACCCTTTTGTGTGCCCTTGACCTCATTATATCCAGGAATCTCCATGTCCCCAAATATGAGTTCAGCCAAACTGTGGCAATACACAAGCAAAAGCATGAGATAAATGGTCCAAAAGTCTGGAGACTGTACAACAACAGTACCTCCTGAAGGCATAAAATATCAGCCTGATAACCCACAACCTCACGCAGAAGGTTTTGCCTTCGGTAGGCCCAAGAGAGTGCCCATGGTGGACAATAGCTGTAAATGTCACTTCTGGCATAAAGGTCTGCTAGCACATTGTACGACAGCACTGTAAATGTCCCTGGTGCAACTGATCGTCCCTCCAATTTTTGAGCTGCTGGCAGCCCATCTGCAGAGTGGAGAGAAAACAAGCGGCGAGGTGTTGGAGATGGGGCAGGGATGACCTGAGATGTGAGCACAGTACTGGCCAAAGTAACACCCAATCCATTGCTTGCATTCACCACCATACACTCAAGCTTCAACACATGCCCAATGTCATCTGCTGTTGGGGTGTACGTCTTGCCCTGTCCCACTTCCTGCCATGTACCACCACCATCTTCTTGATGACGTGATGATGAGAGCTGTGCAGGTTTGGATAATGTTGAAATACTACTACAACTACTACTAAACACCAGAGCTGGACCATCCCCAACTCCAGCCCCCCTGGGATTCAATTTCAGATTGACAGCCCCATGGTTATAACTAAAGTCATCTTCCTGCAACCCATTCCTACAATTCGCATTAGCAGGAAACAGTGTATGCATGCTGTGATGATGTTGCCATGCATCTAAGAAGCATTTTGGGGAGCAGTGAAAGCTCTTTGCAGCTGCCAGCTTGATTTTCACACATGCTAGACATTGCACAGTTGCTAGTTTCAAAGGATGGACGCTGCAAACTGCCACTTTGTTGTTGTTGTTGCTGTGTATGCGGAACCTGTAACAGAGCATCCGAATCACAATATATTGTAAACTTGCTGCATCAAGGTCTTGTGCATCAAGCTTGCAAGCAAGAATCACAGAAGAAAACCCTTGGGAAGCAGGAGGAAGAAGAAGAGAATCCAGGAGAGAGAGAAATGCAGAAAGGGTTTGTTACCAGCAACAGCGGAGATAGTAGCCATCAATGGGAGAGGACTTGGGTATGTCGTCGGTAGTCACGGAGTCGTCTGGCCGGCGCAGTAACACATAGGGTGACAACTCACAGCCGGCAATAGGAATGTCGGACGGGAGGTGCACCCGAATGACGGTCAGCATGCTTCTTTCTTCCCTTCTTCTTCTACCTCCAATCTCCTTCTTTCTTTCGCTCTTCCTCCGATCCCTTTTTGTAATCTACTTCTTAAGAAAAGCGACGACGACACAACACAAGAGAAGAGTGAAGCAGAAGAAGAAGAGACTGGAGTCTCAGCTGTTGGTGGATCTGCCATCAGAAAGAGGGATCCCCCTTGCACCAAGGAACGAGTCTTGTTACCTCCTCACTTCACCATGCTTTCGAAGTATCGCTTTTCCGTGCCCCACCCACATTGCAATCCTCAAAAACCACGATCAGTCCAGAAATCCCACTGCTTCTGAAATCCACCCCCACAAAACCCAACATCCTAAAACCCCTCAATCAGTTGAAGAAGATCAAACCCTAAAGTATGCCATTGCGAGGGACAAGAGAAAAAAAACTGTTGAGATGGGTACGTGCGCAAATGAAGAATCGTACTTAGGACTTGTCACAATCGTTGTGCAGAGCCAATGACGATGCGGCAAACAGCGATTTGCGCATCCCACCACCAATCAGCTCTCTGATTAGGGTTTCGTGAATTCGTCGCACGCACTTCGCTTGTCGTCGTCGTCGTCCTGCCGCTGTTTGGTGGGTGGGTGTGTGGGTATTTTTCTTTTTCTTTTTCTTCTTCATCTTCTTCATCTATGTTGGCTGCTGCTGCAACAACTCAGCTAGTAATTTCTTCCTTCCTTGATGGAGAACAAAGTGGGAGCAATGGGCGGCGGTCGTGTGTGGATGCTGTGTATGTGCATAGCTGCGATCTATGCCGCGTATCTCACACAGGGCATCGTTCAAGAGAATGTGTAAGTTGTCTGGCCCACTCTGGGCATCTCAAGAACCAGAATTATGATTTTGTGTTGTTTGGAAGGGTGCAATCCAGTCAGGAAAATTAAAGGTGAAACTTAAGCTCCATCTTGCTGTAGAGGATGACGAAATGCTTGTACAGCTGCATATCACACATGTGCAATTTCACAAAGTTTGAGAGTCGGTAGGGAAGTTTTAACACCTGTTTTGTGTTTGCAGATCGACAACTCGGTATGGAGAGAAACAAGAAAGATTTGAGCATCTGGTTTTTTTGAACCTTGCACAAAACGTTGTCTGCTTCATCTGGTCTCTTCTCAGTATGTATCCCCCATCATCCTAAACCATACATATATCCAGTATTGCACATGCTGACTGAGGTGGAATGTTTTGCAGTTGTCACCAGGGATATTGCTTGTTGATCTTTTGGTGAGGGAGACAGAGAACTGGGCCTGATCAGAGATATGTCAGGGGATGTATGTGTGTGTGCATGAGTAATTGATTGATGGGGGGATGGGGTTCTATTGCAGTGTTACAGCTATGGCCCAACAAGAAGGGAACACAAGCTCCTTTGACGGCCTACTGGACTGCCAGCATCTCAAATGCCATTGGACCAGCATGTGGAATTGTTGCCCTCAAGTACATCAGCTATCCTGCACAGGTAACACACATGCACTCACTATTGGGAGCTGATGAAGTTGTCAGTGGAGAGTTGTGCCAGTTTGTCTCTCACTTCTACTTCATAGCGATGGGCCTGATTCTTTGTGAGTACCGCACTCGCAAAGAGTGATGACTGCACTCATTCTTGTCATGTTAGTTTTGGTTTTGCTGGAACTGACACTGACAGTTAGCTTCAAAAGTTTTCTTGTGGAGTTTACTCCACAAACTTAAACTCCACAAGCTCGTCATAGATAGGTATGTGTAGATCTCTCTGTTTCACCTCATATGAAATCTATTGCAACTTTTTATCCTGAGACTGTAACTCCTTCACTAGTAGGCCTTCAACTGCATGTGTACTGCTTAATTGATTTCTTTGTATTTTATACTTTGCCAAAGGAAAACTTTTAGTGACAGATGCACTTTGTGAGTCAGTGGAAGCAATTGGCTTGTTTGAAGGTTCATGTTTATAGCTCTTATCAGAAACTTCTTTTCATCTTGGAATTGACAGGTCCTGGCTAAGTCTTCCAAGATGATTCCAGGTATGACTCCTGGTTTCCTTGTGACTAGTGGGTAGAAAATACTACTCATTGGTGTATGGGGCAGAGCTGGCTCATTCTTTCACTGTTCAACTAATAGTTACTGAACTTGTCGATGCTAATGTGAAGCTTGTTGTGTGTCTGGGGTCCATATGGGATGATATCATAGTGATGTTTCTGGGAGCACTTGTATATGGAGTGCACTACACAATACGAGAGTACCTCTGCACATTCCTGGTTGCAGGTGGTGTCTCTCTGTTTGCACTTTTCAAGGTAAGTTTGCAGTAACTCTTGTAAAGTACTGTTTCAGAAATTGCAGCACACTTTTTCTGAGTGTTGAGTTTGGAGGGCTTGTTTTGCAATATTGATGGTTGTTATGTACAATGACTGTGGGGGATGCAGACACATTCAAAGGTGGTAAGCAAGATAGCAAGTCCCAATGCACCCTATGGTTATGCTCTCTGTTTTCTGAATCTTGCATTGGATGGCTTCACAAATGCCACACAGGATGCTGTCACAAAGAGGTAAGAAATATTACCCACTTCTCCCTTTCTCTCTTGCTTGTCAAGAGGCAAATTCTGGATTACTGTGATGAGGGGAATGTCCTGTTTGTAAGCTCTGTGTTTGCTGTTTGTGCTAGCCTGCAATCCTAGAATTGGGCATGTAACATGCAGAAGCTTAGGGTAAGGGTTGTCTAAGAGGAATTTGTTTGTAAGTCTGAAATAGTCATATTTAGAAGGAAGAAAACAAAAGCATAATTAGTGAATTGAGCACTGGTTTTAGCACTTAATTTTGTTGCTTTTGAGGAATACATGATACCTAAGCATGAGCCCCGGAAGTCACTCTCTTATGTCTGTGTGGATGGCAGATATCCAAAGACTAATGCATGGCACATCATGCTGGGCATGAACTTGTGGGGCTCAATCTATATGGCCATCTACATGTTTGGGTTTCCGAGTGGCAATGGCTGGGCAGCTGTGGAGTTCTTGCGTCAGCATCCCAAAGCTGCATGGGACATCTTTCTCTTCTGTTTGTGTGGTGCAGTGGGGCAAAACTTCATCTTCCTCACCATCAGCCGCTTTGGGGCACTGACAAATACAACCATCACCACAACCCGCAAGTTTGTAAGCATTCTCATTTCTTCACTGTGGAACCGGAATCCTCTGTCTTTTCAGCAATGGACAGGTGTTGTCATGGTGTTTACTGGACTGTCATACCAAATCTATCTCAAGTGGAGGAGAAAAAGTCAGCACTCCCACAGTGACAGCAAGAAATCCCTGCATGCGGTAGAACTATTGAAGAAAGCGAAATAAGCCAATCTTCATCAGGTAGGCAACTCCAACATTCATTCTTCAGCTCATTATTTGTTGAGCATAGCCCAAGTTACTGTAGATGTCATGTGCATACTGCAAACATGACTTGTGGGTTTTTGGCTGCCATATGGGCATAAAAGAGAAAGAGACCCATTGGAGATATTAACCACATTATGTACTGCATTGTGCCTAAATTCATATTTTTGAGCCCTCAACCCCTAACATTGACTTCTGTTCTCTGCTCCTTGGCACTACTTGTTAATGTTAATGTCTGAGATGGGTGTTGATGGTCAGTTAAAGCATCTCCATCCACACCCACTATTTGAGCCTCTACTAGTGTTTACCACATCCAACGTAGAGTGTTAATTGCTTCACCATACCCACCCTAAGACAGCGGTTTTTTGGGGCAAATTTGGTGACAAAAGAAAATCGAGTGTGATGCATATCAAGGTTTTTTCTGCAAAAAATGCACCAAAGCTGGTGGATTTTGAGGAAAAAAGTTTGTATAATTGTCATATTTAGACAATAAGCCATAGCTGGTTGCCAAAATATAGAAAGGATTGCTTGCATGCCAAAGCATAGCAAATACTGAAGCAACAAGAATCACATTGTTTTACAGGGGTAAAGGCCCTTGCATGAAGACGTTATTGGAGTAAAACCTACATGAGGACAATAGTTGAATGTCAGCCTAAAACATTTCACGTCAACCCAATTTTGGTAATGCCTTCATTTGAGATCCTTGCTCATTGTAAAGGAAGCCAATGAACAAGATTAAAGAAGATGGCTCCAATAAATGTGTATGAGTTTATGATCTTGCTTCATAAATACTAAAAACTTGAGCAAGTGTAATAACCCGTCTTGAAATATACCCTCCCTATTGTGGAGGTTAATTACACCAAATAGATTTATGTCCATTGAATGCTTTATGTATGAGGTTTAAAAAAAACCTCTTAGAAATTTTTAAGTGTATGTGGAAGGTGCATTATAACACCCAATATTTCCTCCACCTTTATGATAAATCCAAATTATTGTGTGTACATTGTTTTTCTTTTGTGTTTTTTCTTTCCTTTTGAGTCCTTGAGCAAAGACAAGTAAGGGGATGTGATCATTACTTTCAATATGATCAACATTACTTTAAGGTATAAGCTTGCATCATACATGCTCACCTCATTCTTATTTTTTCATGGTATAAAATAAAAATCACATTTGATATTTGGGCCAAAATATGTTCAAATTGTGCAACCTTGATATCATTGGAAAAAATTTAATGAAATTTATATGATGGTGACTCTACATGATTGAAACAAGATCATATTGTGATTGTTAAGGATGTTTGGAAAATTGTAATACAAATTGCAAAAATGGTTCCCAATGACCTATACCACAATGTATAGTAAGCAAATCATGTTTGATTAAAAAGGGTTGACATGAAATATTCGTTACTTATAAGAAAAGATTTTCACATGTCCCAATTAACAATGTTTCAAAAGCATTATGAATCATTAGTGAGACACCAAGTTTTCTTGACTTTTGAATAAAAGATTGTTAAATAATTGAAGTGTTGTTTATGTTTTGATGTAGTCCCCATGGAGATATCCATAATTAGGTGCAAGAAATGTTTAAGCTCCAAGTTTGTAAAGTCCCCTTCACCATTGTTGTCCCCATGTATTGTTAGGTCACATCTTGCATTTATATGTTACTATTTTAATTGTTTATTGTTTTTTATGTGAATTTTTGTTAATGAAAAATCAAGCTAATGTGTGAATATAAGTATAAAATTTTATCATCTTGCCATCTAATATTGAGACCAAAATGAAATCCATTTAGTATAACAACAAATTTCTTTTCCTTTTTTGAAGTATTTTTGGAAGGAAAATATGAATATCAAATATTGAGAAACTATATGTCTAATCGCAAATTCATTAATCTTGCCGCAATGAAGGCATGCGACTATTAGGTAGTAAAATAAATAACTTCCAAAGTAAGAAGGCAAATGGCACATGGGTTGCCCTTCGAGGGACGACCTACCTTCTATCTAGAAAAATTAAACTACTCCAACAACACTAAAAACACATAGAAATGAAAAAGGGGGTTGAAAATAGTTGTTGTCTAAACTTCAAACCATACCTTCTTACGATCAAAACCTCCATTCTAACATTATGTTGCCTTAAATAAAACTACCCATCCGAAATAAAAATGTTGCCTTCTTCTAAACCACTTACAAGTCTCCTATTACCATTATGTAACAACTACCATCATGTAGTTTTTTCAACTTGCAACATGTTGACAAATCAAGCTTTTGGAGTGCATTCAATTGGCCAATAGATGAAGGTAGTTCTTTCAAGTTGGAACACCTTGACAAATCAAGCTCTTGAAGTGCATTCATTTAGCCAATAGACAAAGGTAGTTCTTTCAACTTGAAACACCTTGACAAATCAAGCTTTTGGAGTGCATTCAATTGCCCAATAGATGAAGGTTCTTTCAAATTTTCACACCCTGACAAATCAAGCTTTTGGAGTGCATTCAATTGCCCAATAGATGAAGGTAGTTTTTTCAAATTGCAACACCATGACAAATCAAGCTTTTGGAGTGCATTCAATTTGCCAATAGATGAAGGTAGTTCTTTCAAGTTGTCACAACATGACAAATCAACTTTTGGAGTGCATGCAATTGGCCAATAGATGAAAGTAGTTCTTTCAATTTCTCACAACATGACAAATCAAGCTCTTGAAATGTATTCAATTGCCCAATAGTTGAAGGTAGTTCTTTCAAATTGTCACACCTTGACAAATCAAGCTCCTGGAGTGCATTCAATTGGCCAATAAATGAAGGTAATTCTTCCAACTTCCAACACCTTGACAAATCAAGCTTTTGAAATGCATTCAACTGGCCAATAAATGAAGGTAGTTTTTTCAAGTTGTCACAACATGACAAATCAAGCTCTTAGAGTGCATTCAATTAGCCAATAGATGAAGGTAGTTTTTTCAAGCTAGAACACCTTAACAAATCAAACTTTTGGAGTGCAGTCAATTGCCCAATAGATGAAGGTAGTTCTTTCAAATTGTCACACCTTGACAAATCAAGCTTTTGGAGTGCATTCAATTGCCCAATAGATGAAGGTAGTTTTTTCAAATTGCAACACCCTAACAAATCAAGCTTTTGGAGTGTAGTCAATTGCCCAATAGATGAAGGTAGTTCTTTCAAATTGTCACACCTTGACAATTCAAGCTTTTGAAGTGCACTCAATTGCCCAATAGATGAAGGTAGTTCTTTCAAATTGTCACACCTTGACAAATCAAGCTTTTGAAGTGCATTCAATTGCCCAATAGATGAAGGTAGTTCTTTCAAATTGTCACACCCTGACAAATTAAGCTTTTTGAGTGCATTCAATTGCCCAATAGATGAAGGTAGTTCTTTCAAATTGTCACACCTTGACAAATCAAGCTTTTGGAGTGCATTCAATTGCCCAATAGATGAAGGTAGTTCTTTCAAATTTTCACACCCTAACAAATCAAGCTTTTGGAGTGCATTCAATTGCCCAATAGATGAAGGTAATTCTTTCAATTTCCAACACGTTGACAAATCAAGCTTTTGGAGTGCATTCAATTGCCCAATAGATGAAGGTAGTTTTTTCAAGTTTTCACACCATGTCAAATCAAGCTTTTGAAGTGCATTCAACTGGCCAATAGATGAAGGTAGTTCTTTCAAGTTGTTACAACATGACAAATCAAACTTTTGGAGTGCATTCAATTTCCCAATAAATGAAGGTAGTTCTTTCAAGTTGTGACACCATGACAAATCAAGCTTTTGGAGTGCATTCAATTCGCCAATAGATGAAGGTAATCCTTTCAAGTTGTGACACCATGACAAATTAAATTTCTGGAGTGCATTCAATTGCCCAATAGATGGAGGTAGTTCTTTCAAGTTGTCACACCATGACAAATTAAGTTTCTGGAGTGCATTTAATTGCCCAATAGATGAAGGTAGTTCTTTCAAATTGTGACACCTTGACAAATCAAGCTCTTGGAGTGCATTCAATTGCCCAATAGATGAAGGTAGTTTTTTCAAGTTGGAACACCGTGACAAATCAAACATTTGAAGTGCAGTCAATTGGCCAATAGATGTAGGCAATTTTTGCAAATGTCCACACCCTGCCAAATCAAATTCTTGGAGTGTTTTTAATTGACCAATAGATGAAGGTATTTTAACCAAACTTTGGCATTGTGCCAAATCAAGTACTTGTAATTGCAAACAATAAAACAAATTACTTGGCAACGTTTGAATCATGCATTTTTTGAAACATAACCATTTAACGTTATTCAAATTTCGCCCTTGGATGAAAATTTTCACTATAGTCGATGAAGCTTTTGTTAGGTCAACCAACCTAAGTTTGTGAAATCCCTTTGAACCCATTTGGGACAATGTAGGGAAATTCTCACAATTTTTCAATGAGATGCCTTCTAAATTTTCCACCACCTGTCACATGAAATCAAAATAAGAAAGGATTATCAATATTTTAAAATTTTCATCTTAATGCCAATTTTATTTTTAAAAACATGTATTTACAAAATTAAAACTCAAAGTTAAAATATTTTGTTCTTGACATGAAAAAAAAATCCTAGGAAATAAATAAAAAATTATAGGATTGAAATAGTATGGTGACAACCTCATCTTTTTGTGAAAGGAAATTTGACCCATTTGATTTCCATATAAATCGATTCATAATTGGAAGTTCCATTGCAATTTTTTGACCCATGTCTCGTAATTGTTCATGTATGTACAAGGTCCCATCTTCTACCAATTGGACTAAAGATCTATGTTGTAAATTTTGTAATTCAAACTTTCGATTTAAATAATCTTCGTTCCACACTCGACAAATTGTACTTATTTTCAAGCCACCCAAAAAACAAGCAATATCCAAAAACATGTTTTGATGTTGTTTATCCAAGTGGTCATAAGAAATCTTCAATACATTCCAAAGCTCTTCATTCTCATTGCCCCCCGTGAGATTTTGCCCACTTTCCAATTTTCTCAATGCACCTTCCCAAGTTTCCAATTCTTTAGTATTGCATAGAAAAGAACCCAATACTTTAAGGCTTAAAGGGAGCCCCCCGCAAGCTTTTATAATCTTCATACATATATTTTCGAAATCCTTTGTTGGAACATGATTTGCATTACTGAATGCATGGAACATAAATAGTTTCCTTGCTTGCTCTTCCTCCAAATATTTCATGACCACTTTTCCATCTTCGCTTACATGAGATTTCAAATTTTGCCAATTTCGACAATTCACTAGTACTTTGCTTTTAGAAGTTACATTCTTGGTATCAATGAGAAGTTGCAAGGATGTAAGGTTGTCCGCTTTACCAACATCATCCACCACCACTAACATTTTTTCCGATATCATACATTGCCTAATTCGGTCAAGGTCATCTTGATTCACATATTCCTCCTTGGATAACCTTTTGCCACACAAATCATATAGGAGTTGTTTTATGACATCATTGATATCGTCCTTTGATTTCACATCCTCCAAAAAACTAGATTTGTCATATTGGTTGTGGAACAAATGATAGAATTTTTTGCTCAAAGTGGTTTTCCCAATGCCACCCATTCCAACCAAACCAACAATAGATTCTTTTTGTAACAAGATGTTTATGTCTTTTGCTTTGTCAATCAACGCCACCTCATAATATGGCAAACATGGAAGCAATATTTTTTTCTGTCAAAATTCACAAAATATAAGTCATTTATATGTTTTTAAAAAAAATTGATAACCAATATATATGACATTGCATATGTGATACACATCAAGTGTGCTATGACCTAATGTGTATCAAATTACATGAACGTATATGAAATGAAAAGACTTAGATTTGATGTTTTTACCTCCATACATATTTTCAAACATTTTAACAATAAAGAATAACTTGGATGATTTTTGTTTGGTGGCTTGCAAATTGTCAAGTGATTAGCATCCTCAATTTTGTAATGGTTGTTGTTCGACAATTGAATAGCTGAAGCATATGGCACTAAAATTCCCTACATTTGCAAAAGATTAAATTAATGGAACTCATTCACGTGTTTGTTCATTTATGCTTTAACTTATAAGTAATACAGTAATTTCAAATGTTGGTGGAAACTAAGTTTATAACTATTGATGTTTGAATCAAAATGAAATATTTTTTGTAAAAATAAATTCCTTCAACCCTTTGGTAAGAAAATTATATAAATACAACACAAAGTTATTGGTTTTTAATGTCATTAATCTTACATGTTTTAATTATGTTATGATTTTCTTTTTAAATATTTATATGGAATTGATAAAGGAAATTTTTTAATGTTTGATGTTTTGAAATCCGATTTCCTTTCCATCGATAGTAATTCATGAAACAAAGTTCATAAAATACATGACCCATTCACCACATTAATATATTCAGAAGTATTGAGCCCTTGATCCCAAACAAATTTCGACAATATGAAAAAATGTTTAATTATTGAACCAAGTTGGATAACCTTCAATGCGATGAAATGAAAATTTTACCCAATTTTTGTCAATTGGTAATCCTTCGCCAAATGCATAAATGTTGACATCTTCACGAATGGCATTTTTAAAATCCGTTGAAAGGTGTTCCATTTGTGAGTTGAAAAATTCTAAATTTTTTTGAAAACTAGATTTTGTTGCATATTCACTCAATGTCTTGATTTGTTGATGTTTCCAAATGAAATAATTTGATAAAGATTGGGTACCACCAGTATGTGGTACACTATAAAATACCACACCTTTAACATTGTTCAGAAATGTCTCACAACATTTGTGTACTTCATCATCCAAATCATTTATTAACCTTTGATGTACATGTTTGTGAGCTTCAACCACCAAGCTTTTGAGTATGAAACCTCCAAAACTATAAGCAACTAATGCCACCGGTCCATCCCAAAGGGAACGATAACTACAAAATATTCAACAATGCACCAAAATTTTGTTATCAGCATTGTATTAGCATGTACAAAATTATCTTATTACACTTGAGGCAATTTTCTAATTTAAACATCACCTAAGCCATAAGTTCATAATTGATTTGTTCATCATTTGTCATTTTTCATTTATTGACTCTATTAATCTACCTAAAAAATGTGACAACCATGTTTTGGTGAAACTATTATTATGTACAATTATGTACGTGTTTACATTATTGTGTTTATGTACAACTCATTTTTTATGTGTTACTTTAAAAATATTGTTGAAATAAAAAGAAATTTAAATTAACAAAAAAAATATACCCTTTTTTGGACATATATTTTTTTGCAATGAAATGGATGCAAACTTTCTACACATGTATTAATATAATATAATTCAATTCAATTGTAGTAAAGTTTCAAAAAACATGAATTAAAAATTGCCATTAAAACCAAACTAATTGTACCATGAACTTATAATATGAACATAGATTGTGCTATTATTTTCAAATGAGGTCATTTGCATTTTAACCCCATTTTATGTTTTCGTACATGAATTTAACGATTCAAATAAATTGAAACTTGTTGGTGTGTATCACAATACTAGCACACATGAACAGTTACCTCATGCAAAACATTTAAAAGACTTTAAAGTTGCAAACAATTTCTTTAATGTACATATGGAATATTAATTAATGTGTCCATAAGTAGTAGAGATTGTCACACCTTGAATTTGTAACCAAACTTTGGATGAGGTTTTTGCCCATTTCAGTCACATCATTGTGAACACTAGTCACAATCTTAGAATCATAGGACAATGATAAAATTCGAACATTGTTATTCAAGTCTTTGGGTAACCACTTTTCTGGCCAACATATGCATTCTTTTCTATCGTTGGTGGGGCATGTTGTCCATGTTTCCTTCCATTCATCATTTGTGCCAAAAGTAATCCCATGAAAAAAAACAATGGTCAAGTTTGGATTATTGGAATTGCAAGTGCGATTTAAATCATGCACTACATATTCCTGCACATAAAATGAAAACGAATCAACACAATTCTTCAAACGTCTCTTGAATTTATTAGACTATACATGAAATAAGAGAACTCCAACAGACGAATTATAGTAGTTAGATAAAAGCAATAATTAATTGAAAGGATTAAGTTTAACAAGAAGACAATAATAAATGAATTGGAAAATACAAAATTTATCTTGCATGACTAATAAATGAAGATCATTCACGGGTGTCATGCACCTCAAAGTTTCAAAAAATAGTTCAATTAAGTAAATATTGTTACATAGTAGGTGGAACATATGCCAATCAATAAAGGTTAATGCTAAGAATTGAATTTTTTCAAGTTTGGGTTGATTAACTTAGCCATCTAGTTTGGTTCATTTGTATTTCATGACATTTTCCCCAACATTTGGGCCACTAAGGCCTCCAACTCCTAAGGAATTGGGACACAAACCCAGTAAGAATGTCCAAGAACATTTAATCATTTGCTTTAGGTTGATAGATTAAGACTACACATTGAACTTAATTCATGATCTATATTGACAATTTCAATCCTTACAAAGTTTAGTATATTCTTAGTCAATGCTAATTGACGAATTTCCTTTTCACCAATTCTACTTGTTACAGCAACGGAGTCGCAAGCCCAATGTAAGAGGCTATAAGGAGGATTCCATTTCCTATTGTTTTTATCTAAACAAAAAGCTTGGAAAGTAGGCAAAGTGAAAATCTATGACAAGGAAGCTTGTAAATGATTGAGGACATTCAGGTCCCAACTGGCTAAAGGGTATGGTTGTGAAACTGTTGGTTGGGAGTGCAAACTGAACTAGACCTCCTTCTCCCAATGCTTTGTGAGGACAATAAGCTATCATGGTTTTAAGGGTCAAGGAAGATTGTCGACACCCAAACAAACTAAAAAAAGGTAAAGAAAAATCAAACTTCAACATGTAACTTGGGAAAGCCCAAGAAAAAACAGTGCAAAGAAAGCTCATGATAAGATCAAGGAGAAGCACCACATCACTATGACATCCAGAGCTGGAAGGAGCATTTTCAGTGGGGACCAAAGTTGTCTCAATCACGGCAGGGATCCGCACAACATCTCTCTTTCTTTGTGGTGGCCCTTGTGAAAGATCAACTCCTTTTCCCTTGAGGCCATATGAATTTCCCATATTTCGCACTACTGAAATTCTTTTTGCTCACTGCTCTCATGAAACCTGCTACAAATCCTTTGCCATCCCAATAGCATACACAGGGTATGATGGGTGTCCCTCACATCACAGATTTCCACAAGCTAAGCTGATCTTTCCACTAGATCTCCCCAAAAAACATCAACCCCTTTCCTCTTCACGATGAAACTCCCTGGAATTCTCACACTCTTCTCTCCCTCCATTTCGACTTTTTTTGCAGATGTTTCTTCTTCTTCATTTTCTCCTCGCCCAGAAACTTCTAGAAGGGTTTTGCCTTGACTCTTCAGACTCTCTAGCATAGGCGCTTTAACGATTTCTTGGCCATTGAACAATTCATTACTTTCTTTTGTGGAAGACGTGTCTCTATTTCCTACTCATAATTGAGGATGGAATATGCAATGTCAGCTTGAGACTTGTGAAACGCGCTTTACTTTTTCCCTCTGGCCTCCTGCATTATTATCATCATGACTTTTGTTCACCTCCACACACTGACCTTTCTTTTACGGAAAAACTGTAGCAGAAAAAAAGCTAAGTCATAAATTTAAAAAGTGTTAAAATCAAATTTTTTTGAGATTCTCAATAGCCGAAATTCTACCAAATTCAAAGAAAAATCGTCAGATTTCCTCACATGCTTTTCAAGTAGGTAGCCAAAAATAAGAGAAAAATGTTTGAAATTTTCTAAAGCCATATTTAACTCGTAGCCAAATCTGACTAAATCTTCCTACTGATGATAGCCAGTTGGGCTATATCTCAAAATTGACCCAAAATATTATTCATCCACATATTTCCCGGTGTTGGCTGATTTCACCCGGTGCATTATTGAAGCGCTCTTCCAGAGCTCATGTTGCAGGCAATGCATGATTAATTGGGCCTTGGGCGAACCGGCCAGGATGAATTGAACCCCACATTAGAATCACTGTAAAAAACCCCCAAACCCCATTTAATTGGCGGTATTAGGCCCCAAAATTTATAGATTTGGACTTTGGGACCCCGATTTAGTCTAGGGAAATGATATTTAGAAATATCTACGAGCAATTTAAATGAGCTTTGTGGCTTTTACCATGATCCCAATGTGGGGGTCAATTTGCCTTGGCCTGGTGAACCTGGCCTACACTAGAGCCAGAGTGAAAATCCCAAAGTTTTTGGGGGTAGCTTCAAAACATTAGAGATACATGTAGCGTCCTTAGAGCATAATGCAAATCCAAAACTGGAGGCAAAACTTGTGTGAGGACTAATGTAGATGAGAAAACTAGTTTGATGCCCTTTTTTCCTTGTGTAATCTTTTCATCCTCAATTTTGATGTCGTTACTAGTTTTGGTAAAAGTGGGGTCCAGTACCCCTGGTTTGAAGTACTTTACAGATAATTCTATCACCTGACTTTTTGGCCAAGGCAAGATGGGACTTTAGACGATATGACTTATAGTTACTAATGGATTTGCCTAATGACTAAGTAAAGCCATTGCAAGAAAGATAGGTTCCCTTCTAAGTTTGCTACAGATGAACCCTGATGCTTTTCCTGGAACAAACATTTGAAAGCTTGCTCTCTGCCACTGAAATCTTACTTAACAAATGTAATAAACGATGAGACAATGCATACATGTTATCACTTGACACCAAGTTGTTGGATAACTAAATCGATGAATAGAAAAGGATACTGCATTTAAGGGTTATTGTAGATGACCTACAAGATGCACACTCATGACATAAACATGCATTCCACTTAAGCTTGTTGTTAATGAACCCTAGATTAGAACACCCATTGAAGAGCTTACTTCGTGCCCATGTAAGCCTAATGAAGGAATTGGGTCTAAGTTTGAACTTTTCCAAAAACATGTGAAAGGGGAAGAAAACAAAGGCTAAAGATATAAGTGAATCCTGCAAGGCAAACTTTTAGGATATCAGAATTACCAACTTGCCACAGATAATAAATATAAGACTTGTTTAAATAATTTTATCAGCTCCATGACTTGGAACCTTTACTTAAACTAGTGGGTGCCCGCAACCTTCGGTCAAAAATTTCGATATTAAAAAAATGAAAAAAAAAACACTGGATTTGGACCTGTAAAATGGAATTGTTTGGTTCATACTAATAAAACCATTCCCAAAAAGAAAAGAAAAAAGGGAAAAGAAAAAGAGACGGTTATGAAAACAATAGCAAAATGTTTCTCCACCCAAAAGAAAAAGATATCGATGCTGCTTATTTTCTCCAACAGTCAGATCTCCAACAACAGTCGATCTGAATCATGTGATGTAACATTGTGCCCAGCCCACCCGTGCCATGCTTAGTTCGTCCGTGCCCGTGCCCAGTTCATGCCCAGTCCCACCTGTGTCTAGTCCGTGCATAGTTCATGCCCAGTGTTTGCCTACTTACATTGATAACCCCTCGAACTAGATTTTTTTTAAATAAAAAAAACCCAAAATTGATGCAACTTTTTTTTAAATGGGGTCAAAATGTCACAAACACATTGGAATATGCCAATCTGATCATATGGCCATCAAGTATTCTAATATTTTGGAGGCCAACATCAAAGAATTATTTACAAGAAATAGTAGCCATATGATTAGATTGGGGTTTTTTAATGTGTTAATGACATTTTTGCCATTTTGATCAAAGTATAATGACATTTTTTAGTTTAAAGGGAGCTACCCCTATTTTGATCATAAGAGCATCTCCAATGGTGCTCAATATGGAACTCTGGATAATAAAATTAAATGTCTAAGTTTAGCTGTTTTTTTGTGGCAACCGCACTAATAAAACTGAAACTGGAACTGCATGAACGTGGGGGACTACTAATAGCAAACCACCTGGACCAATTAGATCGACCAATTAAAAATACTGAGACTTCGTCAGGTCCAATTTATTACACTCGTTTTTGGAGTTGCACAACTCTGTTGCGCTTTGTACCAGCCATAGCAAGGTGGACGAATTTGGTGTGGAAAGACCAATTTCCTGAGCTAAACTGGCACATTTTGAGCCTTTGGCAATAATTTTACTGTCTGGAGTCACATATTCTGCACCGTTGGAGATGCTCTAAGTTCTCATCCCAGAGCACGGTTCTTCCCTCCATACCGGGGGCATTATGTACTAGTAAGCCAGCACTGGGTGCCAGTTATGGGTCGTGCTTTATGCTGGTGTCAAAAAAGTCATGTACCCGACCCCCCTATCCCCCAAGAAGCATGTTACAAAATGAGAGGGTAGGTACATTAAAAAAAACACCTACCTTAGAAGAACCTTCACCATTAGTAAAGGCTCGCCTTGTAATAGATGACTCATGCATGCGCCCATTGCAATGTGATCGTAAAAAGCAGGCTAAACCGAAAGAGGAACTCTGGAGCACATTGTTATCAAAGCCGCATTAGCACAATGATGATCCCTTTGTTATCCAAGCCGTGTTAGCACAACGATGAACCCTTTGTTACCCAAGCCGCGTTAGCACAACAATGAACCCTTTGTTACCCAAGCCGCGTTAGCACAACGATGAACCCTTTGTCATCCCAGTCGCGTTAGCAACGATGAACCCTTTGTTATCCAAGCCACGTTAGCACAACCATTAAAAAAAAAAAAAGATTGTTGACTTGTTGATGTTTAAATGGGTCACCCTGGAGATTTGAAGAAAGTTATTTTTGGCACCAATAAATCTTCATGCCCAAGTAGGCAGAAACCTGTGCCATGTGGGAGGGTAACCAAGGCATCTATATTTGCATCAACCCTTTTCTTCAGGGGTTGTTAATATTCAATGACGTGTGGGAGAAATTTGAGACACGTGCCATAATGAACTATTGGTAGCGTGAAGAACAGTCCCACACAGATCACTAAATCCAATCTGAGTACCGAACCATGTCTCCATTGGGTCCCACGGATCCAGTCGGACTCCCATTACACCCACTCCCATCAAGTACCTTCAATGGAGAACGCATGCAACTGGGCAGATTATTTATCCACTTTGCATATATAGAACTCATTCTTGATAACTATGGCATTGGCGTTTTCCAGAGAAAAATCTGCTCGAAGCTAAGCTGCAAACAAATCTAAAGGATGAAGCTTAGGAGCACCGAGCATGCACAAGGTAAGGTATTTTTGTTATGCACATGAAACTTCTACACAAGAACCTCTTTAAGAAAGGGAAGATCAAATGCACAAGGAAGAGGTCAAATCCAATAAAAACTGTGATCTAGCCTATCAATACTAATTTTCAACTGTCATTCATGTCCATTGTATCAAGACAGAATACACGGATGAAAGTCCAAATCAAGGGGACATGTTTACTTTTTTGCATGTGAACCCCACTCTTGTGAGCTGGATGAATCAGTGCTTTTTTAGTGGCCAATTTTGGTCAAAACTTAACCAGAAAAGTATGATTTCACACCAGGATTTTTTTCAGGATTTTTAATGGAAAAAATGGTCCAAATTTGCTAGATTCCAAAGCAAAGAATTCCAAATTACCAGATTTTTATGAGAAGTTCCAGTAGGTAGTAAAGAATATAGGAAGATTCTGCTTTTTTCTACCTTCATATCTAGAATTTAGCCAAATTTGGCTAAATCATTTTCTGGACAATTGCCACTTCTGCTACATCACAAGATCCTTAGGGAAAACCCTGGGCTGGATCTCAATTTTCAGAGAAAATATCATAGCAGATCAATATAGTAAAAGCAAAATGGTGCACTTCAAAATTCAAATGCAAGTGCTATGATGAAAATACATGTCCTAACGTATTAAGAAAAATAAGGGGGGGGGGGAATGAAAATATGGCTAAGATTCATTTGCTTTTCATGTCATGGTAGTCTTACAAAATGCAAGTGCTACAATAAAAATACATGTCCTAAAGTATTAAGGAAAATAGGTGGGGAAGAAATGAAAATACGGCTAAGATTCGTTTACTTTTCATGTCATGGTAGTCATTACAGGATAATATGATAGTCTAGATCTACACACACATTTACTAAAGGCATCCAAGTAGATTCACCACTTTGCTCATTTATCATTAGAGGCTAAGGACTTTATCACCATTACATGAATGAAATGTGCATGTAATCGCAGTATCACTGTTGGGATGAACTTGGATTATTTTTTGCTATGTTTGTGATTCACAAAATCTTTACTCCCACAACTGAATTTGGGGTTCTTTACCAGGGTACCAATGTGGGTGTTGCTGGTTCACCCAAGGCCTAGGGCCAGAGTTTTTTTCAAGGATTTTGTGATGTAGCCAAGGTGGTCACCATTCAAAAGCTAATTTAGTCAATTCTGGTGGCATGCCCAGATATGAAAGTAGAAAAAAAATCAGAATCCTTCTACATTCTTGGTTGCCTATTGGAACTTAGTGTAGAAATCTGGCGATTAGAATTATTTTCTTTTCGAAATTTGATGAATTTGCACCATTTTTCCCATGAAAAATCCTTGGTATTGGTCAAAACCACATTTTTCAGGTCGAATTTTTGCAAAAAAATTCCATTAAAAAAACCACCACCTAGGCTTCGTCCCTTGGAAATGCATTGTAACCATCTCTTGTACTTCATTCGTGATGAGAATATACACCCATAGTTTATGTCCTTGTCATTAGCCTAGGCCAAAAATGGCAAAGAACACATGTAAACAAAATAAAAATCCTGTAACCAGTGAGGTGAGGCAAAATGCACCTAGGGAGTTATGGTTTTTTTTTTTCCTTTGGGGGGGGGGGGGGGGTGGGGGTGTTTGATATCTTTTGTTCCCAAAGTGTTCCTATGGAGTTCTCATTGGGTTCCCATCATGCTCCCCGAGTTCAAAAGTTCCAATAGCTCCTCATTTTTATCCTATATCATTTGCACTAAGTTTTATTCTTGTAACCTATATAAGCAGCCCAAAGGAGGAGATTATAACATATCTATTTTGGGGTTTTCAAAAGCTTGATTTTTTTTCATGATGGGCCAATGAGAGATGCCTATCAAACAAGAAAATGGGTCCTCACAACTACTTAGTATGAGTCACAAATATGTGTTGCTTGTAAATATCAATGTAAAATATCTGCATTGTTGTAGTCCAGACTTGAGGTCTATGTGTTTGACTTAGTTTTGCTTTTTAGTTCAGTTTTTTTAAGGTTTATATGAGCTTCAATTCAAGTTTTAGGTTGTATCTTATCATTGGCCTTGAAACTTGTGGAAAAAGCATTTTTCCAATGCACTTTCGTCAATTTCATATTTCATTTGCCTTTTCATAACCACTATTTGCTATTTCAATACAACAACCATCACCACATGTACTCAAAAATGAAAAATTCGTTTTAGCCAAAAGGACAGAAACAATCCATTACTTTGGTCATTCAAGTGCGGAAATATAAAATTAAATTTTGCTGTAAATACTAATTTTTTAATACAAAGAGCCACCCATAAAAAAATTCAAAAAAGTCCAGGAGAAAAACTGATCTGTAGCTCGCATTAAACAAGAGCAATCTCGCAGTCAGCTATGTAAAATATGTGAGCACAATCTGTAGCTCACATTAAACTGGATCAATCCCACATTCTTAACCCAGTAGAGAAAAGAAAAGGCCACCTTTAGAAAGGTAAGACCAGACAAAGAGAGGTAACACGTAGTGCCTTGCATAGTTTAGCAATAGCATGTCTAAACTACTTTTTCACCTATTATCAGAGAAACCAAAACATGTGTTTCTCATTTCTGTTACGAATCATGAAACCCAACTTTCATGTCCAAAGTCCAACATAGGAACTGATGTTTGTTAAATTTAAACACAATCAATGACAAGTTCCTATAAAAGGATGAAGCAATTAAATAACAACATCCTAACCTTCATGACTGCAAAGAAACTCAGTATAATTAAGCCTCTTATTACAAGGTTTGACTGATGTAATGAAGGCACAATAATGATGCCTTCAAAGCTGTTGTTGTAATTTTATTTTTTTATGGTAGTTTCCCAATCATCTCATATTACAGCCTTGGGTGAACCATCGCCCGTGTTGTTACCATGGTAAAGATCCCAAAATCTATTTAAAATTATTTTTAAATATTAGAAACATTCCATATTTGGACTAAAACAGGTTCCCTGAGTTCAAATCTAACATTCTTGAGCTTAAAATGGCCAGTAAGTGCCCTCCCTCACTCAACATGGTGAAGGTAACAACTTGGGTGCTGGTTCACCATGGCCCACAGTCGTCACAAAGATCTAATCAAATACTGTTTTAAATTTTCCCAACTTGATGATTTTACCACCTCAGAAGGT
Source organism: Sphagnum contortum (assembly GCA_963920785.1). NCBI lineage: Eukaryota > Viridiplantae > Streptophyta > Sphagnopsida > Sphagnales > Sphagnaceae > Sphagnum > Sphagnum contortum. Next base: position 12,904,613 of record OY987278.1, read on the forward strand.
TCCCCACCAAACCAATAAGCTTTTACACTCATGATCCTGAGCTACACCATACCCTGGGCTATACAAGAAACCCATCCCCCAGCAAGAACTCAGCAACAATCTTGCGTGAAGATAATCCTTCAGGTCGTCAAGATTTCATTAAATTCAGGAGGGTAGATAGAGAGAGTGTTAGTTTTCTGCTACATGTGTACAGCCTTTTCTCTTACAAACATTATTATTGCAGTACCCACTAACATTATCTTTACGGTTAATTAATGTTGTTGTAACAGGAAAAACATGGGGCTCTAGTTTAATCAATTGATTCAAGCTGAACATAATTAATTAGAAGTCGGGTCTTGGAGTGATGCAAGGAGATGCTGCAACAGGGTAGGTGTTGCCAAAGTAGTAAAACTTGCTAACCACATAGCCTGACATACCCATTTTACCCTTACGATCTCCTGGGTGATGATCAAATGCAAAAGAGTAGTTTTATCCCTGAGCCTAAATGTTTTTGCATATCCCCTTCATTGCATTTCCCCTCCATTTTGTGGGTGGGGATAGTGATCATTAAAAACTATTCTATTTTAACATAAAGCAGTTTTTTTTGCAGTTTTTGGGGTGGAGATCATCTTAGACAAAATCAGGGTCTCTAAATCGACAGAGGCAGCCTCTAAGAGGCCTCACTCAAGAAGGTGAGTGTACCAGTGTAGGTGCTGGTTCGCCCTGGCCAGTAGTGGCTATGATTGGAGCAGCCTGGGTGGAGAAGGAAACAATCCATGGATGGTCATAGCAAATAAATTGAGAGTGGAGAAACAAAAGAAATTCTGTACAAAGGAGTGATTTTCTCGGTGAATTTCGCACTGCAGCTACAAAGAAAATTTGAAGAAATTGGGAAAATTCGTTTTAATGGTGTGAATTTGAGTAAAAAAATGCACATGAAATGGAAAAAACCAACAAAGTTTACAAACCACAAAATTGATAAAAGGAGGAAAGGAAAAAAAACACTGGTACAGAGCTATATATGTGTGCACCCTAAATAAAATATGGAAAAACGTGTTGTGAAACTAAGGGCGACTTTAGACGAGGATCCAAGGTCCAGGGACCAATGAATTCAAGCAATCTTATTGGTCAAAAGCCTTAAATTGGTCCCAATGCCTTTAGAGGAGGGTCCAAGACCCAAAAAGTGGCAAATTGAGGCTAATATGGCACCTGTTTTAGAGGGAAAATCAATTGGTTCAGACCGAAAGAAAGAGAGTGCTAGAAGGAGAGCTTCTGATTTGGAGAACCAATAATCAGGCTAGGGACCCAGGTACCACTCCAACTCAAGGATTCAATTTGCTTCACATGAGTCCAAATTGGTTCCTACGAAATTGGACCCTGGAGCCTCGTCTAAAGCGGGCCTAATGGTGTTTTACTGCAAGACCGTTTTGACTCCTTATATGGAGAACCACAATCAGCACGATTGACACCTGGTGCAAAGTGCAAACATCTTAAATCCCAGATCTGAGGCCTTAGACTAGTGAAAAGCCAGTAAGTTTTTGCTCATATTTGGTTTTCTGACTTGCTTTGTGTTATGGTGCCCACAACCCACTCTGTTGTTTGTGAAGGAATTGGGGAAACCTGTAATTTAATGGCCAGGCCGAACATGCAGCTACATCAATACATTCAGCTTCTTGAATGAGCCCTTTCCCCATAATAACTCCAAGACGCATCAAAGAAATGTTAAATTTGAACTCAGAGACCCTGATTTAGTCTAAGGCCCTCTTTACACTAGGAGTCAGGGCTGAGAAAACTTGGGGCCAACTTTGAGCATTTTTGGCTTTTTGTCTGGCCCCAAGTTACTAATAATTGCTACAACATTGGCCACAAGGGTTGCAAATAGACATCGTGACATCAAAGGGGCCAACACCCTGGTTGATAATGGGGGATGTATCAAGCTTGCAGACTTTGGTGCATCCAAAAAGGTGGTTAAATTTGGAACGATTTCTGAAGCCAAGTCCATGAAATGCACCCCTTACTGGATGGCTCCTGAGGTCATTCGTCAGACGGATCATAACTGGCAAGCTGATATGTCGAGTGTTGGCTGCACTGTGATTGAAATGGCGACTGGTAAACGTCCCTGGAGCCAGCAGTTCCAAGAGGTAGTTGCATTGTTCCGCATTGGAACTACAAACTCACACCCTCCCATCCGTGACCATCTTTCTTATCAAAGCAAGGATTTTCCCCTCAAGTGTCTCCAGAGGGAGCCCACACTGAGGCCTAGTGCAACTGAGCTTCTGAAGCATCCCTTCGTTCTCACCTGTGAGATTCAATTAGATAAATTGGATCCGAGGACATACAACAACAAGCAGCAGCTGATGGTCAGCAGCAGCCGCCAAATAGGGGAAACACGGAATTGCGATCTGTGAAAGGTACACGGAGACAGGTTGGCCTGGACAGCTGGAAGCCAACTGGGGTGCTTGGGCAGGGTTCCTCCTTTTCTTTCAGAGCCTCCCCATACTACGTGAAGAATTCTGATGACATCAACTGGGCTTCCAAAAGGGTTGGGAATTCAGACATGGACGACCTTAATTTTTCTGGGAGGTTGGACTCTGTAAGGTTCGATTCTATCCAACATGATACTTGGAATGAAAGCTATAACCCGGTGTCAGAGCCCTCATTTGTGGATGGCAACAACTGGAGGCTTCTTCTGACAGCGAATGGAGGGTTCTCTGTAGGAGGACCTGTTGCTAATGGACATCTTGCAAGCACGAGGACCCAGAATGTGAGCATAGTCTGGGGGAGAGGGGATGGTCTCTGCAGCAGCAGGAGGAAGATGAAATGACAGAGAAATCCAAGATTCATGCCTTCTTGGATGAGAAGGCTTCAGAGCTCAAAAGTCTCCAGACACCACTCCAGGAGGAACTTTATGAGACCCTAAACCCTAAACCCTCAAATTCCTGCATCAACTAGGCCTGCAGAGAGCTTTATTGCACCTTTGAAACCCTGCTATTGCGAAACAACAAACGCACAGCCCCAGCAAATCACCGGAAAGTCTCACTGGAAGGTCAATTGGAATCAGAAGCAGCCAAGAGAGTGAGATGAGTGTGATTTCTGGGAGCCCCAGTGGAACTGGAGCACCTTCTCCCAGTGTCAATTGTTCCCTTCTTTTGGAAATTCTGTCAGCAAGATTGAATGAATTGAAAGGTCTTATTAATGACACACAGCAACCCCTACCAAGCCCTAGTCTGAGTTCTAGTGAGCGTCAAAGGCTGTGGAAAGAGGAGCTTGAGCAGGAGCTTAGAATGAAGCGAGAGGAGAAACGAAAGCAATTGGGTAAACAGGGCAATCAAATGTCTCCACCCAACTCCAAGGGGCTTCAACGACCTGCCAGTAGTTTGGCTACTCCATGGATGCAAAAATCATCACCAACATTTGTCCAAGTGAAACAATCATGTACACAACCTATCTTAATTAACAAACTATTAACAGGTTTTTCTATTCCCCTCAAGGTTGTTCAACTTTTGAATTATCTGGCAACATGATCTTTTTACAACAAGTACATGCAAAAAACTAACAAAACTAAAACTAATTACAAATCTTAAACTAACATGTACACAAATTATTAAAAACTTGGAGAAAGTTGGTTGAAAGAGAATGATTCATGTTTCAAAGTGAAAGAATGAAACACATAACCAAAAATGAAATCAAGTTTTTGAAACAAGTATGACCTCATAGCCTTATACTAGCTATTTTAAAATACAATAGTCATAATTAACCATTATAAATAGTCATTTAGCCAATACCTAGACTAACAGTCCAAAATTTCAAAAATCTACACCTTGTTTAACTACCTATTCAATTACTTGTTCCACCAACTACTTGTTGACTAACTTATCAACCTATCTTCTTAACATAATATAATATTACCTATCAAGTTTAGTAATCAATTAGGTTAATGCTACATGTTAGGTTTAACAACATGTTTACATTTTCAACCTATTAGGTCACATGTTAAATTTGGGTAACACTATCCCCCCTTGAAAATTACATTTTGTCCTTGAAATGCTAATTCAAAGTCTTAAGTTAGCTTAGTCTTATGCAACCGGTTGGTTGATGGTTCCTTCGACATGTTCAACACCTACTTCCTCCACATGTTTAGCTTGGTTTAAATTTGAAGACATGTAATGCTACAATCTTATGTTGATCAAATGTTTCTTCAAAGGTTGTTATGGGTGTCACGAATACCTCCAAGGCATGCGAGGTATTTGAAATTAGAGTAATCTTTTGACCTATACCTATTTGGTGTGGGGTTAGAGGTAAACTAATAGATAAGAACTCCAAATATTTTACTCTATTGTCTAATACAATGAATGAATTAGGATTAACAAGTTTAGAGGCTCTTTAGCGGATTTTTCACTATCTCTCACATGTTCATTAGTAATAGTGGCAACCTAAACAAGTATGGAAAAAGTTCAAATAGGTAAGGGTATGATCTTTAAACTTATTCCACCTCTTGGTGGGTTAACTAGTTTGGTAATGGCAATAGGTTGTACCATAGATGGCGTTGTTGGAACTCTACAACTAGTTCCAATATCCATAAATATGAAATTAGGAAGTTTATACTTGAAATCAGGGAAAGCAGTTCAATATGCGTGCAGCTCAAGTTTGTAACTTTATTCATCAAAGTGGGTTAATTCCATATTTTCTTGAATCTACTCCTTTGAGAACTCTTGAACAATATGCCACCACTCCTTCCACTTGGGGTTTTTATCTCCCAAGGCTTGATTTTGCACTTTGAGTAGTGTATTGTCCAATAATAACTCTTCAAACTTGTTCAACCTATTATTTATCCTAACATGTATAATGGGGTTAGGTTTATTCACTTGTACCTTGGTTGTCTCATACTAACATTTCCAGTCCTAGATTTGGGTAGTTAGACTTTGTTTTTCATTTTCAAACTTTATGTGGGCAGTTGTTGCTTTTTGAAGTTTTGACAAATTTGTTCCAAACTGGTTATGTTACTTTGTTGTTGCATACTAGACTCCTCCATTTTGGTGTAGTCTTGCATCATTCATTCTAAATAAGATTGGAAACACTTCAAATTGTTGTGGGTTTTCCAATTGAGCTTATTGAACTCAACATATTCTTGTTGGAGGTTTTCAATTTTCCTAATAGCCTACTCTACCTCTTTCAACTTATTGGAAAAGTTTTGGTTCTCATGCTAGACCCTATTCATTTGCCCCTTGATTGTGACCAATTCTTTGTCACGGTTTTTCATAATTTTTTTGCATTGTCTTTAACTTTAAGCTACAGGTTTTACAGGGAGTTATGGGTCTTAAACATGTTTTTTTTTTTACTTGTTTAAACTCAATTCTAAAGTTTGAAAGTTCTTGTAATGTCCATGACTAGGTTGTCGCATTTTGAGCAACTTGTTCTAAAAACATATTAATCTATCTCAAGTTTTTTTTATAGAATGACTAAAAACTAAGACAAGTTGGAATCTATAAAACTATGGGTTTTCTTTGTATAGGTTCAATAATAGGTTAAACAAGTTGGAATGATTTTGTAACTATAACTACAGGTTGTGTAGGTTCTACAATAAATATTACAAGTTTAGTAGACTCAATAGGTTCAAGCTGGATGTTGTCAATTACCTTATCCAAATTGGGTTCAAGTTCTTCTTCAATGTTGTCATGGGTAGCTATTATATAAAGTTACTATCCTCTTCCACCTCCATCTCATTTGAACATGTTCATTCTTCATCTTCTTTTACGTTAACAACCAATGACCTAAAAGTAGTTTTAGATTTCTTTTTCAATGGTGAAATAATAGGTTAAGGATTTAACTTGACATGAGGTGATTTTATGTCCCTCTACTCCCGGTTCTATGAGGTGATTATACTTGGAGGTACATATGTTATTAGTGAAAAAAAAATGCAAAATGTATCTCTAGATGTTAAATTGCCTTTTTAGTTGAAACCAAATAGTTTGCCTCCTATGCATCATTGATGATTTAAAATTGATATATATTTTTTTCTAAATTTAAACATTCCAAATCCTAGAATTTTATGTTAAACTATCACCCACTTAAACCAATTTTTAAGGATTCAACACCATGCTCAACTTGGTAGCAGACCTCTAATCACTTAAAATATTGTTCCTATCACATACGTTATCCAAATCTAGTTTTCCTTATCTCATTAAAAAGCTAGCTATAAGGCATAGCTACCTACCAAATTCCAAGATCTACACCCAAATCAATAAAAAATTATGCTATAAAACTCGAGAGGGTTTCATGAAGGTAGAAAGTTCAACTTGGCAACAGACCTTTAGTCACTTAAAACATTGTTCCTATCACATACATTATCCAAATCTAGCTTGCCTTAACTCATTAAAAAGCTAGCTACAAGGCATATCTACCTACCAAATTCCAAGCTCTACACCCAAATTAGAAAAAAATTGTGCTACAAAACCCAAAAGGTCTTAAAATTTCTCTAAGATTTCAAGCTCCTAAATTATCCCTACTCAATTCCATTGTTTAAAAAGTACCACTATCATCTAATCTTTTTTTCCTCTTTCCACCATCTACTAAAACTAATCATAATTTCTTCCCTAAGAAAGTTGTAAGAACAAGTTTCCCCAAGATTCAAATCGAAAGTTATATCTAGAAGAAAGATTCCTAAAATTATTCAAATTTGTGCCTTTAAAGAGAAGGAGAAGGAAAGACGTGAAGGGAAACCCCAACTTGGTGGGCAATGGAAGGTTCTAATGCTTGGTGGCCAATGAAAGGTTCCAATGCCCAATGGCCCTTGGAAGGAGAAGGAGAAACATTCTTTTCACCTTTTCTCATTTTCCCCCCAACAAATTTTACTTAAACCTTTTTTTTCCATTGATATTAAGGTTTTACTTTACCATGGTTCTAAACCATTATTTATGTATTTCTTTCCTTTTCCTTGACCTATAAATTACAACTACGCATCTTGATGTGACAAATCTTATACACATTCATCGCCGATTTGATTTTGATTAAAGATTTTTTTTATTTTCCTTGAATTCATGGCGTCGTGTATGGCCACATTTTACGGACCTCAAGTCGCACAAGTGAATGAAGAACCGCCTTGGGAACCGTCCCTAGATTTGATGTTGATGCAACATCCTCATGATGAAAATCCCAAACTGCAAGAGGTGCCCCCTTGTTTTGAGGTTGAACCCCTTTAAGCTTGGTATTATCACATTTCTATGAATTCCCGCACCTTGGTGATTTTGTTACAAATCAACCTCGTTTCTAATGATGAACTTAAAACTTTCTGTGAAGGTTTTTACAAAACTGAATACACCTCCATCTTCGCATGGTTTTTAATTCCCGACATTGGACATTATCATTGGTTGCATAGTCTGATTCATTGATTGCCTCTTAATAACAAGGCGGATTATTTAGTTCGCACCATTTGACACAATCTAGATTTTCTACAATTATGAATTATCACCGTGGCATAGCCTGAAATTCAACATGTAATTGTAGCTCCTTATTAAGCTTATCCATAACCTAAATAAAAGTTTCATTCCTCATGAAATCCATGTTGCCATTGCCACCCAATCATATTATTTATTTTCATTACAACAAAAGGTGTTCCTATACACCAAGTGATTTCACAGGATTTTGAGTGAATTCACTAGTTGTAGTGAATGGGGACCAGTGAAGAAATAGTGAATTCACTAATTGTAGTGAATGGGGACTAGTGAAGAAACAATGAATTCAGTGGTCTAATGAACATGGAGTAATGAACTCCACCCACATTTTGTAATAGTGTTTAATCGTTAGTTATCTCAAATTAATCTAATGTTTATAATGTTTGAAGATTATTTTATTTCCATTGGACCTTTCATTGACATTCCTTCAACTCCTTCACAAATCCCAAACATCTTCGCTTACATGACTACCCCTTAAATATCAGAACAAAACCAATGTTTTGCCGAACATTACAAATTTTGGCGTCTGTTTTTAACCCCAACTCTTTAAATATTTCTCACCTCTAATCACGCATTAAGCTTTTAAAACTATGATTACCAGCTTTTGTTGAAGAAAATAATTAGCCTTACACCTTATTTATGTAATATCAAATTTCAAAAAAAAAACAACCCCCATGCAACCATGCACAGTCATCATTCCTTATTCTAACATGAAGTTGCTAAAAGCCCTTAATAACCTCACCACACCCGAATAACCTTGATGCAATTCTTAAGAAATTGAGACTATCGCACATGGATGTGTCGATATAGCTCACATTTGTCCCTTGGTGTTGGCAATTATGTGTGCATTTTCAGTCGATGAGACTAACATGTTGGTAAAAACGATGCAATGTTTGAGCGTGTTAGTCTTTTATCCTTCAAGAATTGTTGTAACAAGTTCATATGAAACATGTCGTTGTTATACAACCTATTGCTTTTAGCTAGTTGGAGATACATGTTCTTTTAGGGTTGTTGTTTTTGGTGAAGGCACCTTAGATAAAGGGAATCGCTTCTTAAATAAAATATCTAGGATAGGCCCTGAATAACAATTATCTACCTTGGTTTTGCTAGAAATTGGGTTAATTGTTTTTTTTTCTAACGTTATATCCAACAAATTAATTCAACAAATAATTGGGTCAACACTATGGAATAGTAGTTAATAGGTTGCCCCCCTATTGGCTAGGTCAAAAGTAATAGCAATCTTGTTACTAAGTTATGCTAACCACTATTTTTGGTAAAAAAATTACAAAATAGCTACAAGTATGTACTACACTGCAATGTTCATTTTCAACGAAGGCATGTGGACCTATAATATTCTTTAAGGCGGTTTTGGCTTCATCAAAAGTTGTACTTGCAACATCTATTGTTCCTTCCTTGGAAATCCCAAATTGTTCATGAATAAGTACGTGATCAATGAGAATTTCTTGACCACGTACTCACCCTTGAATTCTTCCATCCTTTGTTGGTTCCTAGGTTCATAAACAATCTTATAACAAGTCCTCTTGTGGAGTAGTGCATTGCAAGTTGAACAAGCCCTCCAAAGTAGCTCATCAAGCCCATTTGAGTTTGTTGGAATCCACCTTCATCAACAAGTTGTTACAATTCCTCTTTTTCGAGAAGTGTTGATGTAAGAACTTGCTTTAATTGTTCCTCAACAACAAGTTAAGGTAAATTTACAACCTCCTCTTTTAAGTCTAAAATAATAATGACTCATGGTGTTGGTGCTATTGTAAAAATAATGGTTCTCCTATGAAAACAAAGATATGTTTTTAATTCCTCTTTTAACTCCCTAATTTTATGTTCTTGCTCAAAAATTATAATCTCCTCTATTATAGATGCATGTGAAATTAACGATTCTACATCAATTATTACAATTAGTTTAATTCATTCCACTCTTTCCCTTTCTACTTACTTTCTTTCAAAGCTTCAACTTTACTCTCAAATTCTCTCCCCCTTGCGTCTTGTTTTAACTTCTTTAAGGTGCTTTCACTCATGGCCTCTAATAGTATGAAGAATAAACAAAACAAAGAGACAAAATAAAGGTTACGACAATTCTTTATATTGTTTCAACTTGTAATGACATTGTAATTATGAATAGACATGACTTTAGGGTTATAAACTTCTAGGATGTAGACGTCAATAAGTGCCTCATTAAATGCGTTGTATTGGTCATTGTCAATAATTACATTATTGTCTTGAACATGCACATATGTTCCTTTAATACTACCATGTGTCAAATGATTATTAACTGGTTCAAACTCTACAAGTTGAAGATCATCAAGTTCAATAGGTAGTGGTTTAGGTTCCTTGGTTTGAACATGTTCATTAGTAACAAAGTCACTAGCTAATATCGGTGGTAAAGTTCAATATTCAACGAACTTGTATGGCTTCAACTTGTTGATGTTAACAAGCATTGGGTTAGGATCAAACTTATTAATAGTGACAAGTAGAACAATATTATTGGGCAAAAATTAGTGGATCCTATATGGTCCAAACCATCATCTTTCAAATTTTGGTGCATGTTTACAAACAACTCCTAGAAACCACAATACATAATTTCCAAATTGAAACTTTGTTTCAATGAACCAGTTATGTGACCATAATGATGTGTTCCATTGGTTAAAAGCAATTAGATCTTGCGCAACAACCTATTTTCCTGTAATTACTCTAATTCAGACAATTTATTAGTTAAAACTATAACAAGTCGTGGATATTTGTTTTCACCAAGTTTAGATGGTAACATATATTCTATAAGCAATAATGGATGTAATCCATACACAAGTTGAAATGGGGTATGATCGGTTCCAACTTTGTAGGTGGTTCGATATGAGAATAAAATTACGCATTGGTGTTCATCCCAACCATTTTTGTTTTCATTAACCAATTTGATTAATAAAGTTCCAAAAACCTTATTTGTAAACTCAACCTATCCATTTTCTTATGGATAATAAACAATAGAACTAATATGTCTAAGGATTAAATGGTTAGTAAGGTATTCAATTGCATCATTGATAACGACATACCTTGATTGGTCACAATTGTTAACGGACTTCCAAATTTCATAAGAATATGCTTGTACAAAAACTTAGTAGTTACTACAGCAATGTTGATGCGGAATGCTCACGCTTCCACCCACTTTGTTGCATAGTTAAAGGCCACCAAAATGTACCGATTGCCTAACATTTTGCTTATAGGTTTAATAGGTCCAATAAAATCCAATCCCCATTTTTGAAATGGTTTTTCAAGTAAAGTAGTAACTGATTTGGCTACATTTTGTGTCAACAGGTTAGTTGTTCTTTGACATTGATCACATGTTCGACAATATTCATGAACATTTTGATTCATCATCAGCCACCAATATCGATCATCTAAGGTCTTTTTCATGGTGATATTAAAAGAGGATGCCTTCTTGCAACTCCTCCATGTAATTCTTGCAAAATTGTGTGCATCTAATGTAGTTGTAAAATTCAATGAAACCTATTATCTTGTCCAAATCTATATAGTACTCCTTCTTGAAGCACGAATGGTTTAATTCTTTGGGCTAAATTTTGTCTCTGGGACATAATAAATCTTCCTAGCATCACTCCCTCTTGTAACCACTCACACTAGTAGAAATCAGCCAAAATGTAACCACTTCATTTGCAAATACATGCAACTTGTAGTCATTTTGCGACTAAGTTTGGGAGTATTTACAACTATAAAATCAAATTTCAACTATTTTATTCACTTTTACAACTATGATGCAACTATTGGAAAGTTCATCCTATTGATTGGATGGCTTTTATGTTTGTTTTCATCCATGAATATATTGAATTCTCATTAGTTGCGATAGTCACCATATTAGTCACATCCTAAAGGTATTCTACAATGACGCAAGGGTGTATTTGTATATATGTTTAAAATTATATGTACGATATATTACATATATCATCAATATATATTTGTGTGTATATTAATTATGTGCATGTATGTATATTGTTCATATAATGAATCTAAAAATTAATATTTGAATTCTGAAATTTATTATTCAAATTTGAAAATTAATATTTTAGCTATGAAAAAATTATATATATATAATTTCAATTAAAATTTTGGTATTTTAATTTAAGAAATATTTATGTGAATTTGAATAATTTATTTACATTCTAATTTTTTTGTTTAATTAGAAATCATTATTTGAATCTAAAATTTGTTATTCCAATTCTAAAACATTTTATTTAAATCTAAAAATCAATATGTGAACTCCGAACATTGTTATTCAAATCTGAAAACTGATATTTCAATACTAAAAAATCTTATTTCAATTCTGAAAACTATATTTGAACCTAGAAATTGTTATTCCAATTCTGAAACATTTTATTTGATTGTAAAAATCAGTATCTGAATTTGAAGTTTTAAATATAAATTCATAATTTTTTTTGTTTTATTCAAAATATATATGCTTGAGTATAAATTATAATTCAAATTATGAAAACTATATTTGAACCTGAAAAATGTTATTCCAATTTCGAAACATTTTATTTGAATGTAAATATCAATATTTGAATTTGAAGTTTTAAATATGAATTCATAAAATTGTTAGTTTTATTTTTAAAATTATGCTTGAGTATAATTATAATTCAAATTATGAAATTATTTAAGCATTAAAATTGATGTTTCGATTCTGAAATTGCTACTAGAATTCATTTTTAAAATATAAAACTTAAAAACATTTGAAACAAAAATAGTTTATTTTATTTCTAAATTTTTTTATTGGAATTCTTTGTTTATTTATTTGAATTTCAAAAAAACTATTTCAATTTGAAATTTGATATTTCAATTCTGAAAACTATTATCTCAATTCTTTAAAGAATTAGTTGAATTTGAATTTGATATTTGAATCTGAAATTTCCTATTTCAATTCCTTAAAATTTTATTTGAATTTTTTAAAAAGTTATTTAAACTCAAAAGCTTATTTGATCTAAAATTTGATATTTGAATTTTAAATTATTATTTTCGATTCTAACAATTAATATTTCAATTTTGAGTTTTTAAATTTTAAATTTTAAATTTATTTCATTTGAAACTTGAAATTGCAATTTCAAATTATTATTTTGGATTCTGAGAATTAATATTTCAATTCAGAAAATTATCAATTGAGTCCAAAAATGGGCATTTCAATTTGAACCTAAAAATTGACATTTCAATTCTGAAAAAATTATTTAAATTCAAAGACTTATTTCATCTAAAAATGATATTTGAATTCTGAATTTTTTTTGGAATCTAAAATCAACATTTAAATTCCTAAAATTATTGATTGAGTTTTAAGGCTTTTTTCTTCTAGTGTTATCCATAATGAATCATTTTTATAAATAATTATAAAAATATATATTTATTACTTATAAGTTACACTAAATGATTATTTTTAAAACATATTTTTTACATTATATATTTGATATTCTTACAGTAAAATAAATTAATTACTGTAGTTAAAGTTAAATTGCTTTAAAATCATTGTAATTACTTCAGATAAAAATTAATTATAGTGTATGAAAAAATATTTTTTAATTGAACATAATTATTCACAATCTGTAATTCATAACTTTAAATGTGAATTAAAGTTTTGGGAAAAATTATAATGTAGTTAAAATAATTATTGTAATGATTATATTTTCAGGAATTATTATAAATTAATTAAATTTTTTTGTGATTACTTATCTAAGATAAAGTTTTTTACAATAAAAAATGTAATTGTATAATAAATAATATAACTAGATTACGTTTTTAAAATTAATGTACGAATGTTTATTAATAACAATTTTTTGTTCATTATTTATAGTTTTAATATATATATATATTTAAAAAAATTAATTAGTTATATTATTTATAATTTGAGTAGATGTAAGAAAGTAATAAAATATAATACCTATTTATTTATCTTTGAGTTATGTATTAACAACTTGTGAGAAACTAGATAGCTAATTAGTCAAATATTAAGAAGTTATTATTTATTTAAGTAGTTGATAATGAATACTTAATATTTGTATGTATAGTTTATATTTTAAATATCTATTAAATTTAATCATTATTAATTAAAGGGTTATCTAATTATTTAATGAGCCATGTGTTTGAATTGCTCAATGCATCTGCCATTGGATGGGACCTACTAGGTTTGTATACAATCCTGAAATCATACTCTATAAATAATAAAAGCCATATAACTAACATGCCAAAAACCTATGGCTTGTTAACTAAATAAACTAAAGCCATATGGTCTACATAAAATGTGAACTTTGTTGCCAAATAGGTAATGCATAAATTTGTGTAAGGCATAACCCATAGCTAAAATGTCTATTTGTGTAATGGTGTAGTTTATTTCAGCAAAAATAAACAATCTTGATGAACACATAATAGGTTGATCTATTTTACCTATTGGGATGTGGGCCAATATTGCCCCTAATGCTAATTGAGATGCATCAATATGAACATGAAATTATAGTTCCCAATTAAGACTGATGAATATAGGAGTTTGAAAGTATTGATTTTTAATGTCTTTGCACATGGTTCGACATTCAATAGTCCACTCAAACACTTTAGTTTTTCTACGTAACTTGGTGATTGGTGCCATAACCAAGGCGAAAATTTTGTTAAAACATCTATAAAAATGTGCCATTCATTGAAGACTTGAATCTCTTGGCATTTTGATTAAAGCCTCTACTTTTTTAGGATTAAGAATCTTTCCCTCTTTGGAGACTATAAATCCTAAAATAGTTCAAGAACATAACATATATGCACATTTATTTGGATTCAAACTAATGTCATACTTTTTACATTTTAGAAAACGTTTTCTGAGTTTTTAAAAATGAGTGGACGTGTCATTAAAAATAATAAAATCATTTAAAAATATCTTCATGGATACATCAATGTATTCACGCAAAGTTTTGGTGATTGCCCTTTGATAGGTAGGTGGTTCATTTTTTACCCCAAAAGGCATTACAACCCATACAAAAGGCCCTCAATCAACAACAAAGGCGATTTTGTATTGGTCCCCCAATGCTATGGATGGTACCCAAAAAAAACATCTAAAAATGTATAAACCTCATGTCCAACTATAATGTTAATAACCTTTTTAATAAAAGGTAATTGGTATGGTTCTTTCTTAGTAACAACATTAAGCTTTTAAAAATCCACACAAATTTTCAGTTTCGCATTTTTTTAGGCACTACAACTATAGGTTATAACCAAATAATCTCTTCAACATGTTCAATAAACATGCAATAAGCAATTTGTCAATATCTTGTTTGACAATAATTGCATAGTTAAGATTTAACCAGTATTTTGTTTGATGGGCATGTGGTATCAATGTGTCCAACTCAATCTAATGTTGAGTTATCTCAGGTGATATACCATTTAAGTCTTGTAAGTCCATGCAAATATGTCTTTGAACTCCTTTAACAATTCAATCAGCTGATAATTGAATGCAACAAATTCCAAATCAACAATAATTTTAATCTAAGTTGATCTTGGTCAATTGCTCTTCTTTGGTAATAGTTCATCTAGTAATGCGAAGATTTTGAACTCTAATTCAAGCAAGCATCTTGTTAATCTTTATTTTTCCAATTTTAGGTTGGAAAAAAGTTTTTAGTAAATGTTGTTTGAAAGCATTAGAAGGTATAACTATTTTTATAGGTAGTACAAATACCAATTCAACAAGTATATAAAACGAAATACGTAGTATACAAGTTCAACAAATACATATACATGTTTAATTAGATTCAAACCTATTGATGTAGTCAATTTAATAAGTTGATCTAACCAAATTGATGTAAGGATAGTGTGCTATGGTTCTTATGTTGTGTTATGTTCTTGGTTTTGTAACAAACATCAAATCCTTTCTTTGTCAAATATTCCAAAATGGAAATCATAACAAATTAACATTTCTAGACACTTAAGTGGTCTTTAAATTTTTTAATAACAAGTTTTTCCTAACTGTACTGGTTCCTTGTACAGTGATAATATTATTGCCCCAATCATGAAACATTTTAACATCCCATAACCAAGGTCAACTTAACAACATAGAGTAGCTAGAATGTAACACACTATTTTGCATTGCAACGAAAGTCACTACATAGGGAATTCCATGAATAAGAATTTAAAGATCTTTTATCAAACCTAAAGGTTTAACAAAGGTTTGATCAGCCATGCGTAGGTTGTAAGGTGTGAATTTTTGTTATAATAGACCTAACTATACTCTCAACTTTTTCATAATGATATTAACTCCAAAACCACATCTAAAAGTACATCTTCAATAAAATTCTTCCCTACTTGAACTTGTCTCATTGCCATCTAATGATCAATGGCAACTAACACAACTTCTGGTTTTGGTAAAAACAAGTTTGATGGTATTGAGTTAAGAATGTAACATTTAATATCAAGGATCGCTCACAACAATTGACCCAAGTTCAATGTATACTTGGTTTCCAAAACTTGTTTCCTGATATCCTTTATAATTATTTTTTAAAGTCTTATCTATTGTAACTTGTTTTGAAATCACAAGTTGTCAACTTACATCACCAGTTCAATTGATTTAAACCAATTGAATTGTAGTAAAATTATTAGGCAATCCAGCCTAATTACTTTATAATGATTCCTCATTGATAATAATAGTTTGTTTATGAATCCCACCATGTTGTAGTTGTTTGACAACTTCAATAAATGAATCCCATAAATGTTCTTCTTGTTGCTAATCTTCAATTATTTTGGTTTTAATTGACTCCCTTTTTTTAAACACCTGTAGTTTTGACTATTGATTACGAGTGGTAATAACAACTACTACATTAACTGTACATTGTTAGTTTTAGGTGGTTTAGGTGATATCATAGTATTAGAATTAACAAGTTTAGTTTTGAACATGTTTTATACCTCGATCTTCCTAAAGCATTATCCATATCTATGTTCTTAACTAAAACAAATTATATAGGGATAACAAACATGTATTCTTCCTAAATTGACAAGTTGGGTTTTAGTTCTTGTTACATGTTTTGTAGATTTAACTATAGCAATTGGTACACCTGGTACCTTTCTTTTCCTATCATGACATATCTTTACTAAATGACCAATTTTATCACAATTGATAGGTTATGTTGATTTAGTTGTAACAACAACTACTATAATAGCCTATGGTGTGGTTAATAAAGCATTGTAATTCAAACTAACAAGTCCATTTTCCTCACATACTACAACTTCCTTGTGCTCAATTAAGGTACCTCTTTTCATACTTGTAGTTGTTAATCTTAGGAAATTAATAAACATGCCTTGAAACTAGTGGTGAGAAAAACATACATTGTTTTAACATGTATATAGTTTGTTAATTTCAACAAATGTTCATAATAAACCTCGACATGTTTGGTGATTGGTTGTTATATATTTTGTAATTGCATGTAGACATCTTCATTGTACTTTACAGTTATGAATCATTTGCAAAATATTTATTCCAACTTTTCAAAAATGCAATTTGGATGGTCTTGAACATAATTTTCTCCCCATTCAAATATATTATCCCTTTGAGTAAAACTAAACAGGTTGATGATGTTAGCTTCCACTATTTCATCATTAGTTTTAATGGTGTTCTTAAATACTCTGATGTGAACATCAAGATTAGTGTGCTTGACATAGGTTGGATATTATAACTTCATGTATGGTAGCTTGGTTGCTAGTTCTGATACAAGTTGCACAATAAGTGGTTGATACCATGGTGGTATAAACATACACAGCTTAGGTGCTAGCCATCCATAAGATCGAACAGGTTGTCGAACAGGTGGTCCTCCAAGCATATTTCCTCTAGGTGAACTTTGTCTTTGTCCTCCATTCAATGGTTGGTGAATAGAACCTCTAGGTACATAAGTTGGTAAACCAGTAGTAATTTGTACATTGGTTGGAACTAATGTAATAACAGGTTGTTGAACATGTTATTTTGTCTAAGCTGGTCACTAGATGAACCATTGTAAAAAACTAATTTTCGACATAGTATAGTGTATAGGTTGGTGGTACAACAAGTTGTTCAAGTACTAGGTACACATTCCCAAGTACATAATCTACCTAATTCCTAAATATTAAGGAATCAAATCCTTTTGTTCCAGTTGGATATGCTATAAACAAACTAGGATCTAAAGGCACAAAAGGGGGTATGACATTATACCACATTAGGTATGTTGAAATAAGTAACATACTAGTTTTACCTAATACAATTGGTGTAACAGGTTGTGACCAAGTTGTTTGATAATTAGTAAGTATTACCATATGACCCATACGAAGATTCATGGCTTGAATTCCTAATACATACACATTGGTAATTACTATTGTAGTGGTTGGAAAAATAGGTTGATGAGTATTCATCACCTCCTCCTTTAATAACTACCTTAATCTATCATTGACAAATAAGCAGCGATTGAATAAATGTCCCACATGTTGATAATATGAACAGGTTATAATTCCAGCATCTTGGTTTCCTTTTGAAATTAATATATGATGCAGACTTTGTGATCTTTCACCTAGACCAAGTACTGATCTAATAGGCCAAGTGCCTTGTGAATATGTGATTCCTTATTGAAATTTTTTGGGTGTTGCTTAGGATTCAACATGTTCTAAATATGGTATAAAGTTTTATTGATTAGATGGTTTTCGGCGATGTGATGAAATTGTTTTAACATGTTAAGTAGGTGAAATCATTCCATCTCCAAATTAGTAGGTACCAAATTGATATTGGTGTTTGGCGGGTAGTTTTGAAAAGCATATATTACAATTGATGTAGATGCACCAGTTATGGGTAAATTATAACATGGGGTTGCAAATCACCATGGTTATTATGTGGAGACAATTTCATCAAATGGATGAATAGGTTCATGATTATCATCATGATAAACATTCATTGCCTGTGGTTGGGTTATTATTCGTGGTATTTTTTTATGAATGGTTAAAAGCGTTGTTAGGTCTTTCTACACAACTGATTTTGTTACATTTTGATGTTGTTCATTAACTTATCCCCTTTGTACTACATCCATGTTTGGTGCATTCACAGGTTCATTTCCCATAGGTTACACTTGACGTTAATCTTGTTTTTGTGTAGGTTCTAAAATAGGTTGATGTCTGACCTGTTATAATTGTTTACTAAAACTTCTAGTAATTGCTTTTGATATTTTCTAAAATCAACAAGTCTTAGGAAAGCCCTTGCATTATTTGTTTAACATAAAAATTTCAAAATGACCCCTCCCAATAGTCAGGGGTTTATAGGAAATTTCTTTTATAGATTAGGCACATGTTTTACTTCAAAAAGTTTACATTAACCTCACCCTATTCCTAATGTTTTCAAATTAAACAAAAAAGCAGATACTTTAATCCTAAAGTTGTTAGAGAAGCAAACAAACATGAAACAAATCAAAATTTCAAGTGTGATATTTTCCAAACTTGATCTATTAAAACTACTAAATCAAATTAGAAATTCTAAATGTGATTGTTTTAAATTTTGATCCCTAGTATGGTCGCCAAATGTTAAAAGGTTTTTGTATTCTTGTTAAGGTTGTTCAACTTCTAAATTCTCCAATAATAGATTTTTTTACAACAAGTACATGCAAAAAATTAACAAAACTAAAACTAACTACAAATCCTAAACTAACATGTACACAAACTACTAAAACTTGAAGAAAGTTGGTTGAAAGAGAATGATTCATGTTTCAAACTGAAATAATGAAACACATAACCAAATGTGAAATCAAAAGTCTATAAAAATAGGTATGTCTTCCTAGTATTATACTAGTTAGTTCAAAATACAACTGTCATAACTTACCATTATAAATAGTCATTAGCTAGTACCTAGACTAATAGTCCAAAATTTCAAAAAATTACACCTTGCTTAGTTACATGTTCAACTACCTATTGACTAACCTATCAACCAATCTTTTTAACCCAATATAATATTACCTATTAGGTTTAATAATCATTTAGGTTAATGCTTCATTTTAGGTTAACTAATAGGTTAAGTCACTTGTTAGGTTTAACAACATGCTTACATTTTCAACCTATTAGGTCACATGTTGCTAAATATGGGTAACACAAACAAAATTATCGCAACAATTTCATACCCATGATTTCTTCTTTGGATGCCAAAATTATTGTTACAAAATTATGCAAGCCGTCAATTGACCCTAGGAAAAATAATTTTTTTTGTTAAAACTGCCACATAAGGTCAAAATGTATAGCCAATTATTCGACCTTGGGCAAATGGAAAAAATATGCTACATATTAATGAAATTTAAATATGAGGTGTATCATGGTTTTGATACAACAATTATACATAATGGCACAATTTTATATGATAGAATATATCATAAAATATACCTTGGGCAAATGAAAAAAATATATTACATATTAAATGTGATATAAATATGATGTGTATCATAGTTTTGATACAACCACTCTACATAGCAACGTAGTTTTATATGATTGTGTATTCCATAATATATAAATGTATGTTGGGATACATGTGTACAAAGTGTATAAGCATAGGGTTGGGGCTCTTAATTGTCACAGTTGCAACTAATGGCACACAAAAGGTCTTCTTGGATGATTTTCACAAAAAAAGTTGTCCACCTTAAAGGATGGAGAAAACAATAGTCGCAACATAGTTGTAAGCATGACCAATGTCCAAAAATAATTGTAGTTAGTCACAAATGCAATCATTAAAAAAACTAGGATTTCTTTTAATGTAACATGATTGGGGTGGGGTATGCTACCAAAGGCATGATTGTGGTTGCCGCTATTGGATGGTAGGATGTATGCCATGTTACAAAAGTATATATGTTCAATCTCTTTCACTCATCACAACAAGGTGTTACTTGGGCAAGAGTGTTATTAATGGTAGCCAACATGAACCACACTATTGATGATGGGGTGAATGGGATTTGGTGGGATGGTAGAGACAAAAGAAGAAGACTATGTCCTTGTCTCAAGGTATGGTGAACATACAAGCAAAATCTAGTGCATGCAAAGTGTCATGCAATGAAAACAAAGTAAGCTTGGGTTGTATCATCTTGGATAGTGGGGTGAATCCTACATTGTTTGGGAAGACTATGGGCTTCTCAAACCATGGAAACATTGTGATGTAGGATTATCTTAAGATGTAGACCACGTTGTTATGTTTATGTGGAGTTTTAGATGGGGTACTCGGTTGTTTTGCTTAATCATGGCTAGCAATGAATTATTACAACAGGAATAATATTAGGGATTAATGGGCAAGGATGTGTGCACCATGGCACCCTTGTTGCAATTGGGTGGTTTTAGGTGCAATTTGGTGAAATAATGGAGGTTTGTAGGGATACTCCATTGCTTGTCACAAATGAGGATGATGATCCACCACAATTGAAGTTAAAGGATGTAGTGCGTAGTAGTTTGGTATGGAAAGGTGGATTTTTGTAGAAAAAACAATGAGTAGTAATTGCCTTAAATTATTTTCCACATTTGCATGTGTGTAATTATTATGTGGTCTCCATTTTTGTTATTTATACACAAAACTTGGGATTGATAGACTTGATCCATATGCTTGGATGATTTGACAATTGTATTTTGTAGCAATAGTAGACGTCAGGCTAAAAAACTAGATGTTTCCACGTGCTCTACTTCTCATTGGGAGGCTATGTAAATTCAATGCAAAATTTCTAAAACTTTGGTCTATGTAGTGTTCTTTAATTGGGTTAGGTAGTTTTGATAATGTATTGTTTTTCAACTACAATATGGAAAATCACTCATATGATTTATTTATTTTATAGCCAATTAATTGCTAGTGGGCCATAGTTTATTTAAATTGCAAATAATAAAATTTCAAGGGAAAGTTAGAGACAATATTGATCCTTGGTTGTTTACAAATATTGGTCTGGTTTGAAAGGCGGTGGTGCAAGATGTGCAAAGGATACCCTATGTGGATCAATCTAGGTGTGTGATTGTAGTCCACATGTGTAATGGAATAGGTTATTGATGTACATAGAAGGATTATTTTGTTAGGGGGTTCAACTTGGTGTTGCCCATTTAACTACAAAGCTATAATTTTTAAGGTGATGGTATGGAAGGTTCATGTGCTCTTACATAACTAAATGATGCCAGTGATCTTGTCACTAGCATGAGGGTGTGGGAAAGGTATATGGGTTTTTTCATTTTTGGAGGCAATTTAATTAATAGTCACAATGTGATGATCCATTCACCAGCCTTCATAGCAACATGAATATTAAATTAATATCAAAGGACTTGGGGTCTAGATCTTCCCCTTTTTGACCAAGGCTAATGATACTTGTGATATTAGTATGTTAAACACACGTTGGCTTGTAGGAAAGAGATTTTTATCCCTTGAGAACATGGTTGCTCCCCAAGGCAACTTAAGCCTTGCTCCTTCGAGAACAACAACTTAAGCCTATTTTCCCCCAAGGAACAATCATGTCCCGAGGAGAAATTAAAACCTTTTCTTTCCCAAGGAACAATCATGTCCTCACGGAAAAGGAGGTTAAGTTGCCTTAGGGAGAAACTTAAGCCTTTTTTTTCCCTTAGAGAACAATCATGTCCACGAGGAAAAGGAGTTTAAGTCACATTGGGGAGTAATTTAAGCCTTTTTTTTTCCCTTGGGAAACATCATGGACATGGGGAAAAGGATGTCAAGTTGGCCCTAAGGAACAATTTAAGCTTTTTTTTTTCCCCCATGGGGAACAATCATGTCCCTGAGGAAAAGGAGCTTAAGTCACCTTGGGGAATAACTTAAGCCCCTTTTTCCCCAAGGAACAATCATGTCCTTAATAACAAGGAGGTTAAGTTATTGGGCAAGGAATGATTTAAACCTTTTTTTCCTTGGGGAACAATCATGTCCCCAGGAATAAGGAGGTTAATAGTTGACCCTAAAACAATTTAAGCCTTTTTTCTCATTGGGAACAATCGTGTCCTTGGGAACAAGGAGATTAAGTTATTGGGCAAAGAACAACTTAAACCCTTTTTTCCTTTGGGAACAATCATGTCCCCGAAAATAAGGAGGTTAATAGTTGCCCTTAGAACAATTAATTTTTTTTTTCCCATTGGGAACAATCATGTCTCTAAGGAAAATGAGGTTAAGTTGCCCTAGGGAGTAAATTAAACCCTTTTTTTCCCCAAGGAACAATCATGTCCTTGAGGAGAAGGGGTTTAAATGGCCCTAAGGAACAACTTAAACCTTTTTTTTCCCCTTGGAAATAATCATGTCCTTGAGGAAAATGAGGTTAAGTTGCCCCAGGGAGTAATTTAAGCCTTTTTTTCCCTTAAAGAATAATCATGTCCTCGAAGAAAGGAGCTTAAGTCACGATAGGGAACAACTTAAGCGCCTTTTCCTTGGGGAACAATAATGTCCCTAGGAATAAGAAGGTTAAATTGCCTTGGGGAGCAACTTAAGCCTTTTTTTCCATTGGGAATAATCATGTCATCTAGGAAAAGGAGGTTAAGTTCGTAGGGACAACTTAAGCCTTTTTTTCACCGAAGAACAATCATCTCCCCAAGGAGAAAGAACTTAAGTTGCCCCAAGTAGCAACTTCAACCCCCTTTTCCCCTAAAGAACAATCATGTCCCCAAGGAGAGGGTGTTTTTTTTCTCTTGAGAACATGGTTGCTCCCCAAAGCAACTTAAGCCCCTTTTCCTTGGAGAACAATTATGTCCATGGGGAAGAGCTTAAATTGCCCAAGGGAGAAATTTAAATCTATTTTTCCTAGGGAACAATCATGTCCTCGATAAAAAGGAGGTTAAATTTCCTTAAGGAACAACTTAAGCCTTTTTTCCTCCCAAGGAACAATCATGTCCCTAAGGAGAAGGAGCTGAAGTTGCCTCTAGGAGCAACTTAAGCCTTTTCTTCCCCTAAGGAACAATCATATCCCTAGACGTGGTTGCTCCCTAGTGCAACTTAAGCCTTGGTCCTTCAAGAACATGGTTGTTCCCCGGGGATCAACTTAAACCCTTTTTCCCTTAGGAATTTATTTTCGTCCATTTTGTTTGTAGATGAATCAATAGTCTCCTTTTGAATGGTGTTTTCTACAATAGGTGCATCCTTTTTTGCATTTCCACCATGCAACATTTATGTTTCTAAAATTATTAATGTTGCAAGTTTAGACCTTTTTACATTTATTGTTGTTAAAGACGTTTGGCCTTTTCCATTAGGTTTTTTTTTTCCATCTATTGCCCCTAAACTAATTGCCTTGGATTCCCAATAAACATGTGATAGACAAATCCTATATAAACATCATTATAAGCTATTAATGTCGGCCTATGCATCTTTTCATCAACTTTGTATTTGTCTACGATTCTTTTCAATTCTATTAACAACATATAATGCATTAAGTTCCACCATTCATCCATATTTGTGATTGGCAATTTTAAATCATGTTGCCTTGTGTGAGATATTTTTGCATCCAACTATTACATGCATAATATCACACAATTTTTTGGGGAAAATGAATGATACAATGGTAGTGATTGAGTTGCAATTTAAGAAGTATGGCAATTCTAACTTAATTTTTCATAATATGGAAAATTTAACTTCCAAGTTAGGTGTATATCAATCGAACGAACGTGTTAGCAATTCTTTATCACTTAAAATGTTGTATTCTCCTCAAAAGAATTCCAAATTGGATATGTAAAGGCTAAAAAAGAACGTATCTTATTTATTTGACTATAAATTAAGCATCATTGCTTAATGTGAAGGGAAAAATCTATCACATGAGTTGAAAAAGGGATCCAAAAATAGTGACAATACACCTTTGTTCAATCAAAATGCCATATTTTTTCATATAATCTTGGAATTCAACAAACAAGGGTTATTTATGAAATTAACAACTAATTACATAAGCACGAGGAAAGTTAATTTAAGATGATAAAATGTTGATCTGCCACATTTTCCACAAATTGTCTTAGTAGTAAACCCCTTTGAGTTCTAAAACTTGTATATTTCAATTTTTTATGAGCACACTTCTTAGGTGTTAATTTAATGTTGTGTCAATTTTCACAAGAATTTATTTTTATAATCAAGAAAGCAGAATTTTAGAATGGGAAGACTAAATATTGATTTGAAGTAGATGTCTTATAATTCTAACAACCTTATCTCCTAATTAGTAATTCTAATTAGACTAGAACTTTGTGAGAATTGTGATTCAAATATTAATATATTATTGTTTCAATTTTCAAATGAATCCCTTGTTTCAATCAACACTTCTTGAATGTATAATGGACATTTAGAATATGGATAAACAACTTTACTAGAAAAGAATGAATTTAGCTCATTCATATTTAAGTTCTTTTCTTTATTTTCATAATTTTATCCCTTGGTTTTACCCTCTTTAGACTGTGCCTTGTGTTTTGTTATCACACTAAAGAAAAAACATGAAAGCCCAAAGGAAACAAAATTTGTTTTTGCCATTTTCTTTTCAACCTTTTCAACAAGCTTCCTTCTTTTAAAAGGCGAGCCTTTGCCTTTGGCCAATGAGGGTGTAATGAATCTTTTCACTTTCTTTTCTTTCAATCAATAGCTTTTATCAATTCATGAACTAATGACAATTGCATGGAATTGGTCATCCTCTAATCAATTCAAGATGATTTAAATTTTTTTTTATAATGGAAATGTTTGTTTCTTCTTTCACATATAAGTTTTAGTTTCTTTCATCCCTCAATCTTGATCCTCACCCACAAGGTTAGATGGAGGCCATCACTTTCCATCACAAAAGATATATTATTTTTTATCTTAGGTGTGGTTGCACCATTTTTTCCTTGTTTACCATGGTTCATTTATTATCCATTTTTTCCCAATTCACACCATTTTTACCATAGGAAGTTTTAGTAAGTCCACCTTAATCTTCCTATAAGTTTAAAATTTTTTTGTATTCAAATCCAACCTTGAAGTTCAATCTATTAAATTTATTGTTCAATGGTTTTAAAGTTTAAGAATAGTTGTTACATTGTCATGAATCAATCACTAAACTATTTTTAATTTTTAATTCCTAAATAATTTATATTATTATTATTTTATTCAAAAAATATCACAATTAGTACGATGGCGTGATGTAGTTTAAAATCGTGTGAAGCATAAGTCATTCAAGAACCTTCTGATTTTTTGTTAGGCTTGAATTTAATATGAGTGTTGAAGGCTAAAGAAGAAGTAGGTGGATGCAAGGTGTGCCTATTAAAGATAGCAAATCCATAAAAACAAAGGCATAAAGAACGGTTTAAGTCTAATTTTCAAACAATGAACAAGACAAAATTATGTGTGTATTGAGTAAATAAGTTTTTTGAAAACTTTCCTATCTAAGAATTAACTATAAGTTAATTGAAACTTAATTAAGAGTCAACTAAAAGTGAATTAAAACTTAACTAATAAACAATTAAAAATCAACTATGAGTCGAATGCAAATGAACTAAAACTTAACTAAATGTTAACAATTGAATTGAAACTAAACTAAAATTAGGTATTAGTTTATTACAATTTATTGATGATTATTTAAATGAATGAATTCCATGACATTGGCATTCGTGACAACACTTTCAAGTTGACTTCTAACAAATCACTTGATTTTGGCATTGTTGATTAGGGCCAATGCGCATACTTTAATGCTGGTGTTGGAAGTTGAGTTGGTTGTAGTTCATGAATCCAAGATCATGTATGAAAGTGTTTTCAAAAATGATGAAATTGCGATGTTAGTTTGGTCCATAGTTCTTGGGATTAGGCATTATCAATAATTCCAGGGTACAATGTTTCAAATTGAAGTAAAATGCAAAGCAAAGCTTTTCGTTTATATCATGCATTACATTTTGAAATTCTTGTAGTTAAAACTTAATGGAACTCAAGGTTAGTGGTTTGGAACTGACATGTTATCTTAAAACACCTTTGAAGAGTTTATAACAACTTTTGTAACACCTTAATCAAAGATGTTTAATATATATGTTTATTTGTGATTCTTACATTTTAAAACTTCAATAAAACTGGCATCATTGTCTTTTTACCAAAAGCTTTCTACTTGCATTGTCCAAAATGTTGAATATATTTTTGTGTCAAATTAGTCCATTTAACTAATCTCCACATAATTGATCAACAATTTCACGTAATTTCACATCGAGAAAAAATCACTAAAATGAACATACCACTATCTTAATATTATTTCAATCGACTAATACCTTTTCCCTTAATTCAATTATTTAATATCTATTTGTTGAAAATTCACTACTTTATGATCATGTTGCCTATAAGAAAAACTACCAAATTACAACATACATAACCTAATCATTAAAGTTAGACTCACACCTTGCTTTTAAAATTGTGTAATTCAATAGCACTTCATCGTATTAGCGTAGGTGAAAAATAATGATGAATATATCTATGTTTCAAATTTTTGCTCAACTAATGAAACTGTGTAGCATGCACCCAAAAGGTTTAGACTTTTTGCCTTTCCCGAGGGCACCTATCGGGAGGAAGGGTTCGAGTTTTTTACATTTTTTTTTTGGGGGGTGGGGGGAGAGAAAAGGAATCAATTTTGTTGGCCGTCCTCTCTTTTAAATGACAATGAATTAACTTACACAATTTTTTGAAATTTTTGCATCTTTTAGATTAGTTGTGGGTGCATTAAATCTTCCAAGTTGTTTTTTTTATCCATGTTATAGTCATTGGTAAATCACTCCAAAAAAAAAAAAAAAAGCTCTCAAAACTTTAGGACATTTTAAAGTTAACAAGTATTTATTTTCTTTTTGACTTTTATTTATTTATTTATTTATTTCAAAGTCTGATACTACACAACTCTAAGATTAAAACTAAAGTCATTATATACAATTTTGAAGGAAAACCTGTTAAAAGAGGATAAAGTTTTGCAAAAGACAAACATTGTAATTTTACAAAAAATCCAAAATTTGTATAAGTTAATTAATTGTCACTTAGATGAGAGGTTCCCCAATAGAATTGATTTCTGCTTTTTCTCCCCCAAAAAAACTAGTTGTGTATGCCCCATACATGCTCGGTAAAACCTAAAATTATACATGCATTTTGACTATATTAAAGCAATAATAAATTTTTATAACATAAAATGCAACTCAATTTTAAAACAATTAATCAATTAAAAATTAATCTCACTATGGTTTTTGTTATTAAATTTTCATCAAAGCCTTACAAATTATATTTAAAACATTTATATCTCAAAAACGAATTTTATATTAAAATTTTAATTTATTTAAAAATTGACATGTTTTATTTAAACCATTCTTGCATAATTTTTCAAACCAGTTTCTTGAAAATCTCATTTTAATAAGATTTAAAGCAAATTGAAACTAATTATTTGTATATATTTATCAAACAAATTTTATTTAAAAAAAACTTAGTCATATGAATTGTTTTTACATTTCGTAGAGATATGAAAACCTTGTGATACAAAAAGGCAAGTAAGTGACAACCCAGAAAAAATAAAATGATAATAAAGACATGATTAAATCAGTTACCCAACATTCATATTTTGAAAAAAAAACCCCACAAGTAGATGGGTAGACTTCCAAAACAACCCATCAATTGGATGGGTAAACTTCCAAAACAACCCATCAATTGGATGGGTGCACCCAAAATCTACACATGTGTGTCCATTAGCTTGGGGGCAATAACAAAATTAAAAAAAAAACTCAAAACCCTTCCTCCCATCTTATACCTCTACAACCACTATATACCTATAATCTTTAAACCCAAACTAAGGTACCTTATAAGGCCATTAAAAATATTATAATTAAATTTAGTTCTTTAGTTCATCCCTAGTTTGAGAAATTTGTCCCCAATTGGCATTATTTTTTAAGAAACCCTAAAAAAGTGGGGATGAAATTAAAAGAACCAAATTGGGTATAATCAATTAAAACCAAAAAGAAACTAAAAAGACCCATACGGGTACACTTACTTAATATAAAATACTTTTAGGGTTTGGCAATTGGGCATAATATTGTGTGTAAAAAGCAGTCTATTTTGGAATTAGGGTTTGGTGTGCAAGGTTCTCTACTGTGTATACACTTGGCAAAGGGTTGGTGGCTAGTGTTTGTTGTTGTTGTTGTTGTTGCAGCATCAGAAGTTTACACTTTCGTGTGGAGATATTTTGTCAAAACGCAGAAATGATCAGCATTCAAATATTGGTGAGCAAGATTTTTTTATCTCCGTCTTCATTGGTGATGGTTTTGATTTGGGTTTTTGGAAAAATAGATATATAGGATCAGAGAAAGTGGTGACAGGGTGCATTCTAGGTTTTGGTGTTCTGGACTCTTGATCAAATCCAATCATGAAGATATATAGATGGATGTGGTGAGATTAGAGAAGTATCTGCATTTTCTGTCTCCTGTGTGTTCTTTGTTCTGACTCTTGATCAAATTCAACCATGAAGATATATGGATGGAAGTGTGATGAGATTAGAGAAAAGTACCTGCATTTTCCCTCTTGTGTGTTCTTTCTTCTTTTGCAGAGCAGAGTCGAGGAGGAGTAGAGATGCTTCTTCACATGAGCTTGTGCAGTATTGATACATAACACACTATAACCAAAGCATCCACAAATTTCCTCCATATAATACTTTCTTTGTTGATGGCCACAGAATAACAGAACCCAGATACACAATACCCTTGTATTTTAGACTTTTTATCCCCAGTTGTTCAGTAACCCTCAAGGTTTTTTTTGTTGCAGTTTTGTCTTCATTTATATAAAACCTTTGATGGACACGATCTACCAAAAATAAATAAAATCCAAACCCAAGACTCCTTTCCTCTTATTATGTTCGTGAAGCTGGCGAAAGAACAGTCTGCATTTGCAAGAAACCTTGAAGGATTTGAAGAAAACAACAACAAGAGGAAGAGATGCACTTGGAAAATAGAGTTAAATAAGACTCGAAAAGAACGTGCTGGAGCACCAGCTCAAGAAGGAGAGAGAGACAGAGAGACGAAGAGAGAGAGAGAGAGAGAGAGCGTTGTTCATGGACGAGAGAGAACAGTAACTAAGCAAACGGAAGGACGTTGTTGCGTAGATGGAAAGGGATCGTTGTCGTCGTCGTCTCTCTCCTTTTACGTTGCGTGCACTGTGCCACACCAGTATGTCCATGATGATGATGGATGTTGTTGTTTTTGCTATTGTTACGCAGCGAAGGAAGGCAGCACAATTATGATTCTCCCGAGTACGCCGCGGAGGAGCACAGCTCGCGCAACAATAACAGCATTTACATGATAAGGACTAAGACAATCTTCACCAGCTCCTCGTCCGTCCCCCCTTGTTTCACATGCCGGTGCGTCTCTCTCTCTCTCTCTCTGTGTCTCTGTGCCTCTTCCGAGGTTCATTCTCTCTTCAGGATATTGTGCACTACAACACCAGTGCATGCAACTGTTGCAAAATTGTGTCGCGGCTGTTGAGCTTGATGCTCTTGTCCAGAAAAGAGAAGGGGAGAGAGGAATCTCCGAATTCTTTCTTCATATTCTTCCATTTTCTCTTCTATCCGGGCGGGAGGTTCCGATCTTCTCTCCTTGATGATTCTCTCTTCTATCTGCGTCGGATATTCTGATATTCTTGCGTTTTCCTATCTGCACGGGATATTCCGATCTTCTCCTTTGTTTGCTTGCTTGTGGTTTGATATAGAAATCCAGAGTGTTGTTGTTGTTGTTCTGGCGGCAGTCTTCATAACCGCCGTGGTGGTGGTGGTGACGGTGATGATTTATATATATACTCGAAGATTTGAGATTCTGGGAGTCATGCTCATCATCATCGCTATGATCTTTTTTGTGTGTGAAACTCGAAGCTTTTGATCTATGTAGATCCAGTGTTGTTGTTGTCTTCTTCTTCTCTTTAGTATAGGTAGCTTGTGAAGAAGGTGAGATGTTTGATGCGAATTTCTCTGGTGAGATTTTGCTGAAGTAAGTTTCGAATCCTATATATCTTTTGTTGCTGCTGTTGTGTAATCCTGGTTTCTTCCACATGTTTTTGTTTGTTTCCTCCATGTTTTTGTTTCTGTGTTTCTCTTTCTTCCATGGAACTTTGTGTTGTTTCAAAGAAGACGGCATGTAGAGTTTCTAGCATGTTAAGCAAATAGGTATGTGCTCTCGTCCATTGTTTGCTTCTAGGTTGGTTTCAAAATCAGCAGTTACTGTGGGAGTTTCACCTGTGAAAAAAATCTTGCTGCAGGTTTTCTGTCTCGTCAAAATCATGCCCACAATCTCTCAGCAAGGGTTGCCAAGATTTGTGTCTACACTCATGTTTTGGATTTAGGTGCAAAAGAAGACAATTTAGGAGTGTCTTTCTATCAACTGAGCTGCTTTTGCAGTCTGACCTAAAAAGTCTTCAAGAGGGAGGAGTTTTCAAGGTGAGGGTTTGTTTTGATGATGATGCCTGGTTCAGTGTCCCCACCGTCCATGGCTTCGAAAAGTTCACCACCATCACAACAGCAGCCATCTGATGTGGAACAAGATGAGAACTTGATCCAGAGGGAGAACCAAAATCAGGAGGAGCAGGCTGAGAGTCATTCTCATGATTGGAGCTTGCTGTCAGTGGGATTTAATCAAGACCATGGCTGTTTTGCTTGTGGAACGGAGACGGGGTTCAGGATTTACAATTGTGACCCATTCATGGAGACATTCAGGAGGGAGACAGATGGAGCCGGAATTGCAATTGTGGAGATGCTTTTCAGATGCAATGTGTTGGCCCTTGTTGGGGGAGGCAAGAATCCTCGCTACTCGCCCAACAAAGTCATGATTTGGGATGATTTCCAGAGCAGGTGCATTGGGGAGCTTTCATTCAGAAGTGAGGTTCGGGCAGTGAGGCTGAGAAGGGACTGTATTGTGGTTGTTTTGGAGCACAAAATCTATGTTTACAATTTTGAGAACCTGAAAGTTCTTCACCAGATTGAGACCTTGAGCAACATGAAAGGAATTTGTGCCCTCTCACCTGCATCCACTGCCTGTGTTCTTGCATGCCCGGGTCAACGGCGCGGTGAGGTCAGAGTTGAACTCTACAGTGTGAAGAAGACAAGGTTTGTACAGGCACATGAATCTTCACTGGCTTGTTTAACTCTCTCACAGAGTGGGGCTCTGCTGGCCACTGCGAGCACTAAGGGAACCCTAATTTACATCTTCAGCACTGCAGACGGTACAAAACTACAAGAGGTGGGTTCTTTATTTTGCTAATTGCTTTCTTTTGTATGTTTCTTGTGTGCTCTCCTGACTTTGCATAAAATAAGAAGGGTGACATAAAAAGGAAGGATGGGTGAATGGGATGCTGCAGCTACGACGAGGTGCTGATCGAGCAGATATTTACAGCATTGCTTTCTCAGCAAATGCTCAGTGGCTTGCATGCTCCAGTGATAAGGGCACAGTTCATGTATTTGGTATCAAGGGTGCATCAGATGAGGCACGAGCAGAGGCTTTGGGGCCAGGATCTGTCTCAAGGGGGAATTCAACACTGCAACCTGTAGGCAGTGGTGGCTCTGGTAGCAGTCTCTTACTGGCTGGCTCTGCTTTCTTGTCTTATGCTGCCACAAATGCTGGTTCATCCCTCTCCTTCATGAAAGGTAACTTCTGTCTTTCCTATGTTTTCTTCAAGACATGTTAGATGTTGGTTGTTGCACAAGGATGACTTGTACATATGATGATTATTGAGTAGCATGTCTCTGGCGCAACAAGGTTTGCAACCGAGAAATTGCAAGATTGTGGGGCTCCATTTCAGACTATTAGGGCGGATGTGGCACTCCTTGGTTGGGTGTGTATTATATCTCTTGCTCAACTAGGTTTGAAGGAGCAACCGAGAGATTGCAAGATTGTGGGGATCCATTTCATTAGGGCTGATGTGGCACTCCTTGGTTGGGTGAGTGTTGCAGGGGTCTTGCCCAAGTACTTCAGTTCAGAGTGGTCATTTGCGCAGTTTCGAATTCCAGAGGATTCTCGTGCCATGGTTGCATTTGGTCCACAAAAGCATACGGTCCTGATTGCCTGTGCCAATGGAAGGTAAATTTTCTTCCCTTTTCCACTTGTCTTCTTTTGCTCTGTAGGTCTCATGACCTTGTTTCAATTCTAAGTCTTTCTTTCTGACCCAGTCACTGTCATGTCTACTCTGCATGTATTGTGTGATTGGTTAATGATGAATGCAAGTGGCACAAAATAAGCTCATAATTCAGAAAGCTCTTCAATGGGTAATCATGAATCTGGACTGGTTCAAGTTCAGTTACAAGTTGTGCCTGTGGTGTGGTATTCTGGGTTTGTGGGTGCATGTGATTCTTGATGTAAAATGGAGTAATTGAAGATGTGGGGCTTTTATGTGAGGGTTCAGCTTTTACAGGTGTGCATTTGATCCAGTGCAAGGGGGAGAAATGGTCCAACAAGAGTATGAGTCATTCAAAAAGCCTGCAGAGAATGTAAAGGGAGTCTCTGTGTAACATATCATTCAACTTTTCTTGCCACTGTCATTGAGGGTCACTGCCATCCACCTCAACTGTATTTGTTTTTTCCACCTGATCAGCCATTCTTTTGTCTTCACTACGTCCATTATGATTTGAGAAATGGTGAGCCAGTGGCAATAGCATCTTACTCCCCTGATTATTGATATTAGGGGTCAGTCTGAATGAAATGAGGCAAGTGACAGTGCAAACAACAAGAACTGGAATGGTACAATGGTGCAAGCAGCATGTGATTGTATGTACTCTTGACTTGTTATACTCACAACAAACTTCAATGTGATGCATAAATAATCATTCGAAAAGAGTGAACAGAAGGTTTGTCAGTACTGATGAGAAGACTGTGTGTGGCGTGGGCGAAGGACCAATGACTACACAGCAACTTCCAAAAAAAGATGACAAGAAATGGCGGTGAGAAGAACTCTGCATAGGGAAAATTAGTAGCCATGGGTAAGAACATGCTATCTCTGTCATGAATGCTTTAATCAATTTAAGCTTGATGGAAACAAAAATGTACAGGACTTTTATAATGGTTGTGAATTGAACGGACGATAATGATTGTGAATTGAACTGACTGTTCTTTGTCTAACTAATGTTTTGCATATTGAATCCTGCTTCCCCCCTGCTGTGGTGACTCTTATGTTTTAAAGTATGGGACTGTTGTCTCTTTCAACGATGGATGCAGATATGATTGAATAGTGATTTGGAACTTGGATATTGTACAGCAATACAAACCTTGTTATGGTTTGGACATTAGATGGTGGACCTTCTTGAGGAGGAGGACAATGAGTTTTCAATCATACCCAAAGGTTGAAAATGAGATTCCTCCAAGTGTTATGATTGTGTAAATGGGTAATTACTAATTACTGATCATGGTTGAATGAAGTTGGGGGAGGACAAGGAACCATGTTAAAAAATTTCCACCTTTGTCAATATCCCCAAGGGTGAAGAAACCCTTAGTCAAAGGTACGAAATCACACTTCGGTGGCAAACTTTGCATGATAGTCCTTTTGATATACTTCTGAAACTTGGCTCCTAACTCAAGATTGGTTGAGATGTGTTGCAAGCACTAGCTAAATTATGTAGATTTTGTAAGCATGAAAAACTAAAAATGGTGAACATGCGGCCTGACTAACCTTAAAAACCCAAACCCCAATTGAGTATTATGAATGGAGCAATTGATTTGTTTTCAAGTGGTATGAATCATGTGTGCTGGTATGCTATATCATTCTTTTTCTTAAGCCCTACAAAATTTGGAAAACAGTTGTCTTTTGGAGAAAAAGTCATCATACAATGCTAGTGTGCCACATTGTGCTTATGAGTTTTTTTGGAGCAATTTTGGGCAATTTTTGTTTTCTAGTGTAAATTTGACTAATTTTGCTATTTTGTTTGAAATTTTAGCCAAATTCTTGACATTACAAAATTGGAAAAATAAAAATAAAAAACCCTCTGATCTGAATATGATAGCACATCACGATCCATGACTGCATTGCTATGGAAAAATACAGTAAATCCAGTTTCAAAAGGAAATAAATGGGTGGAAGAAAGGATGAAATGGGATGGAACATAGGACAAAAGATGGAGGAAAAATTGGATGAAACAGGATGGAAGAAAGGATGAAGGATAGAGGGGGAAATGGATGAAATGTGATAGAAGAAAGGATGAAGGAAGGATGGAGGAAGAGAGGGATGAAATGGGATGGAAGAAAGGATGAAGGATAGAGGGAAAAATGGATGAAGCAGGATGGAAAGAAGGAAGCATAGAGG
Organism: Sphagnum contortum; assembly: GCA_963920785.1. Taxonomy (NCBI): domain Eukaryota; kingdom Viridiplantae; phylum Streptophyta; class Sphagnopsida; order Sphagnales; family Sphagnaceae; genus Sphagnum; species Sphagnum contortum. The sequence goes on from OY987278.1 coordinate 12,939,296, forward strand.
GGAAATGGATGAAATAGGATGGAAGAGAGGATTGAAGGAAGGATGGAGGAAGCAAGATGTCAGAAAAAAAATTGAAGGAAGGATAGAATGGAAAATGGATGAAACAGGCTGGAAGAAAGGATGAAGTAAGTAAGGAAGGGTAGAGGGGAAAATGGAGAAAACACGATGGATGAAAGAATGAAGGATATAGGAGGGAAAATGGATGAAACAGGATGGAAGAAAGGATGAAGGAAGGAAGGAGAGTGGGGAAAATGGAGAAAATAGGATAGAAGGAAGGATGAAGAAAGTGGATGAAAAAGGAAGGAAGGATGATGGATAGATGAAGAAAGTGGATGAAACAGGATGGGTCATCTTGTCTTCGTGTTTTGTTTTCTTCTTCTTCTGCTTCTTGTTCTGTTTTGTGTCTGTGATGATCTCTTGTCAAACAATCCTCAATCCATAAAGCTTCAGGAATGTTTTGTTTCTTTGCAGGCTTGAAACGCTCTCTACAGATCCCCACTATTTGGCAATCTGTAAGTTCTACATATAGTCTGGCCTTTTTTTTACACAAGGTCATTGAGTGGATGCAAAGCTTAGGGTTTAAATATCTTTATGATGTTCTTCCGGAAAAGTAATCAAAGATGACAATGTGATTGGTGTCTATTTTTGGGGGCCTACTATTTCTCCCTAATGTTCATGTTTAAGGTGATGGTCTGATGGTCTGGCACATTGTGAGGCAAGGGCAAAGGTCTATTCTGGAGGCTTGAATTTGTAGTCTCAAATGTGAGACTCTATTTCCAGTAGTTATGTTTTTAGTCGGAGTATGGGCGTGGCATCATGAGTGGGTCATCCTATTGCTTTTAGCAGCATCTGGTACAGAAACCTAGGTGACTATCACATTTGTTGTCACAAATTAGTGTACTTACTGCATGCAGGCATTTCAAGCTGTGACCACATCAAATTCTGTAGCTCCAACAGTGAACCAAGGAGTGGTTTTTTGTTCATTCATTGTACCCTTCAATACTGAAATTCATCATTGATGCATGCCACAGGGCACAATTAGACTGTCTTACATTTGAAACTTTTGCCCACCAAGCCATCAGCAGACATATATGCTCAAGCTAGAAATGGGCCAAAGCAACATTGTTGTTGGAATGTTTAGATCACTAAAGCTAGAATACAAGTTACAATATGCAGTGGATTGATGTTTTTATGGACAAGAGACATTGTGTTTTTATGTTTTAGGTTTAGATAGTTCAGAACTAATGATGTTGTAATCATCTTTGTTCATGTGTTATGTGGCATGTTTGTAAGTGCCACCATTGAAGGCATGGTATGTTCAGGGAGTTGGTCAAGTGGCACTCATCCAATTATGCTAAGCTCAAGTCGCAACCCTGCCCCAGACTAGGCACAAGTAGTTTTATGTCTTGCAGTACCCTGGTTCACACACAAGGTTCCCACAGGAGGGGTCAATGTTCACTCATGTGCGAAGAAAAGAATTGCAAAATTGCATGGAGAGTTGCAAAAGGACCTGAAACAGGTTGTGGCATTTGGGGCAGCTTGCGCTTGTGAGAATCCCCATAGATGAAATTGGGGAGATCGTTAGTGGTAGGACATATTGGCAACAAAAGGTGCTAAAAGTTGCATACTCACATTTGGATGTGTTTGTGTTTGTTCACAATTTTAGAAGATACCACACACCAAAACAATGGGAGTGTAACCCGAAAATAGGTCGCCAAACCATTTTGGACACTTGTTGCTTTTAAGGTTTAATCTGCTTTATTAGCTGTCATCTTTTTTGCGGCGCGGATCTCTACATTACTGCTGCACGGGAGGGAGTGAAGCTTGAGCTGGAAGCTAGAGATGAGACGGCGGGAATTGGGGAGGAAGTAGGATTTTTAAGGGGATGTGTGGAGGCAAGTGAGAGGATTCTGGGCAGAACATTCTTAGCAATTTTGGGTGTGTTAGCAGCTGCTTAGCTAGAGACTAATTTTCTTCCGCTACGCCAGTGCATTGCCGAGCTACTGTAGTCTTTGAATGAATTAGCATGGAAGGCACGAAAGAGAGTGATGGGGAGGAAGGAGGAGAGTTTTGGTTCTATGAGGGGATCTGGGTTGGCTACTGACTTTTTCCGCTGCGTCTGTAAGCCAGCCAGTTGTTCGTTTCGTAAGGAGACTGTTAGAATGAGTAGTGAGGAGAGAGTAGAGGTCTGCTGATCCTGGTAGATGTGAGTGTCAGTTCTTCGAGCAACATCAGCTAGTCTTGAAGTCGTGATGGATCAGGAGGGAAGTGTTTCTGAGTTAGGTGGGCCTGAGCATCTTTGAACCGGGAAGATCAGCAAAGGCAATGTGTAGAAGCGTTGTGTTGTTGCAATCCGTGGCAATCAAGGTCAGACCTTTCATTAAATTGGCTACATACAGCGAGCTCTGATCAGTAGGACTCGACTGTGTAAAGTGTTTGGCATCTGATGGACATCTTGTAACCAAAAAAATTGCAGGACTGTCTTGCGTCAGTAAGTAAAGTTTGAAGCTCTTGCCCATGTAATTGACTCTGTCAAGCTTGTGTGGACGGAGTCCATATCTGTAAGTGATCAGTGTGTGTACAAGAGAGACTCTGGAGAAGGAACCAGAGAAGCTTACTGGTTTTGGAGTAATGAAGTATTCGATTGAGTTCAGGTGACTTGGATCGTCAGTTTGTTTGAGAGGACTTGAGCCCTCATTTTTGGTTACAAGAGGTTATTCTTGCTGACTTTGCCAACCTTTTTCTCATAATTAGAAGAAATTTTCGTATTTTTCATTATAGTTTACAATTAGTTTTCAATTGCAAACAACTTTTGTAACCAAAGTGATTTGTAATAGTTTTGGACAAGTTGCTTAAAACATTAGTTACAAATGATGGTGTCATAATGATGTTATCACATAGATAATGGATGAAGTATGTATTTGAATTGACTATATGTTTCATTTGTTGACCATATAACATATGCAACTATCATGCGACTGTCATGCAACTAGTGAACGATTTATAATGACTAATGTCATGTTACCATGTGGCATATTCAAAGAATATTAAATAAATCAAATTTATTATCAAATTTATTATCTCAACCATTTATTTTTAAAGGCCTTTAATTCATACATGTAAACAAATAATTTTGTGCCACGTCGTAACATTTATGATTTTTGAATCATTAAAAATAAAAATAGGTGGATAAGTAAAGAAGTTTAAAATAGGTAGGTAAGTAGATAGGCTTAGGTAGGTAGGTAAGTAGGTAGGTAGGTAAGAAAGTAGGCTGAGGTGGGTATGTAAGTAAGTTTTAAAACATTTTTGGATTTGTTTTATTTTATTTTGGATTTAACCAAATTAGGGTTAAACTTCTTCAATTGCCTCATCCCATTTGGCAAATCTTATGCATTTTAGTGCTTGCAGTGCATCTATTTATATAGTTGACACATTTGAAAGGGAAGCCAAACAATATGGGATAAAAAATCTAGTTGCAACTTAATTGTAAATAGTTTTCAAATAGGTAGTGACTAAATTTTTTATCCCATACAATTTGGTTTCCTTTTCGATTGTGTCAATTCGATAATTAAATAATTCACTCATTACCTAGTTAATTCACTAATTAAATAAATGATTCATTAATAAATAATAAATTATTAATTAATTAAAATTTAATAATTTTAAAATATTTAATTAATATTCATAGTTTAATTAATATTTAATATCAATTGATTAAAAGATTTTTTTTAGTTTATTAGTTACAATTATTTCAATATTAAATTTCAACTAGTTATTATTTAATTTATATTAAATGGATAATTATTAATTAATTAGTTGATTAATATTTAATTCATGAATTAATGTTAATAGTTATAATTTACTTAACATGTAATATCAATCGATTATGAACTACTTATAATTTATTAAGTAGTATTTAGTCTTAAAGATTAAATAATTAATTTAATATGAAACATCAGTCAATTGATGAATAGTTTTAATTTATTAACTAATATTTAATCTTATTCATAAAATTTAACTAAAACTTATAATTTATTTAATATGTAACATCAATCAATTCATAACTAATAGTTTATTAAGTAAAATTTAATCTTAAGAACTAAATAAATAATAATAATAATAATAATAATAATTTTCTTATTTAATATCAATTAAGTAATCGATAATTTTATTTTATTAATTATTATTTAATCTTAATGAATAATTATAACTTATTTAATTTGTAATATCAATCAATTCATAACTATTTTTATTTTATTAAGTAGCATTGAATCTTAATGTCTAAATAAATAATAAATAATAGTTATTCAAATAATATGTAATATCAATCAACTAATAACTACTTTAGTTTATTAATCAGTATTTAATCTTAATGACTAAATGATTAATTTATAAATATAATTATTAATTAGAAAAATTGAATTTTAAATTCTAACTTGATTAATTAATTACTAGAAAGAGGGTCAATTTGTGACAATTCTTGCATATCTAGCAAGCCAAAGATTACTCAGGAATCTTACAAATTTGGAAGATGATGATCTTCACAAAAATAACATTACTGTGGTATTCAGTTTTCACAAGCCCAGAGCAGCTGGCTGTGAGAGTTCTTCTTGGCGTGGCCAGATCTATGCACCATTTTTGAACCAACCCATCATCTGCGTGCAGCTGAGATCGGATTCTTTCCAAGATTCAATGGCAAGTAAGCCTGGAGTGTGGTCAGATTGGCCATGGCAGAGCTTAGGAGCTTGGAAGGTACAACCTTTTGTAGAACTAGACTTCATTGAGTTGAATATCTACTGTCCTTGTTCTTCCTCCTCATCCTCCTCCTCCTCCTCCTCCTCCTCCTCTTGTTTCTAGCATTCATGCAGTTAGGGTTTGGAGCTCCTGGATTTCTTCACCCTTACAGGACTACATGTATGTAGTGTTTGATCAGTATCGTCGTCTCCATTATCAGCTCTACTTTCCAACATTCTTTTGAAGATCCCAAGTTCGCAATTCATCAGCTTCGTGGATCACCCATTTGTTGTTGTTGTTGTTCGATCTTCTTCTTCTTCTTCTTCTTCTTTTTGCAAAGTAATCGAGTTTAGATTGAAATGAAACTAATTCTGGTGGTGAACTTGCTGCAGTATACTTTGTTTACTCCATTTGTGGTGAAGGCAATCCACGAGAATTTTGGGGAGGCTTGCACTGGCAGCTGCATGGGGGCGGCGGCGACAACTGGTGTCTGCACATGCTGATCACAGCAGCACTTCGCTACCTCAATGGTCAGCTATGGATAAACCTGTCCCGCTGCTACTACCTCACCAGCAAGTACCAGATTCAAACCAAAGGCATTACCTTCAAGCAAGTGGATAGGGAGAGCAGCTGGTAATAATATGCAGACTTACTTGATCTTCATTGTCTTCAGCTTGATCTTCCTCATGAATGCAGACTTGTAATAGTGTTCTCAGTTGGGTTCTGATGAGTTTTGTGTTGCATGAACACTGTAAACATTCACGAATTGTTTCTGGAATCGGGTCGTGCACGAGATTTACCGTAATAATAATCCAGACTTGGTGCTATATTCTGTTCTGTTGTTGCAGGAACGATAACATTCTGTTGCACGTGATTGTGGGATCACTGGTGCATGAGCTGGTACCAGGGTTTACCTTCACGGCCTACAGGTTTTGGGACCCAGTGGACACTGTCATTCTCTTGCTTCTGCACGTGGGCCCTGTGGAATGTGTCTACTACTGGGCTCATCGTGCACTCCATCACCACTATCTGTTCTCCAGATACCATTCCCACCACCACTCCTCCTTCGTCACAGAGCCAGTCACAGGTGATCTCAATTCACATCTCCCGCGACTTCAAACATTTGCATATTGTCTGGACTATTTGCTAATGATCATCAGCTTATAATAACCCCTGATCATGATCATGTGATCTCTACTACCTGAAAATTTATTGATGTGGGGTTTTTTTTGAACTAGTGTTGCAGGAACTGTGCACCCATTTGCAGAGCATTTGTTCTAAGTGGTTATCATGTACATACGTTTCGCGAGGACTTGGCTCTTGGGAAGGACATCCATGAGCATGCTCTACGTATATGCCATCGGCTTTTGGGTCACTGCAACTTCGAGTTCATGCCGGCTTGCTTGTTGCGGGTTTTCCCACTACTGAAGTATCTTGTTTACACTCCGTCGTAGGCTGCTAGTCTCAAGCTCTCTCAGCTGCTGCAACTGCATTTATCCTTCATGCACATCCTTGCTGCTTATAACCTACTACAGATTCATCGAACACAAGAATTATAGCTCGCATCATTTTTTGGATCAGAATATTTTCTAGCAACGGTTTTGTAATTATTTTCTCCTGCTTCATCTTCTCACAACCAGCTTGATCGTGTGTGGTATAACCGGCACTACCGCATGCAGGTACCATTCACTACACCATTCACGAGTGCACACCAACTTTGCTCTTTTCATGCCGATCTACGACTATCTCAGGGGCACCGTTGCTAACATGATTATTAACTACATATTTTCAACGCACTTGCAGTGTCCCTGCACCAAGAAAACAAAGGCCCTATGTCAGTGGCATTTCATTAGGTTGTTGTGATCACATGCGGGCAAAATGGAAAGAGACCATAATCCTAGTTAGAAGCAACGTCAATCCGATGGAGTCCAAACAAGCTGCCGTTTGTTTGCGGATCGAAGCAGCAATCGAAAAATTCGCAAAGATCATTAAAGCAGATCGATTTAGGATGAATTTTAAAAACAAATTCAAGTTGTTTGGATTTTTTGGTAGTTGGGCACTTGTGAACTTCTGATGAAATCTTTTTTTCTGGATCTTGGGGTTGAGGACGAAAGAAGAGGAAGGCGAAGTTTGTGTATCTGATGCATGCAACGGAACGGAACTACTTTCGAGTTTCCATCTTCTTCCCTTGGGAATCCCTTCCTTTGCGGCATGGCCATTGATCAACACTTCTTCACAGTGAAATGTTTGGCCTCTTTGGCCGCTTAGGTTGCCCGTGATGGCGCTGTTGTGGCTGTTTGGGCAAGCTTTCGTCTCCGAAACTTATCAATTGCCGACTTTGCGTACGCGAACATGGGTCATTCCCAGATTCGGATTTCAGGTAGGTATCCACTTGGGCTTCGTCCCTTGCAGAACGGACGAGGGCTCTATCCTGTCTGCAAGTTAAGGGACAAGGCTTCCCTTGCCTGGCCTGAGGGCTCTAACCTGTCTGCAAGTTAAGGGACAAGGCTTCCCTTGCCTGGTGTGGGCTCTAACCTGTCTGCAAGTTAAGGGACAAGGCTTCCCTTGCCTGGCCTGAGGGCTCTATCCTGTGTCTGCAAGTTAATGGACAGTCTCCCCGGAAACATCCATGTAACTGTCTGTAGAGGAGGGTCTGTAGAGGAGGGTTTAGGGTTTAGGGGTTATCCCTCAAACTACACAGAAAAATAAAACAAGGGGTGTGTCACACACACACTATGGGCCTTGGCATTTACATTAATTAAAAAATATTTTAATGCAAGAAGAAGAATTATGAAAACTCAAATACTTCACCATGCAAATATATATAATATTTAAAAAAAAACCTCTATATAAAGAAACCAAAATCCTTCATGATATCATAACTCTATAATAACTAATCTCAAAGTTTCAACACAAGCCAAAATATCATCATTCAAAAATCCTCATATAAAAATAGACCTATTATTATTATTATTATTATTACCTAGGGGCCTATAAAAAAACCCTTAAGCTACTATACTCTATTATAATGAATCTAAACACAATATCCGGGGAAATACCAAAGGATTTCACAATAATGCTCCAAAGTCACCCAGATTTTGATTTTGTTTAAAAATGCTGAAATCATCATATTTAGATATTAGGTTGGAGCCAAAATAGTAATATATAGTGGGATTCTTTTTTTTAAATTCTACTTTCCTCTCTGACCTGTGGTCAAATTTGGCTAAATTCTGCTTCTGGATGATAGCCAGTGTGGCTAAATCACAAATTTGGCGAAAAAAAAAAAAAACATGACTTTGAATGTTTTTTGTTTTTTTGTTGGGGGAACTTGATGTGCTCAAATTTGGCTAAATTCGGCTTTTGGATGATAGCCAGTGTGGCTAAATCACAAATTTGGTGAAAAAAAAACATGACTTTGAATGTTTTTTGTTTTTTTGTTGGGGGAACTTGACGTGCTCAAATTTGGCTAAATTCGGCTTTTGGATGATAGCCAGTGTGGCTAAATCACAAATTTGGTGAAAAAAAAAACATGACTTTGAATTTTTTTTGTTTTTTTGTTGGGGGAACTTGATGAAACTTTTCATTTGTTGGGAGGAACTTCATGGGAACTAGTAGGTAAGGGGAGTTCAATTTTTGGGAACAACATGGAACTACTCACTCTAAGTTCATTTTTTGGGAACTTTATAATATAAAAAATCCTATTTTAATGGTGGCTAGTTTGAACTTGCCATAAGGGGGGGGGGCAAAGCCAGTAGTATTATGCAATGAACTGCTTGTTTTTATCAAGCCATCAATAATAATATTCTCCACAACTTTAAAGCCAGCTTATTTTTTTTGTTATTTTAAAATTCTCTCAAATTTGTCTAAATAAAGAATTCGTGGACCACTTAGGGTTTTGTGTTCAACTTTGCAACAAAACCATCTAGGCATGCAGATCCCCAAGTTCAAAAAAATTCCTTCCCCTTATTGTCAAACTCAAGAAACCAAGAAAAAAATTTGTTCTCAAAAATAAAGAAAAAATGGAAAGAAAACTGAAATCAATTATGGGAAAGAAAAAGAAAAAGAAAAAGAAGGAAAGTGCATAGACTTGACCAGAGATCAACTCACAAAGGTTTTGTAAAAATTGTTTGGAATTTTGTGTGAGGCTAGAGTGAAAGTCTAAATGGAGGTGATGAGTTGTTTGTGAACAAACACGAGCTTTTGTGTATCCGAGTTGTGAATGGCAATACGTTGACAGCTACAATCATCTTGAACAACTCTTCCAAACAACCTCAAAGAAGTATTTTTGACAAGTGCAACTTCAAATCTAAGCCAAGCCATTGCAATTTACCTTTGTTAGAAAGGTGTTGGTGTGATGGTGAGTTACTCCCCTTTACTACCCAAAACTTTAATTCCTTCTTAACCAATTGTAAGTATTTTGGAGGCACTCACTTTGTGTTACAACTCAAGCTACTCTCGATTTGAAGATATTATTGTGTTGCCCATGTTTTTATCCAATATGTACACATTGGGAATCATGAGCATTTGTGTTCCTAATGTTATTGTCATGAACATGATGATGTTCTTTCATTTTTGTTCTATAGATGATGATCCAATCACAAGACCTCTACGACAACATTTTAACTAAAGTGCTAGTTGATTATAAGCAAAATCTTGTGCAAGTCACTAAATATCAAGATGGTCAAAATTGTCCGATAATTGAAAACCTTACATTGTCAATATTGTTCATCCTTATCCTGCTAATTTTTGCATTGGAGAATATTAATCCACAATGGTGAAATTTTTATTCCTTGGCACTTGTAGGTTATTATTGGCATGCATGGATTTATTTTAGAATGATGTCATTTTTGTTCCTTATTGCTTTCTTCTAATTTCTACTTTCAAGAGTGAAAGCACCATGGACCATAAAAATATTCATGCTTGTTCTTTAGGTTATGTAAATTGTATTTATCAGGTGGGGATTTACTTGAGGATGAACTTCAATTCTTTTTGTAGGTAGGGGTTGTGGGAGAGTGGGTGACATCAAGTGATCAAAAGTGGGCACCGCCTCACATCCATTTTCACCAATTTGTCATACCGCGTTACTATTGAGCCATGCCAAGATTGTACATATGGCAAGCTTGCAACAATACAACTCCCCAAAGACATTAAGGGCATGTGTTCATGTGAGGTATCAATATTCTCCATACTTCCATTATACTTGACCAAAACATGTTTGTGTAAAAAGGAGCTCACCATATAAAACATTAGCAAACAACTTAGTTTCAATCTTGTACACTTTCAAATACTAATGCCCTCCAAAAACTTGTTCTTCTTGTGTTCAATCTTTTTTTAATGTGGTCACCACTAAACCTAAAATGCATTTTAGCTTCAAAAACATCAAATAGTCAACTGTGGCATGACTTGAGCTATTAATGGTGGCACAACACTTTGCAATTTTTTATACTCAACTTTACAAACATCACTCATTATTACTTCCTTACATCACACATTGCTTATCACACATTGTATTGTACATGACAATGCCACGGGGGGTGATACATGCATGCCATGCTGGAGGGTTGGTGCATTCCTTAGAAGGATGGATGCATCATGAAGTTGGCACCATTGATGTCAATCACATCGATATTACTTGGAATGTAGCCTTAAAACATGATTTCAAGCTTGTATAGGTAATAGATATTTTACCAACAACATAATCCCAATTTACTAGTACCTAACGCAAGCATATTCATGGCTTAATTTAGCCAACTTTTTCCCAAAAAATAAATTGCATGTGTATGCCCGCATTTGTTCTCCCCTAGATAACAACTTGTTTTTGGTACACAATTACCCATTGATTAGATGTGAAACTTCTTTGTTTGAACAAAAAGAAAAGACTCCCTTTGAATTAGATGTTGGGATAATAATGTTATTTTTTCATTTGTGGAGTACACTAAGTTCTTAAGGTTCATTTTCTTGGTATATTGCATATTGTTAAACCATGGTCAATGGAAACCTTGTTCAATTTGCAAATTCTCATATTCTTTATGTATTTAGAATAGCAACATTGAAGATGATGAGGTACAACTAATGGCAAATTCCAATTGTTTCTTTTTCATTACATTTGGACAAATTAGGCTTTTAGATTATACAATAAAAAATAAATAGTTGCATACCTTGTTGAATGTGCATTTACAAGTCTGCAACTAAAGTGTCAAACAAATGAACATAATACAATATATGAACTTATATTTATTTGATACCAATCCTTCATTTTGACCAAAAATTGTCAAAAGGCAACACATTCAAAAAGTTGCAATAGCCTCATTGTAAATTTAAGACTCAAATTAGAGCCAATTCACCTAAACTTTTTGGTGTCTCTTGGCACCATCACAACCATATCTAGATATTTTAAACCCTATATCCACCATTGCCTTTTTCCATTTGATCACATTCTCGCCATGCTAGTTGTCATCATTCAAGAGCTCATCACCATTATTCTTTGCACATTTCAACATCCCCACAATAGCAACAACCATAGTAGTTTTTATGTAAGTTTGTATTTTTGTTTTGGTAGACCATGTCATGAATTTTGGTCATTTATGGTGTATTACTACAAACTCCTCAAGAATAATGAGGTGGGAATTGGATTACTGGAAGAATTTTAGAATGTTTGCAAGTTACAATGGATAGCGGAATTATGTTGCAAGTCTAATGGACCATGGTGTAAGTTTTTTGGGTCTTACAACCTCCTCTCATCTTATTTAAATTTTTAAGTCCTTCAACCTCTTGCAAGCTCTTTTCATCTTGCTTACACTTTTCAAATCCTTCAACTTCTTCTAAACCCCTTCTCTCATATTGCTTAAGCTTTTTGAATCTTCAAACTTGCTATAACCTCCTTTTAAAAAAAATCTTACTTGAGCTTCTTGAATTTAGGGTTATCTTGCAACCTCCTTCTTTCATCTTGCTTGAATTATCACACCTTAAAACATCATGGCCCTTCTATAGATTCCCAAGAACTTCAAGTTCAAACCTCTTTACCATTTGCCTAAAGATGAGGATAGGCCATCATTTTCCTCACCACCACATGATGATAGCCCATTCATCATCTTCATTGATGCATTTGAAAATGATATATCCTGACAAAGGTTTGCAATAAAAGAAATTTTATGAAGGCTCCCAAAGGTTTCAAGATGCATGGACTGTTTCACCTCTTGTGGGCCTAGTTTGTTGTTAATGATAATGGGGGGGTGCATGATTTGCACATCTATGGAAAGAGAAAGAAACCACTAGTTATTAAATTAAATAGTCTTCTCAAGCATGTTAGATGTTGAAAATGCAAAGTTTCCATTTTTAATCTTGATGTGGGTTAATATTTTATGAACAAAAACTCAATACATTCCAAGAATGAACCAATTTACATGGTTAGTGACATGTTTTTTGTCCTAGACCTATTTTAATCTAATATCACATTTAACCACAAACAAAAATATGTCCAATTTACAACTATTTATTACATATTTGCTCAGATTTGTTCAATGATTAATTTCATTACTATAATTTATGGTTTTTTGAGCTATCCAAATTGATTACCTAGTCCACCTTGATTAATGAACATATCCATATTGATTAAGGTCTAGGGCCTAAATAACTTGTATTTTTTTTATAATGAATTTGATTGTATTAACTTATTTGATTATCTATCAAATTGAAAATTCAATCAAGTAAAACAAAAAACTGACCATCTTGGTCAAAATAATCTTAATCAAGTGGGACGTCTAATCAAGTTTGACAAAACAAAATGACATGTTTGGTCAAAATGACCAATGGATTTTAATCAAATTGGATGTTCTTATATGCTAATTAATAAGTTAAATTGACTAATTATTACCTTGGTTAAACAAGTAACTTAAATCTATTTATCTAACTAGGTTTACCTATGTATTTAATATTATTTAGGCTACGTAGGTAAACTTAAATAAGTATTAACCTAAGCCTATTTATTTACATAAGCATACCTACCTACCTACCATGTAAGCTAGTATGTAATTTAGTTTTACCTACCTTATATTTAGATCTATCTACATAATTATTACTTAGATTAAGTAGGTAATTTAATATTATCTACTTACTTGCCTACTACTTAGGCTAAATAAGTAACATAGGTCTACCTACCTACCTACATACCTACTACTTAGTTAAATAAGTAACCTACATTTACCATCCTACTTACCTTATCACAACACTAGCTTTGGGCTCACAACCAAGGCAAAGGCATGGAAAGGTGGAGGCCGAAAGTGCAACCCGGGAGTCACATTCATGTTCTTAGGAGTGCGAAAAAGTGTGAGGGAATGAGCCCACACACTCCCAAGTGGATTCCCATTTTCGGAATTGGAATCCCTATGAAATCCTAAATTCTCAAAAAGCGATTTCAAGGGTCAAAATTCATTAGATTGAAAAATTCATTATACCATTGGAAAGCTCTCAGACTTAAATGTTTAAAATGGGCTCACACAACCCATTTGAATATTTAAAACACAAATTATGGTTGAAATAAAAGTCGAAAATCAAAATGTCAATTTGACTCTTGACCACTAAAATTCAAGAATTACTTTCATTTATGTGCATGTAGGTGGCGTGCCACATATCCTTGAAAAGCTCTTGACGAGGGCTATAACTTTGCTTTGAACATCACCTCAATCAAAGGTTTTCATAAGAAGTTACGGGCCTCAAAAATGTATAGAGTCCCAATTCAAGGAATTTCGAGACTCTCAACTTGAGAGTCCCAAGACAAAATGACATTTGGATGCACCCCTTGGCAAATCATAGAAAATACTATAAGGGGGAAGGTGATGGCTTCCGCCAAGATTCCCCCAAGTCCAGTTCATGATTAGTTTTGTGAGTCCATGTGTGCATGTGGCTTGTCCGTGCACCAAAATTGCTTCAACTATGTATTAACTAAGTTGTTGTTTGGTTGTGTAGGTCCATGTGAATAATTGATCCACTTGTCATTCGTCCTAGCCCCCATTTCGGAGCTTTAGCACATCCCTCTTACCTTTCACATGTTATGAACTAAGGAACAAACCTAACTCCTTTCTCTTTCACTGTTTTCACTTTCGAACTTGCATTTGAGTCTTTCGAGGAGTGTGGGGGTGCATCATACCTAGGTTTACTTATTTATCTAATTAAATAGGTAACCTAGGTTTACCATCCTACTTACCTAGGTTTACTTACATCTACATATCTTATACCTAGGTTCATTTACTTACTTAAACCTAGGTCTATTTAGGTTTATGGATCCATTCAAGGTTGGGGTACATAGAAGGAATGTCTTGCACCAAAATCATTTTCAAAACACTAATTTGAATAACCTAAACTACATTTATGAAAAAAAAATTGGTAGATTTTTTTTTCATTAGATATTCACATACTTTTTGTTTAAAATCATGGTTATTTTTTATGATTTGGATGATCACAACATGTCTTTAAATGTTCTGAAAAATGTTTTACAAATTGTGTCCTACTTTATAGTTTTATCAAACAAGAATCAATAAGACTAACAACATTTATTCAAATTGTTTTATATTTTAATCACAAATAGATAAAAGTATGTTCTATATGAGGGCATAAATCTTTAATATGATAAATCACAAAATTTTGTGGAATTGATGCTAAAATCTTAGATTGTTTTTCATAAAAAAAGTTACGTTAATAAGAACAATGAAATTAATTTTGTTAATTACAAAATCATATTCCAGAGGTTTGGAAATAAATATAAGAGATGTGGGTGTAGAAAAAAGGACATTATTTGATTTTTTAATAAGGCTTTGGCACTCCAAATGAAAATATTATCATTTTGGAAATGTGCTAAAGTCTAGCATTCCTTTTTTGTTTCTACTTGAATAAGACATTAAAAATTTGTTCAATTCATTTGAATCATTCATTAACTTATTGGTTGAAAGCCTATACATACATATCTCCCTTTCATTGTTTAGTATTGATTTTGCTTCAAAACTTAAAACACAAGACAACAAGATGTTATGATTCCTGTTGTGGTACCCTAACCATGAATGGTAATGGTTCACCTTTAGTGTGTTTTCACCCACCTACTTACTTCTTACCTCCTAGATAATTATGTACTTACCTTTTACCTCCAACTTTTGTGCCAACTAAAAAATTTGGCTACCATTTGAAAAATAATGATGGCAAGATGGTGATTGAAAATTTTCAGTCACCACAAGGATGGGCAACTTAAATTTTTCAGTGGTTTAGAAGGTTGGACAAGGTATGGTGATCGAAATTTTTCAGTTGCCATAAAGGGGTGACCGAATTTTGCCCAGCCCTAGGCAACCAAAAGATATTAGTTGCCTTTGTGTGGAGATTGAAAATTTTCAATTGCAACAAGAATGGGCGACTAAAAATATTAAAGTGATTGAAGAATTTTAATCACCTTAATGATGACTAAAGAATTTCAGTTGTTGCGATTGCATTATGAGGGTGTGGCGAATGCCAACTAAAAAATTTTGATCGCCATCTGACACACCCACACCATCAAATGGCAACCAAAATTCTTCAATCACCTAAGAGGGAAAACAAGGGATGAATTTAATTTTTCAAAATAATAGCACATGCCCACACCCTTTTCAATAATCGAAGAATTTTGATTGCCATTCGACAATGTAGGTATGTTAGATGGCAACTAAAATTTTTCAATCACCAAAGGGTGGAGGGGGCACATGTAACATCATTTTTGAAAAAAAAATCATCCCCTAATGTTTTCTTTGGTGACTAAAAACATTTCAATCGCCATTCAATAGGGGGGTTTGTCAGATGGCAACCAAAGAAATTCAGTCGCCAAGAAAAGTGGGCATGTCACATGTTTTTGGAAAGCTCTCAATGAGGGCATTCTAAAAGATGCCAAAAGCAAGCTTTTGTGGCAACAAAGAATTCGTCTAGTGTGACAATCCTACTTACTAATTACTTAATCTCTTACTTAGCTATGTAAATAAACTTGATGTCGCATCTTACCTTTTGGTGGTGTAGTCCATTGATAAAGACTTGGCTTCGTTAGTGATGAAGTGATGGGTGCAATTCCTTATGATTGTAACTTATGTGTATGCCTATAATATTAAGGTATCTAGGTAGGTTAATTGACATAACTAGGTAGTAGGTTAGGTCAGCTACCACCTACCTATTTGCCTTTTTACATGGCAAACAGATCCTTGAGTGATACCATTAAGAACCACCTCACCAAAATCCAAGGAAAGATGGACCCATTCTCATCTGGGTGTTGGAGATAGATAGAAAAGATGGGTGTGTACTGATCATGCTTATGGATACCTTTTTACTCACAAGATGAACCCCTGGAAATATTGTGTGATTACGGTGAGCTTCCGTAGATTGACCTTCTTGGTTTATAAGTTGTAGCACCACCTTCTCCATAGAGCTTCAGCAGATCTACCATGACAACTGAAATGGGTTGGAGTTTTTGGTCACTGAATGCATGCCATTGTGCTCCAGCATTTCAGAAGCAGAAAGAACTAGGCAGAGAGAGTGTCTAAAGAAATCTACAATTACACTCAAGTTTCCAGAACCTCAAATTAGCTGATGTCATTACAAGCAGATTGCAATGGAAAAACCCTCTTGAGAATCTGCAGGCTAGTAAATCATTCATATAAAGTTCGATTCTCTGTACAACTTTGAAGGATGTGGGTTTTTGGGGAAGAGCAAGAAACAACCCTCTCTATGACTTAGTGAGTAGATTTTCCATTCTGAAACTCTTCTTATTGAGGCTGTCAACTCAACCAGTAGTATAACTGTTCTTCTGTATCGTTTTCTTCTCCCACATCAAATGACTGGTGTTTCCATGGGCTGCTGATTGTAGGAACATGGTAGTTTTTTCTTCAGTGCCACCTTCCGGCTCCTTCAAAATTTACTGGAGATGGAGAGAGCTAGGTTGTGATGAATCTTCCCTTTTCATATGATCCTGCTCGATGCTTTTTGCACATGGATTTATGAGAGATTTTAGTTTCTCTCTTTAACTAATATTTACAATGAATAAAACAGGTGCACGAATTATACAACCCCGATAATTTCTTCTTCAATGTACAGGGCAGAAGTGGTATTGAGCAGTGACATTGATGCCTTTTGCTGTTGGGCAGTACGATAATGGACAATGATCGAGATAATGGGTGGGATTCCCCCACCATGTTGGGCCACTCTTACCAAAATACAGAAGGGTGAGGAATATCAAGGGGCCAGCAAAAGCGACTCCCGTGTCAAGACCAGCTGATAAAATATAGTTGTAGCGTTGCCACCAGCGTCTTCGATGCTTGAACAGAAGGTGATTGAAGATGTATCCTGTTACAAACCACGAGTTGTATGTCACAGGTGTGGCTGGTGGCCACTGACTTGCTGCTCCAAATAACAAAGGAAAATTCGCTGCTTTTGCATATACCTGGCATTGACAGTTCAGTCTCCAGTTATTGATCACTGCGTTTGCATGTGTGTGGACACATATACGTATATACATATATGGGTGAGCATATAACAGCTAAATCTGAATTTTGCATGAGATGATGTATTTGCAATAGGATGGCAGCAAAAACGTGAATTGCAGTTTGCCGATTTGAATAGAAGAGCAAACCTTGAGCTTAGAAGATGTTTTTGCAATGACCCAAAATGGGATGGGGGCGAGAGCACCAAGTAAAAAGAACCACCGCAGATTCCTGTACTCTCCAGTGGCACCAAGTAATTTTGAAGATCCGACCAGGCCCCATAATGTGATGACTGAGAAAGTGTTAGCAGTCACAGGGCATGACCATGCCCCTGATTCCACACACATGTTTCCAACACCCTCAAACAACCAATACGCACAGGCTAGATTTACAAGTCCTGCCAACACAGCTCCACACACCTGCAAAAGTTCAAAGTTTCATTCCAGAAGCCTGAGTACATCACTTCTTGCCCTAATGAGTGCATTTTACATTAGGGTTGGATTTTGTGATAATTCCCAATTTTGTGTGAGAAACTTAGCAATGGACATGCATGGTTTTCTTTTATGAAAAAGTTACAACATCAGGCTATGTAACTTTGCATTTTTTCACAAGGAGTTCCAATAAAACCGAGTTGGCAAAATACCAGCACAGTAAACAGTTCACGAGGGGGAATCTTCATGTAATGCCCAAGTTTGCTGCAACGTAAGTAAGCCAAGCCTTGGACTATTGATTCTGCTGAGTACATTCGGAAGAATACGTTGGCCATCGGGTAACCTGGAAACATGTATCCTGTCAATATATCGCACAATGGTCCTATTCCTGTGAACTGTCCCCACCCAAAAAAAGACCCCATCCAATTTCTTCAAAGTTCACACTCTCAATTCTAAGACCCTAGATCCTATTGTACCCACTTCTCTTCAACATGTTGGTTGACCCAACATAACAAATCAAGAGCTTTTGTGTTTATTGCAGAGCAGTGAAGGAAACTGTGTGGGAGTCAAAAGGATGCAAACACTCCCTAGCGAGGCAGGCGCTCCCAAGAATCCCAACATACATTCCCAATTTGGAAGTTGAGATTCCTAGAGAGGCCCACATAATTGGAGTACTGTCAATTTTTACATGTCAGCAGGTATAAAGAAGGCCCTGTTGGAATATGATGAAAGGGATTAAAGAGCCAGGCAACAGCAGTTGTTTTTACCCTGTTGGTTGTGGCAGCAAGAACACCAATTGGAAGTGTGAAGAACATATTGAGAAACATGGACAATAGTACTCCCCACCAGGGAAGCTGGAATATATGCTTCCAAGTTTGCATAATCACCATTGCTATCAATGCATTCCCGATAATAAATGCCCAAAACCACCATGATGGTACATCCTTGTATTTTTGCATCAGCTTTGTATGGATGCTCTGCTTGTGTTCCATAGCTGCCAAATTTCCCACACGGATTTATTTTCCCTCTTGAGAACATAATTTCATCACTACCATTTTTCGTCAAGGTTTTTATTAACACCAACCACAAACTAACCAAAACATGTCCCTCTATAACAGAGATTAATTCATGGGGAATTTCTGACAACAGTGGACAAAAAATGGACAAATTTTTTTGAAGGACATTTGAATGCATGATGATATCAAAGGAGACTTTTGGTTGAAAAATTAAGAGGGACATTACGATTGGTTTTGTATTGACGGTAGATAGCCTTGCCATGCCAGAGCATAAAATGCACAATCGTAGCCCCGAGTGCCGCAAACATCAACCCCCAATGTAGCACTGCATAAAAGGCTGACATGTGAGGTGCTCCATATGTCTCATATTTTTGTAGGTCCAGTGTCAACCCATCTCCAGCAACCACCTAACAAGAACACTATGAAGGTCATTTCTAAACATTGGCGCAAAGATACCTTGACACCCTTCGTCCTCCATACAGGACATGCTTGATATCTCTCTCTCTCTCTCTCTCTAGATACATACATATGGACTCATGTTTATGTGTTTATATATGTGGGTGTGGTGGGATATATTGCCTCAAGGCCTGCATGCACACAAGTGTGATGATGGGTTACTTTACCTCTGAAACATTGTAACGATGCCCATTTGAGAGGAACAATTTGTTGGTGATGATGGGAAATCTCTTGGTATGGAAAAGGTCTCCCCAATAGAGGAGAGGAGTTATAATGTAGGCAGCAACAAGGAACCCAATGTACACATTAACTAAGGTAGACCAGGGAGTTGCTAATGGAGATGACAAGATTGCTGAAATTGTTGCCCAATCGAAAGAAAACGCCGTCAATCCTAATCCAGTCAAACCTGCAAGTTGTTTCGCAACAACAAAAGTAGTTGGAAAAGATTGCCACCACCCTGATATAAAAGAAAAATGAAAACACTTTTTTTCTTCAATCATATACATGACTTATGAAACGTTTCCACAATCACCCACCTGCTAGTTGTTGCATTACCAATCTATTACCATATCACAACACTAAAATTTCAACGCACATTCAAGACCAAGAACTCAGAAAATGATGAGAGCAAAAACTACATTTCTGAGAGCAAAAACCCATCTATTGAGAGCAAAAACTATCTTCAGAACTGGTGGCATCTTCAATCAGAGAACAATCTATTTAAGCATTAGCCTGAGAGCTGGAGGAATGTGAGGAAGATAAACCTGAACCAAGTTGGTGGGCAAAGATGGAGTCCTTCCAGGTCCAGCAAATCCAGGAGAGAGCACTAATGGTAGCAAACATGTACCCCGGTAGTATATACCAAGTAAAGCTGCAAATTGCAGCTATGGTGAAGAAGTGTAGCCTGTGAATCCCCTTTGAATCCTCCTTCTCATGCAATGCCCTGTCACACACAACCCAAGAACAGATCTGAATCTGGCAACAATAAATATCCCAGAGACTGTAATCCTGTTTTAAATGGTGATGGAAGAGTCTACTGCAGCAGCAATACACACAAATTAATGGTGGTGAAAAAAAAAGACAAAAAGCTGTAGTTTTAGTAAGAAAATTGTGAGAGTAGAAGAGAGGGTCTGTCCATAATCCTGCAAATATGATTGAAGAGAATTTCTAGATTGAAATGATTTCTGTCACCTGAATAGTGAGACATCTACCAAGCTTGCCGGCCACCACATATTTGCAGGTTCCTATACATCTTCCAGAAATGCAAGCAGATCATGAATCATCCTTTTCCAATATGTCAAAACACATTGAATCTAAGGGCTATACCTATCATGCATTAAATTCTCTATTTTACTCAACTTTCTCTTGCATGTTACATTTGTGTAAATTATCAGCTTGTCTTTTTGCAATTGTGTATACCCATTCCAAGACTTCTGGATGCTTTGAAGAAGAGCTTGAGAAAAAAGGAAGAACAATTGACAGCATACCACAAGGTATTTGCGAAGAAGACCAGCCCATCCGTATCCCAAAACTTGTGTTGAGATTATCAAGACTAAAGCTGCAATGAATGGAATTTCCTGATTCAGCAGATGCTCACATATATCAGAAAAACAACAACAAAAAGGAGATAGTCACTACGAAGCCTAAGTGTTTTTTCAATGACCAATATTGCAGTTACATATGACTGTCTCTCTAAAAAATGTAACAAAGTAGCAAATCTGCAAATAAAAACCTGCAGAAAATTCTACTGCAAAACTTGTATGTTATGTTCTGAGCTTCAGGTCCAGCTTGGTGAGGGCAATTCTGTGTTTTATTTGTGAAGAAAAGCATCCATAAAGCGCACACACAACACAAACCAGTTGTTTGTTGAGGGAGAAAATTTTTACTGTTTTGTAAAATGCAGGAAGCTTGATGAGTGCTATAGCTTCAACACCTTTTGCTGTACTTTCTTTTATACCACCTCCCGAATGTGCTAGCAGTGTGATGAGAACATGCTCCTAATACACAACACATGATTAAACAACACCCAAAACGTTAAAATCTATCTTCTTTACTTTCACTCTCATTTGCAACGCATAATGTTGGGCAACACTAAGATTGCATATTGAGCTATAACCACATGCTAGAGATTCTCTACATGACCCAGAAAAAAAATCTAAGACAAATAAATATATATATATAATATTAACTACAAAGCAATCTGTCTCCAACATTGCCAAAATGTGCAACCCCTAGAAATGACCAAAGATGATGAAGAAAAAACAGTTCCTGAGTGAACACTATACAGAAGATCTCACTCCCATTACAAGAGAAACAGGAAGATAAAAGATGCTGAAGTAAAACACTTCCTGAACAATAAGATGATGATAATGATGGAACATCAAGTGTTTTTCTTCATCATCAAGAGAACAAGAAGGTCAATCGCATCACAAAAGAGAACAGGAAAATTAATCCCATCACAAAGAGAACAGGACTACATGAATTCCAATTGATCACAAAGAGATGATCATCACAAAGCAGGGAGTGGGCTCTGTATAAGAAAGATGAGATGCTGATGATGATGATGATGATGAGGGACCTTGATGTTGAAGGGTCCGGGATTGATCCTGACTCCTCCAATTGTCCAATCTGGAAGCACGGAAGCCATGAATTGACCAAGGTACAATGACACCATCTGCCCAGCAATCCCGGATATGGTGATGGGTGCTGTTCTGAAGTGAAAGAACTGGTTCACAAATGACAAGAAGATGCACAAGAAAGTCCCAATGACCCATGTACGGAATGTGAGTCCTGGCATTGATGGATCATCTGTCTCTGGCACTGTTAACTTCACTTCTTCGATTTTCGAAGCATCATCTTCCTGTTTGAAGAATTGGGTTGAAGAAATGGGTCATCACACACACATCACCACCACCACCGCGCATGAGTTTTTCCACTCAGAGGAAGGAGAATTGGCAAAGCAGAGATCAAACTCATGGACAAATCACAAAGAGGGAAGTTCTTGCACTCTTTCTGAAGCAGTTTCTTG
This sequence comes from Sphagnum contortum, assembly GCA_963920785.1. NCBI lineage: Eukaryota > Viridiplantae > Streptophyta > Sphagnopsida > Sphagnales > Sphagnaceae > Sphagnum > Sphagnum contortum. The sequence continues at coordinate 12,961,440 of OY987278.1, forward strand.
CAAGGCGTCAGAGAGGATTCCTGAATTCTGTTTGAGAGATCTGCAAGCAAGAATGAATCAAGAAAAAAGAAGAAAAAAATGGAGATATATTGTAAGACCCATCACCCACCTCTGAAGATGTTGTGAGAGCTGTGTCTTCTGGGTCTGGGGACAGATCCTCATGATCCTTTGCAGCAGCAACAGCAGGAGGAGGTGATGAACTTCTTATGCCCAATAAAGGCTCCCACCAGCTCATGTCTTTCTCCATTTGGAAGAAGCACCACCACCACCACCAGCAGTACCAACAAGATTTTGTGTTCTATATTGATCAAAGCTTCTTCAGGGAGCTGGATGGAAGATGAGATTGATCAGCTCCCCCTTTCCCCCCACCCCCTGCTCCTCCCACAACCCAAAACCTGTGACGACATGGCAATTACTCAGCAATAAAGATTGCAGCAGCTCTGGATCTTGTCTCTTTACAACAATGTAGTAACACATACCGGGAAAAAGCTTCCCCCGGGCAAGCAGAAGAAGAAGACAAGCAACTGGTCTCGACTTTTCTTTCTCAAAACAAAACGAAAAATTCAAACCAGGAAAAGTAGAAATGAACACCACCGCAACAGCGACTCAATTGATCATCAGCAGCAGCAGTTTCTTCTTCTTCTTCTTCTTCCTCCTTTCCTTGCAGCATGAAGAATCTAAATTTCAGTGCCGCAGCAAAAAAACTGGAGCAAATCTGGAACAAACCCACCACGTATCATCATCTTCTCTCCTCCATGGAATTCTGCTCAAAAACACCGTTTCTTGCCAACTGATAAATTTAACTTTGATGAGTTCTTTACAAACTACTCTCTCCTCCCCCCCGCCCAAAAAAAAGAACCAGAAGCTCTCTCTCCAAAAACAAAAAAGTAGGTGCAGAAGAAGAGGAGGAAGAATGGGTATTAGTACAGTTCCTGGGGGACGGGAGCCTGCAGGGGAATAATATAACAACCAATGTAACAAACAAATAGCTTCACAAGTAGCTTTGCTACTGCAGCAACAAACTTTTCTTTCAAACAGCAAACCCAACGACAAGAGAAAAAAGCTCACAAATCAAGAAAAAATTACATCATCATCACCATCATCATACTACAACTTGGGCCCACAATTTCTCTCTTTCACTTTCACTTTCTCTTTCTCTCCATCTCTCTATCTCTTCTTTCTATTTCTCCATCTGCCCAGCTCTTCTTCTTCTTCTTCTTCTCTCTATTTCTCCATCTCTCTCTATCTCTCCATCTCTCTTTTTGTTCTGGATCAATCTCTCTCTCTCTTACAACTCCTTTTTTTAATGAATTATTTATTACTAGAGCACAATTCGCCAGCAACCCAAAACAACAACAAGGATTAAATCTCTCTAATCTATCTATCTATCTATCTAGCTAGCGAGGATGACATAAAAAACTCATGTAGGTACCAATTCTTCTTAGAAGCACCATTTCTTCACCAACCCAAAATTTACCAGCCAAAAAGAAAAGATACATCACATCCCATCTCTCTCTCTCTCTCTCTCTCTCTCTCTCTCTCATTCAAATATTCAGATCAGAGAGATCAATCCATCTAGCTAGAGAGGATTGATTCTATAACCCATGGAATTCAAGTCTGGCAAATGCAAATTGAAATCCATGGAAGTTAGTGCATTGGAAAATTTACTTCATTCCTTCCTTGGAAGATGAGAAAGAAGAACCCAAACCCAGAAATTCAAAGAAGAGAGAAAACCCAAAAAATCAGTTGTAGTACAACCAACTAGTACCTACTTTACCTTGCTGCTGCTTGCTGCTGAGCTGCTGATAAAAGAAGAAAGAGAGCAAGTGTCAGAAGAAGAAAAGGAACAAATTTTTTGCACCAAATCTTATTCTTCTTCTTCTCCTTCTTATGGAATTGTTGCACAGCTGCTAAGCTTTGCTTGGCTTTGCTTGGCTTTGATTTGCTTGGGTTTGCTTGGGTTGCAGCTGATCTTGCTGCTTTGCTACAGAAGAGCTGGGCTTAGATGCTGCCCAAGTGCAGAGAGTTTTAGTAACTTGCCTGGTTTGTAACTCAGTTAGTTATTAGCATTTTGTTTCAATTCCCTTTTCATTGTTTCTTCCTTTCAATTCTTTTCAAGGAAACTTTCCTTTTTTTTGGCAATTTTGGGTGGGTTTTTTTCTTTCTTGGGTCACTAAGTTTCACTAGGGATTGATGTAAGAAGAGTTTATTAGGTCTCACAAAAACATTTCCTATTTTAGACTTATAATTGTTTTGGGTTTTCTTTTTCTTTTTTTCAGACTAATAATGATCATCATAAAAACAATGAATGAGTATCATCATCCATCATGTTGACAAATTAGCAGCTTAAAATATTTTTGTTTTGGGATTTTTGATTTTATTCCATATACACCCAAGCTTAACTTCCCAACATGAAGGACTTGGAAAAAGTTCCTTAGTATATTTGGAGTGCACTTTACATCCATGAATCTCCCTCATAAAAATGAAGGAAGGAAGGTTCTTACATCTACTCCCTATGAGTGAGATGATCTTATACACCTATAAGATCCCTCCAATGCCTCGTGAATCAAAGGAGTTTGGACATGTAACTAGAAATCTCCTTTCAACCATGCATAGTCGGGTTAGGATTTTTTGGTCCTTAACCATTTCATAGTGAGGTTCATTCACTTCATGTGGAGGAAGTTAGTGAAGAAAGTTTGCAACTCAAAAATACATGTGTTTTTGTTGAATCAAACTTCTTCACTTGGTGTTTCCATTTATTTTCGAACCCGTTATTTGAAACTTGCATGTGTTTTTGTTGAATGTTTACACTACACCATGGACTTGATATGGGGCAAGTTCCAATCATCTTGTTAGTGCATCATCAAGATTACTCACCCATGTCCTTTGGATTTCTCAAGAAATAATTCAAAATAATCATCTCAATGTGTGAAATATTGGCATTAATATTGGTAGACATTCAACCATGCTAACCTTGGTATGGAAGTTATGCATGATCAAATGTTGCAAGATGTTCACATCATTGTAGGACTCAGGATCGTTAGTGTTTATGTGTATGAATAAATAGTTCATGATAATTTAAGATTATATGTGAGAATTCCTCCTTATATCACTTTCATGAAAATCTTGGTTTACATCCTAAAATTTCACACTTGAGAACACATTTCCTCTGAGATTGATTTTTTACTTGATCATTCTACATACACATAAAAGCAAAACCCTAAAATTACATTTCTAAACATAAATCCATCACTAACATGAATCCATGTTACCCATCCTAACTTCATAACTTCAGCTTTAATATTAAAAACCACTTCAATTTCTAAAAATTAACCTTCATTTGTGGAGCCAAACCTTAAGGCCAAAACAATAAAACTAGAACCCCATACAACCCCATAGCCTTAAACTCTAATTCAAAACCTTACAAAATGAAGTTGAAAATTGAAACCCTAAACATACCAAACACAAGCTTAAAAACTAAACCCCAAAAACCAAAAGGTCTTAAATCTTGACCCCTAAATTCCAACCCCTAAATTCTAAAAGCAAAACCTTAAAAAATAAAATCCTAAAAATACTTAACAAAACCCTTTTAAAAAAACCCTTAAACCAAGGATTAAAAACCCAAAACTCCAAACCCAAAATTTTAAAAACTAAAAAAATAAAAATAAAAACCCTAAAAATACCAAAACCAAACTTGAAAAACTAAAATCTTTTAAAAACCAAAGACTCTATATTCCCTAAAATTGTAAATCTGAAACTCTAACCCCAAAACTAAACACTCAAAGTGGAATTCCATAAATATTAAACCCTAAATTTTTAAAATGAAACCCTAAACTCAAAACTTCAACCCAAAAAATTTAAAAGCAAAACTTTTTTTTATATAAAAAACCCTAAAAATATCAACACAAACTTTTAAAACCAAAAAAAAACTTAAACCCTAAACCTATAACCCTATAATCCTATGCCCATAAAGTCCCATAACCTTATATAGCTTCCCCATAGTCCCCCATCCCCCATAGCTCCCCAAGCCCGGGCAACCTGAAAATAAATAAATAAAATAAAATAAAATAAAATCTATTTTGATACCCCTTGCAAGAGTTCATGTTAGGGTTGAGAAGATGGTGCCTTCTTTTAATGATTTTATGGATAAAAGGGAATAAGGCATAGAACAAAAAAAAAAGAGACATTGAAAGTGGGTCCCAAGAGAGCACCACCTTATTGATCATGAGCCAAAGGAAAGTAAGGGCATAATAGCCCTAAGGGATAGGCATGGACATAAGGTATCATCATCACCCTTCAAACATACTATGGAGTTTTCTCCAAGTGCTTTTACTATGTGAGTGATATACCTTATCACCATCACAACTCATATCCCATACATACATAATGGCTCTTCCCCCCCTTTATGACAAGTTTGAACAAAAAGTGGTGAGAAAGGATGAAACCATGTTAGGGCCAAACTTAGGGCAAAGGATATGGGATAAAAAACGAGGCGCTATTGGGAACATGTTGAAGAACCCATTTGAAAACTTGGGGAACCTGTTGAGAACCCATTGGGAACATCCCCCCCCAAAAATTTTAAAAGAAAATTTGTTTAAATAATTTTTTTTTAAAAATTATTTTATTTTTATTTTTTTGTTGTGGTGGGAGAGAGAGAGATGGGTGATGACTTCACATATGTCCCCCACACACAATTCATGCCCTTTGCCATTAGCCTAGGCCAAAATAGGTGATGAAGAACATAGTTTTTGGAACAAGAACATTTGTGCTAAGCCAATGAGGAGGAGTTGCCACATACATACATACATACATACCTACATACATAGGTACATGACATGCACCCAATGAGCTCTCAGTTTCTGGAGGGAGAAAAAGGGGGGGGGGGGGGGGGATGGATGGATACATTACTTTTGGATGGTCACAACCAACTTTCATTATTTACTAAAAGAATTCTTTTGGTGGAGGACTATGTACTAGCCTACTACTACTACTACTACTACTAATATTAATACTAGTATTAATAATTTTTTAATTTTGAAATACAAATATATAGATATTAATTATTAATTGCATTTAAGTATTCAAAAGGGCACTTATACAGGGTACTTATACTAATTGAAAGGGAATTTTGAATGCCTAAAAAAAAAAAAAAAAAAATTAGTTCACAAAGTACCGTGCTAGAACCCTTTGTCTATAAATACTAATTACACATTCACTGTCACTTCACTCAAGATAACTAAGAAAAATAATTTCAAACCACCAAATCAAGCAATTTCATTGGCCATAACCTTTTTTTTTCCCTTCACAACTACCTATTCAACACCCTCTCTAATATTATAATATAACTAATATTATAAACCTTATTTTTAGAATTAAATTTAAAAAAATTATATATATATCACACTTCTTATCTTAATTGAAATCGTCTATTTGTAATTGCCTTTTTAGCTTGGATTCCAAGCTACACATAACAACCAATGAGCCCACATGCATGACAAAACAAACCCATCCTAAAGTGTAGGATAACACAACATTCCGAGAGCATTATAGTGCATAAAGCACAAGTAAAATTTTGTCCCTTTTCTTTTACTTGAGAAACTCACCAAGAGTCTTTTTTTAAAAAAAGACAAGGTGTTTTCCAAAGAAAAATGCCCATAAAGCCAAACTACCTTCCCTCCGAGCTAAATTGTCATTTTGTTGGTGGGAGGTGTTTAGTACGTGCACATCTTTGTAACACTATTATGGTGCATTCACATTTGATGTTGAGAGTCATTGTTGAATGAAAATCTAGGTGGCATCCTAGGTGGCATGCAATGTTAAAATAAGTGATAGTTTAATGTTAAGTGAATGTTAACTTTTAACATAAAAAAATTTCATTGTAACTAGGTTTAGGTCCTAAATGACTAACATGATGATGTTAGGGGACTCAACACGAGAATCCGCAACACCAAGTGTGAATGTGCCTTTACTACTACGCTTGGAAAATGGTCCACCCAAGGTCGCTCTAGTCTCTAGATGTATGCGTGTTTGTAACACCATTTCTCTTGGAAAATGGTCATCTAATCTCAAGACTATTTTCACCCTAGGGTATGTACTTCAACTTTGAAGTTCACTCTCCAAAGACTATGTCATGGTAGGAGACACACTCATAAGATTCGTAAACCGTTTTCTTGACACATTTTGAGTTATTCTAACACTTTGGAGATTTGATTTTCTTGTGTTGCAAGTTTGCAAAATCTCTCTTTTTTTTTCTTTTTTTTTTTTGTTTCTTTTTTCGCAAGAAAGCACACTATTCTCACAAGAAGAATGAAGAAATGAAAATTGAGAAAAAAAATGATGTAAATTCAATTTTATTGGGTCTCATGTCTATCTATGGAATAAGGTAGTTTGTTTTGTTTGGTTTGTCACACAAAAATCTCCCAAAGCAAAGCACCGTGCTTTGCGTGCCACTCTTGGTACCTTCAGAATGGTCTCAATGAGTAAGGGTGCACCAACTTGGTTCGAGACTCTATGGAGCTACAATGTGAAAGCTATTGATCATTCAACCATTTTCTCAATGAAAACTAAATTTTTTTGAAAATTGAAAACTTTATTGGAATTTGAGGGCATTCTCGGTGTTGTTGGAAAGACCTCAACAACTCAGATTTAATCAAGTTTATTTCACAATTTTCAGAGCTAAGGTGTGGAAGATATTGATTTTTGAGTGTATTTTGTTGCCAGAATTTCACATAAATTACAAAAATTAGGTTTGGAAGGAAAAATTAGTTGAGCTTTCAATGTATGTGCTCACATTGTTGAATTTAGAAATTTTCAATTCTGAAATTTTGAAAAATGAAAAATGTGTTCACACTTGAGCCAATGGAGCAAGCTACACTAGTGTTGACGATAATGGTCTCTTTGAAGTTCAATGATGCCAATTGCATGAAAGGTATCATCACAATCGAAGCTTTCCCAACATTTTGTGCCAACATCGGGGCATTATGGGCTTAATAACCAAGCCAGGTGAGTACGGGTGGGCCTCATGCTAGTTTGGTGAGAAACTACAAAACGTAACTTCCCGTTGTACCCGCAAGAGGACCCCTTGTGTTGGCCCAATATGAATGGAACCACTCACAAAATAGAACATCCGCCCACAAGGTTATTATGATATCTCATCATTCAGCCAAAGTGAACCAATAATAATGTAAATGAAATAGGCTCATGGCTACCCATTATGCTCGGTGTTGCTTGTTTTGCCTTACTATGCTTAGAGCATCTCCGGCTTAGAGCACCTCCACCAGTGCTCAGTACAGGAGTTCAGACAGTAAAATTGATTGTGAAAATGTCAAAATGTGCCGGTTTAGCTCAGGAAATTGATTTTTCTGCACCAAATTCACGCAGCTTGCTGTGGCTGGTAAAAGGTGCAACACAGTTGTACACCTCCAAAAACGAGTGTAATAATTTGGACCTGACTGCAGCTCAGTATTTCCGATTGGTCCAGGTGGTTTACAATTAGTAGTTCCCACGTGTAAGCAGTTCTAGTTACAGTTTTATTGGTGGGGTTGCCAAAGAAAAACAGCTAAACTTAGACATTTAATTTTATCATCCAGAGTAACATACTGAGCACCGGTAGAAATGCTCTTAGAGCTTCCCCAGTGCATGCACCAGCTCACTGCTAAGGATGTGACCCTGCATAAAATGCTCACATCCAAGTTTAGTTATTTACTTTTTAGTAATCTCACCCCTAAAACTAAACCTCGGACTGCAAATAGGTGGAGAGTACTGCTGCTGCTAAAAGCAAACCACCTCGAACAATCATTATGATTGGCCAATAGAAAACAGGGAACAACAATCAGCAGATCATAGATATGCAAGTGCACATCTTAGCTTTGCTGTGCCTTTTCATAGCCTCTGCAAGAAAAAGTTGGAGACTGTGAAAAAAATGCTGAGCCAAACCCATTTCTTGCTGAGCCAACCCAATATGTTTTGACTTTTCTTCATCCAATTCTAATGTGCAGGGTCAGGTACAGAGCAAAGGCTTCTTAACCAAGTAAGCTTCCCCGGCACAATGGGCAGCTCTGATCCCATAATGTAAGGGGCTGATAGGTAAGTAAAGGGGGTGGTTGGCGGGCAAGTGCAACAACAAAGACTGAAAGTAGTTGAATGGAAAAGGGACATTGTGATGTTTGTGATCTGTGGAGTGTACACACACAACCATAACACAATAATATCTATCTCTTTGGTGCCTCAAGAAAGGAAGCTATTGGAAAATGCACTTGATATATATCATATGTGAATTGATTGTCATGACAAGTTCAACATGACCTTACCTCGTCAACAAACGCAACTAAATGTTTGTATCCGATCAAAAAGATTTATATGACAAAGGTGATGATCTACCTAAGCAAACAATCCTTCAACATTTGTGAATGTTAATATTTTCTTCACCTCCCAAAAAAAAGGTGACAAAAAGGAAGGTGGAAAATCCTTCTTATTTGAAGATTATCATGGTTGGTTGATTGTGAATCTATTTCCTCCTCTCTCTATACACAAGTCAATCTTCACCCAAGTTATCTATGAAACCCATCTGCACAAATTCCGTGACTATCATTTTGGTGATTGAGCAACCTCTTCTTCTCACCACACATTCCTTTCCCAATAAGGACAACAACGGATCACAATCCACAACAACAACCAACCCCAACAAGAAGAGACAAGTTCTTTGACAAGTTTGTAGTCATATTGTTGGTGCCCCTTCTTCTTCCCCTACACTCCATTTCTCAATGTTGGCAATTTTTATTTGGTACAACTTTGTGTGCAACTTTTGGACCACCATCATAACTCCGTTAGTACTCCATATGTGATTGAAAGCTCTTGTGGGTAGATGGCTTCTTTTGACTCAAGTCAAGTACGGTGGGTTTGAAGTTGCCCAATCATCAACTACATTAAAAACGTTGAGGTTTGATGGAAAAAAAAAGGAGGGTGCGGGGGTTGGGTAGGAGGGCGTCGATTTCAAGTCTTATATTTCACAAGTTAGCTTGTACTTGGTTGTGTTTCCAAATGATGATGGGTCTTCTTGTAATAAGGGACCCATTGTGTTGGGGAGTCTCACAAGTTCTTGGCCGTTCTCAACCTTGTTGTTCATGGAGGGTGGTACCAAGTATGGACCTTGCTCACAAGGCGAGAACTTGTGATCTCCAAGCCCCTCCTCCATTCTCACACACACACACATAGTGTGAAGAAACATGGGTTATTAATGGAGTTGGTGGTATGATAGAAATATGATGGTAAATGTTAGATGTTGGGTCTTTCAATTGCTTAATAATTGGAAATTTGCCTTAATACTTGGAATGGTGAGTGACCCCATTAGGACAAGTGATGTTCTAGCACTCCACAAGGGCTGGACGGTGGGTGGACAAGACCATTGGGTTCCAGTTCCCTATGTAACTATGATGGTTACTACAATGGTTAGCGAAGTTTCAGCCTTTACTACCTACCTAATCACAACCCACTAGTCCTTACTTACCTATTAACCATCTACATGCATTTACTTGCCTAGTAACCACCTTTGTTCCTACCTTATGTACATACCAATGTTGTGCAAATATTTGTCTCTAAGAGAACATGTGGTCCCGGGTATTATATATTTTATAATTTGATTATCCATCAAAGTAAGTTTGTGATTTTTTTTTTATAAAAAATGTCAAACCTTCGAATACAATTCAATTTGTTTTCCTCAACTCTTGACAATTATTAAGTATAGGGTTTGAGGTTCTTTAAGTGAATGTAGTTCCAAGTATAAGCAAATCAATTAAATATTGGTCTTTAAATATTTTATTTTAATGTCTAAATTCACTATACAAATTTTCATTGATTGATATGATTATTAAGTTTTTATTTCAAATCTATAAATAAAAAAGAGGATCTTATTTTACTTGATTTTTCATTTTAAATTGTTATGATATTTCAATGTGTAGTGGTTTAAAGTTGGAAACGTGTTGATTAACATTAAAAACCAAAAAAAAAATCATAATTATATTTTTTCGAGTATGATCGTGAATGTATCTTACATTGCAAAGTCCATGTTTGATTGAATATATGGATTTTTAATATATAATATTTTTAGAGTTGGGAAGATTGCAATATAAGTTTTAATTTCTCATCCCTTTTTCATCTCATTTTTTTGGTAAATGTATCAAATACATTTGAATTGTATACAATAAAATTTAACTAATCCAATAAAACCTTATCATTGTGATTTCTATAAGAGTTCATTATTGTGTGATTTCACCTTCCTTGTACAATTATTGTTACATTTGAATGATGAATGTCATTAGTAAGATTTGACACATTTATTATCATTGTTAACTTCATCAATATTTTTTTTGTTCTTCAATATGTCACAATCAAATTATCAAAACCAAAATGATAAACCAAATTTATCTTAACCATTGCATTAATGTCCTAACAAACACATTATTTTGATTATCAAACCTAAAGCCCATCTTGATTTTACCATTGCGAAAATTTCCAAAAATATTGTCAATTTGACAATCAAATGTCACATAATTGATTAATTAAGAAAATTCACATACAAAAAAAACCCATTTAAAATTTATTTTTATTTTTGACAAAGGTTGACTACTAATTAACAAATTGATACAAACTTAATTGTTAGTTAGTTAAATTAATGCTCATTTGCACTTTCATGAAGTTGAGGAGGGCTGAGTAATCTACTTTTAGAATAGTGAAAAAGTTTTTATTACTCTCTCGCATTGAGTTGCCAACTTTCTCATGTGCACATACTATACAATCACTTGATTTATTTGTGAAAGAAGTAAACAAAACCCAACTCATTGAAAGGGGAAAAGAAAAACACAAAGGAAAAATTAAAATACCTATGTTTTTGTAGAACTTCCATACATGTATTAAATATTTATGAAAAATTTCTAAATTTTCACCAAAAATTTAGTTAATATTGAATTGGTCTTGGTACTATGGTAATTAATGGGCTCATATGACAAACCAAAGTGAACTAGCACCCACAAGCACACCATGTAAGATGGATAGTGTTGTGTGAGCAAGTAACAATTTTTCATTGTATTCTTGTCCCTACTAAGTTAACCATGATGGTTATTGGTTAGCCATGTGCTAGTCATCTCCATGCACCATAAAGCTACCTTAATAACCTATCTTGAAAACCCTCTTACTCCCCCCTTCACACTACCTAGATAACCTACCGAGGTAAGCGGGTCTTACTTATCATAGATAAGTATGTAGAGAATATAAGTGGTTCCTATTCTACGTACGTAGCTAAGGCACTTGGTGGCTAGTAGGTAGATAGATGCATGTGGGTGGTTAACACATAGTTACAATAACCATGGTTAGCTATTGGAGAGGAATACAAGAAAAAAGGGTGCTTCCTTTCCATATATCATCCATCCATCCATCCATCTTACATGGTGGGCCCCAAGTAGCGACCGTGCCTAGATCATTGGGCCATGTAATGCCCTAGTCAAGCATTAAACCCTAGACCTCAGGTTCCATCCTTAGTGCATAAGGTTGAACGGCCTTGTGGGTAATGCCCATGCCCCCCCCCCAACTCCTGCCATGGCATCATTACCCTACATGAATAATCCCACAAAAATAGGGGAATAAATAATACCTTGGCAGTTTCGACAATTAAATTATATTATTTGTAAAAATGTTGAAATTTTCAACAAAATATAATTTTTTAAAAAAAATTAAAAATTTCCCCCTCAAAAAGACATTTTTTTTGTGGTAAGGAAAATAAAAGACTCATCAATGTGCTCGACAAATTGTACCAAGCTAGGGTGAACTATATTTATCTAGTCATTTTTTATTACACAAACCCGACATGCATGATGCACAAAGGAAGCTATCCAATGGTTGCTTGCAATTGAAGTGTGAAGCTCACTACTATGTACAAGAAAGTTAGTTAATTAATGTGCTTTTTTCAATGAATATGTACCATGAGTAGAAGAAGCCCATTTACAAGTTACAAGGTACAAAGCTCATTTCCAAGTTACAAGGTACAAAAAGCCTTTTACATTACATTACAAGTTTACAAAAGGAACATGGTTGGTTCCAACAATTAATAATGTTTTTGGAGTATGTTACTCTTTTTCCAACCTATAGAGCACCACCCTAAGGTTTGGGGGGTTAAGTTAAGTTGCTTGCCACTTGTGGAATGATAAAATACTTAGGGCTCCATATAGGTGTTGTAGACCACCCTAAGGTTTGGGGGGTAAGTTATGTTTCTTGCCCATTTTGGTGTCATATTTCTGTGTACTATTTTTTTTAGGGTTTTCCCCATGTGGGACAAGTGGTTCCACTATTGGTTCTGCCAATTCCACTTGTAATGTGGATTGATAAGTGGGGGGGGGACACTGGACACAAGGGACCCCAAGGTGGAAGCTGAGGGAGTCCTGAATTTCCATAAAAAGCCCTAGTTTAAGCGCATCTCCAACGGTGGTGCTCAGTATGTAACTCTCGATAGTAAAATTAAATGTCTAAGTTTAGCTGTGTGTGTGTGTTTTTTTTGGCAACCCAACTAATAAAACTGAAATTGGGAAACCGCATATACATGGGGGACTACTAATAGCAAACCACCTGGACCAATCATGGTGATCGACAAATTGAGAAATACTGAGTCGCAGTCAGGTGCAATTTATTACACTCTTTTGCGCCTTTTACTAGGCACAGCACGCTGCACGAATTTGGTGCAGAAAAACCAATACATTTTGAGCAGCTAAACCGACACATTTTGACGTTTTCACAAGAAATTTTACTGTCTGGAGTCACATACTGAGCACCGGTGGAGATGCTCTAATGGGCTGTACATGGTGTAAAAATTGCCGTCGATATGGACCCCAAACAAAAAAAAAAAAAAAACAATTCTCATCATACCGATTATATACCCTCCGGGTATCAGAAGAAAGCAGGCTTTTTTTTGGAAAGATGAAACACCTTGCCTCTGTAGGCGTTACACGTTTCGAAAAGATTCGCACTATATGATGAAAACCAACCATGTTTTTTCGTGTATGTGGATAACCCATGTTCGGGTCGTGGCATGTCAAGAACAACCTAATAAAACCTTCGATAAATAAAATGTCATGGTGTATCTATCCGGATGCACCCTTACAACAGAGTGGAGGAAGAACCCGGGTGGCATTTCCAAAAAATGAAACACCCACCCACATTTTGTTTTCTTTCTGAAATGCCTTGCACATTGTCTTTTACACTTCTCTTTCCTAGTGATACCCACTGGGTCTCTTTCAGATACCCTCCGGGTATCAAAGGGAATAAGTAGAAACTTTTCTAAAAACTAAAATCTGGGTTTTTTCCATCATGAAATTCAATACCCACTTTAGTTTTAACTCAGGTTTAGGGTTTAGGGTTTTAGTAGGCTAAAAATCCTTAAACCAGAAAATTGCATTGCAGCTACCCATTTCTCAGTAAGGATATATACTTGAAAATATACATAATTTTGTGGGTTTGTTTGAGAATTTCATTAGTTTTGTAGGTTGATGATTTGTAGCTTTTGGTGTTGCTTGGATTTTTGCAGATGCAAAGCTGGAAGAGCATTGAACCTTCAGCAGCAAGAGAAGGAGGAGGAGGAGGAGAAGGAGGAGCATTGGAGGATTAGCAGTAAAGCTTTAAAGGTTTGGAATTGATGAGAAATTGTGTTGCATTTCCAGGAGAGCTTGTGTTTCATTCCTTCTCTTTCTGGAAATTTGTTTGGTTAACTCTTGTCAATGCCAGATGGTAGTCACACTGTATACCCATCACACTGAAGCAGCTATCTTATCTTCAATGTAACCAACATTCATTTCTGCTTAAGACTGGATGGCCAATCTGGGCAGCTTTTTGATGTGTAAGGTGTGACAATGAAACTGAGAGAAAGTCGTGATGTTTGTTATGAAGATTGAATGCCTGGAAAATGGAATTTATCTGCCTCAGTTTTTGGTGGATTGCATGATGCTCTCTATTTGTCAAAATGTGTGTTGGGAACAAATCCAATAATCCAAGAGCAGAAACTATGGCAGAATCTCGCTTCTTACCCTATCATATCTTAACAAACAATTCTTAAGTGCCTTTTGAATCACAGTTTGATGGGCAGGTCTTTGAAACCTTTGAGGGTGAAGCAATGGCTCAACATATAATTGATACATGGAGCAATTTTAACATCATTGCACTTGAATCTCCAGTTGCGGTTGAAAGGTTTTGTCTCTGTTTTGTCTCTGCAATTTTCCATCTTTGTTAACTAGTTGTGTTTCTGGGATGGTGGAGTCTCAGTACTAATCAATGGTCTTAAGTGAGAGACAGGGTTGTGGGTTGAGTCCAGTTGACAATGTCCAGTAACGGTGATATATGGTGGTGTACCTTTTGAACCCAATGACAAACAATGCCTCCAAGATTTCATGAGTTGTAATTGCTTCATCCTGGTTCAAAGTATATGTAGCTTCATGATCTGTTCTCATCTGGTTTGTTGTGTGTACAGGGTTGTCAGGGTGGGGTTCCATCAGATATGGGTTCAAGATCAGAGTTGTAATGCAAGAATCCAAGCTCAAAACACACAAGTAAAAAGAGCATTAAAATTTTGGTGTTTTTTGTTGGGCTTTCTTCGTTGGCATCAATTCCAATAGCCTTACAACACACAAGAAAATCTTCACACAAACCTTACACATTGTAAGAATTCTTCTGCTGCGTAAAATGCTTGGCAAATCTTCTGGCTGCCAAGGGACTTCCAAATACAAAGGAAAACAATTGCCCATTCTTTATGACATACTGTGAAAACATAGTTTAAAACCAGAACAACCTTCCATGAACCTCCAAGCACCCTCTCCTTTGGAATGGGTGGATTAGTCTTTTGTTTGTTTTCCTCTCTCTCTCTCTCTCCCTCCAAGTTCTTTTTCCTTTGCAAGGGAGGGTGGACAATTTTTTTGTTTCTGTTTATTTAATTTTGTGTTATACTGTTGTATTTTTTGTTTTGTTTTTTCCCTCTAACTTCTTTCCCTTTTGGATTTGGTGTCTTTTTTTGTAGGGTGCCATTTCCTCTATGCATTCTCCTTTGCTAAAATGGTCAAATCTTCCTCAACACTTCAACAATCCTCTGCTCGAAGATCTGTGCAAAGCATGTTGATTCATGCATACGTAAAATAATCTTTTCATATCATTTGATTTTGAACTATCTATTCGTTGTCCCACACCCATGAAAATCACAAACATCCCAACTAATGTTGCATATAACAAAATAGTCTATGGAAGATTGTTTTGGTTTTGCATATGATCAACACCAACAACCCAAGTGCTTATTTATCATTGGACTACAATCCACAATGTCCAACCAATAGACAACACTCCCAATTTCATACATAATCCAAGTTAATTTGTTTCTATTTTAGCAAAAAAGGCATAGCATGATGTTTGTGCAATGCATTGTGGACACATCCAATCTACAAAGGCAATTTTTTCTTAAAAATGACATTAAAAAAACCCTAATGCCATAATACCTTACTAGAACATTTGTCACAAATCAACATGGTAGCTACACCTTTCATTTGTAGCAATTCTTGACATGTTGTACTAGACATAACCTCCCACATATGTTCACCCATTTGACATCATGAAACCTCATGGTCCTTTGATCACCATGGCATGATAAAAACCGAAGACCCCATGATGAGTATGTCATGAATAGCAGCTCCATGATCAAACTCATGATGATTATTGAATTCATGCAAAAAGCATCCCAACTAGTAGTTAGTCCCTTAGCTTGTTTCAATGTGAAGAAGATGGGCTAGTGCTTGCAATATGAAGCTTTCACAATGAAAATTGTTATCTCAAAATTAAGTTACAACTTGAATAGTAGAACCTTTCTATGAAGTTTTTGTAAATCTAATATAGAAAACCCAAAGGCTTGAACTTGAAGATGCAAAAATTAAATAAACGTACAAGGAGAGTGGAAACTTTTTAGGAGGTTTTGGAGACCTTGTTTGTCCAAGGTTTACATTCCTTTCCCAAAATTTTATTTTGGGTTTTTGTAGCTTAAGCCATTAGGAATATCGGAATAGTCCGCACTAGTGTACTTGGGTGTACTACTAGGTATGCACGCACATAGGGACACAAGAGGAACACAAGAGGAACGGAAAAGGAAAGGTTTGAGCATTCTCAACAATACTATAATGGTATCAAGAACTCCACAAATTGTGTTTTGAAAGTTTGCATTAAATTCATTCACGATTGAACAAGTTATCAATCACAAAGTCACATGTGCAACCATTTCCCTTGTGAGAATAATGGCTGATTTTAAGCATGTAGAAAAGGTCAAAGATTTGAGTTTTGTACAACATCAAGTGTTGGGGGCTCATAGGTACAATTCTCCCGTAATATGTCACCAAAATGTTGCAGGGATCCCCAAATTCCAAATTTGACGAAGTCCTCTTGTGGATGATCACCA
Organism: Sphagnum contortum; assembly: GCA_963920785.1. Classification (NCBI taxonomy): domain Eukaryota; kingdom Viridiplantae; phylum Streptophyta; class Sphagnopsida; order Sphagnales; family Sphagnaceae; genus Sphagnum; species Sphagnum contortum. The sequence continues at coordinate 12,977,902 of OY987278.1, forward strand.
GTTCACGAACCCACAAAATTGAAAAAAAAAAAACCCTGGTGCTAAGCCATCTTTTTTTTAAAAACAGGTTTCTGTTTAGAATTTGCCAGTTGAAACAGTCAGATGCATTTGCAAACGACCCAAAAGAATCGACAAAAAAGAGAGTAATGGATTCGACTCAGAGAGAATTCAAATTCTTGGGTATGCAGTACATCTCACAGACAAGTTTTGCAAACAGATAGAAGAAAGAAAAATAATATTAAAAAAAAAAAACGAACATCAATTGTAGAATGTTGATTGAACAGCAACACAATCCCCATCATCTCCTCTCACAGGTATAATGAGATATCCAAAGACAAACTTCACAAGAGTTTGTGAAACTTCACCTGCAGTCATCATCAAATTGCCAGTTCTTGGGTCACTGATTCTTGAGAACAAGGATTCTTGAGAGGAAGGATTCCGTTTTGCCATGTTCAAGCTTCATCAGCAGACAAGATGTAAAAAATCTGAACAACTACATCCAGCTCTCTTTTGTATATCCAAATGATGCTCTCAATGTTCACAACAAAACTTTGGAATGCCTTTGGTGCAAAAGTTAGGACCCAGCACCTCTTTGAGGTACCAAAGTTGGGAGAGAATGTTTGCCACTGCAATCAATTCAGCAAGAATGTCCTGGTTTGCACAACATGAAATCAAAAACCTTCTCACCCTAAAACAGTCATCATTGCGAATGAACTTACAAACAATTCATGATCATCAATAGAGCTACCTTTCAGCTTCAGGGCAGAACTTGCTCAAGGGTGCCACATGCTCAAAACATCATACTGGAGAAAAGACAAGCAGCAGAAACCACAAAAGAATCATCTGGCAAAAACCTGAAAATGTTGAAGGCAAACCTGAACAAACCCTAAGTATCTCTGACAGAGAGAGACAGTGATGTTCCTTCTCAGATTGAGAAAGAAAGCAGGATAAACCACGAAAGAATCATCTGGGAAAAACATGAAGAAAATTTCATCCTGCAGGCAAACCCAAAGCAAGCCTGAACTCTGAGAGAGAGAAATGTTCCTTATCAGATTGAGAACGACAGCAGCAAAACTCATGAAAGAATCATCTGGCAAAAACATGAAAGAAAATTGTCTGACAGGCAAACCCAAAGTCTGAGAACGAGAGAGAGAGGGACACACATAAGTACACATGCACACAGAGTGATGTTCCTTCTTGGATACAGATTGACAACATGTGCACAAGAATCACACGAGCTTGTAATATTAGGGTTCATCAAAATATCAAGCGAACACGAGAACACCCATCGCTTGTCAAAAAAAAAGCTTGAAGTGGTACCTATCAAAGCAGCTAGAGTGTAACTAGAAAAGAGGAGCAACAGCAGCAGCAGAAGAAGAAAACTTCATGTACACGAGAACTTTTTACTCGGAGGGTTTGAGATTCTTGAGCTGGTTGCTGATGCGTTCCAGGGACACCAGCATCGCAGTGACACGATACAGTACCCAGTAGAGGAGGAGAGCACCCAGGACCAGAATCCCATTGCGCTGGCTCTTGAAGACGGATTTGGAGTGACGATCTTGTTCCGCCACGCTGCAAGTCGGACCTTTGCACTCCGGCAAGTGTTCGTACTTCCAGTAGATCTCCAGCAGCAAGAAAAGCGCAAACGGAACGACGGCCAGTAGCGGCTGTAGACTGGTTCTCGCAACGGTGATCAATCCCTTTCGTAAACCTTGTGTTCCTGGAAGAGTGAGGAGAATGAGAATGATCGCCTCTGCCGCTGTCACTGCACCCAAAGCTGCCCACTCCAACGCCATCGAAAAAGACCGAAAAACCCCGCTGTCTTTCTTCTCTGCAATCAAATCGCTCGCTCGCTCGCTCGCTCGATGAAACTACTCTCCTCGCAAAACAGCCTCGCAAAACTTTACATACACACACACAAAACCCAAATCCCGCAACACCCAAATCGTAGCAGAGACAAAACCGGCGACAAAACACAACTGCAGCACCTCTGCTCACAACTAGGTATCCCTTCCACGAGCGCCAAACCCTAGAAAACCCAAATGTTTGTGCAACGACTCTTCTTCACTCCCCAAGCTTCTGTTCCCGTCTGCTGCTGTTTCTGACGATTGCTAGAAGATGAAGGCTATGGGTTTTTGAGAGAGAGAGAGAGATAGAGGCTAGACCGAGAGGAAAGGAGATCAGTAGTGCAGGAGGCAGACAAGTGGGAACGAGGGAACTGGGCATCTGGCAAGATGCTGCTACGTAAAGGAGGATCGTTACGTGGCCCGCAAATCACGCGGGAAAAAAGGTTCTCGAAGAAGAGGGTGATCAAGAAGCTGCGAAGAAATGTTTTGAAGAAAACTCCATCCTTGCAGAAACCCATTGCTACTTCTGTGTGTGTGTGTATGTGTGTCTCTCCCTCTCACTGCATGGGACTCTGAATCATTTGCATTCTGTTGTCACAACTTACAACAACTTGGATTCTTCTTCTTTGAATTTCATATATGATCCCAGTTTTGTAACTAGCTTCTGCAATCCAATAGATAGTTCTAAGGGTTTTTCCTGCTGCGTGCATCATCCCTCAGATTGTGCTGGAGCTGTGATTGTGGACAACTAGTCATGTGTGATGGTGTGCAGCGCAGTGGGTTCATCATGCATTGATTTTAGATCTTTGCAGAGTTGATGGAAGACCCATGAGTGTAATCATCATTGCATATGCCCTGAGGATTGTCTTCATCCAGTTGTCATTCTAGCTAATCATTGTGCCTTTATGATCAAAGGAAGGAGAATAGCAGAGTCCATAGCAGAATAAATTATCTGGTTATTGCTGGAAAGTGCGCAAATCAACAAGGAAGAAGAGTTGGCAGTGATGGTGTTGCACATTGATGCAACATCATGCTTCATAACAGACAGATCTATCACTCTCTTGTTGTTCTTCTTCTTCACCACTGTGCACTTTTTTTTAACCCCTGAGAAATAAAATTTCCTGATCCTTCTTGTGGGGTTGTAGCAATCTCACAAATGTAGTGCCTCTCCTCATCCCAGACACACTATATGTAAGTCGCACTACCAGAGAGCTCTAAATTTCTCATCACTTCAGATACAAGCTTCCTGCTGCTGGCACTGCTGATTTTCTGAAAAAGGTAGAGGAAGAAGAAGAAGAAAAGCTTAACAAAAAGAAGGAATTGTCCACAGAAGAATCATGCTGCAATGAAATCAATCTCTTTTGGTGAGAGTTGCAATAAATTTATTGGTCAAAGAATTTGGTAGAAACAATTGGGTACTGCTGTACTCACATGTTGAGAAAGTTGCTTGAAAGGTTCTTGAGGGAGGTGCTGATCCACCACCCACAAGAATGGTTGTTGCGGTGATGAGACTTGCTTGATGTGAGACATCTTAGAATGTTGGAAGCATTTTCAAAGCATTTTGATCACTGCTACTGAATGTTGGAAGCATTTTGCTTGCTGCTACTGAAGAATGCTGGAAGCATTTCAATTGCTACTAGACTGATATCTAATCCGCTGAAGCTGCTGATCTGGTCCGTGTACATCCTGCCGGTGGTGGTCTCGATGTTCATACCAAATCAGGAATGGTAAGATCTGGATCTCCTTCCAGCTACTGTGACAGCAAGTGCAATCTCTTGAAGTCAATCAGCTTGCTGTCCTACTAAATTTTGGAGTCAACGGTGATGGTGATCAGCATCAAGCTCAGATGTTGCCAGGGAGTTGGTAAAAGAGAGCGAAATGTCCAGCAGCTCCGCAATTTGATGATGGATAGCTCCTGTGAGCTTGTCACTCCCTTGCCAGCCTCCCACCTCATTGATTCCATCTTGGCAAGTGTCTTCATTTGTCATGACCTGTGTGAGCAAGAGCCATCATCATCAGTGCAAGAAGAGTAGCAAGAGGGACAAAATACATAGATCCTGAAAAGATTTTTGCACTAGATTCCAAAGAATTGAACAATGTGTTACAGCAATTACCGCGCTCATATAGGTGAGGGCATCAGTCTTCTCAGGAGAGCGGAGATTCATTTCTGCCACCAAGAACATGGTGGCATTGAGACGATCCAGGGAGTCTCTTTCCAGATCAATGCACTGTTCCAGAGCCATGTTACCATCCTGCCGTGATTGCATCTGCAAGGCCAAGGTGAGCGACTCGTTCACCGCTTGTGCTGACGCATTTATGGCAAGGATCGTCCATTGCTGAAGGTCGCCTTTCTCTGCGTCCGGAATCGCTGCAAATGTCTTGTAGCAGGTATCAGGATACCTGCACAGAACATGATTCCACCCACAAGAGACGGAGATCTGAGCGAGACAAAAGGTTTCGGGGAGAGAGAGAGAGATATATATATATATATTTAGGTTTAGGTTTAGGATCCCACAGTTCTTAGCAGATGCATGAGATGGGTTGCTGCTAGATCTAGTGAGTTGTGCAATGGGTGCTAGATCCAGTGAGTTGTGGGAATGTCACACAGCAACAGCAGCAAGATCAAGCACTTACGCAGTTACATCACAAAAATCCTCCAGGGACAAAGCAGCCACTGCTACCGCTGGGGGATACGCGTGTAGTTCTGGCTCTGTTGGTGCATCTGGAGCTGCGCTTGGTGCATAGGCCTCATCTCTTGTCGCATCTTCTGCTGCCGTGCTTGATTCATATTCCTCCTCATCAGTCGGCAGCTCTTCTTGACTTTGGTCGTATGGCTGCTGCTCCTGCTGCTCCTCCTCACTTGGCGCATCTGTCTCGCTTGGTGCAGGAGAGCTAGCTGCCAGAGCAGGATCACTCTGGTTGTCCATCGAGCTTTGATCCGTCAACTCTTGATCCTCATTCGTGGAATCGTCGTGCCTCGGCCGTCCTCCCCCTACTCCTCGCAACACACCCAAAACAATCGCACCTGCTACGAGTAACAACACAACACAGAGAACAACTGAACGGCATTTGCCAGCTTTCCTCTGCGCCCTGAAGTTAAGGGGCATGTCGAACTCGGAGTGAGCGCTTGACTCCACCTTGGAGTAGGAGGACGATGCTGGTGATCCCCATGACCCAAGCTGGATTCCTCCAGCTTGTCCTTGCGGAGGAGAATCGAATCTGCCCATAAGATTCAAACCCAAAACTCTTCTTGTCCCAGATCCACCGATCTTTGTTCTCCTACAACCCAAGAGCGTGGATTCACGCTGCTATGCTGATTGCTATTGCTGTAAAAATCCTGCAGCCACCAAAGAGCTTGGATTCTGGTTGAGATTGCTTCTAGATCCAGCAGTAGAGGGATTTGTGCAAAGTTTTGCTTGTAGAGAGAGAGAGAGAGAGAGAGAGAACAGATTGCAGAGCAACAAAGAGAAATCCAAGAATGAAAACAAAAAGAACCGTTGAACAAAATCAAATCAAACCTTTGGTTTTCTGAATCCTGCAAAATGCAACAGCAGCAGCAACAACATGAATCTGGAATTGGTGACTACTATTTTTTGTGCACTAGAAGAAGAAGAAGAACAACAACAACAACTAGAACTAGTACTACTATTACTGTGGGTGTGTGACCACTCCTCAACTGGTTTGCATGGCAGCAGCAGCAGCTACAGCTACAGCTTTGCAATTATTAGAAATGCAGCTGGCAGATGGATGAAGGCAGCAGGATTCCTTCATTCCTTCCTTCCAGAAATACATGTAACATGTCATAAACTTGGTTCCAATCCTGGAAAAAACCAAAACACCAAAACCAAAAACAACCATCTCATCTTTCCTCCAACTAACTCCTCCTCCAAAGTTCATTCCCTCCACTGACTGACTTAACTTCTTCACTCATTGTCTCATGTCTGCAGCAACTGGGGTTCTTTTTTCTTTTTTTAGTCTCCCCAGTTTAATTAGCTATTTTGTATGACAATATAGATTTCTCCAACAAAATCCCTTCCTTCCTTCCTTCCTTCCTTCTTTCCATCCTTCCAAGTTCTGTCTATCTGTTGCCTCCCCTTGGCACTATGTCCCAAGAGCATACAGCAATTCACCGGGCAGGGCAGCAAGAAATTAGCCTCACTTGCTCACTACCACTCTTGCTTGATATACCAGCTGAAGTGCGCGCCCCTTTCACTCATTCCTCACATTCTTACACACTCCTGAGCTTTGAGTATACATCTGAACACCAACTCCTAACTACTTGCACATCCCCAAGACACATTGTTGGGTTAAGCCGAAGTCATCTGGCCTTTTTCAGAATTGGGTTAAGCTTGAAGTCATCTGGCTTTTCTTCAGAATTGGGTTAAGCTGAATTCATCTGGCCTTTTTTAGAATTGGGTTAAGCTTGAAGTCATCTGGCCTTTTTTCAGAATTGAGTTAACACTCAAGTCAAATGAGCTAAAGATGAACTAGAGACAAGTCTTAGTTTAATGCAAACTCTCTTTGCATGAGCTAATTCCCATGGCAACAACACTCAAATGTTGCCCCCCCACATCACATTTTTGTTCGGTCCACAACTTGGGTGTTGTTCCCAGGATGACTTAGTGTTGTTCTGAAACATCCCACTAAGTAAGTGTTATCTCTTGGGATGCCGCCTTATGAAGGAATTAGCCTCACTCATTACCCTAAACCCTAAACCCAAGCCAGAGATGGTAATGAGGCTGCCTTGCCCTGCCCTTCCCTGCCCGGAAAATTGCTGTATCCCTTGGGACATAATGCCTAGGGTTGCCCAAAGCAACAGAACATGGATGTGAATTGCCTAAAACAACAGAACATGGATGGATGTGAATTGCCCAAAACAAGACTGTGCAAATGAGATCCAATGAACTTGTAACCGCAATTTGAACTTTTCTGTTGTCTATCTTGTCTGTTCATCCTTTTCCAAAATTTTAAAAAACAGGGAGGGAAAAAAAAAAAAAAAAAAAAAAAAGGAAAAAAAAAACTTATTATTATTATTATTTTGGTTGGCAAATTTTAATTTTTCTTCCGTTACATGATTTGAAGAAATTATCATTCATGAATGAATCATGATGTCCTTATCAATGCATCAAACAAATACTTACATAAATAAAATAGATTTAAATAATAATAATAATAATAGTAATAATAATAAGAATAATAAATGATTGATGGGTTGGTTGATTGATTGATGGATTTGTTTTTTCAATTAATTGAAAAGTTTTAAAATGAGAAGAAGAACAAGTTTTGATGATTTGTTTTGCAATCTGCTCCAACAAACAAATCCTTTTGACTCATCAATCAGCACTGATGAAAAGAGAATGAATGAATGAATGAATGAATGAATGAATGAATGAATGCATGAATGAATGAATGAATGAATGAAATGAATCATCAATTAGAGCGCTAGTAGAACCCACCCACCTACTGGATTTTCGACTTCAATCGAAAACTAGCTCACAACTAAGGTCACAAGTTATGAATCACAATTGCATGTTTGAACAACATTGTGGTGCTCTCCTATAGTTGGGTTTCCAAAACTTTTGGCAATGTGGGGCAATAAATCAATTTGCATCTCATTTCCGTGCAATTGAATTTGAATTCAATGCATTTTGAATTCCACTCAATGCACTTGAATTCAGTTTCAGAATAGACCTACCAAGATGCTCTTCCGTGTAAACCTTGGTTGGGTCACATGAGTCCTGATTATTGGCTGAATTTTTGCCTAGTAAATTCAAGCATTAGTCTCCTTCGAATTTCTACATTCCAAGAATTGTTGTGGGACCTCCACAAATTATGGAGTACTTCTGTACACATAACACTCATGATACTTGCACTAGACTGACTCTCAAGTCAAATCACTCACCTCTAAGCATCGTGCAGCAGAGCCCATTTGCTATTTTTTCCTCAGGAAGAGCTGGTTTGTATCCATTCCTCATGTTGCAACTTTTCCTTCATAAACAAAAACATACAGCTGCCAACTTACTATCCAGTTATCACCCAAGGAAACAGATATGACACAATATGCCCACATGGCCATGAAGAAACTGACATCAACAAGTGAGTTTGAGAACACTGCAAAATCAAAAGAGTATTTCATTAGAGGTTTTGGAAACACCCAAATGGAAACAAAGATATACAATTGAATTCAGAGAGTATATGATGTTGTACTCTCATGGCAATGCCTAAGCTCCATTGTTGTGGGACTTTCACATTGCCCGCTTGGTCCCTAAAACATCCAGCTGTGGGAAAAGATGCAGCTGCAGGAATCACAACTTGCACAAGTCAATCCTGGGGACTAGTATGCATGCTGAACACTGAAGGCCAGCATCAACAATGTAACCAAGCAAACATAGATGTGTCAAGCTTGACCACTAACCTTTGCCTTCTGAAGCTTCACACCCAATCTCAGCATTCTCTTTCTGAAATGTGCAAACACTTGTGTCAGGCCTATCCCAGCCAGGAGCTCTATCCCAGCAAGAATCTTGCCACAAAGCTTCTTGCTGGGATAGGGCTCCTCCTCCTCTTCCTCTTGCCCATCTTCCAGATGCTCAAATCCCTCTCTGTGCCTGCACCTTCAAACCTGCAAGCTCCTCTCTCATGTGCATTTTGACCTGACACCTCCCAAAGAATAAAAAAAACCCCTTGCTAGCAGAGCAGCTCACAACACCCAACATCCCTCCAGAGAGCTTGTATTTGAGTAAGACTCCATGCACTCTCACTCTTTGATAAGAAAGACACAGAAGGTTTCAGCAACATGTTTCCTGACACCAAATTTGCAGATGAACACAATCAATCAAACTGAGAATCAAAGATGGAGGAGGAAAAACCTGAAAACAAACAAAAACATATCTTTCATAAGAAGAGAGAGATCTCCATCCTCACGATGAAGAAAAAACAGCAAGGTTAACACTTCCTCAGGAAGTCATAGAAAGAACCACACAAGGAAAGACAGAACAAACAAAAAACAAAAAACATACACTGGTATGAACGAAAGTGCCAGTCTCACACCTGTTCAGGGACCATCAACAGTAGTATGTATGATAGTGACTTAACTACCACAACTTCCCCCCTGACTTCATCAGCTCCCTATAGTGGGTAATGGCCAGTGACAAGCACCAACCTGTGAACTGAGTTTCTGCTTTCAATTCTGGAAGCAACGGGAAGATTCAGCCAGCCACAACGACAAGGACAAGACAAAAAACAGACTGACAGAAAGGGAAAAGAAAAACCAAAGGAAAGGACAACAGGGAAAGACTATGAACAAGTGGGCTTTCAAGAACTCCCCACTTACAAGACCTGAAGCAAAATCATTTTGAAAATGCCATAAGCGGAAATTCCAAAAAGGAATTTTTCCTTAACAAGCAACCCTGTAGTTCTCTTTAGAAGAATTTTTAAAGGGTAGCCTTTGACCTTCAGAAAGACAATAAGACTGACCATCTGAAAGAGAAAAAGCTTCTTACAACTGACAAACAAAACCACATAAACCATCATCAAAATGTCCAGGAGCTTTTCTGCAGATTATCCCCTGCTGTTACCAAATTCTGCAGGACACTCAGAGCTCAAACCTAGGTCAAACCCAGATATTTTGTAATCAAACATCGAATTGTTGATTGACAGTCATTCTACTCCAATGTTGAGGTTTGGAATGCAAATTGAGCAGCACTGTGTAGTTGACAATCTGAAGTTTCTCGATCTCTGGGCACTATCATGATGAGCACTCTCCCTTTATCATGCCACTTCTTGCCATCAACTTCCCACTCTTACACATCCCACACAACCCTCCATGACAAATCATTATTCTCTTCCTTGCTGCTCTCAGGTTTCACAACACCAATTTGAGAAAAAAATTCAAAGCTTCCCTGCTGAGCCCCCTGAGATCCAAGTCATGCTTGGTGTCTGCAGTCCATGACAAATCATTATTCTCCTGCTGCTGCTCTCAGGTGTCAAAACACTGAATTGAGAAAAACAAGTCTGAAGCTTCCTCCTCCACCCTGTTCAGAGATACTCCTGTAAAATCCATTGCATATTTCTGTTAATCCAGCATCTGTTTCCTTTGTATTGGCAGCTGAACTGCTGGGTGGAAAATTCAATTACATCAGTGTACCTCCTTATGAGTCATGGATTTTACAGCACTCATGAAGCTGCTCCTTTCGTCACCTCTGCTCAGAGAGCACACTTGTATTGTAAGTAGAAGCATCAGGTCTGGTCTGCGTCTCACATGTTTCTCTGTTCCTTGTAATGCCCCCTGTTTCACTGACAAGCATCTTGTGAGATTTTTGTCTATGTGACAAGATGTCTCGCACAGGTGGTTGAGTACCAAAGAAAATCCACCCAGTTTTCAGAGGTTCAGGAGGAAGCTAGACATCTGTGGTGTGCTGGTCAAGCTACAAGCTCTTCACAGCTTTTATACTACACCCATTGCTTTCTCTGCCCTGATGCATACAAGGCATCAAGGTGAGGAGGTTCCAGATAAAGCTTTTGGTGAGCACCTTACAGTCTTCAAGAGAGAGAACAGAAGGAAACGTGGGTTTTGGAAGGACGAATCTGCAAGAACAGGGAGCCCCACAATCCCACAAGTCAGTACCTAAAAGATTTTCAAACCATCCAATTCAAAGTTGTTCTTGCTTTGGTTTGGGGATGAGATTGCACCCACCTTCTTCAATTGAATGACACTGGACTGATGAGAGTCCAGAGAGCTCCTGGACTGCCCAAATTCTTCTGAGTCCACTGTTGTAGACTAATGGACAACAGTCACATTGCCAGTAGCTCTTCAATGTGTAGTAGCAGTGGGGGACTTCCACCCCACTTGAAACTGTAAGTGCTCGCCAACTGGAAAGGAAAATAAGTTATGAGTAGGTTCCTAAGATTGATCCATAAGATTGGGTGTAGTCACCTGCTCATCATCCAAGCAGATGTTTTGATGATGACAGTGAAACTGTATCCAGTAACAGCAAAGATTTTTCCTTCCCATGTTACACCTCAATTTAGCTATTGATACAAAGGGCATCAGAGGGGACAGATGACACAGAAAGAGAGAGACATGGTACAGGAATGGAAACTTGAACTGCCTGGCCAATCATCTGGGGGTGAGACTCCTTGTTTCAACAGAGCAGAAAAACAATCCAACAAAACTCTCACTTTTGTACTGTGCAAAACATGACCCATTTAGGACACCAGCTTGAGGACATACAGCTGCAACATGTTGCATTTTGCATGCACTACCCCAGAACAAAGAAACTTCAAACAACCAAGGTTCAGAGAAACAGACCTTTCAACTGATTCAAAACATAGAAGCTTCACAATCAATGCAGATCAATAACACAGTTCTGAGATGTGAAAGTAACCTTTTTTTTTATTTTCATCCCGGCCATGGCAGCTGGGGCTTGTACAAAACTTCCAGAGAAAAGAAGAAGAACCCACAAGCCTCTCCTTGGCCTGCCAGTCACTGAACTGGAGCCCCCAAGTGACTGCTATTTTGTGATGTATGAAAGAAGGGTGCTGGCATCCCATGAAGGGTCTTTGTCTCAATCTCACGAAAGATCATGACTACCCACCAAACTGTGGCATTGTATTTTTACACAAAAACATCATATCTGAAGAGAGAGAGCACACATCAGACTACTCAGTTCTGAGTGATGATGATGATGACCTGCTTGCTTCGTGCTGCCACCACCCAAAGGATAAATGCCCCCTAAAATAAGAAAAGTCCGCACTTAAATATCCTCCAACCCAGGGATTCGGGAATATGAAACCTTGTGAACCTGATGAAGATCTTTAGAACTCTAGCAGCCCAGAACTTGACCAGCATAGTTTCATCCTCCCCTCCTGATCCTAGCATTCCTGTCTATGTGCATCCTTGTACCCCCCAAAATTGGAAAAGGACTTGCCTTCCCTGTCCATTCCCTCAATCTGGATTTTTTTTTTCTCTTTCAGCCTGTAAGTGAGCTAACTGTGAATGAAATTGGCTGTACACTCAGCTGACAATCAAAGGATTCTCTAACACTTGTTCCTGAAATTACCCCAAGGAAAAGAAAACAAAAAACACCGGAGATGATTGCTTTTCCGACCCTGATATGACCTACCAGCTTCAGCAGTCTGGAACAAACTGCTGGAAAATCAGTCCCCCCTTGTCAAACAGGAAGGGGAAATAGAGTAGCTAGCTAGCTGGCAGTATCCTCCACCATCCCACCTCCTGATGTCTCAGTCACCAACTCTTGGACACTGTCTGTCTGTTTTGTTCCTGATTTTGCTGCTGGTTCCATGAAATCTTGATTTGCACTTTTTGATCCACTCCCATCTGGTGAAGACCTCAACTGGGTCTTCTTCACCTTAGGGCTGCTGCTATCAGACACATCACTTTCACCAACACTTGAAGCAGAGCATGATCTTACACCACCATCAGCTGCTGGCTCAGCTGCCTTAGTAACCACACTGTCTGTTTTTTCAACTGTTGCTGTCTCAATTGATTGCTCCTGCTGCTTTAGCTGATCAAAAGCTTCCTTGGCAAGGAGTAGCTCATTCTCATTGCCCAGGCTATGCACACGTCCCTGTAGGTCCCACACATTCCGTACACAGTCCCTGAAGCCTCTGAGATACACTTCCCAAGAGTCTAGAGATACACTTCCCAAGAGCTCTAGACCCTCTCTGAACACGATTTTCCTACCACATCCCCAACTCTTCTGACCACAGTAATTTTCCAAAGTTTAGAATGCATCCTCTCACACAATCCACTCTACTGCCATCACAGTTATTGATCATGTTTTCTCTGGATGAATTTATGAGCAAAGTGTTCTTCTAAACAACATACCTGCTGATGCTGCTCACGGGGCTGCTGCTGCTGGGCCTGTTGTCGGGCTCGTTTGTCTTGCAGCGCCCGCTGCCGGTTTTCATAGAATTGGAAGTCATCCAGGATAGATGTTTTGGAAGAAAAACTCTTGAATATATTAAGCATGCCAATTGCCTGTTCAAACTTAACCTGTGAACAAAATCCAGACCACTCACTATTTGAAACACTGAACAATGTTGTTGCCCTTCAAAACAAGCACAACAACAAACTGGCAGTCCATTCATTGACCCATTTCAAACATAAAAGGATTGACCCAATTGTCTCAGGTGAAAAAATGTCAGACTGCCATTTGTCTGAGGATGCATATATATCTATGCTCTGCTGCAGTACAAAACCCATGATGGATCATGCAGCAGGCAAGAATGTACAACTTGCCCACCACTGCTGACAAGTCTCTATGTTAGCCAAATAGAGATGGATTGATTACCTCCTGCGTGTCTCTACTATTTGTCACAGGCTTGTTGTCATTGTTCTCAAGAATGATGTGGCGGAACTGGCAATTTGGAATGTCCTTAATGATGTGCCACTTGACTGTGAAGCGTCCATTCCACTTGTCTTGCTGCCAGTACTCTACACTTTTTCCGAAATCAACAGGGCCAACCATCTCAGCTACACCACAGAACTGCCCACTTGCATTGACCTGAAAAAGGACAGAAAACCGTCTGAAAGTAGTAGTATGCACTACTGTCTGCAAAATAGGGCAGCAGCATAAACATGTTTGCAACTGCTCATGTTTTTCAGAGGTCGCACCTGAGTTGCACACCCAATCGACATCATGCTGATGGAATTGGATTCAACACAATATAGTAAAAACTCAAAGATGGAATGGAGGATTGCTGAAGGGCTTACCGAAAAGAAGAGAAACACAGGGCAGCTTCCCTGCTTGCCACCAGCCTTGCTCTGAGATTCCAGGAATGCAGCATCCAATCTTTTATTCCCGGCAGGAGTGCTTGCCCACACATTGTACTTGATGCTCTTATGCACATCATCCTCACTGTAAGACTTGATTACAAAGAACCTTGCATGCTCATACTTGGTGACAAAATCAGGTCGATTGTATTGTTCTCTGTTTACAAGGGCACTTAGAGCCTCACAGTTTCCTGGTGAGGTTGTCACTCCCTGTCCTCTGGTATGCCTCAATATTCCTGGTGATGCTAGCCTCTGGTTCCTCAACCTCGTGGTCCGAGGCCCCCTGTTTTGCTCATTAAGAAAATCAAGTGCACCATTGTTACTGTGATTGGGAGATCCACCGCCTCTTCCTCTGTGCTTTCCCTTGTCCATGCTAATCCAGCCACCACGACCATTCGGTCTTGCTTCCAATCCGTTGCCTCCTCCACTGCCACGTCCTGCTCTTCCAGCACCAGTAGGACCATTGATAATGCCTGCAAGTGGTGGATAACCCCTTGCAAGTGCCCCTGGTCCAGGACTGGATAATGGCAATGCTGACTGAGCCCACTGCTGCGGTGGTAGGGTATGCATCTGCATCCAATCCATATCATCATCCCCATCATGGAGAAAGCATTTAGGAATGATATGCAGTCCCAAACTACAATTGTTTCCCAGCAGCAGCAAAAAGTATTCTTTTCAACTGTGTCATGGAACTGCAAACTACAGATTTTTCATTTCATGCACAAAACCTTAAACTGAGCTAGAATCTGATGCTTCCATCAAGTCCAATGATGATGGCATTCAGCTTGTTGGCATTATTGTGCCAGAGTCTTTAAAGATGACAAGAGCAATGCACACCTACCTGCAAGGGACCAATGGGTGTCACTGGCTGCACAGGGATGCCTGATGCAGATAATTGTTGCGATGCAATGGAATGCAATCCTGCTGCAATCTGAGGTCTTTGAAGGCCCTCTGTGATTTTGGTTACTTCAGCCCATGAAGGAGCACTGGCTCTCAAGCCCTCAAAACGCACATCTTGAGGACCGGGAGTATGTATTGCAACTGGTAAAACACCTCTTGAGTATGGACCGTGACAAGGAATCAGTGTGACACTTGAGAATCCAGGCCTTGGACTGCCAACATTCCCGTTTGCTAAAAGTCCAGTTGACCCAGTGACTCCTAGAGGAGAGTTTGGCTCCCCTACTCCTCCTGGTGTTGGAAGTTCCCCTACCCCTGCAATTGCTGGAGGTGAAGGCAAGTACTGACCAGCTGGAGATACAGGCTGCTGCCGATACATGTGATTTGGGTACTGGTAGGCCTGAGGACCATAGAGCTGACCATCAGCTCCAATTGTAGGTCCAGCCATCCCAGGAGAGTATGGACTGTAAGGTTGCTGGGACGGATAGCCAAACCCAGTAGATTGAAGGAAGACTGACCCATTGTCACTGTAAACACCCTGCATCATCATGAAACAGGAAAAACCACAAAACTGGTAAACCGTATCTTGTGAATGACAGAAACCAAAAGTACATGGGAATTGATGACAATCTACAAACAACAACAGCCATCTCCATCACTCTGAAGCCAGACCCAAACAATCAAAAACAACACTTCTGTTACAAGCAACAGAGATATGGTAGACTACAGACAACAAAGGGTTTTAGGTAGCATACAGGAGACTGAAGTTCCACAGCATCAATGCCTGCATATCGAGAATAGTCATCCCATTCACCTGCGATTGAGGACTCAGCCACAAAAAAAGAAACAGGGTGTACTCAAAAGAAAAATCTACAATCTGCAATAAGGATAAGTATGGAGTCATCATCATCATCATCCCATACAAATGTCCAAAAAAAATCCAATGCAAGAGCAGCAACCGGGCTGCTGCTGCTGCTGGCTCATGAGAGTGAGAGATTCTCATTTGGGAACACTGTTATTAGTGTGGGAAATTCTCACCTCCATGAGGATAGTCATAGACATAGGCATGAGGAGTGGGATAGCCATTCACATAGTACATGCCTGCATCCACGGATCCTTCCTGCGTAGCAGCATTGGTACTTGCAGCATTGCCACTTCCACCAGACACTGATGCTGCATCTCTGCTCCCATCTGAACAACTCCCATCCTGACTACTAGGAGGCACCTGAATCCGCACACAGAGATCCCACATCCTCAAAGTTCAAATTGCAGTTCCAGAACTTGGACACAAACTGCACCAAAGAGAGACACAAATAGTAGGAGCTTCAAGAAAATGGAGCTCACAAATGTGGACAGCTTTTGCTCATGACAGCAGAACCCTTCACAAAATCCATGAAACTGACATATCACATTTATGGAAAATCCATCCACAAACATTTCCACATGCACATAGAGGTGGCTTGCCCATAGATAATCAAAGAAACAAGATCATGAAAACTGCAACTACTTGTATACCTCTGACCTCCAAACCAAATCCATTCCTCCTCCGAATCTCTTATGAAGACAATAATGGGGGAGTAAACTAAGGCCTCAAGACACATACGTATGCACATAAATACATACAGACAGACATACCTCAGAGGTGGTCATGTCGCAAGCTTGTACTTGAGTGTCCATTTTCAAGGTTTGCAGCAGTTCGCTAACATCTGAAAAAGGGTAAAACCCAAAAAAAGGAAAAAAATCAAGGAAATTTCCAAAAGAAGTGATGATGCTGATGATGAGGAGGAGATAATTTAGACTGGTTTACTACTGTTGATCATCCATTTGTCAAGTTGATCACTACTTCTTCTTTGTTTCCTCTTCTTTCAAAATTCCTCAACTGTGACACCACAAGAACTCCAAGAAAATCATCTATGATGATGCTTTTCTTGGGGAAGAAAAGCTCCCATGACTGACTGATGAGGTCAGGTACCCTAAATTTAATTCTGATGCTCTGAGAGGATGCATGCATCCATTTGAGCATCCCCCTTTCTTTCTTTCCTCAGTGACCGGTCAAAACACAACACTAACCCTGAATCTCTTCCCTGAACATGAATCTCTTCTCTGATCGTGAGTCTCTTACTACGACTCTCTCTCCTCAGTTCCTTTTTTTTTCTGCATTATGCGATGTGAGAAAGAAAGGGGGGGAGCTCTGCGATCGCAGAACACCCACGCGTCGAGAATTTGAACTTTTCTGTGCAAGTTCTGGCTTCAGGGCTGAATACATTCGCACAAAGAAGAACACCCAAGACTGACCCATCAATTTTCGATCAAAGGTTTGGGTCACGACGACGCTGCTGCTACTCGAGCGAGCTTTGTAATGTTGTTGAGCAGATATCACTCGAGTGTAAGAGGTGGGATCAAGAACTTCCCAGTTTTCACGTTCTTGCTCGTCCTCCTGTCCTCCTCCTGGTGGTAATGGTTTATCTGACTCCAAACACACTACACGAGGAAGGAAAGCTTGCTTGTACTGCTACCGAAAAAACGGCTGCTGCACAGGGTTGTCAAACTCAGGAAACAAAGCTACTCGTATTTCGTTTGCAGACAAGATTCTGATGAGCATGCTACTATATAGGCTCCAGAGGTTCTTCTGATCATTCTATGGCTTCTCGAGTGTTGTTTTTTCTAATATCTTGTGCAACTATCCGACCGATGTACATCGGCATATACTACATACAACGTACAAGGTGCAACCGTGAAGCAACCACATGCACAACGATCGACTCGGAAACTATCTGCTGCTAATGCTTCAATGATTCAACGCTTCTTTGTTTCGCCAGTTGCCTCTTTCACCTTCAGGAGGTCGTAGCATTGAAGAGATGCAAGCTCTTTCGGTAGACACTTGCAAGACTTTTTGCTGCAACCATCATCACATACGGCTACTTGGCTTTCTGAGGCAGTTATTCTTCCTGTATGAGCTTCTCTGAGGAGGAAGAAGGGAGCTCATACTTCTACTCGTGATTCTTCGCTGAGAAAGAGAGGCTGCCATGCTCTGGAAGAGTTGCTGCTGTTTCTCAAGAGTTGTTCAAGACCAGGTGACAAATGGGTACTCTAAAAACAATGCCAGGAGAATCCTGTCCTGGAGAGAGAGAGCTGGTCGTCCTCCTCTTGCACAAGAACAAAACTTCGTCCGGGCCAGGGGCTCTAGCCAAGAAAGTGAAGTGAAGAAACGGTTGGTTTTCCTGCTGCTTCTTCACGAAGCCTTTGCTATGGAAGTACAGGGACACATACATTCCTCGACAGACTAGAAGAAGAAGAAGAAGCAACAATACCGAACGGGAGAACAGAACGAGACTCTCTTTCTCTCTCTCTCTCTCTCTCTCTGTGCTTGTGCCTCTGAAAAAGCTTGTTGCGCAAGCAAGCAAGCTAGCTAGCTGCACATCAGGAGATAGACACCCATTTCACACGACTTTCAGAAAACAACAACAGAAAGTAGAAGAAGAACCCAGACTGACTGACTGATCAACCCGCTTGATGGGTAAGTAGCAAAAGGATACGTTCAGCAGGCTCAGCGACTACCGCCATCTCTCCGGACTCGCCAAGAGCCTTGAAGAAGATCAGGTCCCTCTCCCTCCCTCCCCCCCCCCCCCCCCCACACACCTTCTTCTGCAACAACGCTCAACACTGCAAGCAAACAGCTAATAAGAACACCAGTCCTCTCTCCTCTTACAATTGCCACAAACACACACAAACAAACAAACAGCGTCACGTCTCCTTCCCCAAATCAGCAACAACAACAACAACAACACAAGAACGTTGATCCGATGCTGCTGCAGACGCCAAAGCGTTGGTAACTTAGTCGGGAAGCTCCCGCTACCCACTTCTCCTGCACACACTACTCTCGCGTCCTCCTCTCTCTCTCTCTCTCTCTCTCTCTCTCTACAAAGAACATAACCCACTTTCTTCAATTCCCAAGCACTCACCTCCTTCTCGTCCTCTTCCTCCTTCAAGGCCCTCCCAAATGCAAACCCACAAAACACATCCACTTTCGACAGTTCCCGCCTAGGAAGAAGTACACAGAATCCCGTAGCAACATAATCCAAAAACGAGCCAAAATATCAGTTCCTACTGCTGCTAATCCTCTTCTTCCTCCCAGTCCCCCAAGGCAACGGCAATCAATCTCGAATGAGAA
Source organism: Sphagnum contortum (assembly GCA_963920785.1). Lineage (NCBI taxonomy): Eukaryota > Viridiplantae > Streptophyta > Sphagnopsida > Sphagnales > Sphagnaceae > Sphagnum > Sphagnum contortum. The sequence continues at coordinate 12,996,611 of OY987278.1, forward strand.
GAAGAAATCAGCAGCAATAACACCAGCAGCAACAACAACAACACCAGCAACAAACATCCCTGACTACCACCACGCACCACGCCTTCGACGATTGCCAATCGACCGACAGACGCTCAAAATCCACAAGAAAACAATCAAAAGAAAACGCACGGGGAGGGGCAGAGAAAGCACATACCTCCAGAGACAGCAAACAAGTGTCGGAGACGACCACAACACACAAACAACACCAGCAACAACAACAACAACAACAACAACAACGCCGGTTTCCGGAAGATCCGGAGACGAGAGACGAATGCGCAACGTCGAGGAACGTCTTCACAAGTCCGGCCCCACTGGCCTTTGCGCTCCCCGAGCCTTATACGTATTCGTATACCAAACACACTATACAACACTCCTACATACCGTAGAGTATACAATATGTATATATTATGGATACGAATATACAAAGTAACTACCAGAAGGTGTATAATACGTAGGTGCGACTAAAGTGTACAGCAGTATATGATATACACTATGTATTTGATAGTATATAACATTCCATATTGTACAAACTATCATACAGTATAAATATTGTATTTGTACGTAAAAAATATTATACTCTACTAACTGGTATTGTTTATTTTCTGTATATACAGTGTACGTGACTGTATTTTGTAGCTTGGTAGTCGTAAGGTCGTATGGTAATTTGAAGATACCAAAAACGAGTACGTATTTTTATTCAGTTTTGTTTCCGTGTTTTTTTAATTAATAAAATATTTACTGCATTTTTTTATTATTATTATTATTATTTATTAAAATTCTACACGTAGTTTCGTCGTCACCATTACCACCGCCATTTTTTGGTTTAACCCTTAAGGTCAATTTCAACTTTTTACTACTAGTTACTTTCTGTAAATAATTTTTTTAATTTAATATGTATTTTTGCTGTGTTTTTTTTTTTTTTTTTTGGGGTGGGGGGAGGGGATCATTTAGTGATTTGATTTTTTTTTTGAAAAACTAATTATTTTATTTTTATTATTATTAGAGTGGCGGATTTTACTGCGCCTATATATCCGCTGTGTGTCGGAAGGCACTCGAATATGCGACAAATTTCCTCGACACGTGTCGCATCATTATTGGTTTAGGGGGTCTAAACCGCCGTCAAGAATTGGGAGCGGGGGCTTAGGAGGAGGAATCTGTGCCGTTGATTTTGTTGATCGGGCTGTAAGTGGTCAGGATCTGACCAAGACATAATAAGAACAAACACATAGGTACCTAGTGAGGAACCCCCCCTTTCCCTTTTCTTGAAATTAAAATTTTTTAAAAAATTGAGAAGGGGGGAGGGAGGTATGTTATCAGTTTTGGGCGGTTATCTGAACCAGTAATAGAGAACCGGAGGTTATGATGGTGGTCATTAGGGCTGGTTTTGTGACCACAATTCTCAAAAATAAATAAACCTAAGACCACAGTTTTCGCCGACAAATTAACCACGGTTAGAACTCCAGCAGCATCAAATTTAACCAACTGACCACCTTCATACCCACCGGTTCTTTATCCGCTGCTTTGGTGACAGCATCGGCAGCTGTTCTTTGAGGGTTTGGAAAGATTGTACGTAGTATCCGGAACCGGCGGTTCTTTTATTTGGGTGCTTTTTCTTCCTGAAACCACCGAACGGAACCGACAGTTCCGCGATTCTGAAAATATTTTCAACACCGGTTATTAACAAAATTAAATACCCGCCCAGCATGGGTATACATACATATTGGTAGGTAGGTACCTATCTCTTTTGGGGTTTTTTTTCTTTTTCTCTTTTTTTCTTTGAAGGGTGGGCAAGGGGCTTGAGGAGGGTTTTGAAGGAACTATCAAATGCATAGTAGTGTATTTAGGGTTTGCTTTTTTAACCATGGCCTAATAAAAAAAAATAAGTTGATTTTGAAAATCCTTAGAAATTAGAATGCCATGCTTGACTTTGCCCCAAAATAAATAAATATAAATAAATAAATATAATTTTTTTGTGGCACAAATGGAAAAATCCATTACAAGAAAAATGGCATTAGCATTTTGGTTGCTTGCAAATTGGACTTGGTGATTAAGGAGAATTTTCTTTTAAACATGTTCCCAAAGTTGTTAGACTCGAGGATTTTTCTTTTCAATAGCCATTTACATTTTAACAACATGTTTGAGCCAACAAAATATAGCAACTTACTTTCAATATTTCTCCTTTCTTCTATGACTTACATCCAAATTTGGCTAATTCCTCTTGTGAAGGATTTGCCAATGTGGGCTATACATCACCAAATTGAGAGAAAAAGAAAAATCCTATTCACATACCAAAATAATGTCTAAAGGAAATTGAGTGCAAACCACACACCAAGTAAATGAAAAAAGCAAGTTGAAACAAATTAGTTAGGGACATGGAATTATGAAGTCTTTCTAAAAGTGTTATGATTTAGAACCCAAGCTCCATGCAACAATTAGTTCTTCCATATATGGAATTGAATAATACAAAGTAGAGTAATTCCCATTGTTTCCAATGATGTAACCCCAAGTTAATCCTTGTCTTGTGTTGAGCTTCCAAACCCTAATTTCCGAGAGACATTGCCCCAAGGCCATTCGATTTAGCCTTTCTGGGGTGCAAAAGTAGGGAATTATTAAGGCTTGTAAAAAGTAGGGGTTAGTAATTCAATTATAATTATGTATCTAAAATGTAATTAGACATGTGAAATTAACGAATGGGTCCTTCCTTCATCCGTGTTTTATAACATGACACGATAACACCAATTCACAACTTTAAGCATCAAAGACTTAAGAATTTGGGACTCCGACACGTTCTATCGACAAATCATGAGTTGCCATTTTTCTACTAGTAGGGGTTAATTTGGCCAATCATAGCTCCACAATGCAATGCCATGTTTTACTTTGAGGTTGAATTTGTTTTAGTATTTATTTGAATTTTTAAATAATGTTTTTTTGAATGATTTGGATTTTCACAATATTTCATGCGAATATCGTGGACCACAAATTTGCAAATAGAAAATCTTGTAAATGAGAGAAAAAAAAAGATCTAGTAAAGATCTAAAATGGTTTTTTTTTCTTTTCCAAACAAAAAAGACAACCAATTTTAAACCCTAATTTGGTGTATGCAAGTTGAGGACAATACAATACAATACAATGGAATAAAATTTGAGTAATAAAAATGGCCACTCATGCCAAATCTCTTGTGTGATGATTATCACCCATGCTACATTAAAAAAATTAAAAAAAAATAATTAAAAAAATTAAAAAATTAAAAAAAAATCTTCTGAATGAAATTTTGTCAAGATTCTACAACATATAAAATATGTAAATTAACTAATTCTCTATTGACTTTTTTTGGCTTAATTAAACCCTAATTATAGATGATGATATTGAGCATAAAATCGCGATAACATGAAGTCAAAATCCATTAAGTAAGAGATACTTTAATAGGTAAATTGTTAAACAATATAAAGTTCAATTTTCCTTTGGTTTTTCTATAGACTAAATCCCTCTCAAGCCCATTTAGTAAATAGATCGGAGTTTTGCACACACATTGCTTGAAACATGTGAAGAAGAAGGTGTGTGTGTGTGTGTGTGTGCGCGAGCGCGATGTACAACAATTTCTTGTCCTTTGTCATTCCCTTGATGCTTATATGATTCCGAGGAAATTTCTTCACAAAATTGATTTCATGGAAAAAAAAAAATTAATTTTTTTTTTTTTGCATTCGGAATGATTTTGAGGAAATTTCTTCACAAAATTGATTTCATGAACAAATTAATTATTATTTTTCCTTTGGAATGATTTTGAGGGAAATTTTTTCACAAAATCGATTTCATAAAAAAATCGATTATTTTTTTTCTCATAATTATTTTTGAGACATTTTTTTCAGAAAATCAATTTCATGAAAATTTTAGTTATTATTTTTTCTTCAGAATGATTTTTAGGAATTTTTTCACAAAATTGATTCATGAAAAATTTTAATTAGTATTTTTCCTTCGGAATGATTTTGAGGAAAAACAATTCACACAAAATCGATTTCATAAGAAAATCAATTATTATTTTTCCTTGGAATGATTCTGAGGCATTTTTTTCACAAAATTTTGATTTCACGAAAGAATTAATTATTATTTTTCCTTCGGAATGATTAACAGGAATTTTATTCACAAAATTTTTGATTTCATGAAAAAAAATATTAATTATTATTTTTCCTTTGGAATGATTTTCAGGAATTTTATTCACAAAATTTTTGATTTCATGAAAAAAATAATTATTATTTATCCTTTGGAATGATTTTGAGGAAATTTCTTCACAAATTTGATTTCATGAAAAAAAAATTAATTATTATTTTTTCTTCATTCCGATAAACATGGGGCCATCAAATCCATGCAACAAATTCGCCTTTCGAGATTCAGTTGTCCTGGTGGGGATCGATCATGTGGCTATCGTGAAAGAAAGAACATGGGATCCCTCAAACTCTTCTAACCCCACACACACACACACACACACTCTCTCTCTCTCTCTCTCTCTCTCTATAGTGCTTCACCCCAACATTTGGATGAATGTATTGTGAATGGATGGATGAAAAATTTGTTCGGTGAGTCGGTTTCTTTCAATTTTCAAAGGAACCAAGAATTAGGTTATTGTAGGTTATCAATACCTAGGTTGATAACCGTGTGGTTTCTTGATAACCGACCGACATGGGTTCCAAAGACCAAGTCTTGACTTTTGATCACCTTTTCTCCCCCCCCCCCCCCCCCAAAACAAACAATTACAAAGAAGAGAAGTAGTAGTATTCATCCATCCGCATTTTTCACACCTTTTTTTGCCCATCTCGTACCATGATGGATGGATGGATGGATGGATAATGGATGGATGGTGGATGGACGAGAAATACTTCTATTTCCATTGGATTCTAGTTCCTTAGCTAACTAACCATGGTGGTTAGCTCTCGGTTTCTTTCCTTGAATTCACCTAACCACTCACTAACACCTCCTTAGGCTGGCCCTTCCATATGTGCTTAACCATCTACATGGGTTTAGGGTTTACTTTGTTTACTTTGTAACCATCTATATCAATCGCCGCATCATCATCATCATCATCATCATAACAGGCTTTCCGAATTGTATATGGGGTGCCTTGGTTGGGGTTGGTTTGCTCGAGTGTGAGGGCGGGTATTAGACCTAGTTAATACCCGCCGGTTCAGGTACTTTTAGTTTCAAAACCGTCACAACCAACCTGTCAGCAGCTTTCACAAAAGAACCTGGGCAGTTTTCTGAATGGGTATTGTTTCTTTCAGAACCGTGGTTATATGTATAACTAAGCATTTGATTGATTATTTTGAGAACCATGGTTATGAACTTTCAAGGACCGCCGATCGACCGACACTGGTTCACTTTTGCCCCTATCGTGTGGTGGGGGGAGTAAAAACTAAAAAACAAAGGGAACTAAACCCTAAGTTGTTCTTATCCATCCTAAACCCTAAACCCTAAACCCTGGGTACATTTTGTTATAAACCCTAATTATCGATCCTAATCGGGTTCTATCTTAGCCTAATGGGGTTCCGCCCTAAGACAACTTTGGTACTAGTAACATGGGTTTTTTAGTCCCCACCCATCCACCCACCCATTGTGATTATGCGGAGCAAGGGTAATAAAATTAAGTTCCAACATTAAAGTTCAGTTGACTCTCTTGTAAGGAAAAAAAGAACAAAAGAGTGACACATATATCAAAACCAATCCCCATATGCCCTAATTTATTAGGGTATAAGTACTTACCCCGAAGTAAAAAGGATGAGAACAAGAGAGAGAGAGAGAGAGGGACTACCTAAGTAGAATGATTTTTTTTGCTTTAAGCTTTCTACTTCTTTTATACTTGTAAATTCTTGTGCCTTTTGCTTTTAGGGTTCGTTGATTCAATTGTGGAAGGAAATCATGACCTCGAGGAACAAAGGAAGGAAGGAAGGAAGGAAGAAGTCGAGATTTTGTTCATTCTAGAATTTGTTCAATCATATTTGGAAATTAGAACCCTTAATCTCTCTACCAAGCAACTTGTGCAAACAAAAAATTTGTAACATATAATAAGCTTGCAATTACCATCTTTACAAATTACATATAGTAAAGGATGTCGTGATCGTTTTTTGTGAAGCTTTCCATTCATTCATGGATGGTATGATACAAGGAAGAAAACCTTGGCAAAAAAAAATAACTTCCCCCCCCCCCCTCCATGCATATGTCGCTGTCTAGGAAAGGCATGCCCCACCCCGGGGGCGGGGGTGGCACCCCCAAGATTTTGATATCAATATCAGCAACAAACCCAACATATATTTGCTGTCTCAGGTCTTTTCCCATGGTCAGCTGTATGTTGCTATCTCACGGGTCACAAGCAGTGCAAACATCAAGATTTTCAGTGGCCAAGGTCCCGATGGATACATGTGGAATGAGAGGTTTTGAAAATGTAATTTGTAGTTGTAATTTTGTAATATGTACTATCAAATACACACACACACCTGTGCATTAGGCACGGGGTTCAAACTAGTATTAGGTATTTACAATCGAGGAGGAGGTGTCCATCCCTTGACACTTGAAGGTAATTGATTATATTATAAGTACCCCTCTTTCATGGGTGGGCTAGAGTTTGGGTGCACAAGTGTTTTGGAAAACTACATGCTAAAATGGTGGATGATTATGTGGGAAGACCATGGAGATGACTAGGTGGTAACTTTAGGGTTTAGTCTACAAGTTAGGGTTTTGATCACCTTAATAATGCAGATTTTTGAATTTGAGTTTTTCTAAATAATCTTGAGTGAAATAACATTTTAACGTAACATTAGATAACCATAAAGTTAATTTTGTCATTAAATAATCCTCAAAATAGTGAAATGCTTTTTTTGTTGAAAAATATGAAGTTGATCTGTTGAAAAATCAATATAATCATCATAGGCTACTTACTCTCAATAATTTCACTATACTATTCATGTGACAATATCATAATAGATCATGGAAAATTCAATAATTTCAAATTATAGAAATGAATTTTCTTTTTTTGAAAAAAAATTATTATTTGTTTTGTCAATGTGGAAACTAACCCTAGGCTACAGTACTTGTTCACTTTGTTTTGTGTTGGGGGAGGGAAAGGGAAGGGATGTAAGTTATGTGTCATCTCATTTCACATTCAAGGACAACATTAAGTACATACAATACACTCTTCTTCTTCTTCTTCTTCTTGTGGAACATGAATACTTGAACTTCCTCCTCCACCACCGAAGATTTGAAATGTTCAAAACCCTAATAAAGAAAGGACAACAACCCATAAGACTTAGCTTTCTCCTTTGCATACATACATAGCGAAGAAGAGAGTGGGTCTTGAAACCACATTTTGGGTCTTTACAAAATGGTCAGTTTCTTTTGAAGAGTGGTGATGATTTCCTTTGAAAAAATTTTATGTTTGTCTAAGAGGAAATAGAGCACACGGGGTGTTGGATCAATGTGAGAAAACATTGCCATTTATTTGCCCTTTTTTCCAAGACTTTTTCCATCACAAATTGTGCTCTCTCCCATAAGTTCCCAAATGGTTTACTTGGTCCCCCGTGCCCCCCAAACCCTAAACCCTTCTCCACAATCCCCTTCGGTAGTGGTGGTCATTGCCCATACTCGTTCAAAAGGAGGCCAGGGCATCACCGAGTCACCCCTACTTTTGGCCACCATGTGAGACTAATGGTTGAATTGGGTTTTTTTTAGAATTCACACTCCGTGCATATGGGTCAATTGTGAATCTCTTCGAAAATTCAAGTTCTCCTCATCCTGTATTTGGGCCTGCCTTTTGTGTTCTCATGCTGAGATTGTCAAAGGAAGGCAAGTTTTTAAAGGATAATAGAGTTATGAGTAACTTAACCCGAACTGCAAAAGTCAGGATGAAAAAACAGTACACAGGGATAAAAGAACAGGGGACCAAACTAGTTTTCCCAGGACCCAAATTGGTCCTCAAGGTAGTTTCAACCCCCAGTTTTGGGTTTGCTTTTTACCTGCACCTTGATGGGCTGCTCAAATGAATTCTTCATTAAAAATCTTAAATCAAGCCTCCTCCTCCTCCAAACAAGATCCTGCAAATCTTCGGAATTGATACCCAGTTTTGTGAAACAATGCCCAATTTCACGGGCATTACGGATACCCTCCAATTTAAAGAGGAAACACGATTTAGAGGGTCAAACTAGGGCCCAAAAGACAACAAATAACTCTTATCTTAAAGTTAGTCTTTTAAAAGTTTTACACAATCTAGCCCTTATTTTGTTATCATATTATCTTTTTTATTTGTCCTCGCATCCTCACTTTGTTGATTGTTACCCATAAAATTTCAAAAACACTTGACCAAAACATCAAAACTCAATTTCACTATGCAAATAGAGGAAAGCTACTTACCTCAAGATTTAATTCACACGACATAATCAAGATCAAACTCCTTTTAATACACTTATAAGTGCTAAAAAAGAGTTTAATCATGTGGCACTAAATGGCAAATTAATTTACACGTTTAATGTTCATCAAACATTTCAACCCTAGTTCAACCCAACAATGAGCAATTTCGTCCCTTATTTGAGGCATTGTGCAAATAACTCTATTATATGAGGTTTTTTTTTAATGACCTAAACCATTTTTGTTATTGTTAAAAAGCTATAGTTTGATAGCTCCAATCTTATTTAATTTTCTATTCATACCAAATCTATGAAACAAAACAAACTAAGAATATGCATTTTGCCCCAAAGCAAGAAAAAACATTTTTCAATTCTAACAACACACATCAACCTACTATTTCTAGTTAATCATATAAAATAAGCCAACAATAGACTTGGGCTCCCCGATGCCTAGTGATATGTTTTCTCAATCCTTTTATGTTACATCATTGGCTAAACATCCCAAGAGCGATTTAGCCTTAAATTGGTGACAAGTTTTGAAAAAATATGTCTACATAGTCCTAAAACTAGTTTTTAAAATCCTACCAAACTAAAATCAAAGTCCAAATGTGATAAAAAGAAACTTTTTCAAAAAATAATTTTGATATTTGGTGATTTTTTCGAAGTAAAAAATGATAAATATTTTGACAAAATATTCATTGTTTAATTTTTTCATTTTGGTAAAATGTTGCACACAAAAAAACATTGGAACACTTCACACAATTCTTCACAGTCATTTATATTTTTATTCAATACAATTTAATACAAATTTATTTACATTATTCAATTGTATAAAATAAACAAAAAAATATTAAAACATTTAAAATGAATTTACCAATAGTTCTTACTTACATAACAATTAATTGGCATACAATTAGAAAACATTTCATTAATTTATAAAAATGGTCAATTTTAAACCATTTCTAGCACAAAAGTTTCATTATTTATAACCCATCAATCTTATCCCACCAAAATGTTCAAACAATGATATGTATTTTAATAGGCCTTCATAATGGATACAATCACATAACCATTCTTCACAAAAAAAAATTAATGCTCGGGTTGACGTTAGGGTCATGAGTTACAACCCATAATCTTCAACCTTTGCTTCATTAACGGCCTATTAGTTACCACAAGGCATCACCCTAGGTTCTTATTCGCCTATTGATATGTAACCCTTCATTACTTGGATGAAGATTTCATAATTGCTCTTTGCGTGGATGAAAAGAGGGCATGTGAATTCTCATCAGGGATGGTTATGTATGATAACTGAATTGAGTGTGTTGGTTACCATGAATAATCTCAACTATTCATGAAAACATGCGCATTCTCACGAGTTAATTAGTCCATAAGTTACCCTTGTTCATGGATGGAAATATCTACAATTGTTAACTTGAAATCATCCAACATTTGCATCTAGTAAGTGATTGGCTTTCACCTTATTGTACTATTTTTAAAAATTTAAATGTATACCGAAAATGGAATTGGGTTCAAACCAATTTTTATTCAATTATAGAAAGAATTTTCCAAATCATTCCAATTTTACTTAATATTATTCTAAAAATAAATCTCACTTGATATTAAAATTTAACAATTTTGTAAAAAAACATTCATCATAATCCAAATTTCAATATATCTTATTTATAGATAAGTTTTTTAAAAAATTCAATTAGTTGGGTAACAAGCTCACACTTGGTCCAATATCATAATATGGCCCACATTCATTAGTACATAATATTGTAATAATTATGTGACAAGAAAAACCTTAAAAACTACCCCTTTGAAACTCAGATAGGGATTCCACCTTTGAAGCCCAAAATATGATCATGAAAACTTGAGTTAATGTAGCTTGAAGCTCAAACGAAGATTATGGAAAACAATTATCCATGCAAAACTACCCTTGACCAACAAAACAAATTTTTGCTTGCATTGGTGAGAGTTTTTGAAGAAGGCAAAAGTCATATATATATATATATATATATATATATATTTTATAGACCTTAAACCTTTGCATATTTCAAAACCCAAAGAAATAAAACTTTCAAAAAATATGCTTTTGGGACAGAAAATTTGAAAAATAAACAAAATTACAACTCATATAGACTTATGAAAATATGGTCAAATTTTAACTATTCAAAAATTCCTAACTATTAAATGGTTAAGATTTTCAAATAAAAGATTTCTCATATGATTTTATCATCTTGTATTGCATTATATATTGAATCCTAATAACAAATGTGAAATGTGAATTAATATTTTTTTTTTCATTTTGTGATGTTCTAACAAATGACCAATCCATATTTTTTAATTTCAAAAAATCTATTATTATTTACAAATGAATTTTTTATTGATAAAAAACCACACAGTTCTATTCATAATGAACTTATTAATTTAAATCCAAGTTTCAATTATTAGATCTAAAGATATATTAATCACCATATGCATTTAATTAAAGGGTACCCATGAAAAAACCATTGTTTCATCACAAAAGTGAGTCACAATAGCTTGCATCTACCCTTTTTCACAAAGTGCGGCACATTGGTATGATTTTATGTTATAATATGAAATAAAAGTTTTCTTTTTTCAATAACTTAAAAGTTGTAACATTTGTCATAAAATCACCTATTCTTTGGCAAAACAAGTATATTATGTGATCATCAACTAATCTAATCACAAGCACCATCAATCACCCTTGATCTTTGATTGTTGCCTTAAATTGCATCCATTAATATTCTATGAAATCCTTCACATGGGGATAATGACCTCAATTAAGGTCCAACAACAAATGATTTTCACATTAAAAAAATTAAAGTTCAATTTTACAACAATTACCCACCATTCCATCTTTTCTTTTGGTGGGTGGTTTCAATTACTTTCTAAATATAGGTAGCCAATACCCATTAATGTTTTTTTCTTGACAAATTTTGTTGACATCTTGAGAAAAACTTTGGGAGAAAATTAATTTCTTTTTTTAATTCTGAAAATTATACTAAATTTGCAATTTTTTGGGAAAATTTAACCAAATTTTTGATACCACAAAAATTTAATGAAAAACCTTGGTACCTACCAATGCTTGGCCAGTTCTTAAAACCATCTGGATCCAATTATAGATATTTCTAAAAATGTAAGTGCCACAACTTTCAAATTTAAAAATAATAATTCAAAGAATAAAATTTGGTGGTTACAGGGTTGGGTCAAGTTTCTAAACCGTTGATTGTATGGTTCAATGGTTGTAGGCTTTATAAAACCCATTAATTCTTTTTCAAAATTTAGGGTTTTGAAAACTTAGACTTAAAATGTCATGTGCTCCCCACTATTGAAACCAACAAAATCATACACATGAAAACATGCATACAAATTATTTGCAAATCATCATTTTGAAACTCACTTGCAAATTGTAAGAATTAAAGGTCAAAAACACAAAAACATGAGCATGTTTATCATGTGTGCTTTAAAATCTTGAAACACGAAAAATGAGACTCCATACCCACACCATAAAGATAAAACCTCTCCTCAAATACACACCAAAATAAAAACCTCATTCACACTTAAACAAGGTCCAATCACAATTAACAAATTACATGAAACTAATGTCCTACAACAAATACCTCACAAAGACCTTATTTAAGACCTTACTTAAAACCCTCTTTAAAGTTTGCCTAGATCCTACTTAGACCCTACCTAAAAAGAGAGAAAAGAATTAGGGAATTGGATTCCCTTTTGGCCTACCCTTACATAGACCTTAAACCTAAGACCTAGACCTTGTAAAAAGGGTCTTAAGACCCTAAAACCGCGTCTAGGACCCAATCTACTCAACCCGGTTTTCTTAGGGTCAAGTCTAGGTCTAGATCTTGAGATAATAAGGTCTTGACATAGGGTCAAGTCTAATTCTTAGAACTAAACCCAAACCCAAATCTAAACTCAACCCAAAAAACTAAAATTGGCCAACATTGGTACCTCATCTTACTCCTTACCCACTCACTTGTGGAGTGGGAAATGCACTTAGGAGAGAATTGTGGCATAACTTTCCTAAACAAGGGGGAAGCCAAGAAGAAAAAGTTTGTGTTAAGCCTTAAACCCTAAACCTAATACTTATTAGGTTTAGGTTTGTCCTTTTTCCAAGTTCTTCAATTGTGTATTGCCATATGTGAAGGGGTAGGTACCAATTGAGGTACTCATTTAGTGTTGTATTTGAGAGTTTCCATATTGGCTCATACATAAGCACAAGATGCACAACCCTTCCTTCTTCCTTTGCTCTTGTGTCCTATGATGATGATGATGATAAATGTACTACTTCCCATCAATTTAGTGCACCATCCTCAAAGAGTGTGAACAAAATTGTAGTATGTTTGTGTATGATGTACATACTCCAATTTGTTGTGGTACTCACCACACTCAATTTACTTGGGGGGCCGGTTCATCTCTTCATTTTCATGTTCATGTCCAAGTACTCTAGTTAGTAGTACTAGTACTAACCATGGTAACTTCAAACATTTTAGAGTGAAATAAATTATTTTCTTTTGAATATTTTATTTTCAAAAATTAAAAAATTCCCCAAAAAAATTCTAGGAGATTCTAACAATTTTTTTGGTTTTTTCCTTCACAATTTTAAAAAAAAATTTGTAATATATATATAAACCCTAAACCCTATATGTATCTATTGGAAAATTTCAACTTTTTCTGAAATTAAAATAATTAGTGTCGAACTTGATGGGGGTTTCCGGAAAGAACTGCCTTAATAATCGTTTCCTTACTTCCCAATGAACGGATATCAACCTCTTGGTTTATTCAATAAGTAGGGGAAAAAAAAACGGTTCTAAATAGTAGACAATTTATTGATGTCCTTCCCGATGTGAAAGTAGATGATACTTTTTGTTCGTGTAGGGTAATGCCATCGAGCGGGGCCATTCATGAAATAAAAAGGACCTAGTGAGAGCTAGCTCAACCCTAGGTTCGTATTTTCCGGAATGCGCATAATCCTTTGGGAGTATTAACTTTTACATAAAGCACAAGGCAAATCATGAATTAAATATTTGTAGGTATCATGGCTAAATTCAACATTGTACTCTCGAATGCTTTGTTTTATTTTGAAAATTCGATGGCTTTCACCCACCAATTTTTTATATTTAAAAAATAAAATAAAATAGTATATATATATATATATATATATATTATTAAAGATTCTTTGTTTTCTTTCACAAAAAAATTATTTTGAAAACAAAGATTGCCACATTTCTAAATTTGGTAATAGCCCAAAATATCTACTTTTGTAGCCAAATTTGGCTAAATCTTCCTAATGGATGATTGCCACTTTGTTTGGCTACATCACAAAATTGACCCAAGAAAAAACACTAGTTGTATGTGTGGAAGCACCTTACAACTACTCCTTAAGTGCAAAAACACCTTATGCTTACTTATGGTCACTTAATTAATTAATTAATTAATTAATTACTTTCTCCACACCTAGAGGACATGGTTTTTTTTGTCTTTTCTTTTTTGGTTTTTTTGTCAATTTTTAGTAGTAGCCACATTGATTGATCATTGAAAGAAGATCTAGGAAAATTTGGCTATAGGCCACATATTCTTCATTTTATTTATGTGTGGAATTGGAATTGAAACAATTACAACTTTTTTTTCAAAATTGATTTTTTTTTAAAAAAAAAATCTTCAAGAAAATAAAGAACACCCAACACCAATTAAAACCAGTGTTGGTTTTTTTTAATTATTTATTTTATTTTTCCATAACTAATCAGGTCGGTGATTTGAAAATGATTTGAGATTCAAGAATTACACATGTTTTGTTGTTGTCGATTTTTTGGTGTTTTATGTTGGTTTTTTTTTTTTCATTTAATTTGTGTGATTTGCATTGTGTTTTTTAGGTTTGGATTTCTCGTGTTGCTATAAGTAAGTTGTATTTTGGGCATCAACATAAGAGCACATGACATAATCTACTTTGATGAAATTCCAATAACTTAGGGTAAGTTATTGAAATTTGAAAATTCAATACTTAGTTAGTAGGTCATCAACTAGTATTTTAAAAATCAATAATTGACCAACACTATTTAAGACATGAGACAAGAGTCCCCAACATAAGGGGCCATGAACAATGTGATAGCCAAGTCTAGCTTAGGGGTGTACCCCAACCATGGATCTTATTCCTTGTAAAACATGATGCAAAAACCTTATTAGGAGTGTGGGAGTGCTAAAAACCTAATGCATTTTGAGCATTTTTGCTCTCTTTTGAAAAAGGAGTGAGATTGCTACAAGGTGTCTCTCAAGCTTAGTTATGATTTTTTTCAAGAGCTTTGGAAACATGAGAAGAAATTTAACAACTTGAATATATATATATATATATGTTCATGTTACACACAATGAAACATGAAAGGAGGTTGGGCCTAACGAAGGTGCCCAAAAGCATTAAAAGATTAAATTTCTTTGCTTGTGTGCAAAGACCCATCATATGTGCAACTATGATCACACATGTCATCCTCATCCCGAGTCCAAATTTGCATCATACTCATAGAAATGCATTTTACATACCTTCCAAATTTTCAATTCAATGAAGAATTCAAACATTAAATAATAGCAATGCATTAAATGCAATGCATTGAATCTTCCATGCAAAAGTATGCATTTCCATCACCATTGATGCCCAACATGAAACTAATATTTTTAAATACATAAAAATCTTATCCCTCAAGTATAATGATTATGTTAGTTATGGTCAAGACACTAATTTTTATAAATAAATTAGTATCACACATGGTATGAGCTCTTCCATTTCAAGTGGGAGATCATATATTCAAATCCTTTTACCATTTCTATGATCATCCTAAATGGATGGATTTCATCTAAGAAAGAAAGAAAGAAAGACAATCATTCCAAAAAAAAATGGTTGTGTTCTTCAAAGAAATGTTCTTCCTTCAACAAATGGGTTGTGTTCCCCCAAGGAATGGCCTTTTCCTTGGCGCAAGTGTGTTGAATTACACTAGGAAATAGCCTTGGGGAATGCCATTTCCCTAAGTTTTCGAAGGGGATTAAAATATTAAATGAAAAAAATGAAAAAAAGAAAGATTACATAGTCATCCTTATTTCCCAAGTTTGTATTTTGTTACAAAACTGAAAATTGATAGGATTTTATTTTTTTAGTACCATTTGACAAACTTAAAGATGAGTCAAGGTCCTTGGGGAAACCATGATCCCCATTGTTTGTTTCCTCAAGAAACTTGGTATGATTTTGTTTTTCTTTTAACAATTTTAATCGGAGAAGTGGACAAAGCAATTTCTAAGCAAAAAGATGACTATTGGGAAACATACTTGAACTCAAAATCTATTGCTTAAAGAGGTGGTTCTTAATTAGTGCACCATAGCCCTTTGTCTGAAAAACAAAAGTGAAGCAATGATAATTGTTGTGTTCATGACAATTGGGGTAAAGTCACATTTTATTTTTTTTAGGAAACGTTTTTTTCCTAGAGCAATTGTCCACTAGCAATGTTGAGCCTAATGCAATGTTCAATTTGTTGTTCATGTTTAGCAATGTTGAGCCTAATGCCATGTTCAATTTGTTGTTCATGTTTAGCAATGTTGAGCCTAATGCCATGTTCAATTTGTTGTTCATGTTTAATGTTTGCAAATGAAAAATGATAAGGGGAACAAATTTTCAAATGAAGTGAAAATTTCAAGCTTGCTTTGTAGAACTACATCTATTACACACTCAATGTGGGAAATCTCCATTTCTCAACCAAATTGCAATTCCTTTTTTATCAAATGATTCAACATGAAATCCCTTACAATCCATGGACTTGGATTTTTGAAATAGTGACATTTTGTACACGATTGTCAGGCATTTTACATGGCTCCCTCCTCCCACTTTGGACAATTTTGATCAAATGTCAATTAAAGGTTAATGTGAATTCATCAAAAAAAACTAATCATGGACAAATATTCTTCCATAGAACGAAGCTCATTCTCACACAATCAAGAACGAAGACAATCCCATCGACCCTTTTAAAGTTGCAAATCCAAGCTTTTGAAGAATTTTAGTCATTCAAGAATTATTAAACTTTTTACTACTACTAAAGATATTTTCCTACATGCTTTGCTTGACTTGAAAATTTGGGATCATATCCATTATTCATTGACATTCAACAAAGGGATAGGCAATAGTTCCATCTCTAGAAGCTTTCTCTTTTCCTTGTATAAGCTTGATCAAGTAAGCTCCTTAAGGAGCTAGTTAGTGTGTCCCCCATGCTAATACTTTGTAAAGAAACCCTTTGATCAAAGTTACGATATTCGGTCCAAGAATTTTTCATGGGGAAAGCACAAGTCCCAATTTTTTTTTTTATTACCTCACCGTCTCCCAAGAAAGAATAAAAAAAAAGTATTTGAACGGGTCACACCAAAAAATTTCCCCCATTGGCCTAGAGTGAACCGACAACTACACTAGAGCACCATCCATTGGATGCCCATTATGACTCAAAGTTATGGATGAACCCCACTTGAGAGTTAACATTGGGTTTCACCTTGGTAACCCATCATCCTATAATAAAATGTTGCCTGTAGGTAGGTAGGTAGGTAGGTAGGTAGGTAAGACAATAGTAGGTAGGTAGGAAAATAGGAAGTTTCACTAGCAAAGCACCATAGATTGGTAGCCTGTTATGACTTAGCCCCCAACTAAGTTACCAATGGTTTCACCTTGGTAACCTATCATGGTTAAAATAGGTCATCTATGCAGGTGGGTAGGAAAATAGGAGGCTATTAGGAAAGTAGATGCATATAGATTTTTTAGTACTTAGCTAAGGGCTAATGGGTGTTGTCACTAGGTAGGTAGGTAGGTAGGTAAATAAGTAGGTAAGTAAGAAAAGTTAGATTGAATGGGTTGGTTTGAGTCCTTAAGTTTTCCTCATATCCCCAATGACCTATTTGGGGTTAAGAAGGTAAGTACTTAGGTAGGTAAGAAAGTTAGATTGGAAGGTTGGTTTTAATCCTTAAGTTCTCGTAATATCCCAATGATCTATTTGGGTTAAGTAAGTAGGTAGGTAGATAGGTAGGTAGGTAGGTAAGTGAGTAGGTAGGAAAAGTTAGATTAGATTGTTGGTTTTTAGCACCCAAAAAGTTCTCCTCATATCCCAATGACCTAATTAGGGTAAAAATTAGGTCAGAGTATTTTTTTAAATTTTATTTTGTTGGTTGTACCTCCTCCTTTTGTCTTCTGAAGCAGATCCATTTGAGAAGTATATGTAATAATAATAATAAGGAGCACAGGAGGAGGACTTAGTGCATATTTTGTCCTTACATCAAAGATCCAATCAAATCTGCAAGGATCTTCTTCATCATCATCATCATCATCTTCTTTCTTCTTCTTCTTCTCATATGACCAGCAAACTGGATAAGGGTTTTAATAATACAAATTTTAGCAGCTGATGAGAGAAGATCTCTCTTTCTTTCTCTCTCTCTCTCTCTCTCTCTCTCTCTCCTCTATTGCCATGAGGTTTGCTTGGGTTTTGTGTCTTTAGAATTCACCCTCTTCACTTCACTCAAGTCCTTTGATTTCCTCAACATGCCTACCCAATTTGATTTTTGCATATAGTGTTGGCTTTTCTTCTTTTTTAAAATAATTTATTTTATTTATTTTGGTTTTGTGAGTTTTTTTTTTTTTTCTTTTTTGGGGGGTCAATTTTGTGATGTAGCCAATAAATGACCCAACAAAAATTACAATGACATGAGCTGAATCTTTCTTTTTATTGTAATTGGAAAGGGCATGTTAAATGACATGCTCTGATTCTTTCTTTTATTTGTAATTTGGAGGGCATCCATGTTATAGAGCATTTTCACCGATGGGATCGTATCAATTAAAAATGGATGAGAAATATGAGTTTAATTAATAGTGTGAAAATTGACTTTTGGCATGATTGTATCAATTAAAAATGGATGAGAAATATGAGTTTAATTAATAGTGTGAAAATTGACTTTTGGCATGATTGTGTCAATTAAAAATGGATGAGAAATATGAGTTTAATTAATAGTGTGAAAATTGACTTTTGGCATGATTGTATCATTAAAAATGGATGAGAAATATGAGTTTAATTAATAGTGTGAAAATTGCGACTTTGGCTTGACACTTTTGTATACGATAGATAGTGTGTTTTTTATACACAAGACTACGATAATCGACAAAATGGTTTGTCTTAAATTGGTTGATCATAATGATTGGCCCAAGTGGTGAGACTTAAAAATGGTGTATCAATATAAAATCTTGTCTCATGTAAACTCATGTTTCTGGATGGGACCTGAGAACATTTTAACCAAACACTAAACCTCTATGGTGGATGTATTAAATATGGGTATCAAACTCACCTGGTGGATGTATTAAATATGGGTATCAAACTCAACTGGTGAATGTATTAAATATGGGTATCAAACTCAACTGGTGAAGTTACTCTTGCCCAATGTATTTTTTTTCTTTGTAATAAAAACACATAGTGAATAATATCATTGAAATAAAATTAAAATAGAGCAAGTCTTTTTTGCTCCGTAAAAGCCCTTAGGCATAAGATTGTGACCAGAATTGGGCCCTTTCTCAGCTCTGCCTCACATGATGAGCCCTTATTCCAACAAGGGGGGGGGGGGGGGGGGGGGGTGTGTGTCACATTGTGACCTTGCCATTTATATTAATTAAAAAGTATCTTAAGGCAAAAAAAAGAATTATGTAAACTCAAATATTTCACCATGCCACAAATTAATCTTCAAATATCTGGTGTATATATATATGTGGGTGGGTATTTTATTTTTTAATAATTTTTTTTAAAAAATTCAATTCCAAATTTTGAAAAATTTCAGCATCAAGGAGCCCGTGGTTTTCATGAAAGAATCGTCATATAACCATTGTTAACCATTGTCATCTGTTTATGGATGAATGTTAATTGTTTTCTAGGCTCACCCATAAACAATGAAAAAATTGTATTAAGGAGAGACATTATTTAGAAATGCCACCACCTGGGCCCATAATTAATTATGACCAGCCAATCAGAAGCAAATAATTTTTGTGAAAAAAAAAAAAAAAAAAAAAAAAGCACCAAAGAGAGAGTCTTGTGGAGACTGGAGACCATATTCTACACACAATGTGTGCAAATTTAAAGGTCCAAACTCCAAACTCCAAACCTATATTCACAACTATTTGAAGGTCGTATTATATTTCATCCAAAATACAAGCCCTATTTTTTACTGTTGCTGGTAGACCTGTTCTAATACCCGTCACACTGACTGTAAGTTTGGATGAAATTTTGCTTTTTATTTTTTATTTTTTTTAAACCTAAAAAAAAAAGGTTTTTTGACACATGAAAAAATTGACAATAATTCATCAGATTTCATTGTTGAAAAAAGAATTCAAATCACCACAAATTTTATAATGGGTTCCCAGCAGATAGACCCAAATACAAAGAGATTCTCCCCCCCCCCCAAATTTATTATTTTAAAATTTATTTATTTTTATAAGAAAATTATGCTTGGACTATAGCCAAATTTTGGCTAATTCTTCTTGTTGATGATGATTTGCCAGTTTGGCTACATCCCAAAATTGAATAAGAAAGAAAAAAAGAAAAACACTCATAGTGTGTGTAAAATGGCAGGTAGTTTATAGGGTCTTTGGGTTGTAGGGTTTGACCACTATATATATAAATATATATAGATAGATAGTGGGTTTAGGGTTTAGGGTTTTAGATATAGAAATATACTGATCATATGGATCTGACTTAAATGATAAAAAAGGGTGTGTCTGGAAGAATCTGGTGCTTACATAATAATCAGTCACCATAGCAAAGAGGGCTTCTTCTTCTTTTTCTACTTCCTTACTTACTTCCTACCTTCCTTCCTTCCTTGCATGAACCTTAACTTGGGTGGAGTTTTTTAAAAAATTCCTGAATGCACTTTCAAATGCAGCAGCAAAGCAAAGCAAAGCAAAGCAATGAATGTTGTACACACACAAACACACACAACAACAATAGTAATCCCGCACAAAAACAAAAGGCGTGCCAGACTCACACAGAAAGAGAGATAGAGAGAGAGAGAGAGAGAAGACAAAGCCAATTAGAAAGCATATCAATATGGTCGGGGACAGTGGGAGTATGTACTGAAGGTCAAAGGATGCAGACAATCTCTTCTTCTTCTTCTTCTTATTACCACAACTTTGATGCTTGGTTGTACATTTTATTAATTTCCCCTCCTCTTTCTTTTTTTTCCTTTTATTATTATCTCTTTTTTTTTTCATCGTACATTTTTTTTTACTCGCTCTTTTTTTTTTTGGGTGTGAATTTATTTATTTAATTATTTATTTATTACATTATGCATTTCTATTCTTTGGATGGGTGGGTGGAAGAGCGGGGTAAGATGCACCTTTTTAAGATCCTTGTATCTTTGAGGTTGGTTGGAATGTGAAATTACTATACCCATCTTGCTTGGTATGTTAATACTTGAGAATTTATTTTTTTATTGCCCAAGTGAACCAGCACCTACCTACCTAGGGGTGCACAATGCAGGATGGATGGATGGATGGATGGATGGTGTATGGATGATAGGAAAGACTTTTTCAATATACTTCTATCCTACGGTTAACCATGGTAGTTAGCTATGTAGTACTAACCCAACTAAACCTTACAATGTTTTCTATGTGCCAATTCCAAGCATTTGAAAGAAAAGTTGATCCTTAGATGTTTAGAGTGAAAAGGTCGAATCTCTCTCACTCTCTCCAAATCCAAACACCACACTCGGAATTCATAGAGGAAGAATTTTTTTAGGGCATCCCTAATATGTTGTAGGGTTGTAAAATGGCCATTGTTCCACCTCCTTACAAGCTTTCCCCCAAGTAAGAGTGAATTCTAGAGGTAACTTTGACGACGAAGAAGAAGCATGACATAAAGCTTACAACCAAAGCTTAATTGATTATGGACTAGGTAACCCATGAAAAGTGCACAAGTTATCGTGAATAGTTGAAGTGAGTGAGTGTCTGTCTATTCACAATAACCAACGTGCTTGAGCCCGATTATCTGACATAAATCGTACCTCATGAAAATCGAGATGCCTTCTTTTTCATTCACATTGAGAGTTGTTATAAAAAAATTTCATTCAAGCAAATGAAGAAGGATTTTGGAATCATTGGGCCAATGAGGGCTTGGGATGGTAACCTTATGCTACGTGATAGGGTTTGCTAACAAAACAAAGGGCCAAAAGTTATATGGGTTGTGACTTGCTACATGACAACCAATCATAGCCTCAAGATTCTCATCACAAGGGATGGTTATGATTAGTAGAGCGACAAATTGCTTTTCATTTTTTAAAAAAGGGGACACGTTCACAAATATTATAATGAAAAAAAAAGGGTGTAAAAATACATGAGGGCCATGCCATAATTATTTGCATTATTTTTATTTTAAGTTTCCTATTTATAATTATAATATACCCTATATGAGAAGGAAGGTTGTTTGTTTGTTTGTTTTATTTGTCATGTTTGAGATCTCCCAAATCATAACAGCTCTTGCCACACTTTTTGGTACTATTGGAGAAAGCCTTTCAATGAGTAAAAGGGTGGACCAAGTTGGGTTTTATAATGTTTCGATATACAATTGGAGGAAGTTTATTGAACAATTGAACAATTTTTTTCACTAAAAATTCATTTGAAAATCAAAACTAAAAACCTAAACCCTCCTCGAAGGTGTTACATGATTGAACCCCGCACCCTTGGGAAGCTTTTGGCCTATTTGAACCAACAGCCATCACCAACAAACCACAAAGGGATGAATGATGGTCGGTGGTTTCAGTTCAATAGCTAACCATGGTGGTTACCTTAGTTGATGCCTTAACTACCTACCTACTAACAAAACCCACTAACCCACTACTTATTACACTAACTAATCATCTAGATGCCATCTATCTCTAACTAGTAACCACTTTGTGTCCCTAAACCTACTTACCTACTTACCAACCTACCTACCTACCTACCTACCTACCTACAGGGTTATTATTTGTTATAACATCATAGATAGACAACAGAGGTCGGTGACATTACATTGACTCAGTTGGGTTTCATTCATAACTTTTCATCCACAAAACTGAGTCATAAGAGGCTTCCAATCAATGATGGTGCACTGGTGAGTGGCTGTTGGTTCCACTCATGCAGGAAAAAAAAGTTTTGGGGGTTTGTTTGTTCACCCAGAGTTTTTTAAAAACAATTAAAAGTTATCCGTATAATAAAGTCATGAAAACTCGGCACTGGAACCCCCAATTTGGTCAAGGTTATCATCCCCAATCTGGCTAACTTAGGGGGTAACAAAAGATGAATAGGCATGGAACAACAAAGAAAGGGGTTAAAACTGGGGATGAAACTGGTGATGAAACTGGGGATGACTTTTACGGATAACTTTAATACCTTTGCAGAGAGTACATGAAGAAGAGACATAAAATGTCAAATATACTTAGACACTAACTACTGTGTGTGTCCCCCAAGAGTTAGTTTTTTTTTTTTTTTTCCAATCAATAAATAAATAAATTCCCGTGTGTTAATGAACCAAGTAGGCTAAACAACAGCAAAGGAGGAAGTAGACAAAAGAGGCGACAAAAGAGGCAACAAAAGAGCAAATGGATAAGGTAAAGTTAAGTACATTCAGATATCTTTAGTGTGGTTGAAACTTTCCTGTCCCTATGAGTCTGCCAAATACCTCCAAAACTCCTTTTTGTTTGTTTGTTAGGATCTCCACAAAACATCCTTTTTAAAAATAAAATAAAAATTATGTCCAACATATGGTGTAAAAAGTTGTGTGGCATGCCTTTTGCCTATGGGAAAAGCATCACAAAATGTACACACACACAGATACACAAACACCCACCAGCCCTCACATTCAGATGGAGAGAGGTGCATGCATTATAATGAAATAATGTCTGCAAATAGTTTGAAAGAGTATATATATAAAAGACTTTGCAGCCGCCTGCCTGCCTGACTGCCTGGCTGCCTGCCAAAGAGATTGCTCTGCAACTCGGATTCTAAGTCAAAAGAAAGCCATGCTTTTTCTTTGTCTTTGAATTGAATCCTTCATGGGAGCCATGCAGTGTACCCCCAACATGTAGGAGGAACAAAGAGCCCACTCCAGAAGCTAACTTAAGATGAGGGCAAGTCTTCATTCAGTCAGAGGAAAAACACGGAAACTGGTTAAAACTTCAAACCCATGTTGCCCCCTTCTGAGTTATATTAATCTCTCTCACCATTGTTGGGCAGTATTCACTTTTTCCACACAACTGGCGGGTTAGGGTCAGGCATGAACAGTACAATGAACCCTCTACCAACAGTTCTCAAAAGAAAAAGAACCCAACTGGGTTCAACCCCTAACAATGGTTCCTCACAATACCAAATAACCAGCTAATGAACCTATCTTGAAACATGAATTCTTTTACAAAACACACACTGATTCAGTGTATTTCTTCAAAAACCTGAACCTGGACGTGACTTTAGCTCTGTGAATGTTCAAAAACCCGCAACCAGAAGCTATAACAAAAAGA
Organism: Sphagnum contortum; assembly: GCA_963920785.1. Taxonomy (NCBI): domain Eukaryota; kingdom Viridiplantae; phylum Streptophyta; class Sphagnopsida; order Sphagnales; family Sphagnaceae; genus Sphagnum; species Sphagnum contortum. Next base: position 13,020,598 of record OY987278.1, read on the forward strand.
ACTACCCTGACACACTCATCCAAACCAATGTTGGGTGATTCAAAGACTTTCAAAGAAATAACCAACGGTTTAAAGGGTATAAGGCATATGGACCCTTAACTGGTGGTTCTCGAAAAAGCAAAGAACTGGTCTTCACCCTCCACTGGTCGGCCCTCAAAAACCATTAACCCAGTTAAGACCATTTAACTGGTGTTCTGACAATTCAAAGACCTGGATCAAAAAACCTACCCTTAAACAGCCAATACTTTGCTGGTTCTTTCATGAGAACCACCAGGTCTTTAACATTTTACAAAAGCCAAAAAAAGAGGTTCTGTAATTCTGAATTTTTTCAATTGAACGGAGCCAGAGGTTTTTATCAAAATTTGAGAACCACACAAGACTGGTTCAAACTGATGAAAAAAAGACTCCAAAAAGAAAAAGAAAAAAACAGAGTAAAATGGGACAAAGTTTTTTTGGTTAGGGTAAGTTCGGCATGGGATCCCAACTACTGTCTAAATGGATGCGGATGAAGAGACTACAAGAATCAATTGCTCTTCAAAGATGGAGAAACCTTCATCCATTTGAACTAGAGCAAAGAACACCTCGGTTTGCTACCACTTGAATTCCCCTCTGTAAAATAAACCCACCTCACATTCTCACATCTGATATTGTTACTTGCTGCTGGCAATTCAACTAGGACTAAGTTTTTCTATTTTCTATTCCTTTGTTGCACCTACACCATCCCAAACTCAACTAACTATGACAATGAGAATGCAATAACCACCACCACACTGACCAATCCCTTCACTCTAATCAAGCTTTGGGTTGTTTATTGTCACTTACATAATCCACTTATGAGACCACTCTTTGTCTCTTGCACTGCATAAAAAGTTTCATTGCTGTGTTGCACCCTGCACAACCAAACTACAACCAACCAACCATAACAACAGGAATGCAACAACCATTATACTGTCATCAACCCACTCACTCTGCAGTGATAAGACCCTCTTCCATAAGAACAGATGTCTACTAATATATCTAACAAAGAACAAAGATCAATCCCTTCACTGTAAAGTAAAGATCTCAAAGATGCAATGGGAAAATTTCCAGCAAAAATGCTAGGATTTTAATGCTTCTCTTACATTATGATGCTGTTGGATCTGAAATCATCTGAAATCCAACAAAACTCAGATCTCTAAGGCAGCCCAAAAGAACAATGGTGCCATACGTCAACTTCTGGACCCACCCAACCCTGTTTTGTAGCAGAATCTTCAGATCTCTCAATTGTCGGAAAGTTCCCTTACATTGGTCCTTCATGACACAAAATGCCCTGTATGTTGCCAGAAGGGAATAGCCCTGTAACTTTGGATTTTCAGCAATAGGGTCTTTGATAGGACATATGACATATTCACATAAAAGGGACATGTATGGTCTTGGACAATTGCAAGCATAAGTCTTGGAGTCTGCCCAAACAAAGACTCTATACACAACAACTATCTGATGCTGCACATCTGAGGATGAAGACGACAGATTGAAGAAAGAAGTATCCTTCTGCTACAAAAACCTGTAGAAGAGATTGCATACTTACTGCACCACTCCACAGCTCCACACTCCTCCACCAGGGAATGTTCAGCACACGCCTGGATTCAGAATGCCCAACAGGATTGTACATCATCACTTACTGGAAGGTCTCCCAACAGTTTCTGTTGCAGAAAGTAAACTGTTTTTACTTCAACAGAGTGACTGTTCCCAAGAATGTTTGAATACCATGCAAACAAATTTCTGTGAGTGTTGTTATTCTTACAGAAATTTCACAAATTCTTGTTAGCTTAACTTGTGCTGTCGCTGTACTGCATCTGTATTAAGTCATGCTGATCTCTATCAAGAATAGGAGTGCAAATGCTGTGGTGAGTGAATCATCATACATTTATCACCCTCAAAGTGGGTAAAACTGTTGAAGTTCATGTTGGAGCATACTCCAACAAAAAAGAATAGACTAGCAGCCTCCTTTTGCATATACCACCACCAAATTTTCAATTCCAGCTGCTGCCAGTACAGACCCCACTGGATGTGCTGCAATACAAGTGATTGGAGATCCTGTCATCCATATTTACAAATGGAAGTATATCAGATTCACTTCTATTGTTGTACTGAAGAATCACACATCCCCCAGATTTCAGTTACAATGAACCATACCAATCTCACATTATCGACCATAAAAGATCCTTCTTTTGGGTGATGAAACTGCATGAGTCAGAGTTTGGATAACTACCTTGTAGTTCTGGGAAAACCCCCACTTTTTCTCCAGTTACAATCTCCCAGATGTAGAGTTCACCTTCTGTGGTTCCCATCACACCATACCTACCCAGAGTGGTTGCTGCTGATGCTCTGCCAACACAATATGATCATGCATATTATTGTGCTGAGCTCTATCTACATGTAGCAGTTCTAGTGTCAGAGCTCATATGCTCATGACACACCAACTACAGGCAAGAAATGGAAAATCCAAAAATTATTGCAATCACTGAGAAAATAGAGGTTGAACATAAAAAGCAGATGGTGATACAGTTGTTAGACCTTGGGGAGTGGACCTTACTTGCTCTCTAAGGGGATGCCAATGGCCACATGATTGTCTCTCATGATACCCATCCGACAGCTTCCTGGTAGCAAAGGCCTTTTCTTGGAAATGTCAGGATCAGCAGTGGTACAAGCTTCTTCAAATCCAAGAGTATCGCTCTCTTCCAAGTAGAAGTTAAAATCGTCTTCACGTGGACTTGCCATGACCAGCAGGTGGATTATGGGGACATCTGAAGGTCCTTGCTTTACATCTCCCAAAAGATTTTTCGCTGCAAATCCTAGGGTTGTTGACGGATTCTTGACCAAATGCATTGGTGAGACTGCCTTGCTCTTGCTCTGTTCAACATCATGAGGAAGCTCCAGGAGCTGTGCTCTATGGACACAATAGTCAGGTGTCTGGCTTGCTGAGAGCAATGTGCCCTTCATGTAATCCCTGCAGAAACCAACAAACAATTCTAATCAGAACTATTGCAAACTCCATATTTCACACAGTTAGATTATTTCAAACAGAAACAATGCAGCAGAAATAGGTTAAAACTTTTGTCAAGCATATCTTGAAGAATTTGTAGTTACTGGAAGGACTGCATTATCAAGAAATAAGCTCTCCAGACATCCATGGTTGCTTTGATTGAGTAAACACACCAGATTGCAAAGGAGCCACTATGATGGCATCCAAAAATGAGGTGGGGAAGTCCAGGTACAACCAGCAGCTGTGAAATTGAATCAAATTGCTCTCCCTGATAGCTTGGACTTGGTAATGTAAAGCTCTCCTCACATTTTCTGCATTGCGTATCACACTTTGTCATCACAAGAATGCTCAATTACTGATTGACTCCTCATACTAACTTTGCTTGTGCATATGATCCATCCCCAACAATTTCAGGTCATAATTATCCAGGATCAACATGCTAATGCTATTGATTTTACTTCCACATGTGTCTAGTATTGCATCAGTAGATAGAGCATACCTCCAGCTAGTATCCATTTTCCAACATTGGATGTAGCTCTTGTCCCCAGCACCAATTAAAGTGTTGGGTCCAGGCACCACAAGACATCGCAACTTCTGCTTACATCTCAGTGTTGCACGAACCTTAGTGCCCTCCTTGAAAGACACAACCTTCACCTTGTGTGCTCCCTCGTTTTGAAGGCCACCATACTTTGAAGAGCCATTTGCAGTGGCTGGACAACCATTTAGCTGGGGCATTGAACTTTTCTTAAGTGGACTGTAGATTTTACTCCTAAGCTGCCTGGATTCTCCAAGACTGCAGAACACATACTTTGTCAAAAGAAAACAGGAGTCTTGCATCTCTACAAATCCTGAGATCAATATCATATCCTGTTCAAATAAGGATTGTCAAACAAGTATAATACATTGAATAATGCCCATTTGTTGCTTCATTTCATGTGGAAACAACTCCTCATGAGTTGAGAGGTTGTGCGTACCTTGATTCTGGGAGCTGGAAACAGTCTAGCATAATCAGCTCCTGTCCATCAGGTGTGAAACATATAGCACTCTCTTCTATGGCAAACTGATGAGACAATTACCACGGGTAGGCATCAGATAAGACATTTTTTCAGCACCAAGAACAATGACAGAGTCAGGTTGAACAAGAACCTGACTTGTCTAGGATGTAACAAAGAAGGGCTCAGTTGCAAGTCATCTTTTGATCAAAAGCTGCTGCTTTGATAATCTCATCATGGCTATATGCACAAGCTATTCAAGCAAATATTGGCTATTTAAGATTCATCTAGCATCCCAATTCTTTTTTCCTCCTCTATTAGATATCCTCTCTAACACTTTGGAAAGTATTAGGGTGGTTCCTCATTACTTCAGCAGCTAGATTCATTGTTGCTTAGCTTCAACTTATTGGAAGGCATAAGCCCAGGAAATGTGCAGGCAGTGGTTTTTACCTCAGCAGTAGGGGTGGCGTCATCATCATGACAAAGTTCTATCTCAACAACACCCAACAGAGAAGCTGCAACATTACAGACATCCTGGACATCTAGCTTGTGCACAAAAAGTAGTCGCTTATGATCTTCAAGAGACCCACAACACACACACAAATGAACAGTTGTTCCCAGAACATTGAGTATCACAGCACGGACAGGAGCAGGGTGACCAAATGCTCCAACTGGTTCAAGAATGTCTGATGGCCCAACAACACCTTCAAATCCTGATTGCAGACCTTCGTGATCCAAACCTGCAGCAGGAACACTGATATCTGTGGAAGACGACATTTTCTTGCTGTCAGATTGAGTGAACAGATTCTGATGTTAGTGGGTTGCAGGAAAACAAAAGAGCAAGAAGTGAGGGTCTCTCAGAGAAACTACATTTTTCCATATTTGAGAACCAATTCACTATCAACTGAACCAAAAGAAAATGCCTTAGATTTTTTGAACCTAGATTTGGGGGCCCCTATGACCTTGGTGCATATGAAAACATTGTTACAATCAACTGTATTGTCATTCTGGAAGACCCATCCTTTGCACAGCATGACGGCCTTCTCTCACCTTCATCATTCACAGCTTTCCTGACTGCTTTTTCAGGTGTTAGAAATGACTTTTCCTCTGTTGCCTCCACTTCAATGCTGTCAGCTTCCCTGTTGCTTGGAGGGCCCAACCCAATCCCTTCTTTCAGTTGAGGTGCTTCAGGAGACCCAGGCATACATTCTCTTTTAATTTCTTTGACCATCTCCATACTTTTCTGTTTACTTTCTTGTTCTTCCACTTTTGATGCTTGCATAGTGCTGCCAAGTAGTCTGCTTGACATATGTCCATCCTTGTCTCCTACTGAACCCAAAAGAAGGATGCCATGCAGCTCAACAGCAGAATGAGATCCCTTTTCTTCAGTTTGGTGGGTTTGAGTCACAGCAGGTTGCAAGGTATTCACTTCATGTCTTTCTGGGCACTCAGAGGTGGAACCCGGTTGTGCACATGGAGCCTCCAACTCCAGCTCTCTGGAGTCCTGATACTGGTCCTCTTGTTGCAACTGGCAAACTGGCTTCTTTCCTGCACACAAGTTAGGATCGGATTCCACTTTCTGGATAAGATCTTGCTGTGCCGAATTCAAGCTCACCTTAGTGTGCTGTTGGTGATGAGTCAATGGTTCCCATTGCTCAATACATGGAGGAGCTTGGATTAGAAGAAGATCCATACTTGGCATGTTCTTATAATCCAAGTTGACATCTGTTGCTGCAGAATCATCATGCTTGACACATACTTCCTCAGTTGTAGTCCTATGAATTGGTGCAGCCACACTTGGATGGTTATCAGAGTACTGCTTCCATTTCTTTGTGAGGCCAGCATCTAGCAGAGGTGCTGTTTGTGGGAACAGGAGCTCCACCATATAATTGGTCACATTAGTGCCCATGGAGTACTCACCATTCCCCATGCTGTCTTCAGAGTTAAACAATGCTTGACTTGTCTCTATTATTTCCTCAGGCTGTGCACATGTGGGTGCTGAACTCTTGACACCTTGAGCTGGCGAATTTTTTTCCTCCTCTGTTTCAGCATCAAGATCAACTTCGTAGGTAAGTGGTAAGACAGTCCTTGCACCACTCACCATCAGCCTTCCATCTGTGACATCTGCCATGTGCTCATCATCGCTGGCATCTTCCTTCCTGCACTCAGAAACTACAACTACTGGATCTAGGTTTTTGACAGCGGTTGGAGAACTAGGAATGCAGACAGATGAGAATTTGAAACTCCCCTCAGATGTGGTACCTTGACCTGCTTGTTGACTTGCACCCAAGGACTGTGGATCTTCCAAGAGCTTGCAATCCCCATTGTCCATGGTCTTTAAACCTAGAAAATCTTCAGCTGAACAACATGCAGCTCTCTGATCCTTTGAGATGCCAATGGCAAGGTCAACTCCAAATGAGTCCATTGTTGCAGTGATTTCTTTGAGATCAGTGCCATCCTTCTGCTGCAAAGAAGCTGCATTACGTCCATCCCAAATTATGTTTCTGACAGAGCTTGCTTGCCCTTTGGCCTTTCTGGACATAGCTAAAGCCTCAGGGTCCACAGAGTGCATGCTTACAGCATTGCAGATATCATGAATGCTGACAATTTCAGGCACCTCTAAGGCATCTGACAGTGAATCAACCCTAGTATCTGATGGCACAGTCACAGCTACTTCAAGGTGATTTCTCCCAAAGATATGTTCAGGAATGGAGTTGCCATATTGGGTCTCACTTCCCTCAGGTTTCAAAGACACGAGGCCTTCTAGCTCCCTGGACCCACCCTGACCCACAGCTGGCATGCACTGAGACTTGTCCTCAGAAACATTGTTCTCTCCAATTACCTTGCTGACCAAGTTGGATGGGAGTGAAGTCAGCAGTTCACAAGACTCACCATCCTTCTTGACCTTTTTCATACTCAAGCCTTGGTCCCTGTCCCATATTTCCAAGGCTAGCTTGGTCTCTTCACCTTTTACATCAGCTCCTGATTGAGATCTCTTGTTTGCCCTTGCCAGTATGCCAGCTTGTGCACCCTTAAAGTTGTCATGTTTGTGAGGTTCACCCACAGAGTCACCAGTTGTGGCAAAAGCTTCAGAATCAGGTAAAGGGCTTGCATTTCTCAATGGAACTTCAGGGTCCTTGACATGCATACCAGTAGTAGAAGCTGCAAATTTTGTCAGTTTTGCAGTATCAGGAGTTACTAGGGGCTCAGACAACTTCACCTTGCAGCTTTGACTGGGTGGCAAATGTTCACCAGTCAGCCTCGAGGCCTCCAGTATCATATATGCACCATCTTCCACAACATTCCCCACTCCCCCGGCATGAGGGATGCAAGATTCTGGGCCTAGTGGGGCCTTGCTAGCCTCAGGAGAGGGTGTTTGAGGACAGCAACTAGGACCCTGATGTTTCTCATGCATGGAATCACTTGGAGCTTGATAGCTATTGATTCCTCCAGCTGTAGTTACTGCAGGTTCACAAAAGTTTGCCTTGGATCTTCTGCTTGGTCTCACAAGTTGCATTCGCTTTAGTTTGTCAGCTGTCTTTGGTTGTTTACCCTCTTCCACAACCAAGGGGTCCTGACCCACATACAATTATCAAAATAAGAAGCTAACCAGATACAGAGCTCACTGAGCAGTCTTAGAAATTACAACATCAACAGATCTAGATTCAGACAGTTCACATGAGATTAATTAAGATTTGCAGCCAGGAGGAAAAAGAAATGTGCTGCACATACAGAGGCAGCAGTAGTCTGTGGACTTTTATCGGCAGCCACAGCAACACTCTTTTGTGGAAGCAGTTGCACTTGTCTCTCAGGAGTGGAATGGTCATGAACCAAATTCATACTGTTGCATGAGTTCTTTTGACACTCAAGTACAGACATATTCGTTGCAATATCTACATGGCATTCAACCCTTGAACTTACAACATTGGTCTCCCTCAGTGAAGTTCCTTCCACCATTCCTTCAGTTGTGTCTCTATGCACTGCCACTTCATTAGAGTTCAACTGCTGTTCAGGTGGCTCCCTTGCTTGTGATCCAACTTTTCGTTTCTTGGTGACTGAGTGGAGATTGAAGTCCTCAAGTTTTGCATCAGAAGTGGGCAAAAGAAATTGTCCAGGTGAGGATATTGTTGCTTCTTGTAGTGGCTGTTTTTTTATTAGTGTCAAAGCTTTTGTCTCATGGCTTCCTTTCTCTTTAACTGTGTGTAGCTTAGGCTGACTCAACATACCTGCACCATGACCCACAGAAGAAACAATGGCCTTCTGTGCTGACTGCTTAACTACCTCCTTTTCTACCCGACCTTGTGAACGCCTCTTGTACTGAAGAACTTCCTTTCCATATTTGGCAGTTTCTTTCATCCAGTTTGGCTCTTCAGACATCTCCATATTTGATGTCAGATGGTCCCTTGAGGTTCTCCCTTCATATACTGTGTCAATTGACGCCAAAGAATTGCCCATGGTGTTTGATTCAAGTGAATGCCTCTTGGTATTGGGGTTGTTCTCTATGGTGGTGACTTCAATGCTTGGTACAGACAATGCATCTCTGGTCACATCCTCTTCACTACATTCAAGGACTTGGTCACTTGCATTAGGGAGGATCTTGACTTGTCTTAAGGGTTTCAAGCCTTTTTGCACCCTGACAGTTGAATTGACCTCTGTTTGCTTCTCATTACTACCTTCACTGACCACACCCTCCAACTGCCTTGGGTTTATCTGGAGGCTCTCTTGAGGTGAAGCGTGACCTTGTCGTTTTCTTGAGCTAATTGCTGGGATTACCCTGCATACAATGCTGCTATCTTCTGTTGTACTTATAGTCTCATTCAATGGCTTTCCAGACTTTGGAGATTCTTCAGCAGCAACCAGGTCTTGAAACAAACGCTGGACTGTTGGGTTGGTAAAACCAAACAACTGCACCATGTTTCACAGTTTGCTATTTCAGAAACCCTAAACCCTAAACCATCAGCAAAAAAGACATTTGCAAGTGGATTAACAATAATAATCAAGAGGGGCATTTTGCATTGAGTGCTTTTCTGGTTCTTTTGTCACAACTTCTGCAGGTCTGATGCAAGTCTCCAAAAATGTTTTAGACCTCCTGTCCTTTCTTTGCTACGTTTTCATATCCAAATGGGGAAGATGGTGAATGTCATCTACCTCGGAACCATCAATAGCAGAGTGCAACTTTTTTGCTCCCACATGTTTCTTCCGCAACATGTTATCCCAAACCACAGTTGTGGAGTTGCCAGAGCTTGAAAGTCCTTCTTCACAGGAAACCTGTGGCCAAATTTCACAAGTGCTTTAGAGCCTTGAAAGCTCACAGTAGCCAATAAGGTGATAATGAAAATGGAAGATCATCATGGGTGCAATGGGTGAGCTCATCACCCTCTGATGCTGCAAGTGGACAATATGAGATTTTTCCTCCTACAATTGACAAGCATAGAGACAAAATGCAAAACAAAAAGTGGACATATATAGTGTATACAAAAAAGGTGGCCAGCAGAGAAGAGTAAGGAGATTTCTGCATACTGAAAATAGAGGTCCTCGCATTCCCTTGCCAATCTCCATAGAGTAGTTATGTCCACCATGACGGCGTGTGGCTTTGTATCCAACAGGATATGGGTGCCTCTCCTTCCCCTGGATATGATAGACAAATCTAAGTGATTTCTTATAACTCGGAATTTAGACCCCCTTTAATCATCATCATCATCTGATATGGATGTTTTGATGCATGGAAGGCAAGATTCTCATTTGATGAGATGATCAGAGTCTCTCTCTTGTGGAAGAAACCAGATCAGACACATGAGACACCTGGGTGGGTGCTGGTGTCCTGCACAAAATAAAAGCACAGATTTGACATTGCACATTTCTACTGCTCATTTGCATAAAAAAACGAAAAGATTAATACAGTACCCGAGAGCAACTCCAGTACTTCTTCTCCCATTCACCCTTGTACAAAGTGCCCATGGATTCAATCTCCAAGTTGTCATGCTGGGTTCTGCCACCACTTTTGGCCATGCTCATCTGAGACCCTGAAAGTCTCAGCAGATCCTCCTGAGTCGAAGAGAGAGAGAGAGAGAGAGAGAGAGAGAGAGATTGTTTGTTTAACTTCAAAAATTCACAAAACTCTTATCCTTCATCCACCGCTGCCACCACCTTCAGATCTTTCTTTCTCCCTGATGTTGCTGCGGGGATGAGGTAGAGATTTGAGTTCAAACTCTGCATCTTTTGTCAAGACAAAATTGCAGGATCAAGACCTAAAGATACTGGATTCACTCCATCTTTCACTGGGATGTAGCAAATCTCCAGCTCAAGACATTGCTGAAGCAATCTCCAGCTGCAAAGAATGCTGCAAGGACATCATCATCATCATCATCATCATATCATTGTCATCACGGCTCCTCGTTCTTTGCTTTCTCAATGAAAAAAATTGAGCAAAAACAATGTTGGTGAAATCCGAAATCTATCACTCCGGAAGGGCGAAGGTACCTTGCACTCTCGCTCGAACTAGCCGCAATTCTTCTTCTTCTTGCTTTGTTTCGTCCTTCCTTTCTCCTTCTCCCTTCCAAGCAAAACCGGAACTGCAACTACAATCTTTGACAAAAAGACACGATCCCGAAGCTCTTGCAACTTGAGGACATGATGAATAGACGATGATGACGACAATTCTCTTTTGTTGCTGTGAATGATTCTCTTTCCAAGATGCGTCAGGGATCCAAAACCGCGGAAAGGAGAGAGACAGAGCGATTGCCTGTCGTGGCGAGTGTTTACGAGTCTATCGTCGTTCTCCCGCGCACGAAAATTTGATCTTACCGCGAAAGACGCGGGTTCGTCGACTCGCGGTGTCAGGCACAAGGAGCGAGACGCGCGAGTTTGAGTGGAAATACGCGGGAAAGAACAGCGAACGTTCGCGAGAGGAGGAGAACGACTTCAGCAGGAGGATTTATTAGGAAGTTCCATCTCTACTCTTCTTCTATCATCGGTGTTGTGGATTTTGTAAGGCAGCAGGAGCAGCAGCTGATGTTCTTTGGCTTCTTCTATTGCCGCAGAAATCTGCAAGGTCCTGTGTTGGCAGCATAGGAACGCCCTTCCAGACGTGAGCAGGAAAGAAGCTGCAGCAGCAGCAATTGGTCTTGGTAAAGTGATTGCAGTTGGAATGAGTTTTGGTTTCTGAGATGGATTATGAGATACCGATGTTGTGGAATAAAAGAAAGAAAGCGGAGGTAACTAACTAGTTTGCGAGGAGGAATCCAATCAATGCTCCATGCTCCAGGAGAGTCGGGAACAAGAAGCTTGCTCCATCTGAAGTTCTCATCTGAAGCTTGGCATCAATGGGTAGGTGTTTTGAAGTTGGTAAGAAATCGAGAATGGTATGGTGGAGAGATATGTTGGAGCTCATACCCGATGGTTGTGGTTAAGGTCAAGAAGCTTGAGCCTGCAGCTTGTGAGTACTGCAGAGGTCTTTCCTTTGCCAGTCAAATGTATTCGTCTTTACCCAAAAGAACAGAGTATCCTACCATAGATGTTGAAATCTTTTTCATCATCTTGAGAAACCATTTGTGAGATTTTCTCATCTGGGAAACCATTTGTGAAATCTTCACATCATCTCAGGACACAATGGACTTACCTAATCATGAAGGAAGTGTCCCTTCTTGCAACTTGTACTACTAACCTCAAGAACATGCCCTTCTTCTGACAGAGAACCATGAACAGCAACAACAGAGTGGAGTCCACAACCAGATCTTGCTCAACAATGAATCTACTCATGAAATAAATGCTTTCAGCTTCATTATGTATGCTTGCAAGACCTCATAATAAATTTTGATGAAGCTGTGTTTTGCTCTATGCAGCAGGAGAAGTGATCTGTCTTCAATTCTTGTGGAATTTTGGGGTGCCCATCATGAGCATGATGGCCCAATGCACAAAGAATATGTGATTCATTGAATCTGAGAAAGAAGACTCTTGCAAAATCAAATCATATAACATTCTACATGCCCACTTCAGGTATGCAATTCTTTCTTGGTTATGATGACATTGTGTGCAAGAAATGAATCAAAGTTTGAATTTGGTTTTTTAATCCCAAACTAAATAATTTCCACCTTTCATGTTGCAAACTACACCTAAGGAGAAAAATCAGTCTGATAGTGTCATTGAACTACACCATCAAGCTGCAAGTGTTTCCTTCTATCCATGTTAGCATGACATTGAAATATAAGTTTTCGAGCTAATCCCAGCTTGAACTTCTCCTCTTATAGAATCATCAAGTTTTGTTCTCCTCTCCATTAGCAATGTCTCTTGAGTGCTAGCCAACATCACGTTTGAGTCTTCCCATTGCTTCCAGAAAGGCAACAGAAACTCAGGATGTAGATTGTGTACAATGGTATGCCCAAGTTTTTGGGAAGATTATTATATGCTTATCTACACCCACTGTTGGGAGTTGATGAACTTAGTGGGTAGTCATGGGCGCTTGTCACTACCATTCGTGATGAAGGTGATGGTTTGTCACTTTGTGAGCAACTCTCATGAGGTTATGACTGCACTCATTGTCGTGTTACCTTTAATTGATGTTGTGGAGATTTTTCTACAACTTCATCGATCTTTGTTCTCCTCTTCTTTAGGCTTTTTGCATATTTCTTTGCATTCAATCATGAGAAGACTTGTAAGAGTATATGGTCTCCTCCATAACACACATAGTAATGTGATGCTTTAGATTAGTACTTGAGTTTTAAAATCCCATCTATTGTTGTTCTTACATTTTATCCGCATTTTCCAATGATTTCGACGTCGAAATCTATTTCAATGATTCCCTTTTGGAAGGGCTTGGTTCCTTTCATTTTTGGCTTTGCCAAGAAGGAAGAGACTTTGTGGTCATGTAGGATTTGAGAGAGAATTTTGGCTTAAACTAGGAACCCATTTTGGGGGTCATAGTTGGAGACCTAGTTGTTCTCTTTAACGTGTCTTTTTTGTTTTAATTTGGTGGGATTTAACAATTGCTTCCATGATTGGTTTAGCAATCTGTAACCACAAGGAAATCTCACCTCTTGTCACCTATTTTTTTTAGGTGATTTTTTTAGGTGTCAACTTGCTTTGAACAACATGTAGAGACTATTCAATTATTCCAATGTCTGTTTGTCATTCAAATGAAGTTTTAGAAGGTTGTAAAGACAATTCAATTAATCTAACTATGAACGAAGGTAGTTTGTCTTGTTTGTCACATTGTGCCACAAACCACAATGCCCCTTGCCTTGTCTTTAGTATCATAGGAAAGTCGTAAATGAACAAGGATGGATTAAGTTGGATTCATGATGTTTCAACCTATGGTGGAGAAATTATTGAATAATGAACAATTTTCTTTAATAGCTCGTTCAAATTAAAACTAGAAAATATAAAGGATTATGGGATAACTCTCTAAGAGTAGGATTTAGGGAATGTGATTTGGAAAAAAACTAGAACTAAAGTGTGGGAGAATGATTGTTGACTAGTTTTTGTCATTGTACATTCAATTAAATTACAAAACATTTCTATCTTTTCACAACTAAACTACATTATCGAGATCAAGGCCACACGACATGCTAGTTCTTTATTAAATGACCATAAAATAATCATAATAATAATAATTTTACCTTCAAATCATTTTGGACGTTTTAAAATATTTTTTATTAAATAATAAATCACATTTATTTTTTGTGTACATTAAAACTAGTAATGTTTTCATTTTTCAACAATTATTTTTCATGCAAAACAATTTTAAATAAGACATTACATTCTATTCTATTGTAGTTGTTTAAATATTATTTTTTAATTATTTATTCATTTGTTTTCTTAAGATGTATAAATTATGAATGTAAAATCTAATACAATTGGAATTGTAATTTTTGGATAAATATCTTTTAAGTTGTTTTTGCGGATTGGTTATTCTCCAAATGCCATGCATTTGCCAAAATCCATAGCTTTTAACCTTTTTGCTTATTGGAATTTTTTATTCTAACGTCATAGCTATGGTATTGTTTCAACGAATAAGTAAAGCTTGGGCTTAAGGTACAAGTCATTAAATATTGTAGGAAGAATATAAATATAAATGTACTTCTTGTGCACATTTTCTATTGCGAATTGATCATTATTAATTGTTATTCATTTTCCAATATTTTTAACTTTCAACCTTTTTGTACCTTTTGTAGGAATTTCTCATTCAACCATCATAACTAACTTAACAAATAAGCAAAGTTTGAGACCAAATTATTTACAAAAAACTAAATATTATAAGAAAAATATAAGTAAAAATATATATATTGTGTGCATTTTTTATTGTAATTGTGAATTAGTTCTTTTCAATTGTTATGCATTTACAAAAGCCCAAAACCTTTAACCTCGCATCTTGTTGGAATTTTTTATTTTAACATCATAAGTGTGGTATTGTTCCAACAAACAAGCACCAACAAGCTACCTAAACTACTAACAATAAAAAAGCAAATTTTACAAGAAGAATGTTCAAGCTACCCAAATTACTTACAATGAAAAAGTTAGATTTCATAAGAAGAATGTTAGCAGAATTGTGATTAATTGCATATTATTGTGCTTCAATTCATAGATAATCAACTACAAGCATTGTTAAACTTTAAAACACTTACAATCTTTTTTTCTTCTTAACAATTCACTTTATTGATTTTTTTATAATTAAAATCACCAATTTTGTATCGCATAAATTTATAAAGTTCAATTTTTTTTCAATTGAAATGTTAACAAATGACGAATTTCTATTCATAATAAAATTATCCATCAAGCCTTTCGGATTTGATGTGAAGTAAACATGTTCCTTATGATTAAGGGATCAAACATGTAATAGCCAAAATAAAATTACCAAACACAGTAATTGAAACCCAAATTATTTTTTTCAACCAAAATAAGTGATCACATTAGTTTTCATCCCATTTTTCAAATCACATTTTTCAAATCCAATGTTCACACATGTGGAAGAATTGATTAAAAAAAAATTCAAAATGTGAAAGATTGTTCAATTCTTAAAGCATGAAATTTTTGCATCTGAAACATAATTTCTTGATTTTTATGTGTGAGAAAAAAACAAAAATTATCACAAAATTACAAATAAAAATGTAAAAGGATTTTGAATTGGAGGTTTTAAAGGTGTGGTTATAGAGTTTCAAAAAAAAAAAAAAAACATTATGGAGCTTTACCAAAATCTTTGAAAGTGTAAAAAATTGTTGAAAGGTGAAGATTTAAATTAAATTTTTGGAGCTTTCACATTATGGTGTTTTTAAATGATTTTGGGTGAATCAAACCTTGGTGGTGATTCATTAAAGCATTATGATTCAATTCACTTAAATTTCAAACATTATGAAAACCTTAAATGAAAGTTCAATTCATTAAATTTCACAAAATTTCACATTATGGTGGTTTTTTCAAATGTTTTTTTTATTGATTATGGTTTAAATGATGATTTAATATTTTTTCATGGTTTTCTCCTTTAAACCTTCATTCAAGGTTTTCAAATGATTATTTTATTGATTATTCTTTAAATGATGATTTACCCCATATCCATGATTTTTTCGAAAAAAATTAGGTGGATTAGACTTTTATTAGCGATTTTAAAATGAACTTTTTGTTGAATTGTGATTTAAAATGACGATTTAATAATTTTTCATGTGTTTTTACTTTTGAAATTAATTGAATTAGACTTTTGATTATAGTTTGTAAGTAGTTTTTAAATTAATTTTGGTTTAACTTTAAATTTAATGCCACTCCATTAAAAAAATTACTTTTAAATTCCTTTTAATTAAATCTTTAAGGTTTCTTTATGATCCCCTTATTTCATTTTGGTTTAAAGTTTCAACCCTACCTTTTTCATCTTTGAATGTGTTTTTCATCAAACTCTTTTGTTTATTGTAATTTATTTAAATATTCTGTAAAACATTTATTATCATTGACCTTTCAATTGTGATCAATTAAACCCCTTATTAATATATGCAACTCATTTTTTTATGAATTTGATTTAAATTATGATTCCATAGTTTTCAAGATTTGTGTTTTTGAAAAATTTGGCCAACCAAATTTTTAATCATGTCATGCAATTATTCATTTTGATAATTTTGGTTTACACTATCATTTTACATCTAATGGTCATGTTTATATATATGTATATATATAAACATTTGATTAATTTATACACCAAATCTCTTAAATCATTTTAATTTATATCATCAATTAAAAACTAATGGTCATGTTTTACGTTTATTTTTTTTCAAAACAAACCATTTATAATTCTAGTCATATTATTGGTGATATTGCTTATAAAAATTTAAATAGTCATAAGAAAATTATGCATGGTCATTTAATCATAATTTTTTTTAAATCCAAGTTGTAAATGTAAATTTTTTGTAATAACCTTATTATATAATTTTATGAGTATGTTAAATAAAATCAATTAAATTTTGAAAAAAATGTTGGTTTGTTTCCCAAAAGCTTTATTGATTTGAAAATTATGTAGCATTAGAATTATGTTTTAGCAAAAAATAGATTTGCTCAAACATAATTTAAACTACTTAAACTTCATATTTTTAATCCGTTATGTAAAAATGTTAATCAATAACATATATTTCATCATTTAATTTTAACCTTAAGATTACATTTATTTCAAATGGCAAGTAATAAATAAAATCAAATGTTTTAAAATGCCAATCCACTAATATTACAACCATAGCACAAAAAATGATGGTCGGCAATGATAACTCAAAGGTTTGATCAAAATAAACCAAAAACTATTAAAGAATTTAAAGGTAAGATTTTTTTAATGTTAAAATTGTAATTAATTTTTTTATTTTAACCATAATCAATTAAGTTATATGTGTGTTCCATAATGACTTTAGATCTGAAATTAAAATAATGTCTATAAAACTTTGTGAAAAAATGATTATATTTAAACTTTGTGAAATTAAAAACGATTTATTTTTCATTTTTGTTTTAATGCACCAATTTTGCACTCTACCCCTTTTTGTATCCTATATGCATTTTATTATATAAATGCATTACATTTAAATTATAATTAAAATATAAATTCGTATTCACAAACATATCCTCACCCATATAATTTGAGTCCCCTATTCAAAGTAGTCCTATGTATGCGCAAAAAGATAACATTAGTTTTTGTATAAATATTCTTTTGTAAAAATGTTCACATTATGTAAAGAACCGGAATACCCATTATCAAAATAAATGAACAATTCACAATTCACAATGATTAATCAATATTGTGTTACTCATACTTTTTTTTTTTTTGCACCCATGGGATCAAAATATATGTCATTGTTTTAGGCTTGCGAATCTCAATGAAAATCATTAACAAACTCAATACAACCATGAAATTTAAAAATACATATATCAAATATAACTTATACCTTCATAATAAAGTACTTCATCTCATGGCCTAAGAGTTCAATAATGTAAAATGCAATGAAAATTATATCATCATAAAGTGCATTTCTTTTCAATTCAAAATGAATGCATTGTACATGACCACATTATCATGTTTTATGTAGAATATGCACAAGAGTAAGGATTATTCTAAATCAATTTAATTGATCATTTTATTACAATGTGCACTTCACATATGCATTTCACATGGGCTTAAATTGTGAAAAACATTAATGTTGTTAATTTATCAAATTTTAACAAACTAAAATTTATTAAATTTTAAAATAAAATTTGGTGCTACCTATGTTTAACCTAAAACATGTATTCATCATTATTTAATGAAAAAATATAAAAAATATAATGTTTAAAAATGTCACGAAATAAAAATATAAAATTAAAAAATCACAAAATAATATTAAATAAACCCTTTAAAGGTTTTTGAACCAAACCATGAAATTAACCTTAAAAGAATTATTAAAATACAACTTTAAAATATAAATTTAAAATAACCTTAAAGAAATTATTATAAAAAACCTTGAGAAAAACCTTTAAAAATATCGTGTAAATTATGTCATAATAGAGGTAAAATAAGGAAAGTTAACCAATTGTAGATGATTTTCGTGAGATTCTTGAAAATTTCATGTTGATTTAACATGAAAGTTGATGGCTATCATTTTACACAAATTTGTTTCTAACGATAAAAGTGTCAAAATATGTTCAAACATTGGAAGGTTTATTCGACATTGTCGTAACCCTATTTTGAAAAAGTGTGAAGATGACATTCACATTCCCGAAATGGGGACTTAGGGAGTCCTCCGAGACTCTAAAAAATTTAGAGTTCGATCGCAGAGGTCAAAACACCTTGCCTTGAGGTGTTTTTTATACCCTCAGAAAGGACTTGAATTGTAGATGTCGAAAATGGCCTCACATGAGCCATTGAAACATTTGTAATAGAAGTTATGGACAAAAAAAAGGTCGGGGTCAAACTGGCAATTTGACTCCCAACCACTAAAAGTCAATAATCAACTAAACCCCGGTGTGTGCAGGTGGAATGCTACTTGTCGTTGGAAAGCTCTTAAAGAGTTGCTTCAAACCTCATCTCAATCAAAGGTCCGAACAAAGAATTATGAACTCCCAAAGTCCTGGGAGTTTAAATCGAGACAATTTTGGGACTCCTCCTTGGGAGTCCCAGAAAAAAATGTCATTCAGTTATAGGGGCCACAAACAAATGTAAAGAATATTATATGGGAGAAGGTGGTGGTTTCCCTCGAATCCGAGGTGTGTTGAGTCATGTGAGTCCAGGGTCGCCCGTGGGTTGTCCTAGCACTGCAAGTGCTCCCAAATGTGAACTAACCAACTTGTTGGTTGGTTTGATGCAAGTTTATTAACTAAATAAAGTTTGTCCCTTTTTCCTAGGCCCATCCTGAAACTTCAACACACCTTTTCTAACCCTTTTAGTGTTGAGAACTGGGAACGTGCCCTGAGTCTTAAACAATTCCATTGTTTGATTGATTTGGACCCCACTTGGATCCAACAAGGGACTTGGGAGTGTGTAAGACATGGTGACACCGCACCATAATCTTGTTCTTGAGATATTGAAATGGCGTTGTTTACGCAAAGGATCTGTTGTAATGATCTTACTATGGACAAGTTAGTTCTATTATATAAATCAAATTTGCACATAAAATTTTCAAGTTTTTTTGCCCCCATTTTTTTTTCCTTACTTTTGGTTTTGTTTTTTAAATATTAACACACTACCAAATGTGTCAAAAAATAAGACACATGATCGCCAAAAAAAAAAACTAAAACACTCTACAAATAGATGGGTAATTCAATTTACGCACACAAATCTACATCCATAGTTAACGTCATTGTTGTTGAAGTTAGATAACCTTTTCCTCGAAAAGTTGTTGTTTAACGTTTCTCAAATTGAAAAAAATTGTTTCAAAGTTGTGACAATTACTAAGAACTATTAGTCCACTCTACATGTAAATAGGGATTTATTGTATTCTGTGATTTTATGGTTCTTAGAGGGTAATTATTCATTGCCACTTTATCTATTTTACACACTTCATTTTGTGTGGGAAAAATTACAAAACTATATACTAACACCACAATTATGAATTTGATTGAAATTAGATAGGGGAAATATGATATGGAAGGTAATTTTCGTTTCCTACCTATAGAATGTTCTTTAAGCCCAACACGGGATCGTTATATTGTTTCGAATTTTATGACTGTAACATTGCACCAT
Source organism: Sphagnum contortum (assembly GCA_963920785.1). Taxonomy (NCBI): domain Eukaryota; kingdom Viridiplantae; phylum Streptophyta; class Sphagnopsida; order Sphagnales; family Sphagnaceae; genus Sphagnum; species Sphagnum contortum. The sequence goes on from OY987278.1 coordinate 13,040,285, forward strand.
GCCCATTCAAAACCAAAAATGACAATTGAGTTGTGTTTGGTATGTTCAAAACGAGATGTTGTCCCACTATGTCATTTGACAAGCCAATGTATCTCGCATTAATTATGCTTTAAACAAATCCATATGAAGGAATAATTTTGTTCGAAAGCGACGGAGGCAAAAAATTGGTCCACTTGAAGGCACTTTGTGGGTAGCCTATTGTGGCAACAATATTGATGTCCACAATGAAGATTATTCCCACGTTCAACTTTTAATATTGATACGTATGTATCACCAAATGTTTGTTTTTCAGACAATCTTATAGTCCTTTTGTGCTTTACAATATGTCGAATGTGGTCTATTATATTGTGAATATTTTTTAAGAGTCAGTACTTTCATTTTATTGAGGTTCAAATATCTAATTAATATCATGAAATATATCTATGTTCATTACTTGTAACAGTTGAATCAGGTCGTTGGCCTCTATTGTTGGAACTAGTTTTGATAAATTTAATATTACATTGTAGTCTCGAGGTTTTTCTAAGTTCATTGCTTGAATAACAATTGTTAAGCAATTACCAATTATAGGTGGGTCATCACCATTAGTTTGCCTGCAACTTGTGTGTTGAAAAAGAGAATGCACATGATTATAGAATAATCTCATTAGAAGCACCATAGGTTATATTCTTTCAAGGATTGGTTTCCATGTTTACTTCACTTTAAAACTAAATCTTGCCTTTGGCAATTCAAACCCAAACCTAATAGGGCGTGAATAAAGGTGTATAAATTTTTTATTCATAAAAGGGTCATTGACATGGTGTTTGATTATCAACACAACCAAATGTGTGTCCATTGTTATTGCAAGAGGATTCTTTCCTTCATGTATGTTTCCACTACAATGCGTTGAAAATTTTGGTTTTAACAAGAGCTCGAGTAAATGGTGGTTGAAGTTGAAAACATAATGTGAACATGAGTTTCAAAGTGCAAATTCAATGTTGTTTTGTGGGGAGCAAATGTCAAGTAAGATTCAAAAAGGCAATATTTTGGATTTCAATGGTTGGAAAATGAAACCCATTATCCATAAAACTCTGTATTTATTTATAAACTTTAGAAATTTTTCCATTAGATTCCCACCCAATCCAATGATATGAAATTCTTGGATGCATTTATTATTTTTAGATGTGTCTATTCTAAATGACATTCTTTTGATTTTTTTGTCGTTTGAATTTTTCAATGCATGTTCATAATTTTCTTATCTTCATGACATTGTGTTTGGTTAACTAATATGTTCAGCAACATCTATTTGCACCACATTCCACTACCATATACTTTGGGTCTTTGATTTCTTTCACTTTATGTTCTCTGACAATCCAAATTATTCTTAGGGAGAAACGCCTTGATAAAATACCTCAATATTACATATCCATCATGCTTTAATACTTTAAACTAAATCTGAATGAATGGACTTGAGATGTGTATGATTCCAAACTACAAATTTTTGTTGTTTACAACATACAAATGTCAACTCTTCTATCAACTATTAACATACGATTAATGATTTGTTCCCACCTTTACATGCATTAACTATCTTTTCTTTAAAAAATAATTCTTGGATAAAGCTAATGGATGGAAAATGTGCATGCCTATTTATTGTAGATTGATGGAATGTTGAACAAACTCACAACATTCAAGTGTTTTGACCCTTTTTTGGCATAAAATTTATTCATTACAACCCAATGTAATTTGTGGGTTTGTGCATAACCACTTTTGCATTAGTTTTGAAGTTATGCAAAAATGAAATTATCTTTAACAGACAGTTTGAAATCAGTTTCATGGAAGAATCCCATGCATTATTGCATTTAAAATGTTTTCATGATTTATACATGAGAAAAATGCAAGTAATTAAAATTGTTAGTCTTCCAATGATTAAAATGGAGAATGACTTGGTTTTTTTGCACTGTTGGTTGCAATGTTCTGACTTTTATTTAGTTTGTATCATGCTTGAAGATACGCGAGTGCATCAATGACATCGAGGATTGCCTCTATATACAAGTGTTTCATTTGGGAACATTTGCAACCTTTGAAGTAGTGCCTGAAATTAATGGAAATAATTCTTTTGTTGCACAAATTTGAAGCATGCCTCTCATGTAATTAAAAATACAGAGATTCTAAATTATATTTTTGAAAAGTTTTGTTGTTCCCAAGGTAATTAATAAATGACTACATGCTTTTTATTTCAAATACTTGCATTCATTTCATAATGTCAAGTTTCACAATCAACCATTCATTGGATGGATATGTTATCAGTGGTAGGTTAATTTTTGGGGATTTTGCAAATGCATGTTAATATTTGGAAAATGCCCAAAAACCTGAGATGTTTTCCTTCTAATTTTTTAAATATCATATTATGATAATTCTTTGAATATTTGGTTTTTGGAATAGTTGGACAATCATAGAAATCAACATGGGTTGTGTGTCAATCTTTGATTCAAGCCATTAAAACTTCTTTTGATTTGATTATTAGTTTGCATGTTGATTTCACAATAGCAACATGATAGTTAATCCTTTGGATATCATTTTCTTCCTTTGAAGTGCAATAGGTTTACTGCTTTTAGATTCAAGAATACTAAAAAAAAACCTTAAAGAAAAGAAAAGAAAACCTTAAATGGAACCTTCAAAATAATCCAAACAAAATTTTGATTACATGTGGATAATTTTAATATATAATTTTTTTTCAATAAAGGCCATGTTAAAATACATGTTGGTCTTTAAAAGAAACCCCACACAAAAATTACATTATAATCATAACATGTGATGTTTCTAAATACATATTTCATTTTTTATAACAAATTCCCCATTGGAATTGTCATGTTTATAAATGAAATTTGTTACCACACCCATAAAAGAATTGGCCTATTACATTTTTAATCAAATTGTTTTTTGCATCATACATATCTATTCATTTACACAATATAATTTACAAGTAATTTAATGTTTAATAAGATATCATGACAATTTAGAACAAATATTAAAATATCATATATATAAAAATGAATAAATATTATACTTCCACAAAATCATAAATTATGTATCATTGCTTGATAGGTTGTAAATTAAAATTTATCTACATTGAAATAATAAATTATATGTATTGAACGTACACATTAACACAATTTTATATTTGAAAATTATTTAAAATTTTATTTTAGAATAGAAATTTACTATTTACATGGACATTAAAAAATTGTATCATACATGATCATTAACATATATTTTAGATGTTCTTAAAACTTTGTTTTGAAATTAAATTTAGCATTTACATGCAAAAAAACCATTCATTTTAATGGTTTCAAATAAACATTAAAATAATATTTGTATAAAATTGAAGTTAATTACTAGTTATCTTGCCTAGTTAAAAGAGATAGTTGTAACAATATGCAAAAAAAAATTCATTTCATTCATCTTCTAAGACATTTTATCAACTATATATATGTGTTGATGGTGTTACTGAAATAGTTAAACATTAGTTAATGTCTTGAATGTATGGCAATTATAAAACCTTAAATGCCAAAAATATTTATAAAATTGCCCATTAGTTAAAACATGCATCACATTGTTTACCAACATGGATGGGCATTCAACTTGGAAACATTGTTGATGCAAGGAATATTCAACAATGACCACCAATTGAATTTTTTAAAAATTATATACCAATATAGTAGATGAGTAAACTTAACTAATAAATGCCATAATTCTATTTAAACTTTAAAAATCTCAATTACAACATAGTTGCAAATGATGTGAAGTTAAGAACTTTTTACTTACTAGTGTAAGAACTTAACAAAAAAATTCCTTATTTAAATTATCTATTTCCTTAATTTGCACTCATCAAATTTTTATATATTTTCATTTTATTATTTCTTTTACCATTATTTCCTCAATTTATTTTGCACTTATTAAACTCATTTGTTCATCTAAATTTAAAACATGTGGAATGAGAGTCCAAGCAACCATTAATAAATTTCTTAGTATGCCTCATTGAAAGGAGGAAATGGCCTTTGGATTCTTGGATTTTGTAGTATTAACTTTGTGGGTGTTTTAACTAAGATGTTGAATTTGTTAATTCAACTTACTATTTCAATGTTGCATTTGTTACAAATCAACTGAACCAAAAAAGATTGCACAAATATTGCATTGATTTGGGTTGCATGGTATGGTCATGATTGAACACAACTATGTTGGAGATGTTAACATTGAAGACAAAGACTTGGGAGAAGGAAAGGAATGTTCCATTCATGTTTGATGGGGTGTCAAATTGAGCCATTGTTTCTTATCTTTTGAAAAACATATAAAGAGCCTTTGACAAAGAAAGTAAAGATCAACAATTATCCACATTCAATAGCCAATAAAACTTGCCATGTTGAAGCATTTGTCACCATAATGCTACAATGCTAAAAATTCAATAACCAATAAAACTTAAATATTGAAATATTATTTAACCACTTGAACATACAACACTTTGCAATTTGTCACTAATAAATTATGATAGCCACATCTAGAAACAAATATTTTCTATGTAGCCAACTAGATCTACCTACCCCAAAAGAAGTAGTCACATGGGCATACAAGCATTGACAATTTGTAGCCAATCAACCTGCCTCATGGATTTGAAATAAAAAACACTAGAACCCATGTGCATTTCAACCCATGTGCATTTCACCTTGGCAAAAAAAATGCACCAAAAGCTAGACTTCACATTTGAAAAAAGATTGATCACAAAAGTGCTCACGACAATTTGAAGACTCTTCAAAATCTTGTCTTACACAAAAACAAAAAAAATATGACCATGATTTGGAAATATCTGAACTCCCCCAAACTCTTGATAAGCCAAAGAGGAATATTTTTTTGGAATTTCAAATGGATGTGCACGACATAAGGTAAAATTAAACAAGAGGTTTGTCACATTGTGGCCTTGCCATTTACATTAAAAAAGTACCTAAAGGCAAAAAATAAGAATTATGAAAATTCAAATATTTCACCATGCCAAAACATATAATCTTCAATTTTTTCCCCAAAAGAAACCAAAATCCTTCACAATGTTATAACTCTATAACTAATCTCAAGTTTCAACACAAGCCAAAATATCATGTTTCAAAAATCCTCATATAAAAATAGACCTATTATTACCTAGGGTGAATATGCTTATATGAATATTTTAAGAACAAGTGCCTTCTCAATGTCAAAAAAGTTTGCTCATGACATGTGAAGGGGTCCCACAAATTTTTTTGTCTAGATACCATTGAAGGCTTCAAACATATCATGGACCAATCAAAGTGGCTCATTACCCACAAAGGAGGAAAAAAAAAGAAAAAGAGGAAAAATAACCTTTAGATGCACACCCCCCAAAACTAATTAATAGAACCAAACTTTTGGGTATGGTTTTGCTGCACATTTTAATAAAAAAAGTTTGACGAATTCAACATTATTTTGTTTTTTTTTTATAGAGAGTGAATTGATGACTAGGGGTGCACCAAAGTGGGTTCAGAATGCTTAGACTTATGGTGGTAGAGCTATTTAATATTGAACAATTTTTTTCATTGAACAATTTAACATAATCAAAATTCAAATTTTTTAGAGAAATTGGGTTGAGCTCTTGATATTGTTGTGGGGGGAAATCCTTGATGAGTGCAATTTTAATGAAGATCATTTCATAATTTTCAAAACTTAGGGTGCCAAATATATTAAAATTTTGAGTCATCTTTGTCATTGAAAATTCAATTATATTATTATTATAAAAAAAACTTGGTTTTGGAAGGAGAAATTAGTTGAGTAAAAAGGTGTCACAATTGTGCCAAGGGCACATACAACATTAATTAATAAACATGGAAACATGTGGTACCTATTAAGTTAATGCATCCCTAAATTTATCCCACATGTGTTTTATGTAAAGATGTCAATTAACTACATGCACTTAGATCATGAAAGGATACTTGCATTAAATTCTAAGGTTGGTGATATTAATTGTCTCAAGTTTCCAAGTTTTAGTGCAATTAATACATAGAATGGCTCATTAAAAATTTGGGAGGACATGGAAATCACACACCATTAATGGAAACATAATAATAGAAGACCTCTAATTAATGAGTGATACCATTACTATAAAATATGAATCTAAGTCACCATTAGGGTAGAACCCCATCATCGAACATATACTTATCATCAAACATTTAATTTAATTTTTTTTTTCTCATTCCTTAATCAAATTAAAGCCATTTTTGTGTTGTTGGATGTGCAATTTTAGAAGGTTACAAATGGTCTTATTTTAAACCAAATGTAGAAAACACAGGAAGAGGATGAGTGATAGTTTGCTTAACATTTTTTTGCAAAAAAAAAAGTTTCTAAATCTCTCTCATAAGAAGATTTCTCCAAATTTGGAGATAAATGAAATATGAAAATATTTATAAAAAAAAAGGCATGCTACTATACTTTTGATTACTTAGTGGAACCAAATATTTAAAAAATTAATTATTTTAATTTTTAAATAAAAAATTCTGGCAATTGACAATCTCAAAACTCACTTTATTCATGCGTTTTCAATTTGCCCTTTTTAACTAAATTACACCAGGAAAAAAGAAGGCTGATGGCTCAACCTCATCTATTTTTCAAGTTTTAGTTTTCTCCCATTTTTCTAAGTTATATATTTTCTATTAAAATTGATGGGTATAATAATAATAATAAAGATTATGAATGAATCATACAATGTATTGATCTTAACTATCCACCTACTCCATTCATTAAAGTTTTGATCCCATTAATCATCCTTAATGGAAACACCAAATTGTTTGGATATGAGTAGAAAGAATAAATAGGTACACAACTTGATTGATGTGAGTGATGGAAAATAACTAACAATTCTAAAAATGTCATGATATATAGAGTAGTGAACAAGCACTCAACAACACTAGTTTGGTAGCTTCAAACTTCTTGAGTTTTGCCTCTCTTAATGGCTTAGTAGGGTTTAGCACCAAGAAATGTTGAATTTGAACTTGAACTTGGTGTCTTATGATTATGAAATTTACAATGTTTATAAGCCAACCCAACAACAAAAAATTTGGGATTCTCATCAACATGGAATTTCATTTGATCCTCCTTTGGTTCACCCAAGGCATCAAGAGAGACTCCAACTATCCATGGGTTGAATAGGTAGGGTGTTCTTTGCAAAGGGGTATTAGCCCAGGCCTTAAAATGGTGACCAACTCTTTTGGTAAAATTAAAAATTTCATGTAGCCAATGGGAAGGCCCGAGCGTGCACTGAAATTTTTTAAGCATTTCATTTTCTCCTGGTTCCCAATGTGTTTGCACTATGTTCCTTTCAAGTTCGCAATATGTTCCCCAAGTTCCCAATTAATTCCCCAACATTTTCTCCATAGCACCTCACTTTTTATCCTCCTTTCACCTATATCGGTGGGCCAAAGGGGAGAAACTCTTACTTCAAAATAGAACCTTCTAATTTGGGGAGCCTTCGTAGTTTAATTTTTTTTTTGAGTGATGGGCCAATCAAATTGGCTTGTTGCAGGGAGGGGGGGAAAAAAAACAAAAAAAAAAAAACTTGAGAGGCACCTCATCTAATTAATAGGAGAGGTGAATAGGTAGGGTCAAGAATCAAATGTGTGATCACCCATTTGGTCCATTCACACTCTTTTTTTTTTTGTTTTTTTTTTTTTGGGATTTTTTTTTGTTGTTCAATAATGTTCAGATTTTATCGAAAACCAATTCGCGCGCTCTTGCTCTTTCTTTGGAAGAATTTTTAAATACATATTCTAGTCAAAATAATTGCCCCAAAAAAAAAAAAAAAACAACAACAAAGAACAACAACAACAACATCATGAAACTTGATACCTGCAACTACTTAAAAATAAGTACTCTAACAACAATAACAACATGAGAACTAAACAACACAAGCATTTTAGTACCATGAGATGTGAACACTCAGGCACATCAACTAATAATGTCAACAATAAGCGAAGTTCAAGTACATACTTCCCCCCACCCAAGCCACAAGCCGATGATCCCTCCGCAATTAAATAAATAGGTCATGAAAAATTTGTCCCCTCCAAGATTAATACCATAGGTCATGAAAAAATTGTGGGGGAGTTACAAAAGGGGTATGTATGGATAGGCCGTAATGTTACGGTAGTACCTACCTCAGCAACTTCGGCACATTCATGTCTGTCGAATAATTAATTGATAGGTAGTGAGATTTTCATTTGGACATATATATATGAAGATTTCACTATATGTTCCTTTAGGAAAAATTTGTTTGAAAATTTCAACATTTCTGCAAATAATATAAATAAAGTAATTGATGTCGAATCTAGTAAGGTACTACTACTACTATTATGGTACCTAGACAATGAAAAAAAATGTACAATGGGGGGGAAGACGGATGGACGGACGGGATTGGCCCTCTCATCTACCTATTTTGTTTCTGAACTAAAATGAGAAAATTGTGGGGTCCATGGGACGAGCATGGCCGGGGTCAACATTATCACTTACATACGTTTCCCCGAAAACAAGATGAGATCTCAAAATGGAAGTTTTTTTCTTTTCTTGATTTAGGGGTGGGGGTGGGGGGGGGGGCGGGGGTGCATAATGGGGAAATTGGGGAGTGGGGGGTGTCTCTTAACTCGTTCGCACGTTCGTAGTGTTGTCGAATAAGAAGGAAAGCGTCCATTGCAGAGAGTGTGAAGGATTGTTCGTCTGCCCTCTTTGTTGCTGCTCCGTCGGCAGCTCTGCCTCGTCTGTCGCTTTTGCTTTGGGATTTTTATTTATTTATTTATTTATTTTTGGTATTTTGGTTCCGAGCCCCGGATCCTTGTGCGTGTTACGAGATTCAGGAAGCTGAACAGCTTGATGCTCTTTGTCAGTTTTTGTGCAATTGTTTTTGCCCGCCCCTTCTTGTTCCTAATTCTCAGCGTTTGTTTCTCTTGTTTTTCTTTTTGTCTTTTGTGTGTTTGTTTCTCTTCCGTGGCGGAGTGCGCGAGGGCGTAGGAGAGGGAGAAGAAGAAGAAGAAGAAGAAGAAGAAGAAGAAAGGGGGCGGCAGCGATATGGTGATGAGAACGTGGTGGTCTTCAAGATGAGCTTTTCTTCTCACGGCTTTACAAGACGAGTTCCAGGTCTTGTTTCTCTTGGCAGGAAACAGAAAAAAGCTTTTTATTTCCCCCCCCTGAGAAAATCTCTAATGTTTATTGATTTCTTTGTTTTTGCGTTTTTGCGTTTCTCGCATTTCTTCTTCTTCTGAGCAGTGAGTTGTAGAACGCGATGACTTTTATTATTTTATTTTATTTCTGTCCTTCTGGTTTGTGCTTTCTGCCGGATTGTGGATTTGCGTGATGTATAGAGAGGTTCGCGGATTTTCACTTGTCGAGGATCAACTGCATCGCAAATTCGTGAGACAATTCGCACATTCAGGGAGACTGATGCGAGTGTTTAGTTCATGTTTTTGACGAGATGATAACGATTTCGCAAGTCAGTTTTGGCAATTGGTCCTCGAATCAGGCCGCAGTATTAGTCAGACTGTGCAGCAGCTGATGAGTTTCACGTCAGTTGCGTTATTTCCGAAGTTTTCTGGATCGTATATCCGGGTGCCTTTTTGTCTGTCGGAGAGAGAGAAGAGTTTTTTTCCCGGAAGAATACGAAAGCCTCGCAATGCACGTCCAGTGTTCTAAACAAGTGCTTGCAACGGAAGCGATAATACTCTTCTGTTCCAGAAATTGAGAGCATCCCGGGCTTCGGCTTCTATACGTTGTTCATTGCTCGCTTTCTCTAGGCCGAGGTCTGTCTGCTGTGTAGAGTTCAGACGGTTTGCTACATTGCGATCTATTGTATGTCACCCTGCGTACGTGGAGCTCATAAGACGTTGCGAACCAGTCCGGAGGGAGAAATTCTCGCTCTCAAGACTCTTTTTTATCCTACTTTCTCTCACATTTCTTACCTCTGGCGACGACGGTTCGGTCCACAATTCAGAGACTTTTCTATAGGTTCTCGATGAGAGAGAGAGAGAGAGAGACGGACATACAAGAAGAACACGGTTCTTGAATTGACAAAACAGAGGGAAATTCAGACAACTGCCTGATTCTTGTAACATTCCTGTCAGTGAGTACTGTAGTATCAGGCTTCTTCCTGTGTTCTTTTCCGCACTTCACACGCTTGTGTGGGCGGGCGTCTGAACAGCGGATGTGTACCTGGATTATATGCTTGTTGCTTAGATAGAGTACAATTTTGCACAGCCATTTTCTCTTTCTTCAGTTTGTGAGACCGGAACAGTCAGCTGCATTGCTGCTTGTGCTGGAATGAAGCTACGATGTCATTGTGCCATCTGATGCACAGGTGTTTTCAAAACAGACTTGCTATTGATACTTTTGTCTCAGAAGTGTATAGCCTCCTAATAGTCTCTCAGCATTGGAGCTGCTGTGAACATGGTCTGTGCTCCAGTTAGTTTCCTCTAGATAGCCTTTTGCTCCTACTGAATGCAGCTACAATATTGCCATGCATATATCTTGCACACAATGCAGTTTCTCAGACTGTGTTGATCCAATGCAAAATGGCTTCTTTTGCTTCTGTGACTGTCTTCTGAAGTGTCTTGGAAGAGAAAGATTGAGCACAGGTCCACACAAGAAAGAACCCCTTACTATATGTGGTAATCTGAACTTACTAATGTGGTGTGCTTTTGAGTATCTATGGGTTTTGTGCTCCTGATGGAAATCTTTTTGGTTCTCTCAGATCAGGCTGGCAATAAATCATGGTGGTTTCAAGATGTGTATTCTATCTTCTCTTCCTGGAGTTACTTTGGCAAAGCCTATGCTGAACCTTGTGGCTGACCTATTCAACAAGGTGCTCCGCCACCTTTTTTGGCTTTCCATACTCCCTGCACCTTACCACGGATGGAGTGTTGTGGGAGTCTAGCAAAGTTGTTGGGTGCTCCTCTTTTCCAAGAGTTCAAATGTGCTGAGATAATTACAATGTCCAAGTCTATACTATGGGGCTGTTGAACTGTTGCAATCTTCTTGCAATTTTCCAAGATTTCTGATTTGGTGGTTTTTGCTTGAGAGGAAGGCAATACTGGCTACTTTCCCTCTTGCCTTGCAGATTCATTACAGTATGGGATCTCTTAAATCAGTGTTCACTTAATTGGAATCAAAATTGGCCATCTTCTCTGCAGTTGAGAAGGCACATTGGTGTATGCTTCTTGTGTTGATGTCAAAGCTGTCTGTGCTTGCGATAAAAGTTTGCATCACAAAACAATGATAAGAAAGATATGAATGGCGGTGGATTTGATATTTTCAACCTTTTAAAAAAAAGTTTGCTTGTTTCAAGTCTGCACACCCAAGTCTTGTTACTGATGGTGGTAAAAATATCTCTGCAGGCAGGATCTTTGTGATAATTCTTCCAGCCACGTTGCTCGAAATCAATGGGCTTGTCAACTTCAAGATTTGCTTCTGAGTCACTCAAATTGAACTCCAATGTTGAGGAGCTTCAAGGTCAGCTTCACACACAGAATTATCTCCACAATATACTTGAGTCCTTATTCCAGGCCAAATGTTGTCTCTTGCTCCTGGTTTTGTCCCACCCACCACCTCTATCCAGGCCTCTCTATGCCTACGGCTAAAATGCTTGCATGTACAAGGGCAAACTGAAATGAGTTCAATCTTACCTTGAATGAGGATTCTATCAGCGTTTTGAGTTAGCTATGTGACTTGAGTTTTAGACAATATCATCACAGAATTTTCCATCTGCTTCTAAAATGTGTTGGAAAGTCAGGAAATAGATTTTTGATTCATTATTTCTCCTAGTTTTTATGCAGATTATTATCTACATATCAATCTGTCAAGGAGCTGATGAACTCATAGTGGAAGAATTGCAGCTAGTCACTGACAATTATGATGAATTTGGTGGTCTGATACTTTCTGAGTGAACCTCTCACAAGGTTATGACTGCATTCATTCTTGTTGAGTTTGTTTTGAGGAGACTGGTTCCCTCCTCCTTCTTTGCCAGTTTCTGAGGAGACTGGTTCCCCTTCTGATGATGTGCAACCAAATCATAGTGGGGTCCCTCACCTTTCTCCTCACAGAATTTTTGGCTACAGAGATTACAAAAGAAGCTGGTTTTCCTTTCTTCTCTTATGTCTCAAGGTAAGTTTTCTATTGTTTTTCTCTCCAAGTATAAGACCAAAAATTTGGTTCGTATGCTTTTGTTGCTGTCTGAGTTTTCTCCTTCTGTTCTCGGTCTTGATGTTGGCCATGCTTTACAACTGTCTAAAATTCTGAGCAATTTTATTAAGAGAAACGTTCCTCGTTCTTTCTCGTCAAGTGCCTCTTTCCTAGGCAGAGATCTCATTATCTCTGTTTTTGTTTCTTCTCGTATGGATGGTTTGAATCTCTCTTCCATTTAAAACCTTCCTTCTGTGTTAGATTGTCTTCCTCCTTTTGTTAGAACATTTTGGTCCCCTCTTTTAGTTGCTTGGAAATATGTCAAAACTTCTGGTCAAGAGTTTTTCAGCTATGGGGCGTTGGGAAGATCTGTTCATGCTTCTCAAGTTAATAATATTATTCACTCTGGTTGTGCTTGTTTTGGTTTCCCTAGTTTTGTTGATTCCCATCATGGTCATGTTATTTCTGCTAACCTTAATATCCTTTCAAGGCCCAGCCTAATTGAACTCTTTTCTAGAGGCACTAAGTTCAGAAGTGGCTTCTTGTCTATGTTGTCTATTGAAGAAGCTATTGATAAAGGTCTTAAGAAGTTTGTCAACAAGCAAGAAGAGCTTCTAGGAGTTCAAGGGATATTAAGTGAGTGGAAGGCCAAAGTTCTTTTGTCTGTACAGAAGAGGACTCGTGCTTCCTTAGTGGTTCAAACCTCTTCTGATTCTTCTTTGTCTGTTCCTTTAGGAGATCTGGATCACCTAAAGATTCTCCAATGGTCCTTTGTCATTACTTACATGGATAAATGTTGTAACAACTTTGTGTTTGTTTGTAAAAAGTTTTATATTTCTTCTGTTTTCTCTGAGCTTAATTCTCCTGTTGGTGCATATGTGGTCTCCAATCTTGCCCAATCTGATATTCTAAAGTTTCATCTCTCTTTTAAATAAGGCTCATAATTTTAAAGGTGTTAAGTGTGGCCCTTGTCTCCCGTTTCTTTGTGCATTTTGGAAGTTTCAGAAAAATCCAATTAAACCTAGATTTATCTGTGCAGCCAGCTCTAGTTCTCTGATTGATGTTTCTAAGTGGCTGTGTTCTTTCTTCAAAGCTATGTTTCCTATGGTCAATGACCTTTGGGTGTCTAAACTCAAAAAAGCAGATGTTCCTTGTGATAGTAGTTGGATTCTCAATGACTCTACAGGAGTGGTGGAGGTAATAAATAATCTTAATCGTTCGAGATCTGAAATTGATAAGGCTTCCCCACTTCTGTTGCAGTCTTTTGATTTCTCAACTCTATACACTAAAATTGACCTAGTGGATCTAAAAGCTCGTATGAGAGTTCTGATAAATAAAGTGTTTAATTGGATGCCAAAGCTTCATCGTTCTAAGTTTTTGTTGGTTCAAAAAAGCTTTGAACTTTAGGTTTTTGTGGCTGAGAAATAAAGCAGAGATCAATTTGTTTGAAAATCTTCATAGCTTCAAAGTTGCTGAGGCTTCAGATTTGATCTCTTGGCTGGATTTCTTATTAGACAATTTGTTTCTTTGTTTTGGCCAGGGTGTTTATAGACAATGCATTGGTATCCCCATGGGTACAAATTGTGCGGTCTATTTGGCTAATTTCTATCTCTTCACCTATGAGTTTGGATTCATTAAGCGTCTCTTGAAGAGTAACACATGTCCTGTTGTGCTTCCTTGGTTCATAGGATTGTGGATGACCTTTTTGTTCCTGATTTTCCAGATTTTGAGAACTTCATTTACCTTAACCAAGACTCTTTTGGTTGCGGCATATACCCAAAAACCTCTTGCGAGTTGAATTGTACATCTAAAGGCTTCTCTTGTAATTTCTTGGATCTAACTATGAGCCAGAGTCCTCAAGGTTTATCCTGTGACATTTTTGACGAACGCGCTCAACCAGAGTATGCAGGTATTGAAATGATTAGAATGCCTCACATTCATTCCAATATCTCAATGACTGCGAAGCTGGGGGTTATCAATAGTCAATTTTACAGATTCTTGAGACTTTGTAGTTGTAAGAAGTCTTTTGTCTTCCAGATGGTCAGTCTTATTGTCTTTCTGAAGGCAAAAGGCTACCCTTTTAAAGTTCTTCTAAAGAGAACTAGAGGGTTGGTTCTTAAAGAAAAATTCCTGTTTGGAATTTCTGCTTTTGGCATTTTCAGAATGATTTTGCTTCAGGTCTTGTAAGTGGGGAGCTTCCTGTAAGCCCACTTGTTCTTTGTCTTTCCCTGTTCTCTTCCCTTTCTGTCTTTCTTTGTTTCTTTGTCTGGTCTTTGTTGGAGGGGTCTGTTGCTAGCCAGTAGTATGGCTGAGTCTTCCCATTGCTTCCGGAATAGCAGCAGAAACTCAGTTCGCAGGATGGTGCTTGTCACCAGCCTTTACCCACTGTAGGGAGCTGATGAAGTCAGTGGGGAAGTTGTGATAGTTAAGTCACTATCATACATACTACTGTTGGTGGTCCCTGAACAGGTGTGAGACTGGCACTTTTGTTCATACTGGTGTGTGTTTTTTTGTTTTGTTTTTTGTCTTCCCTTGTTTGGTTCTTTCTGTGGCTTCCTGAGGAAGTGTTAGCCTTGCTGTTTCTTCTTCATCGTGAGAATGGAGATTTCTCTATTCTCATGAAAGATATTGAGTTTGTTTTGATTTGGTCAGAACTGGTACATTTTTGGTTTGGTTTCCTTACATGTTTTTTTCGGAGTTTTTCTCTGCATTCACATGGATGTCTGTTTCTCCTGTTATGACTCCATATGCATTTGAGTCAACATCAGGGCAAGCCCAGTATGTTAGTGGAGATTGCTGTACACCTTCACAACTTTTGTGTTCTGAAGTGCATTATCTGTCCGTGTCTCTTGTCTTATTGTATTATTTTCCAGATGGCACTTTCATGTCATTTGCCAGCAGTTTTCAGTACTTGTTCCTGTTAGCAATAAGCTGGTAATGTCAATCTCAGTTCATAATGAACTATTGATACAGTCATGTTCCCAAAGGTATATATGACTTTGCTTTGTTCTGCACAGCAGATTTGAGGAGTGAAGCATTCCCAAGTAAAACAAATAAGCGCAAAAGGCCAAGTGATGAACCAGAGTGGTCAGATGTTGACCTTGAGGATATGGATGATCCTCTACTGATTACAAAAGTGAAATTGAGGCCAAACAAAGTGAAGAAGCCAGAGCATGTGCAACGGATAAGGGCCATCAAAACAAAGAACAAGCAAACTGTTGAAAAAGAGGATAAGGAGTCCAATGTGGTGAACCCTGAAGCCAAGGCTCGAAGGTATGTTGAACTGACCTTTATCTTTATACAAGAATCCTATGTCTTTCATTTTAACTGTGGTCCTGATGCACCAATGTAAATGGTTCTGAAGTGGGTGCTCCCTCTCCAGATGTTTCTGTCATTCTATATGCATGAAAGACAAAGAGGAAAGAGACCCAGAGGAAGTAAAAATGTCATCATTAATTTTCTGTTGACCTCATGGAACCAATGGATGAACTTTTGCAAGATCCACTTGGTGGACAGTCAGTCAAATGGCAGTAGGCCACAGGTCACTTCTGACACTGTTGCAAAGTTCTACAGCTGAATATGAGTTGTCCTGAAACAGACTGGTTTCTGCCTCTAAATGCAGAAACTTCCATGGTTTGATTCCCCTTTTCTGTCCATTACCAGGTCTGTAACTCTAGAACCTTTTGAATCCTGCATTGCTGATCCATTTATGTGGCATCTGAACACAGGTACCAACTTGAGGTCTTAGAAAAGGCTTTGAAGGAAAATATAATTCTATATCTGGAAACAGGGGGTGGGAAGACACTTATAGCTGTGTTACTCATGAAATCTCTTGCTCACAATCTTCGCTTGAAGGGAGATAAGCGCATTGCTGTTTTCCTTGTGCCCACTGTTGTTCTTGTTCACCAGGTGAGACTTTTCACCACAGTATTTGTAGAGAAACCTTGGCAGTGGTGTGATGTCTGCTCTGATTTAATTTGATTAAAAGCATTGGTGCTGAATTAGTTGCATGATAATGATCATGACAGCAAGCAGATGTGATTGGCATCCACACTGATTTGAAAGTTGGCCGCTATTGGGGCAACAAAGGTGTTGATACGTGGAGCATCAATGAATGGCAGAAAGAGATTGATTCTAATGAGGTTGTCAACTCTTTCAAAGCATGAGTCGTTGGCCTCTCTACAAGCATTGAATGATTGGAGCTTCAAAGACTCATGGTGGAAGCTGAATGAACTCACAGCTATAGTCCATAATTGTATGTGAACTGGTTCTTCAACAGGCTACACTAAAATAGGATTCAGAGTCTATGGCAAGTGAAGTCTCATGAGTCAAGTGATGTACTATTAAGGCTACTAGTGCCTCATTATCTTGAATACTGAATTGTGTTATTGGACTTCGAGCAGGTGCTGGTGATGACAGCTCAAATATTTCTGGATGGTTTGGCTCATGGCTTTTTCAAGCTGAATATGGTTGAAATTCTTATCCTTGACGAATGTCATCATGCAAAGAAAAACCATGCCTATGCCAGAATCATGATGGTGAGCTGTTGCTTGTTTCATGCATGAGTACAAGTTGGCTTTTCTTTACATTGCTTCAGCTAAAATTGAGAAGCATTTGGTTTGAATCCTGAGCTCATGACGACCCAGTTATGTTATTCACTTGCCCATTCTAGAAGCAGTTTGATAAAATGGTTGAGTTCTCAATGTCAGGCCTTGGGAATTGTAGCAAGTACCTGGTCAGTAAGCCTGGACCTCTATGGATGAGCAAGCAGTGTTTGCATTCATCTGAGCTGCTCTGCTGTTTGTGGTTACATTTTCTCCTGGTCT
Organism: Sphagnum contortum; assembly: GCA_963920785.1. Classification (NCBI taxonomy): domain Eukaryota; kingdom Viridiplantae; phylum Streptophyta; class Sphagnopsida; order Sphagnales; family Sphagnaceae; genus Sphagnum; species Sphagnum contortum. Next base: position 13,057,300 of record OY987278.1, read on the forward strand.
AACTGGATCCTCATGAGTATCATGTACTGCTCTTCTTTTCCTTGTCTTGGATGCCATTTAAAGTGCTGATGAGCAAGAGAAGTTGCATGACACTGGTCATCTGCTTTTGGGATGTAAGGACTTCTACAGCAAGTTGGAATCAAGGCGTCCACGCGTATTTGGCATGACGGCATCTCCAGTTACACGGAGAGGTGAGAGTTTCATTCATTTTTTATCTCTGGCTTGCACATTTTCCTACTGGAAGTCTCTGCAAGAAGGTAGTTGAGCACATTATATTGACTACATTCTCCATAATACCAGTGGAAGAATCTTGTAAACTGCTAGTCTAGGCACATCTCAACAACAGTGACAACAGAGCAGCAGATAATTTTCAATACTGATTAGACAAGATATGTTTATAATCTTGCTGCTCTTGATAAGAACAGTAGAGGATCTTCAAGAACCCTTTGGATCTCCACTCTCATGGCTATCTGTTATTTGTCACTTGTTCCAGGGGTGCGTTCCAGTGTGGACTGTGGATATCAGCTATCAACCTTGGAGATTACACTTCATTCTAAGGTGTGATAATCTTGATCCTCCAACTGTCTGGCATTCAGAGGTATGATTTAGACTTTCAGATGACATAGGTAGAATGTAGAATCCCCTCCTGCATGAGCATTGGACTTGGTAAGGTGATTATCATCTGCACTGCTTAAAGGCTGTACTAGCCTGTATTCAGAAGCTGAACACAAAGCATGCTCGTCAGATAAACAGTTGTCAATGTGTGGACTACAGGTTTATACCTTAAAAGATAGAGAAGAGGTTGAGACCCATGTACCCACGGCAATGACCAGAGAAAAGTACTACAATCAGCCTGACATTGACTCTATCAAGGATTACAGGTCACAGTTGGAGGCCCTTTTGGAAAAGGTATGTTTTGATTAAGTGGTGCTATTTTAAGCAAAGTTCCAATTTGACTACAGCTTTTGTTAATTAATTCTGTTTTTGATGGTCTGAATTTTTCTTTTCTGTAAGGTCGGGTTTCCTCTTTTTCATGGTTGTTGATTATTGGTAGTTTTTTTTGTCAGATCTGAAATATCCATTAGCTTATTATAGGATCCATCTCCAAAAAAATTCAGGTTGCCTGAAATTCAAAGTATTGAGATATTCTCAGTTCTTTCAAAGATACTTCCTTTTCTTTTTGTTTTGATACCCACATTGGTAAGGTACTCTGTGAAGGAACATGGGGCTCAGTTGTTGCTGCAATCAGATAGATTTCAAAACTGCTTGAACATGTGGACCAATGAGAGAACAAATACTGCTGGTGCAGCTCATACACATAGGTTCTTCTTCCTTTGGTAGTGCTATTCTTGCTGTCTCTTCATTTATGAATGTCATGATGTAGTGACTTCTCTTGTAACTTGGATTTAGCAATAAGACAGAGTCCTCAAGGTATTTCCTGTGATGTCTTTGAGAAACATTCTCAAAATGGTGTGCAGGTATTGAAATGAATATGTATGCCTAATGACCATTCCAATTTTCTCTATTAGGGTAAAGGGACCTATCATTCCAATTCCCCTATTATCACACACCAATTTCCCTATTGCCACACATTTTGTTCCCTATCCCTGTCCACATGAAAACTGTGCTGTTGGACACTGGTCTTTTCTATCTGGGTTCTTGTGAATGAAATGAAATGGTAATCTTGGGTATAAGGTCTGCATATGGTGTGTGGTAGGTTTTTTTCTGTGCAATCAGGTTTGCAATCATGTGGTAAATGGAAAATGGTGAACTCAAATTATATTGATTAGTTGTAGGCCACAGATTTTCACATTCAAATCATATTTGCACATTCTGAAATTGGTTTCCTGGTCAACATAGGATAGGTGTTATATATCAAATTTCAGCAAGAGATATATTTGTACTAGAGGAATATTTAAAAACATGTGTTTAATTGTGCATTAATAGGTCCAGCTACTCTATTGCTCAGTTTGGTCTAATCAATGGTTGGTTTTACATGTTCTTGAGGCTTTGTAGTTCTAAAGTGCTTTTGTTTCCAGATGGTCAAACTTATTGGCCTTCTAAAGAATGAGGGCTACCCTCTAAAGATTCTCTTAAAGAGGCCTAGAGGTTTACTCAATAATGTGAAACAGCTTTACTGGAATTTCAGCATTTTGTGTCCTTCAAATGATTTTTGTATTTAGTCCTGCAAGTGGGGTGCTTGTCTGAGTCCACTTGGTCCTTGTTTCTCTTCTCCCTTTTGTCAATCATATCCTACTCTTTCTTCCTATTGCCTGTCCTCTGTTTTATACTTCAAAATTATTTGTCCCTCTGTGTTTGCTCCATGTTTTCCCTTCTGTGGTGTCACATGTTAGCCGGTATCATGGCTGAGTCTTTCTGCTGCTTCCAGACTTGCAACAGAAACTCAGTACTTTGGCTAGTGGTTAACCTGGCTTAAACCCACCAAAGGGAGGTGATGAAGTCAGTGGGAATGTAGTGGGAATTTTGTGATAGACAAGTGGCTATCATATATATTACTCTTGATAGTCCCTGAACAAGTGCAGGCTAGTTTTGTTGTGCTTTGTTTAAGATCTTCCCTTCTGTGTTTTTCTTTGACTCAAATGGAAATCAATTTTGTCTTGTCCTAAGTATGGAGATTTCTCATGAAAGTTATCTAAGAGACTTGTTTCACTCCTAATTGGATGTTCTCTTCATTTCTGTCTGTGTCCTTCTCACAATTCTATTTGTTGTGAGATTGGATGCATTATCACTGCCTTCCCATAAACTGTTCAGTGATGCTGGTTTTGTTGGGAACATGCTGATTGCTGTGCCTCTGTGAGAGAATATATCAGTTAATTTAGTTTAGACAGGTCATTTCTTTACGGTGTTCTAAGTTCTAGCATCTATGGCTTACATGTGTGCATTAGCAAAATGATCTCACAATTACTTCAATTGGTTTGGTTCAATTGTTTCATCCTTCAGTTTTACATTTCTGTTCACCACTTCACACATCAGTCCACTTCAGGGTAAGGGATTTCATTCTGTGTTCTCTGGAGATCTGGTGCAGTATCAAGATCCTAAGATGCTACCAATGGGTGATATTGATGATGGATTCAAAGACAAGGAAGAGCTTGTGAAGACATTTTGTAAGAAAATTGCCAAGCTTCACCGGGACTTGCATTATTGTTTGGAGCAGTTGGGTTTCTGGTGTACCTACAAGGTACCCAACTATCATGTATCTAACTGGATTATGTAACATATAAGAAATTCATGTAGGTGCTGCATGACCAAAGCTCAATTATCTCTACAAATAATCAAAAGTCCTCCCCTATTGACACCTTTGCAAACTCCACATTCTCACTCCTTGTGCAAGGCATTTTGTTAACACAATGTAATGAACTTCTTAGGTCTATGATGTAATAAACTTCTTTTTGCTGTGTACATTTGAATTCTGTACCTCTGTGCAGGTGAGGAATGTCTCAAATTGTGGGTTTGCTTTTTCAACCAGGCTGCAGAACACTGGATGAAAGTTGATGTGGTAGACAACAATAACACAGAAACATTTGTGAACATTGCCAACGTTCTGAAGACCAGGAAGGATGCATTTCTTAAAGAGGCAATGGAGATATTTCAACCAGCTATACCCGAAGGTGTGTTTGTTTACCCTCATACTTGCAGTCCTGTAGTCATTCCTAAGCCAGTCTAATCATGAAGCAGCTCTTACTTTTGGGAGGCGTTCCACTTCCCATGTGTGACATTATTGTCTAGGTGATTGCTTCTGCTGCATGTTGATTGTGGATTCTAATGATTAGCTTTCAATCTGTCTTCGGCAGACAAGGTCACATTTCATGGATGTTTGCATAGATTCCTAATAACCTAACAGCCACATTGTTGTATTCTCAGGGTGGGCAGAATCCTGTAACACAGAATCTCAATTAGCAGAAGCTGTAAAAGCAGGTCTGATAACTCCAAAGGTTGAGCTACTGGTAAATGTTCTCTTGGAATACAGGTGCATTTCTATGGCTTTTTCTTCCTACAGTAAACTGAGTGTTTCTCAATTATATTTTCCTGTCAACTAGCTCCTGATTAATCTTTGTTGTGTATGGATTGTGTCTTGCCTTCTGGTAACTGAACTACTCTCACTATTGAAAACCGAAGGATGGTTGTCCTCAGTTTTTAACAGCGAGACTGGTTCTGTCACAACAAGGTAAGGCACATTCGACATCAATGTGACTTCAGGGATATAAAACTTCATATCATAGAACCAGTGATTTCGTTTTGTTTGTATGTCTCTAGAGTAGCTAAATGACATCATGACACTGTCTTCCCATTGCTTCTGGAAATGCACTCACTTTGCAACTTATGTCTTTAGTCTGCTCATCAATTGTCATTGGTACAATGCCCACACTTCCAAATCTCGGTCTTTGCATAGAGATCTCATTATTGCAGACTTTGTTTCCTCTTAAATCAATGAGATAGATTCCTCTTCTATTATGAACCTCCTTATGAAACTCTATTATGAACCTTCTTGGAGTGTCTTCCTCCAAGAAGATTTTGCTCTCCTCCCCTGATAGCTTTTAAGGTCAAGATAATTTAAATTCTAGAGCTACTGCAGAGAACTTGATCATCTTTGAAGTTCAGAAGAATTCTTGTTGCAATTTCCAAATTCTTTTTCACTCCTCATTTTGGTCATGTAATTTCAGCCAACCTAATTTAATTGATCCCTCTTTCTAGAGTATAAACTAAAGACATTTAGAAGATCTTTTCTGACTTAGTTTGTCTCTTTGAGAAGCTATTTTGGTAGAGGTTTTAACAAATTTCCAGTAAAGTAAGAAGAGGATCTAGGGATGCATGAGATCTTGAGTGTATGGAAGATTCAAAAACTTGTTGAATTGAAGATCCAATCTTTGCCCTTTAAGCCATGGCATTATTTCCTGTCTGTTTCTCTTGCGTCAACTAAGAACACTTCCAACAATTTTAGCATTCTTTTGTTATTACCTACATGGATGAATTCTGTAATGACTTTTATTTTCCTGTGAGAAGTATTATTTTGCTTTGTTTTCTTGAAGGTGCTTAGTGAAGTTCAATTGGTCCGAATCTGAATTTTTTGAGTCTTCATAGTTTTTCAATGCTTTTAATGCGCTTAAAGAAAACTGCAGCCCTCATGTTCCTTCACTTTATTTGGCATGGAAAGTTTATAGAACTCATTGAAGTGTAGATTTTTAAGTGCAACTAGTTCTAATTCACTCTCAGAAGTTTCTAAGTGGTGAAAGCTCCTTCTAAAAACTATCTTGCAGGTGGTGAATGTTCTGTGGGTTGCCAAGTTGCAAGAAGCTGATGTCCCAGGCCTCAAAAAGACTCCTCCAGAGTAGTAAATGTCATGACGATTTGAATTGTCCAAGAACTGACAAATGTTCTCCAATATGTTTGCAGTTCATTGATTTCCCAACTCTTTTATACCAATATCAAGCTTTTGCATTTGAAAGCTACAATGAATTTTCTAGAGAATAAACCTTCTGGAGGATGTGTTCATTCTTTTGGTTTTTTTATTGGTTCACAGGTTAGCCCCTAACTTGAAGTATGTTTGGTTGAAGAATAAGGACAAGACAAGGTCTGTGGAGTTCTCTGCAGCTTCAAGCTTGCAAATGCTGCAGTTTTATATTCTTGGCTAGATTTTCTGCTAGATAAGTTGTTCCTCACTTTCGGTTAACAAAGAGATCTGTTTGGTGTTTCCTGCCTTGGAAAGCTTCAAAATCAGGCTTTTTAATCCTGAGTGGAGAGTTTTCATGAACCCACTTCATCCTCTGAGAATCTTGCTCTTAATGTTCTCCATCTCTTTCTCTCTTCTCTTCCCCCTTTCTGGGTTGGGTTTTCCTTTCCCTTTCCTTTCTCTTTTTCCTTAACCTAATTCTTTTCCTGTTCCTCTGGTTTTCTGGTTGTGTTCTTTTGAGCTAGCCAGATCATTGCTGAGTTTTCCCTGCGATTCCTGTTCTTGTGACTGGAATTCAGTACCATTGGTTGATGTTTGACCCATTCATTGATGGGAGACCTGATAAAGTCAGTGGGGAGGTTATGGCAGTGGTCAATACCACACTTTTTGCTGTTGAATGTCCCTGATCATGTTTATGACCATTGTTTTCATTTAAATTGACAGTTGCTGAACATGTATATGAGCACTGTTATCATTCAAACTTCTCAGTTTTGTTTTTGGTCCTTTTTTACTGTTTTAAAGTTGGGTTTCCTCTTTTTCATTCTTGGTCATTGATCACTGTTATGTTCTTAGATTCTGAAATATTTATTGTTATTGGATCATTTCTCAATGCTATTCTATGTATGGGGAAGCTCTCAGTGCTTATGAAAAAAAAAATTCAGTGAATTTAACAATGGACTGATGTAAAGCCACTAGTCCTCAGATATGAGTTACGCATGGTTTTTTTGGGTAGAATGCCTGTGGTCTTAGCTATTATTGTTGTTGGTTTTTTCTACAGGGAGGTCCACGATGTACGGTGCATTGTTTTTGTGGAAAGGATTGTGGCAGCAGTGGTTCTTGCAAGCATGGCGAACCAGCTAAGCTGCCTTTCCAAGTTCATACGTTCAGAATCAATGTCTGGGTTACATGCAGGCCAGGAGTCCAACCGCAACCAACTATGTCGCATAATCGAGTCCTTCCGTGTTGGCCAGGTACAACATCTCTTGTTGGACAATAATGAATTGTTCTTGGCAGTTTGTGCATTTACCTGGCTCTCAGTTTTATGAAACAATTCCTACTTCCAATGCTGTTGGGAATGATAGATTCTCTTATTTAGCTACACAACCATAATAAGCTCCATGATTTTCACTCGGAAACATAAGGTGGGGCTTGGTTCAAAAATTTGATTACCAATACACCAATACTGTCATCAACATTTAGTAACACAATTAATAGACTATGCCAAAACACCTTAATACTACAGCCAATCTCTGTCTATTTTCAGATACAGTAGTTTATGTAATCTATCCATTAAGGAAGGTAGTTTGTTTATTTTGTTTGTTTGTCATGTTGAGATCTCTCAAACCATGACACTTGCCCCCATTGTGCTCAATGTATGTTTGAAACCCCACCTGGTGCACCAAGGTGGTTTGGTAGTGTTACTGAATATTGAACGAGTCAAAAAAAAAAAACAACCAAATCAAAACTAAATATTTGAGGGAAATTGGGGTGAGCTCTTGGTAATGTTGGAAAGCCCTTGATGAGTGGGACTTCTTGGAGGTGATTTCCTAATTCTTAGCCCTAATGTGGAGGATGTATTGAATTTTGAGTGATCTTTCCTAATTGGAAATTAAGATAAAATTTAAAATAGTGTTTTCACAATTGGGCTCTACCGACAAGGTCCTGTACACACTTGGGTGAGTTCCAACAAGCCACACTAGTCTATCCATTAAGGTAGTTTGTTTATTTTGTTTGTCACATTGTGATCCCCCAAACCATGGTGCCCCCCCCCCTCCCCCCCAGCATGATAATGGTATTGGAAGGCCCTTGAACATTACAAGGTGGTTTTGTAATGTTCAGAGCTACAGTGCAATAGTTCTCAAATGTTGTACTAAGAAAATTCAATAAAATCAACACTAATTTTTTTAGGGAAATTGCGGTGTGCTTCTCATATTGTTGGAAAGCCCTCAATGAGTAGGATATTATGGAGGTGCAATTTCATTAATTTTTAGACCTAAAGTGCAGGATATATTGAATGAGTAATTCTGGAAATTTATTTTTAAATATTTAAATATCAAATTATTATTTTTGCAATGTGGCTATGTTCTCAAGGTCCTGCTCACACTTGGGCCAATGGCACATGCAATACTAGTTAAGGTAATTTCAGATACAGGAGTAATTTATGTAGTTTATTGTAGATTCAGTAGTAGTAGTTTTCTACACATAGACTGTGATGTATAGGATTGGTCAACAGGCAAAATGTGATGCAAGTTGTGACATATGCTATGTATGCTTTTGTTCAGTCTCTAAGTATGTTACTGTTGTTTGTGGGCAGGTGAACCTCTTAGTTTCCACAGATGTTGTGGAAGAAGGTCTAGATGTTCAAAGCTGCAGATCTGTTATTCGATTTGATCTTTCCAAAACTGTCCGAAGCTACATCCAATCCCGGGGTCGTGCTCGGCACACTGGCTCTGAATTCATTGTGTTCATGGAAAGGTTGGATCAGTCATATTGGGTGATAGCTTTTCTAATCACTGTGTCAGATTCGGAAGTGCTTGTCGTGATCAACTTGTCATTTTGTAGAGTTATTTGTAGAAAATCATAGGGAATAAATTGCCGACAGGATTTGTATTCACATATTTTGTATCAGTAGGAAGAAGGCCTCAACGTGCCTAATCCTGGTTATGTCGTGTGATGTAGAGGAAATGAGCAACAAGAGGAACTGTTGACCACTGTTAAAGCCAGTGAAGTGTTAATGAGGGAGCAGGCTGTCCATAGAACACATATGCAGACGAACGCTATAGTGGTGAAACAGAAAGTGCTTGAGACTTACTGTGTCAATTCAACAGGCTCTATCATGGACACACAGTCTAGCGTTGCTTTTATCCATCGCTACTGCTCAAAATTGCCAGGAGACAAGTATGGCATTCTTCCTCTTTACCAAATATCAGTTTGTTCTCTGCTTGGAAGAAGTTAACTCTTTGGCTTTGTGACAGTGCACAAAATGATTATCCTCTTGGTGGGCTTTGAAGTCTGTCACTTCCCTTGTAGTCCTTCCCTCTTGGAGCACCTGTTTTTCTTTTTCCTTGATTTTCATGGGTGATGCCATGAGATCCTGAGATATGAAAACTCCTGCAGATACTACATCCCAAGGCCTGAGTTTTACTTCAAAAAAGTGGGAGACCTGCATGAGTGCATTGTAAAGTTACCTCCGAATGCTCCAATCTACCAAGTTATTGGACTGCCACAGCACAATGAGTTACTTGCAAAGCAAGTAGCTTCATTAGAAGCATGCCGATTGTTGCATGTAATGGGAGCACTCAATGACCACCTTATTCCCATCACTGATCATGATCATCTAGAGGAAGAGGAATCCATGAAATTGAAGAACACTTTTGGTGCTGGTGCGTGAGTTTTTTCCATGTTATGTGCATCATACTTTCTAAATCATTTAGGTGCTGGTGTGTGAATTTTTTCCATGTTATGTGTATCATACTTTCTAAATCATTTAGCAGTACTAGCTGCCAAACAGGGGTGGTTGTAGTTCTTTGCTATTTTCAGTTTTTGCTTCTGATGAATTACAAGCTGCTGAACCTGTAGTTGTTTTACAGGAACAAACAAGCAGAAGGAGCTACATTCATCAGTGGAACCCTTGGCCTTGCAAGGACAATGGGGAAATATCAGTGAGGGAGCATGCCTCTATGCTTACAGTTTACTGTTTACTGGGGATCCACGGGACAATAAGACATATGCAGATTTTGTCTTGCTTATCGGATCTGAGCTTGATAGTGATGTGGGACAGCTGGAGATTGATTTGTGGCTAACATGCGGAAGGGTGACAAGAGTTAAAACTTCTCCTGCTGGCAAACTTGATTTGAATGCAGATCAGGTGAGATACAAAACACTGTATTTTTTGTACACTGGTTTGTTTTGGTCATATGTATTCTGGGTGTTTCAGTATGCAGATCAGGTGGGATACAAAACAATCTATTTTTAGTGTGCTGATTTTTTCAGTATTATCCATGTTGGTGTTTTAGTACTATGTTTGTGTTATGCATCTCATGTGGCTGTTGCGGTGTTGGGGGAATTAGTTGAGGGAAGCAATGAGATTGCAAGAGCTTCTTTTCAATGGCATGTTCAACAAACTGATCCAACCTACCAAAAATGTGAAAGTTCCTGACAAAGACACATATTTGCCTGGTAAACCCGAATTATGGTCTTCGGGGAACATGTATTTGCTCCTCCCTTCGGTCCGAACTGCCAGTGATGGCACCAGTGCCACTTTAGACATAGATTGGAAGAGCATCAGGCTCACAGTACAAGCTGCTGCAGCATTCATCCAACAAAATAGTCAGGAGAGGAAACAGAGCTCTATAATGTCAGCCATCTCCTTGTTCAAGAGTAGTATTGCCTTAGCAGCAGCTAAGAGAAATGAGGCAAAGCTTCTTCATTTGGCTGGAGGGCGCAAATTTTGTGCTTCCGAAATTATGGATACTGCTGTAATCACCATCCACACTGGCAAGATCTACTGTGTCCTCGACGTGTTACATCACCAAACAGCCCTTACTCCTTTTCCAGAGACTAAAGGACCTGAGCCACAGAAGTTCAGCAACTATTCTCAGTTTTTCAAGGAAAGGTGAGGGATCAGGTGGTCTCATATTTCAACATTGTTCATGAAGAAACATGAGTAGCTCTTGTCCTGTTCCTTTTTTGTTTCTGATGATCTTTGATTTTATTATTACAAAAAACAAAAGAAAATTAATTTGCTTTCTGATTTTTATTTTGTAAAAAGCAGGAGATTTTATCTTCGTCTTTTCTCTGGGTATTTGTATAGATTCTTTCTGCTTCCTTGTTGCAGTTTTGAGTTGACTTTATGGTGCAGACATGGACTAGTGTTGAAGTACCCTGATCAGCCACTTCTGCAACTAAAACAGACCCACCGTCCACATAATCTCCTTGCCAGGAATTTAGTGGAAGGGAATGGTAAGAAAGCATAACATTTTGGTGGACCCAACTTTGTCCTTGTGCAATTTGTGATTGGCAGTATTTGCAATTAAACTTGAAATTGAGCTCACAAGCTCTCTCTCTCTCTCTCTCTCTCTCTGGGTAATCCTTTGAAGGAATACGGTGCATCTTTGCCTCTTCATCCTGCATTGTGCTTATCATCAATTTCAGATAGGTTCATGAAATTGCAGTTTACTTTTCTGGGGAAATTTGCTAATCTCTTTTCTTGTACCGGTTTGACCAGGAGAGCAAGATCCAAGGACAAAATCTGTGACATCATTTCCTGTGGAGATGCCACCAGAGCTCTGCATCGTGTTAGGGCTGTCACCATCTGTTGTCCAATCTGCGTATTTGATTCCATCAGTTATGAACCGCCTATATTCTGTAATGCTTGCTAGCCAGCTGCGGCATTCCATTCAAACAGCAGCACCACAAACACCCACTATACCGGTTATGAGAGTAAGTCTTTATATCTACTGGATTTTACCTTAGGACAAACTGGTATAAACTCTGACTCTGCAATGTGTTGTTGTGGAGTTGTTGTTTGTCTCTACAATCTCTAAACTTTTGTGCTGGTGAAATTGCAGGTTCTGGAAGCAATCACATCATCGCGATGTCTGGAATCATTCAGTATGGAGGGTCTTGAACTCTTGGGTGATTCCTTTCTCAAGTATGCTGTGAGCTGCAGGTTGTTTCTTCTTTATGAGAAAAAGCATGAAGGTCAGCTATCTGCTCGACGAATGCGTGCCATCTGCAATGCGACATTGCATGATTTAGCAGTTGCTCGAGGACTGCCTGTATGTTTTTCACTGCCTGAGCCTTTTGCAGCTTGCCTTCATATCCTTCTTCTGGCACCCAAGAGTTGTTGGCTCCTTCTCATGGTTTTTCTCATTACCATTTGGTCCTCCAAAGAGCTATTGTCATTTTGTCAAATCCAGGATGAGCCATTCTCAGTAAACATATAGTCCTCTGAGAACTGTTGTCATTTGTCAAATCCACAGGGATACATTCGGGATGAGCCATTCGATCCAAGTCGTTGGGTGGCACCAGGAATGTTAAGCTCAAATGCAGTTCCTTGTCATTGTCGCTTGAAGAACTTCTACCTAACAAAGATCAACAATGTTCAGTGCAAGGAAAAGTTGCAACCTACTGTTATCACAAAGCAAGCCGCTGCAGCAAACAAAAAGGGGAAGGTAGTGCCAAGAATCGGCAAAAGCTGTGACAAAGGTCACCGCTGGCTGTGTTCCAAGACCATTGCAGATGTAATGGAAGCTCTTATAGGGGCATATCTGTTTGAAGGAGGTGCTTCAGCAGCTGTACATTTCATGGTCTGGGCAGGCATTGATGTCGCCTTTGATTTCTCATTGATAGAAGAAGCAAGTAGGCGTGCCTCTGTGGATTTGAGCATCAATCCTGGCATAGATATTGGGAACCTGGAGCGAAGGATAGGTTACTCTTTCTACAATAAAGGTCTTCTACTAGAAGCCATGACTCATGCTTCTTACCAAGAGCTCAGTGGGGGCAATTGCTACCAGGTTTGGAAAACTCCTGTCTTTAGCTCAAACTAGCATGTTTTCTTTTGAGCAATTTTTGAATAATGGCAAATAACTCAGTATCTAACTTTTGGGTGGTTTTTTTTTGGGTGGCTCCAGCGACTGGAGTTCCTTGGAGATGCAGTGCTGGACTTGCTCATATCACAGCACCTCTTTGTCTCATACCCAGGGTTGAGCCCTGGGCGTCTAACTGCCCTACGCTCAGCATCTGTTAACAATGAGAGATTTGCGCGAGTAGCTGTAAAGCACAAGTTTCACAGCTACCTTCGTCATGGCTCAGGGTTTCTTCTTAGTCAGATTCAAGAATTTGTGAAGGCAGTTGAGGCAGCTGGTGATAAGCAGAAGAATAGTTCGTATGGGTGCGATGGAATTCAAGGCCCAAAGGTACATCAACTTCTCAAAGTTATCATAGATAAAAACTATCGTAGTGGGTGGATATGTCTTGCAGCATTTCTGCCAGAGTGTTCTCAGTTTTTAAGCTATTGCAATAATGCTTAACAACATGATACTGCAGCTCAGTTGCTTTAGTCTTGAGATGAAGGAGGTTTGAATTTCCAAACTGCTATTTGAAGGTGTTGGGAGATCTGGTGGAGAGCATAGCAGGTGCTGTTCTTGTGGACACAGGCTTCAATTTGGAGAGGGTGTGGGCTGTGATGAAGCCATTGCTTTCACCACTTGTTACACCACAGACACTTATTATGCACCCAGTAGTTGAGCTCTTTGAGCTTTGCCACCTCAAAGGATTCTGGTTGGACTCGAAACTGACTACAGATGGCAATATGACAACTGCAACAGTGGAGGTAAAATGTCCCATGATAATTGAAGTTATCAAGAGTAATATCATGACGTATCCATAGCATTGAACTTTCTTCTTTGGAACTTGACACATGTCTACTAAGGGTGGCTGTTCAGCTTAGGATTCGTGAAGAAGATGAGCCTATTGTTGGGACTTCACGGAAGATTCAGAAGAAGACAGCACAAAAAGATGCAGCCCAGAAGGTCTTGGCGAAGTTGGAGGTAAGCATAGCAATCCCTACACCAGGAGTTGCATTTTTTCTTGAATGTACATCTGCAGGAGTGGTGTGACAAGATGGTTGTTTTGCAATATTGCAGAGTGCAGGCTTTGTGCATACATACAAAACAATGCCACAGGTCATTCTTCCAGTCTCAGAAGTCTCGGTCATGAAAGGTGACCCACAGGTGACCTCACAAGGGCATCCAACAGCTCTTGTACATGGAGCTGCTGATGTTCAGAATGTAGAGGATTGTTCATTTGCATCACAGCCAAACAGCCAATGCTCATCACCAAGTAATACACCGGTCACATCCATCCAAATTGTGGAGCAGAAGGTCATGCCTGGTCTACAGGACTCAGCAGAGCTAGAAGAGAACATGGGGTTTGAAGATGCTCATTCTAAGGCTTCGCATCAAGCTGCTGGAGTAACAACAGCTTGTAAACTTTCATTACATGTGGAGACAGTGTACATAGAAAGCAACCCACTGGGCCTCACATGCATGTCAAACACTCCTGCCAGAAATCTGCTCAGCACTGTGATCACAACTCCAGTTGTTGAATCTGCTCTAGATCTTACAAAGCCTGAAGCCTCCAACCAAGTCCAACACCTTGGCAAAACTGAAGATGTGGTGGAAGAAATTTCTAGTGAGGAGTTGATGTCGCCAAAGTCACTGAGCACTGGGTTGCCACGTGTGTCAACTCCACCAACACCAGATCCAGGAGTGGAGCATGTGCAAGTTTCAGCAGCTTCCAAGAGAAAGCTGGATGGCAAAGAAAAGGAAACTACTGAAGCTCAAAAGCGAGCAAGATATTTTTGGTCACGAGAAGAGTCAAAGGGTCAGACCACAACAACAGCGCATATCATTCATATTACTGGTAGGATGGATGCGCCTGAGCAAATGTTCTGAATATAGGTACACATGTTTGTGTGAACAGATTTGAATGTGAGTTCTTTTGATGCAGAGACTGCAAACAACAATGGAGAGCCTATGGAAGTGAATGCATGTCCATGGAGTGGACCCACTTCAGGTCTTTGTTTTCTTCTTCTTCATAATACCTTTTCTTGTGTGAAATCTGTGTGACAGTGAGTACTTTTCTGTACACTTTGTGGATCATTATAGAATATTTTGAGCTAATTTCAGTCGTGCCCTGGCTGCTGGTTGTCATCCTGTTCCAATTTTTAAATAACTGGAGAATAGGATTTGCATGAGTGGTGTGGAACTGATTGTTGACACAGATTGTTCCTGTGATGCTTATGGGTATTGTCCAGGTCTAATTATATAACAAGGTTTACTGATCACACTTTGATGTGTGCAGACCTTGCATTATCAGAGGTGCAAAGGAATTTTACAATTCGGCCACCAATAGTATTGCATCAAGGAGCAAAGAAGGTTAAAGAATCTAGTACAGTGGTAATCCAAGCCTCAACAAGCACAAACTCTGCCCAGGAATGTGTTCCTAAGACATCTCCATTGCCCTTGCAACAGCCACTGCAATCAGGTGAGTTTCCACATGGTTTAAAGAAGAGACTTATTCTATACTCCATAATTGTTAGCAAGACAGATCAGAGATGTAGATGCAGATGTAGATCTTGCTCATCACATAGTGCAATATTCTTCAAAACCTGGCACAGAGGGATGAGCGAGATGAATGCCCCATGGATGGAGGCCCTCTTGAGGAAGGCTGCCTTACTATTGTTCCCAGAAGCCTCCAAGTCTCTCCATCCTACCATGCTGCAAGCCACTACTGAGTCATGGACATGCATTATATCGTTTGCTTTAATGTGCAGGTCGATGTGCATCCATGACTTACCCAAAAGTTACTGGGAAGCTCAACTGCAGACAGAGCTTGAATGATCTCTGCATCAGCCGAAAATGGGCACCTCCCAAATTTGACTTGGAACTTGAGCAAGGCGAGCCCCACGCTCGTTGGTAATACAATCATACTTCTTTTGCATGTTCCAAATGATGCATCTGCTCTTCCTGATAGTGGAGACGGGCACGCAAGGGCTGTCTGGCCTTTTTGTCAAGGATGAAATTCTTTCATAGCATTGTTTTTTATGTGTCTCCTCTTGATTGTGTTGCTTATAGCAGCCGTTCAGGCAATCCCCGTATTGAGATTATCTATTGGATGTCTCCAGGTTCACATTCTCAGTGGCAGTGATTGTGGAGGCCGAGAAAGAGAAACTGAAATGCTTAGGCAAGGCTCAGAAGGACAAAAAACAGGCCAGAGAATCCGCAGCTTCAGCTATGTTGTCAATCCTTCAAGAAAGAGGGATCTTTTGTGGGTCATGAGCATTTGATGATTCATGGCTCATGTTGCCTCCCAGGCTAGCTAGCTGTCAATTATACTTATCTCAGATTTATGAATTTTTTCCTGCCAACTTCTTCTTGGTTTGCACTTAGGTGATTGACATTTTGTCACAACAAGGTGAATATGTCTAACATCAAGGCAATCACCCAAAGTGGTTGGGACTCACAGCTGCATTGCAAAGTAGTTGTGGGCTAAGTCAGCACTAGGCAATGGTAGACATTACCTACCAGAGAGCCCAGCAGTAGTAGAGATCACCAAGACAACCTCTCACTGGAAACCCATGTGATGTATTGGGGTCCAAGCCTGTTGGGTGCCCCCCTGTTGCCATTAGAAAGCAACCCATCTCTGAAATGGAGGCTGGAGCTGTATAGCATGAAGAGGTGCTCAGTCCATACTTAGTTAGCAGACTACGGATTGGTGTCTGTTTTCTTCTGTTTTTTTTTTTGTTTGAGTAGTCGTTGCTCTTCCCCTGCTCTGCTCAATAGTCAGCTCATAGATCCCACATCTGTCTCATGATGTTTCTGATTGGAAACTGGATGGTGGTGGTGATGATGATTGCATGTTACAGAGAAATGGATGCTTGATGAATGTTTGAGGCCCCCAGCCAAGTCTCCCCAAGCCAGTTTTTGCAGGTTTTCTTCTTCCATCATTGGATTTCTTGGCTTTCTTGTCACCTTTGTGCCTCAAATGCTAAACACAACCCTGATCTCCTGACAGCGTGTTTTTCATTTCTATAATGATTTTTTTGCTCTAGATTTGGAACATAGACCCGCCTATGTATTCATTTTGGTGTATTTGGCCATGAACTGACAATTTTGCCAATTAGTTCTCATAGTGTCCCACGATGATGCGGGATTTGGAATTGTCTAGTCCTGGTTTTTACAAAGGTATGGAATGGGTTTGGAAAGAGATTATGTTGCATCAAGCAAGCAAGTTTTGCAGTTGGAGCAATGTTTTAAAAATTTCCAACATGAGTTATTATTTGCCAAATGAGTGTTGGTCTTGCATGTTTAGGAAATACAACCAAAAAAAAGTCCATTCTTGTGGTATCAGTTGTTGGCAAATAGGGATAATTTATGAAATTTTCAAAACCTATTTGAACAATGGTAAGTGAATGCTTTTTATTGGCCAAACCTGAACCCCGAACCCTAAAATTGAGCTAAAATTGAGTGTTGTAATTAATTAACTTGTGTGTATGATTTTCTTTTCCGAAGAGAACGAAATTAATGGTTGAAAGTTGATAAGCAAACAAGAAGCAATCATGCGTTAAAAACTACAAGGTTTTCAAATCTATGGTTGTTCAAAAGGGTTTAACAAATAATATAAACTTTTAGGTTTATCAAGTAGACCATCTAAATCAAGTAGAAGACCATGAATGTGACAAGTTTTTTTCAAGGTTGGATATCAAAAGCAAATTAAGTTTTTTTTTCAAAAAGATATACATTTTGTAGCATTGTGTTTTTAAAAGACTCCTTCTGTGTTGTGTGTGAGATGAAAACCTATGAATTTAATTAATATGTTGGTTGCATAAATGTAATCTCCTAGGTTGTATTGACCATGAGGTGTTGAAGAAGGATGTCTTAATTTGTCAATTTTATTTTGTGAAATATTCATTTGAATTCATGTTTTCGAAGTGAAGGTGTCAATTCATGTAAACATATGGGATGAAATTGCAAAGGTATTTGTAAACATGCAAATGTGGCTTCTTGAAGAAAAATAGGTTTGTTGATTATAAAACCGATCTAAATTGAATTTCAACTTGTAGACATTGTGCAGCATTAGTGGAATATTATTGAAAATAATTCTAAAGATCATTATTTATAAATCAACTTTTAAATTGTTTCAATTTTTCCAACCCAAAAATATGTTGCATTATATCATAATGTAAATAGATACATTAAAATTTTCCCATAAAATTGTTATTTTCAAATCATCTAAAGTTTTTTTTTAAGTCTTTTAAATGACAAAAGAACACTAGTTAAATTATCTTAAAAGTGATGTTTGATACTATGAACATTGATTTTTTTTGTTTTTCAATGTTGGCAAAATGGCTATCATTAATAACAAGATTTGGCCATAGTTGGCTATAGATTAGATTTTATAATATATTTCTTTTCAAAATCTTTTTATGTTATGGCTACCTACTAGAACCCAAGGTGGAGATATGGCCCAAAAAATCAAAATATGGCAAATTTAAGTTTTTTTTCTAAAAAATCATTTAATGATTTTGCAAACCAAGTGATGAAAATTCACCACAATAAAAAACATTGTTCCATACTCATTACATTCATTTTTTTTTTAATTTCAATGTTGACTTAAATAATCACCTTACCATAGCAGAAAATAAATAATGGTTATGTCACATGGCAATTCTTAATAAACCATTTGAACATTCTTTTGACACGTTGGTAGGCTCTTATACATGACAAATCATATGTTCCACAATTTATAAACATTGAAGGCATTTAATTGCAAACCCAATGGTCATTGTAAGAAAACATTTATGTTTTAAATGCTAACATTTTTAGAAATGAAACTTTATTAAAAACCTTTAATTTAAAATAATGATGATAACTTGCAAATTGTTTGCATTTTCTACACAAATGTAGAGTCATTTCCAAGCTTCTCCCAATCTTCAGGTTGAATTCATCAATATCCAACTACTCGACATTTTCAAAAAAAAAAAACATAACTTTTTTTTTAATCATGAGAGTGATAGCTTTTAATGGTACCAACCCACCGACAATCTAAATAATAAACCTTCATCACATCATTCATAACCCAACTCTAAATGTTTCACTTAGGTGGAATTGGTTGTAATTGTGAAATGTTCATCCCCTTGCACAAGGGCTTCAACACATCATTGTTGTCTACAAATTCATCATATTGCATGATGTAGTCTTCTTTGAACAAGTGACCAAGAAATTCATTTTTGGTACCTTTGGCTTGAATATGAAGTCCTTCTCTCATCCACATATTGAACACACTTTCATTATTGTAGTTGTGACAAGATCTATGTGAACAATTGTTTGCTAAAGTGTTGAAATTTGATTTTTAATTTAGTTTGAAGCACTTGATTATTTACACTAAAATTGATATAACCAACAACAATGTTAAGAGAAAATGAAAGAAAAGTTGTAAACAACACTTGCATGAGATGGGTGACTTTGAAGTTTACACAACCCTAATTCCTTGTATATCCCTTCATGGGTAATCTAAAAGTCACTTATGTAAATATCTTGAAAAAGAAAATTGCACTTCGTGAACTAAAGTTCAATAACATACCAATACATGCAATAATATACATTGACTTGAGATTATAATAATCAACAATTTGTGTTTATTATTTGATATGGAATGTAGCCCATGTTATTTATAAGTTGTTGTGTTCCATGTGAAGATGGCTTACAACAAAAGGAACTACCACACATATAAAATGAAAGTTGTTATTTGGCAAAGAAGCTTAAATATATACAAGGACTCAGTAATTGTTACAAATATGAACAAACCTCTTTCTTGGCACATATCTTGGGAATAAAAATGAAAGAAAGACAACTATCATGATCTTGGGAAAATCATCATTTCATTAGAAATGAAACTTTATTAAAAACCTTTAATTTAAAATAATGATGATAACTTGTTTGCATTTTTTACACAAATGTAGAGTCATTTCCAAGTTTCTCCCAATCTTCACGTTGAATTCATCAATATCCAACTACTCAACATTTTCAAAAAAAAAAAGCATAAATTTTTTTTTATCGTGAGAGTGATAGCTTTTAATGGTACCAACCCACCAACAATCTAAATAATAAACCTTCATCACATCATTCATAACCCAACTCTAAATGTTTCACTTACGTGTAGGTGGAATTGGTTGTAATTGTGAAATGTTCATCCCCTCACACAAGGGTTTCAACACATCATTGTTGTCCGCAAATTCATCATATTGCACGATGTAGTCTTCTTTGAACAAGTGACCAAGAAATTCATTCTTGGTACCTTTGGCTTGAATATGAAGTCCTTCTCTCATCCACATATTGAACACACTTTCATTATTGTAGTTGTGACAAGATCTATGTGGAACAATTGTTTGCTAAAGTGTTGAAATTTGATTTGTAATTTAGTTTGAAGCACTTGATTATTTACACTAAAATTGATATAACCAACAACAATGTTAAGAGAAAATGAAAGAAGAGTTGTAAACAACACTTGCACGAGATGGGTGACTTTGAAGTTTACACAACCCTAATTCCTTGTATATCCCTTCATGGGTAATCTAAAAGTCACTTATGTAAATAACTTGAAAAAGAAAATTACATGTCTTGGGAATAAAAATGAAAGAAAGACAACTATCATGATCTTGGGAAAATGATCATTTCATTAGATGGGTGCACCAAGAACTTACACATCCGTATTTTCTTTCATGGCTTCATGGTTAAATTCATAAGTCACCTTAATCAATAATGTATTACATAGGCAAATAAAAAATGAAATATTTAAATTTGAAATTTTCATCTTTGTTGTTAGTATGAACAACATTTATCTTAACACATATTTAGTGAGTAGAAGTGAAAGAAAACATGTTATGATTGTACATAATACTTGCATGATCTTGGTCAATCAAAAAATTATACGTCTTTTTGTTTCTTCCACAACTCTTGATGGTAAAGTGAAAAGTGACTTAAGTAAGGACCTTACAAAAAATATTGTTGATAAAGTAAAATTTTGTAACATAGTAATTGTTGTAGGAGCATCTTGTGATTTAAGATCATGACTGCTAACAACTTGTGTTGATTATTTAATGTCATTCTTGCAACCCATTAAAAAGGATAAAAAATAGATAAAATGAAATGAAATGTTTTAATTTCTTGTTGTTAATTTTTTTTGAATAATTTTATTTTTAATTAATTGAAACCATCAAAAAATAATTTATAATGAGTTTGTGAAATTACAAGAGTTTTTAATTTTTGAATGTAATATGCAAGCTCAATGCCCATGTTGTTATGCATTTGCAATATCATTCATTATTATTGTGCGTATAAGAAATTTGTTAGTTCTTCTGCAACTAAAATGATTTATTGATTATGAACTTTGATGAAACAAGTCCCAAAGCATTTGATTTCAATAGACTTTTATGCTAAAACAACAATGATGAAGGCAAGTTTACATCTACGTGTGAACAAACTTAAAACCAATGTATTCTAATTTTGTTTATGACACTTTATTTTGAATTTAAATGGTTGTTTGTATGTAAAGCTTGAAGTTTTATCATTATATGGTTTTCACATGTGTTGTTTAATTATATTACATTTGAATGATGAATTAATGATGCCATTATATGCACATTGTTTGTTACTTACATTATAGTTGCATAAGACTTTTACTTAGATTTCCAATATGAATATTAAACTACTTTTCACATTGCAATAAGGTTATTTTCACAATGCAAATGTGCAAACATCATTTCATATTTGGCAACTATGAAAATATAACCCAACTTTTGAACAAAGACAAGGTAAACCTCTTAACATTATATCTAACAATAGATGTTAGATAGGATAATTTAACAACGATAGTATTAACATGATTTAGCTTAGCATTAGAAATATAAATAAAATACATCTCATTGGAAAGGACCATGGATCATAAAAAAATGTTCATATGAGTATTGTTATTTTCAACATTGAATATTAAATACATGCAATTATATTCTTGGATCGAGATATTTGTCATTATTTATGTAACAGACTTATGTAATGTGTTTAGCAATGCAAAATTCAAGATTATTATAGACAATTCTCATAGATTAAAAATAATAACATTCATAAATGGACATTAATTGCAAAATAGTTCCATCAAAAAATTGATGAGTTGCAATTTAAAATTGCATTAATTGAATTCGAGTTGTAACATGGTACCATTGGCAAAATCCATTAATCGGGTAATGCATTAGTTGCAAGTTAGTAACACTAACCATACATCAATAAAATTTCATCTATTAATAAATGAATGAAAAGTCATGCTTAAGTGTTAGGTTTGCTCATGGGCATTTGTGAAGGAAAATTCGATGTGGATAGAAAGTTGCAAAGTAGGGATTGGTCATTTGCTGGTTCCACTTGTGGTTTAGCCAATTCCAAGGTGGAACAGGCCATAAGGGGCGTATTCTCTGATTCCAAACTTGGCCACAACCCTAATCAGTAACCCTATCTTTCGGTTGGAATAGACCGGGTGACAGACAGAACGGCATCTCTGCCCCAACCAGAGTCGATGATGCGTTCCAGGGTGGAACAGGCCGTAAGGGGCTCATTCTGTAACCCTAATTGGTAACCCTAATTCTCTCTAGTCCTTAGAGAAGCTGGCCGGCAAGGGACACGCTCACCAGTACAGCGTTTCCGTCCCTTCCAGGTCTGTTTCCGGCGCTGTGCAGAATCCATCGTGGGTTGCAGGCTGCAGCGCATCTGAATCTGTTCTCTCGCGGTTGCCAGCTGCCGCTTGTTTCCACAGTCTGGTCCGGTTTCTCTCTTTGCCTTTTTGTGGGTATTAAAAGTAGAGAAGGTGATCGTTGGTCTTTTCCTTTAGAGAGCGAGGGGCTTGTACCCATCTTTGGTTTTTGCCCCGTCGAAGCAGAAGAAGAAGAAGACGAAGAAGAAGAGAAAGCGAGAAATTGAAAGCAAGCTTGGAGTTTTCCGGGGCGTATAGTGTCGTTTTTTCTTCCCGCCGAGGCTTTTTTTTTTCAGATCTCTCTTTGCTTTTCTTTTCTCTTCGTTTTTCGCTATCTTCTTGTTCAACGGAGAAGAAACTCTTGTTCAGTTTTTTGCGACTAAAATTTTCACGTGGTTGTGATTGCTTCTGTAGGGTTGTGGTATTGCCTCTCTTTGGCCTTCGTCTATGCGGTGGAAGAAAAATCTGGCCGTTAGTTTTTTGCTGGATTAGGTTTTTCCTCGATAGAAACTGGAAGAAGAGTCTTGAGGAAGATTTTCTCGATAGACAGGAGAAGAGTAACATTGAGAGTGAGAGAGAGAGAGAGAGAGAGAGAGAGAGAGAGAGAGAGAGAGAGAGATGGTGTTTCCATGGAAGATGCTAGTGGGACCAGCGCTGCTGATAGGGATGAAAGCAGTGAAGTTTGACTACGACAAGCCTCACAACTTGCTCATCATCCGTGTGGTATACGCCCTGACGCAGATCGTGCTCTTCGCCGCACTGGGTTACATTGCGTATCGGATTTCCAAATACGGAGATGCCAAGCACTCTGTCAGAGTCAAGGTCCCATCCGTAACGTAAGCCCGCTCTCTCCTCCTCATTGTGGGAAAAAAGGGAAAAAAACCCTAGTAAAATGCAAGTGCCAAAGTTTTAGCAACATATCAAAGAAAACACTTGAAAAAAAATGGATGCTCAAAACTAGGGTTTTGAAATTCTTTCAATGTCAGATCCAGATTCTGTGGTTGCAGGAAGGAATGATTTTCTGTTCTATTTTTTTTGTGTGTGAATCAGGAATCAGTTGGCCTTTGGTACCCTTGTCTTTGGTATCCTTGATACACAACCCCTAGAAATCATAACTGAAGTAGTTATAATGAATTGGAGCCTG
Organism: Sphagnum contortum; assembly: GCA_963920785.1. Taxonomy (NCBI): domain Eukaryota; kingdom Viridiplantae; phylum Streptophyta; class Sphagnopsida; order Sphagnales; family Sphagnaceae; genus Sphagnum; species Sphagnum contortum. The sequence continues at coordinate 13,080,438 of OY987278.1, forward strand.
GTAAAAGGGGCCCTTGATCCAGTGTTCTTCCCTCTTGAGGAGTACTGTATTGTGAGCTGTGGAATGCTTGAAAATTTGATCCAGCAAATGTGTGCATTTACCATATTGGATGGTCCATTGTTGTTGCTTTTTTGTATTTTTTTTCTGTGGTCATTCTTAGCTTGAGGATTTGGAACTATCTGATTGAGATGTTCTGAGTATCAAACAGATGTGGTTTTCAACAATACTATATAAATGCTGCTGCTGGGTCCAAATGCGTTTGAACATGAGGTAGTAACAGACTTACAGTAACGCTACACACTGAAGCTTTCATGGAGATATTTGTGTTTTGGTGTGAGGGTTTTTTGCAATTCTTGGACCTGCTTATCACTTTCAAAGACATATGGAGAGTTTGGGATAAGAGGATTTTAGTGCCTCAAGGTTTTTGTTTGAAGAAATCCATCTCATTCAAAGGACTGAAGTGGACTAGTTTAGGGCTTCTCTTGAGTTCAAAATTGCTTATCTTTAGTTGACTTGGATCTTGCAATCATGATCCATATTTCAATGGATGTCAACATGGTTTCCAACTTGTCGACTGCCCAAGTACCTGTTTGATAGTTTGATGGTTAAGTAAGCTTAATTTTTCAGAGACCTGGAATTAGCATGGATAAGTTTTGAAAATTGACAGCAAACTGTGAGGAGATTAAGCAGATGCAATCAGAGGGTACAAGCTTCTGGGCATTTGTGAGATGCAATGGAAAGGGTAAGATAACCCTGATGATTTTTACCAAAACTGAGAGGCTAGATTGAGGACACTAAATGGCCCTAAGTGACACTAAGTGTACTTGGAGGTGGACCCTGCATAAGTTTGTTGCTAGTAGTTGGCAGTTGTTATGTGGGCAGTACACTCTTTGTCAATGTTTGAAGGTAAAATTATGCTACACCTGAAAGCTTCTTGGAACACCTCTGTTTGACATGGGTTTTGACTGTTGGGTTTCTAGTAAAGATCTAACTCTTGTCGTAGGATGCCCAAGGCATATAAGATACATCTGCTCTGCATGATTCTGGAATTCAGATTGTAGACTCCAGTGCAGGGATGTTGAAATGATCATTATTGTCCCAGGTGTTATTTCTTCACTGAAATTTAAGTTAGAAGTTTTCTTGCAATTCTGAAGGAATTGAGTGTGTAAAGTACAGGCCCTGAACATGATCTTGTGGTGTGCAGAGGCCCAGCTGTAGAGACAGAAATGACTCATAAGGATTATGATATGTCTGAGCTCAAGAAGCTCTTGAAGAACTTCGGTCTGGTAATTACTATCATCTGTTCCTTCTGAATTGCTTGGATCTTAGGCCTTGGGCATTCCATGGGAATACTTGTGCATCTCACTGCATCAGTTGTGGCACTAAGGTAACAATAGCATATTTTCTTTATTTTTTATGTCCACTCTCTGAGTCCCTGCTGATTGTTTGTTCTATGATTCTTTACCAGGGTGCTGCAATGACAGTTGCTATCCATGCTTACATGGCAGTTGTGCCAGCTCTTATTCTTCAAATGGGTACGCATTATTTCAAAAACTGAAATGTAAAATCTGTTGCCCGACAACGGTCATTGAATCTAAGCACTAAGATCTCATTCAGTAAGGGTCATTCCTCTCTTTGGTGAAGTGATTACTGTTGTTGGGTGCAGTGACACAGCCAATTACACTCATTGACCATGCACTTTTCTTGATCTACATTCTCAAAAGGGATCCAAGCAAGAACCCCAAGTTGCAGCGTCCGTTTGTTGATGATTCACCAGCTGCCAAGTGAGAACCTGCTTCTTTTGGTGATAGAGTTTCTGAACTTCATTTCTACACACATTTGTTGATGATTTCTAGCAGCCCACACTGTTTGATTATATGTTCCTTGTCGCCACCCTGTCAAACTGTCAGTGCAGATTCTGAGTGTACTCCTGAGAGCATATGGTTACACCAAGGGTTCTGGTCAGTAATTGTGTTAGATTATTTTTTGGACATGACTTTGATGAGTGACTATGTCAATTCTTTTGAGCACAGGTTGGAGGCATTTAAGGAGAAAGCTCAGCAGGAACGAGCAAGGCTTGAGGCTCTTTCAGCTCAAGAACAACCTGCAGCACTAGAGAGTGATGTGGCACTAGAGAGTGATGAAACCCCTGGTGATGTGGGTGTGAGTGACACCCAATCTTCATTGTCAAAGGTAGAGCGGAGGCCCCGACGGGCTGAAGTTGGCCAAGAAGAAGGCTGAGTTTTTGTGGGGACAAATGGTAGTTGGTTGTGCAGTTGGGTCTCACAGATTTTTCTGTCAAATGCCGCATGTACACATATCAGCAACTTTGCCAAATCTATAGTTTTGAGAAGTTGGGACTTATGAGAAGACACTGAAGAGGTGCTGATGAGTAACTACCATGCTATTGTAATATTTGACAGTTTGTTTTTGCAACTTAGTAAGCAAGGAGTTTTTGAATATGTATCACAGTGTCTTCCTGTGCTCAGGTCAATGTGCACTATTTTGCAAATCCATGATTATACATGTAGTTGACAACACATTCACCTGTGAGAAATAAAATAGTAGTGCATCTTTCACAAGAACTGGGCTAAGTAGGATTTATTTAGGTTGTAAGTCACTCTTACAGTTACTGATTGTTGCAATTGCTTTGTCTCTGTTAAACCACTGAGGGCCATAGAGAGCTGCAGGTGGTTTGTCACTAAACCTGGGAGCTACCAAGAGAGCCATAATTCAGCAAAATCAAGGTCAGGGTTAAGACTGGTGTGCTGTCCTACTTAGATCTCTAAATCAAGATGAAATAATTCAAGTTTTGGAAAGTTGATATCTTGAATTTTAGGGAATGTTGATTCTAATATATTGAGTCTAAGAATGTAAACTTCACTGTCTTAGGCTCCCCAAAGAAAATGAATTAGAGGTGTGAGAATATAATGTATTTTGTGTCTCACAATGATCAATTGCCTCTTTGTTGCTATAGAGCCCTTAAGATGTCTTTTGAAGTTTTATTTTGGTCTGATTCATTGTGTGATCACCAGTGTGCCGATACCAGTGCAGCTTTGTGGCAAAAGCGTTGTTATTCATAATAATGCTTTTGAGTTCTTTGTCTTCTTACTTATCTTTATATACTTATATTGGTGTCCGCACATGCTTAATTCAGTATTTGGTGATTGGTTGGAGCCCCTCCCCCCTTCCCTTGAGATCCCTGAGTGGAAGTATGTGAACCTTGTATTCCAGTCATAAGCAGCCCACTAAACTAATAGTGTCTTTGCCAACCTTTAGTGGGAGGGCTCATTTGCCAACTCATGCATTGCATTGTTATGTGCAAGAAGACAAGTGAAACAAGTGTCAGACAAAGCTCAATTTGGAGGTAGGTGGGGTGGGGCTGAGAAATAACGTGTAAATAGACCACCCCACCCCCCAAAATAGACCAGAACTTTTGAGAGTGATGAATGTGTGATTTAGAGCACCTTCATCTCTTCTCAATATGTGGTCCCACAAAATTAAAAACATATGAAGAAGATTTGGAGCATTTTGTAATTCAAGAACACACAAACAAAAGTTTGGAGGAATTCAGTTGGAAAGAGATTTTTGGTAGTCATCCCCAAAACCAAGAAGAAGATTATGATGATGATTTGGAACATTTTGTGATTCAGGAACATAGAAACAAAAGTTGGGTGGAATTGGGTCAAAGAGAGATTTTATGTCAAAACCAGTCTCAAAACCAGAATTTGAAAAAAAAGGTTTGGAGCATTTTGTGATTCAGGAACACAACAAAAGAAGTATGGGGGAATTGGGTTAGAGAGAAATATTGCAATTCCAGATGTTATTACAGGGGAGTCACATATTTGTGGGAAAGCTTGGAGCTTTCACCTAGCTTTATGGAGACTAACTAATATGAAAAGACTAACTACCATATTTTTTGCAACTCGAAACTACACCCATCAACTGCAGTGCATCAAACTGCTAGAAGCCTTCTTTCAGGTTGTCAGTAGTATTTTTTTGTGAACCCTTTTATAACCTTCTTATGGTAATTTTGTTTCTCTTTCTGCAGACTACAACGACTTTGCAATAGTATTTTGCAAGCTGCCTTTCACTAGTGGCTGGAATCATTCTTTTTGGTGGCTTATAGCTCCCATTATAAGACTCTTCATCAATCTCTTGGTTTTCCATACTCTTTCCCATCATGTAAAGCTGAAAAGAATGTCTTGCAAAAACTTAAAACCAGCACAAAGTAGAATCAAGCACATGTAGATACATTGTTGGATGATGTGTTTCCAAGGCTTGAAAAACAGAATTGTGTTGGTAGTCTCAAATAGAGTAGTTGAATTCAGAGTTTCACAAGGACCATGTGCATTCATGATTGTCTATGGTTTCCTTTTTGCTCAGATTCTATGCACTGTAGTTGGAACTGAAGCTAGGGATTGGGGGCACATCATATGAAGACTTCATTAGGAACATGCATCTTCCACTTCAGTTTAGGTTTTGACAATCTTCCTTAATCCTGGATCTAAAATTGTTTGACTTAAAAGGCCATGAATTGCACGCAAATTGCCCACTTGGCCCAGTAAAAACAATTTTGTGATTTTGGACCATTTTGAGGTTTATCCTCCAAACCCTTCATTTCCATGAAGAGAACAACAAAGCATGACTAGCAAGGAGTCGCTTTGATGGTTATCTAGCAGTGAGGTCTTGATTTAGGAGGTTGTATGTGCTCCTAAACTTGAGATTGCTAGGTGGGGGGCCATAGTGAAGTTGACCCAATTGTGGCATCATTTTTTGGAGGAGCTGTGGGAGTCATCATGTCACTCATGATTATAAAGTTGAACAATGTGAAGCAACAAGAGCACAAGCGTTGCAAATATTGTCATGGCACAGGTACCTCTTCCTCACTCCTTTTGGCTCTTCCATGTGTGGTGTTTCTAGTGGGTTAGTGCCTCATATGATTCCTTAAAATTAAGTTGGTTTTGTTTGACTGAGAAAGGGTTGCCTGATATTCAAATGACACAAAGAATACAGATACATATTTTATTTGGCAATTGGGAACCATGTAGGGTACTTGGCATGTGCTTGATGTGCCAGATCTGGTCACGTGAGGATCATGTCCTCTTGAACGTGGGTGTGGTTGAACATCTTGTGTAGCTCATGCCAAATGATCCATAGGAAGGCACTGGTGGCAGGAAGTTAGTTCCCGATGTCGTGGTGGCACGTCGTAGCATGCTTGCTGGGGTTATTGTTGCAACAAAGAATACATAATGCCTCGACCAGTTTGTGCATCTTGGAGGTCTATGTTTGTTAAATGACTAGCTGCAGGAAGATCACAAAGGCAAAGTAGGAGAAGTAGGTAGTCCTAAAAAGTGTGACAAAGGTGTGGAGGATTTGTTATTGACTCTTCTTCGAACTTTAAATAGGTTGCCAATGGACCTTAAGGCCTTGAAAACTTGTAATGTTGGTGAACCACCTGCAGAGTCATAAGAACAGTGATATTCAAAAGAAGGTTAGGAAGTTAGTATATGTTTGGAAGAAACGAATGGATGCTGAAATGAAGGCATTTGGGGAAGCCAAGTCAGGCTTAGGTCATGGAATATCTTGGTCCTACAAGTAGTCATTGCTTGCCGAACATGTGCATGCTCTGACAAAGGTAGCTTCTAGAGGGTTACCAAAAGTGGCCATGAAAAGCTTTGTAGCCTTGGCAGGAAATGCCAAGGTCATGTTGAATGGTGCCAATGCCAAGGGAGATGTTGTTGCTTCAGCCAAGCCTCCTCAAGGTGTACTCACCTGTTTGCTTCTATAATTACAACCACATTATGTTAGGGTTTTCTTTTTTATGGTGCTAATAATACCTCTTTGCTTGTGATGGTGGCAAATCTGGAAAGGAAGTATGAAGCTCTAGATAAGTATGGGATTGATCTAACAAAAATGGCAAAGCAAGGAAAATTGGACCCTGTCATAGGTCGTGGTGAGGAGATCTGATGTTGCATACAAATCATATCTCAAAGAACAAAAAATAATCATGTATTCATTAACGAGCCTAGTGTAGGCAAAACCGCAATTGTTGAGGGGTTAATCTTTCATCTTCAATGTCTTTTGCAAATTGTTTGTAGGCTTTGGAATTGGCATATGTATATTAGGTAGCAATTAATGTCCCTGAATCATGCAAGGTGGAATTGGTAGGAATGAATGACTTGTTTCATGGATTCTTTACATTTTTTTCCATTTGTGCGGATTTTTCGAGGATAATACCTCCCAACAACACACCTTCTCTTTTGTTCCATTTCTCCCTCACTTTATATTCAAGGTACATAATTTTTTTTCAAATTGTTTACCGTGAAGTGTTCTTTATCCGAACCTAACGCATTTTTTAGTTTGTGCATATCTTCCGAGGATAGCATCTTCCGAGGATAGCATCTCCCGACAAAACACCTTCTCTTTTGTTTCGTTTTTCCCTTACCTTACATTCGAGATATATAAATTGCTTTCAAATAATTAAATTGCAGACCATGAAGCTCACAAAACGTTTTTTTTTTAAAAAGATGGTAGACCTATTTTTTATTTGTGCCTTCTGTGACCAAGAGATGTTCATAGCCTGTCTGCTTTGCATGCGACCGCTCTATGGAGACCACACCCACTCAATTTGCGTTGAACATGACATAGATGTTGCCGTTCGCCACATTGCCCGTAGATATGTTGACCTCGAGGTTAGACTTGTGCTTATCATAATGCTAATTAAATATGAAGTTATGTTATTGTGTTTTAGAGCCTGACTCTGTTTTTCTTTCGATTGAAAGAATCATAGATGAGGCCTTAGAGTGTCATGTAGATATGCAAAGGACGAAGAAAGGCGAGCAGCTACTCGAGAACGTCAAAGACTCTGCCGCGCTGCAATAGCTCACGAAAGGGCTGCATGTAATGGGGCCCAACACGAGGAAGCATGATGTATGACTAATATTGTTCAACGATTATTGGAAAACGTAGAACAACATGTGAAAGCGCATGTTGTTGAAATAGAGCGGGCCCGTCAAGCCCGACTTAATGATAGATGTTGCACAACGAGTTGAACAATGTCACGTTGTGTGCATAGAGGATCAATTTCAAGATAGACAACACGTGGCCCTACAAGATTTGTAGTACCCCTTGGCTGACCTACAAGTAGATCGATAAATGCTTGGACGCCTGAACGAGCAATGCAACCATTATGGCTATCACTTCTAGATCGAAGAACGCACAAGGGGCTCTCTTCGAAGACCACACTATAATAAATGTTGTGCCTCAAGGAAAATTCTTTTGCCTCCTATTCACACCTCGCCAGAGTACATGGTGATGTTACAAGATCGACAAAATGTTGAATTGTGTAAACATCTTCATTCGTATAATGCTGCATTCACATTTATGTCCACAAGGGTCTAGAGTGTGGGTTTCAAACTTGAACTAGGAGCGCATACCTACAAAGTGCAAGGAGGATTCTACCATTTGATTGGTGGTATGGAACCCGCAGAAGGGTAGTTGCCACGCTTTCTTCAAGCCTATGTGCATGATGCGACAAATGAGGGTCCGAATTGACAGATGCAAAACCTTAATTTAAGCCCTGCGCATTTGATGACACTTCGCACGATCCTCGAGTGCATTAATCCTTATGTAAACATCTTTGTTCATGCAACCAACCGTCTCACCGCAAACCCTATAGAGGAGGTCCACATTTGCATTACAACTAGCCGTACCCCAGGAAACAGAAATGTTCGCCATTACAATGTCCCTATGGCAAACGAGGTTGCAATGATAATTCTTGGCGAGTCGGGAAAGGTCGCAATGTCATTGTACAACAACAATATGGAGGTGGTTTACAACAGATGAACAAACGAGCACCTTCTTATGATCCTTTACAATACCCGTTATTTTTCCTTGTTAGGGAGGACGGATGGTTTGAAAATTTGCAGCTATAGAACAATCAAGACGGAGCACGCATAAGGGTTTCAATGGCGGCTTATTACGCACAAAGAATGCACCTTAGCGACGAACTTTCTTCTCTGCATCTTGGTGGTCGCCTTTTTCAACAATATATCATTGACGTTGCTACCAAAACAGAATAGAACACTCTCAACTTTTTGGTGCTAAACCAAGCTCAACTTTGTGCAAAACTCTACCAAGGGCTAGCAAATATTGTCGAACAATATGTCCAACTAAATCTTACACAAGAGGGTCAACGAATTGTTTTCCCAGCTTCATTTCACGGTTCTCCGCGTTTCATGATGCAAGCATATCAAGATTCAATGGATATTGTGCGAAACAAAGGAATTTTGGATGTCTTCGTCACATTCACTTGCAACCCAAATTGAACATGACGCGTTCCTAAGTCCCTTGTTAGACCCACTTGAGGGTCTAAGTATGTTGAATTGTGGAAAGTTGGGACTTGAGGGCCGTTCTCGATTTCCAACTTTAAAAGGGGGTAGAGGGGCGTGCTAGAAGTCCCGGGATTAGACTAGGAAGAGGGACAAATGTTGTCTCACACGAATTTGCATCCAAAACCAACCACAAGAGGGTTAGTTCACATTCGGGAACACCCTTGGGTGTTGGGACAAGCCATGGGCACTTTGACACACTTGACTCACCACGACCCGGATTCGGGGGAAGCCACCACCTTCCCCCATATAGTATACTTTGTAGCTCTCTGCCGAGGCTACATCCAAATGGCTCTTTTTCCCATGACTCTCAAGGAGGAGTCCCGAAATTGTCCCGAGTTAGAGTCTCGGGACTTTGGGAGCTCATATCTCCCGATTGCCAACTCCGATTGGAGCGAGGTATGAACCCAAGTTGTAGCTCTCCTCGAGAGCTTTCCAACGCCATGTCGCACTCCTTCTGCAGACTTCGGGAAGAGGTCGATTCCCGACTTTTAATGGTCGGGAGTCAAACTGCCAGTTTGACTTCTGGCCTTTCTTTTGCCCATAACTTGGGCTGCAGATGTCCAAATAGCTCATACGAGGCCATTTTGGACATCTACACTTCAAGACCTTTCCAATGACATCAAGAAAACTTGAATGCAAGGAAATTTGACCCCTGTAATCGAGCTTTGAGTTTTCGGGAGTCCTAGAGGACTCCAAATTCCCACTTTTGGGAGTGTGGGCTTCACCTTCACATTTAGCCCAAAGTGGGGTTGTGACATTTTTCAACAATATATCATTGACGTTGCTACCAAGACAAAATAAAACACTTTTAACTTTTTGGTGTTAAACCAAACTCAACTTTGTGCGAAACTTTACCAAGGGCTAGCAAATATTGTCGAACATGATGTCCAACTAAATCTTGCGCAAGAGGGTCAGCGAATTGTTCTCCCAACTTCATTTCGTTGTTCTCCATGTTTCATGATGCAAACATATCAAGATTCAATGGCTATTGTGCGAAACAAAGGAATTTTGGATGTTTTCTTCACATTCATTTACAACCCGAATTGGCAAGAAATAATCGTGGAGTTGGAGCCCAACTAAATGGCTTCTAATCGTCCATATTTGGTCGCCCGCGTTTTTCAAATGAAGGTGAAAGCCTTTCTTATAGGAATGGAAAAAATTAGATGGTTCGCCAAAGTTATTGGGAACATCTAGACAAGGGAATACCAGAAACGAGACTTACCTCACATCCATCTGCTCCCTATCTTTCCTCCAAAGAAGAAAGTTTCCACAACCGAAAACATAGATTGCTTGGTGTCGGCAAAGCTTCTTCTTCCAAATAACACACCTCTTTTTTAACCGACCACAAAATGTTTATTGCACAGATCGTGCAGCTAAAAATACCCCAACACACCCTGCATGGTCAACAATGTATGTAAGAAACATTATCCATGAGCTTTCTTTGAGGAGACAACACAAGGCGAAGATGGTTACCATGTTTATTGTCGATGAAACAATGGTCGAACGTTTCGAAAGACTCCAGATGGCTTTGCGTACGACAACCGATGGGTGGTGCCCCATAATCCCTACCTTACCAAGATGTTTAATGCACATATTACCATCGAGGTGTCCGCTAGTATTTGGAGTGTCAAATACCTTTTTAAATACGTTTACAAAGGTTTTAACCGTGTTGCAATGGTGATTGCTGGTCCAACAAATGAGATCCAACAATACATTGACGTCTGATATTTGAGCATTGCTGAAGGGGTCATACTTTCGTTCAAAAAACATACAGAATGGCCGCCAGTCATTTGATTAATTATTCATTTGCCAGGACAACACAATGTCATATTTAGCGAAAATGAGAATTTGGCCATTTGTGGTGGAACGTGCTGCTTGCTAGAAAACCACCTTGACCACCTACTTTGTGTATAACGCTCAAAATGCGGATGGGCAGAACGTGGTGTACACAGACTTCCCTGTTGATCATGTTTGGAAAATTCGAGAAAAAGTTTGGTCGGCCCAACAACGAGTAGAAAAGTTGTTGGGCGAATGTATTTCATACATCCCGTCGCTAGTGAACACTTCTTCCTCCGCCTCCTACTTACTGTTGTACCGGGCACAACCTCTTTCGAACATTTTCGGACTATTGACGATATAAAGCATCTGACGTTTAAAGCTGATTGTAGAGCACTAGGATTACTACAAGACGATGCAAAATGGGACACGTGCATGCAGGAAGCATGTATCGATCAAGACACAAAGAGGTTAAGGAATCTTTTTATGACTATCTTTACATTGTATGAAAATTAACAATTACTTGTTGACAAGTTTTTATTATTGATTTTCTTGTGCTAGCAATTTGTTAAAAAAATCCATGTTATAGTTCTCATCAATTCTGTGGTTTGTAATGTCACCTTGAATTTTGCCATCAAATTTTAATGATGATAACATTTCAAAAGTATAAAACATATATATTTCCTATCATAGCCCTCAATAATAATCGCAACTTATTCATGGCCAATAAAAGAAGGTAGAAGATGAAGGCTTTTAAACCTAGGGTTTAGCATCAAGGATAATATGCTATTGGGTTTTCTTTTATCATATTTTTTAAAGAAAGATTTGAAAGATTCTAGAACATAAAACAATTTTTTTTTCAAGTTGAAAATAAACAAAGCTAATTCCAAAACAACTCCCAAATCATCATTAATCAAATTCTCTAGGATTGGTGGGATTTGAAAATTTTCCCTAAGTTTCAAATGCATTGGTATGGCATAAATACATCACTACACAACTAGTGGCCATGAATTTGATTCATAACATAAGACTTCACAACATGGGGAAAAAACACACACACACACAATTATTTGAAAAATGTGCCATGTAAGAGGAGGTGGTGCTTGTTTGTTGATTCTCAAAACAGTATACCTATAATAACAAAAGACAATAATCTCCTAAAATTGTAAAGCCTTTTGAAATATAATGACTTTATTAGCAAACTTGCATAAAATCTTAACAAAGTTTAATATTAATATTTTCAATTGTTACAATTGAAAAAATAATTATAACTTGTTTTGAATGTAGTTTTTAGTTTTCTTGGGTGAACATTGAAATCAACACAAGACTTAATCTATTCTTGTATGCCTTTCCCATATATATTTGATCATGTTATAAAATTTTGCAAATGTGATTGACTAGACTTAATAGAAACATACTTGAAAATTCTAACACACTTTCTCCTCTATTTTAGCATATTGACATGAGCAAAACAAGCACCTTGAAAACTTTCCTCTAAACCCAATATTTCACAACTCACAATTGATTTTAATGCAATTGTTATTGTATTGAAATTTGATCCTTCATCTTTTAAACAAACAATGATTATTTTTCTTCAATCCATATTGATATAATAATTATGTTAGATTTATTGTCACAGTTAATCCAATGACTTTAGTTGCCTCAAACAAACCAATGGTGACATGCTTTGGTTGCTAATCAACTTTTTTTATAAAAACAACAAGAGCAAAGACATCACACTTGCTCTTTGAAACACTCACAAATCATAGTTATAAAATTACATCTTGTTGAATTTGATAAAAAATATGTTTACTTTGTTTTCTCCACCAAGTTATGTAACACTTCTTGCAAAAACAATTCTTAAAAGAAATACCATTCAAGCACATAAATACATGGCTAGACACTTGAACCAAATATTCTATGGAAACTTCATAAGCAAATGGTTTTTAACAATCAAAAGGCCAAAGTCTTCTAATTTCTTTGTTGTTGCACATCATCCTTTTTGAAATAATCTTTATAACATTTAAAAAAAAAACAACATTGTGAAATATACTAGGCCTTTTGTCACTAGTTGCCTTTTCACATTTTCTCTCAATGGACTATTCACTTCTTCCTCAATTTTTTTGCAATAACAAAATGGATTGCACCCAAATCTTTTTTTCAAAATTGTTATTCCATTCATTTTGCAATATGAAATTACTTTTTTTTTAAATTGTGTTTTTATATTAGGTGCATTGAATGGTACGACACATGATTTGAAAAAATGCACTATTAACATCTTTATTATTATCAACACAAAAAAAACCCACATAATGCATTTTTGCTATGGGGTCTCCATTTAACTCTTTGAACATACAATTTTTGAAGATTAATGTTGATTGATTTAATCTTCATTATCCAACCTCTACTACTTTTTGTTTGCAAATTGAACTCTCTTTAGATTTTTCCTCCATAGTTTCTTCTTCCATAACAATTTCATTAAGATAGATTTCACATGTTTCATTTTGTATCATCATTCAATTTTCATTTTCATTTGATTCCATTTTTCACAAGATTGTCGCTCAAAAATTAATGGAGAAACCAAAACAAGTTTATTTTACTTTTAGATTGAATTAATTACTAGAAACTAAACATGTACACGAAAGTACAAGATCAAAAGTATTCACAACTTATCTTTCCAAGTGGAGAGGCAAATGCAAAAAAATAGTTAAATCAATATTTTGCAAAACAACCCTACACAAGAACAATCATGTTTTCCAATTACCAAGGAATTAATTTTGAAGGGGTTGAGTTTCCTTTTGTAAAAATGGATGGGTCGGATATCATCTCAAGTATCACCTAAAGTGATATTCATTGGTGTTCATGGCGAAAACTTGGTTTGAACTAGGGCCAATTTTCACTTGATTTTGGATACCCACCCAACATTGGTAAGAACCCAAATTTTTCCAATTGTTTCTAAACATTATAAATTAAGGTTTCAAAATCAAAATTTATCGATTTTTGAGTTGAATATAGTTATTAAAAATCCTCACTCTAGAAGGTGAAGGTACTAATTTAATTGTTGTTTCACGTAGAGGCCCTACATCTACACATCAACTCAAAATTACATTTCAATTATCATTTACACACAAAAACATGAATAAACACCACACACACACACACACACATTGTCTCTCTAGTGTAGCATGTGTTGTTGGGCCAAGTGTGAATTGGTTATTCAACTAATTTTTCCTTGCAAAATCATTTTTTGCAATTTGATGAAATTATAACAAAAACCTACTCAAAATTCAATATCTCTCAAGCCTTGAGTCTACAAATTTCCAAATCACCTTTTATTAAATTTTATTCACTTGCTAAGGGCTTTCCACGAATATGAAGAGTGGTTAATCCACAAATTTGACTTGCAAGTTATCCTACTCAAATTGGCTATACCTTTGTTGCTTTCATTCAAAGTTTCTAGACTTGATAGAAAAGCATGTCATCATTATCAATTAGATTGAGTTACATTAGAATTGCATTGTGAATGAGACTAAGACCCATCCAACAAAGAACCACATGCATTTGGATGTCAACATCCAATGGCATGTGAATTGAATTTGAATATGACAAAGACTCAATCCAACAAACATTCACATGCACTAGACTACAAGATTTGACACATGTTGTGCGAAGAAGATATTACACATCACCAAAGCCTGATACCCCTCCATTAGAGCCTCTCACACAACTTGTCATATCCAAATTCTTAATTTAAAACATCTTTAGTTGCAAAGAAAGCTTTTTCCTTTATATTTTGGAAAATAAAGTTGGATTTGCCTACCCTAGGCAATGATTTTTTAAAATTTACAAATTTGTCAATTTTCTTTTTTCAAAAAATTGGGGATTTTTTTAATAATCGTATTTTAAAAAGTGCGAATTTGACTAAATTTTCTTTTTTGTCTAAAAAATCAACTATTTTTTATATTTAAAAAAAAATCCTAGACATAAGCATGGTTTTTTTTTCCCCCTCCCCACCAATTTTGTGAGGTAGGTGGGCTAGTGACTATCCACAAGAGGTTTTAGCCAAATTTGGCTATAGGTCAAAGAGGTGAGTAAAACATGTTAGGAAACCTACTACATTATATTATGGGGACAAGTTAGGAACTAATGTCTAAATACAATGATTCGAGAGTTGTTTTCACTTGAAATATGGCGAAATTGTGCGATATTTTCCCTATTAAATTTTTTTTTTTTCCTTTGGGGACCTTTTGCACACCCATTTTCTTGGTTGCAAGTGGTGTGAAGTCTCACTATCCAAAAATTAAAAAATAATTTATAAATAAAAAATACATATATATTTTAAAAAACAAAAAAAACATTGGCCATGAGTGTTTTTCAGAAAAAGGCAAAAAAGAGGAACCCAAAAGTGCAATGTCGTCCCCCCCCCCCCCCCCCCAAGAAAAGAAAAGTTGCTGGAACAGAATTTCTTTTCCCCTCAATTTCTGCAAAGTTATATAGTTAGGTCAAAAATAGGCACCTAGTCAACTGGATGAGGTTCACAAGGGAATTGTTTACCAACTTTGGTCACACTTTTACCCTGCACTTGGGTTAGATAGAAGCAATGACCAGGCAAAAAACACCCTAAAGTTAACCCACTCTCTGGTCCCACCTTGGCAAATTCTTTATTATTATTATTATTATTCTCAAATTTTATTTTAAAAAATAGAAATATGATTTAAATGATTTAAATAGCGTTTTATTTTTTATAAAATAAATATATTAAAATATAAAACAAAGAAATATATTATTATTATTAAAATTTTAGAAAGGGTGGGGAGAAAAAAGAAGGGCTGAAAGAAGAAGTGGCGGAATCGGACATCCAAAACCCGATTCCGTGGAAAGGTTAAACTCTTACCCGATAGGTGGAGTAGAGTCCACTATAGCGTAGGTAGTCTAGAGCCTACTCTAAATCTCTAGCTTATCTGCGGCGTTTTGCCGCGTATTCTCTGACGTGGAGGATTATGTGGTTGGTTGAGGGCATGGGAAGTTGATTAACTCTTTTGCTGCCACGTCACGGTTCGTCCACGACGGAAAAGTGCACGCGTTTTTGAAAACGGATTATTGTCACGTGCCCATTTAGAGAGAGAGAGAGAGATTTATTTTGGGACCTGGACTTTGTGAGTTTGCAGCTCGCTATCCAGGTCTTAAAAGGGGGGAGGGGAGGGAAGGCGGGAGAAATAATACGGGATTTCAAATACGGGCAGTGAAGGTGGTTTTTTTGGTCAGGTTTTTTTTTTTTCTCCCCCTCTACATAGCTAACCGGATTTTGCACATTTATTTGGACCCACGTGGTACCCAGCTTTGCTTGCTTGCGTGGATGATTTTAGGAATAAAGCTGGTACCACGTGGGTCCAAGTGTGAACATGATAGAGCTCACTCGTGAAAAAGAAATTTAATTTTCTTGGTCCAAGTGTGAACATGATAGAGCTCACTTGCGAAAAAGAAATTTAATTTTCTTGGTCCAAGTGTGAACATGATAGAACTCACTTGAGAAAAAGAAATTTAATTTTCTCGGTCCAAGTGTGAACATGATAGAGCTCACTTGCGAAAAAGAAATTTAATTTTCTTGGTCCAAGTGTGAACATGATAGAGCTCACTTGTGAAAAAGAAATTTAATTTTCTTGGTCCAAGTGGGAACATGATAGAGCTCACTTGCCAAAAGAAATTTAATTTTCTTGGTCCAAGTGTGAACATAATAGAGCTCAATTATGAAAAGAAATTGAATTTTCACAATTGTGAAAACCCAATGACAAAAATTCCTCAAAATGCAATATTTCCATCTCACCTTTAGGTCTAAAAATGATGAAATCGCCTCCAAGAAATCTCGCTCGTCAAGGGCTTTGTAGTCGATACCAAAAGCTCACCCAATTTCTCCGGTTTTTTATAAATTAGTTTGAATTACAAAATTGTGCCAAATTCAATAACTCTTGCACCCTAGGTCTAACCATTGCCAAACCATCTTCATGTACCCCTAATTATCAAAGGTTTTTCAGTAGTAAATTACCTTCCTAGATAGATTTGGGAATTGCCCAACATGTTTTCAAGGTAGTTTTTTGGTGAGCAAATTTTTAACACAATGTTTACAAAGACCATAGACTATTGGAGGTTAAAGGGTTAATAAATATTTTGTTAAATTTAAGTCCTTAATGTTGTTGGTCATTAAATCAAATGACCCAAACAAGTTTATGTTGTTTACTATCACTATATAAAGTTACAAAAGACCCTATTGCATAATAAAATGAAAAGGCAATTGTGTAAATCCCAAAACCATTGGGCTTGGCTTAATGATAGTGAGTTAGAAATTATATTGAACATGGCATTTACCTTTTGGAGCTTTTTCATAAGCTTATGATTTTTGTTTGTAAAACACTTATATTTCCATCATAAATGTGTTTGGAAGAAAAGGATGACTAATACTTTGCATCATTTTCAAAAATGCTAGTGTCGATAATAACATTCAATATCCCCAAAGGAATTATATAGCTAACTCCCCAAACATGTACAATTGAAAAATAATTCTTTTAACAATTTGTTCAAATATGTTCGACACAAATTGAACACTTGACCTTGCACATATTCTTGTTTGTATTGTTGGCTCTCCCCATAAGGAAGAAAGTATGTTTTGGTGTAAGATTTAGGTGTAAAATTTCAGCTCAAACTTGACCCAATGTGCGAATGACATTTACAATACTATTTATGCATATGGATGGGCATGTTCCTTAAAAGTGCTAGATGATAACTTCTGAATCTAGTAATAAAAGAAGTTTTTAGTTCGCACTTCTGATAAAGGAAATAGTCATTATGCAATGATTTGCTTGTTTCATGTTCCAAGTTATTTCATGCTATGAATCAAATTCCATTTGGATTACATGTTTGCATCTTTTGGTGCATATTCATGTTTTTTGTGGTGGAGATTGTGGGCAAAGCTTGTTTTGTCATAGTTTGTTCATGATATTTATACCTAATATAAATACATTTGATTGTAATAGTTTTTTTGCATGTGATAAATAAAACTCTAATCATGAAAGGGGGCATCTTACACCAACTTGATTATAAAGGAGATTAAAATTGCACACCAAAAGATCATGCAACAACCATACCTTGGGGTTTGCCATTGACTCCTATGCATAACAAGGAAATGTCATTATGGGGATGAAGGATAAAGAATTGGGCTGAACACAAGTTTGAGACATGGGTTGGGCTAAGGATAGTGAAACACACTCACATTCCCAATACAATAAACTCCCATTATCAAAAAAAGGATTTTCTTGAAAGTTATAAGGATTTGAGAGGTTAAAACAAGAAAAATCAAAAAAATTCTTAATTTAGAAAATGATTTGGGAATCAAATCATGTTCAATTCAAAAACTTAATGTAATTTTGAAAAAAGACTCATTCAAAGGGCAACAAGATGTTGTATTCACAAAACATGCCTTTAGTAGGGGTCATGAGCCTACAAAGTTGCGAGATAATCAAGTGCAACAATTTGAACTCTTGGAAAAGCTTGAAATTTTTGAAATTTTCGAATGAGTGCCTTTGGGTTTGTATTCTGGACACAAGTTTTTATTGTGTTATAGGCGAACTAATGCTCCCTTTAGGGAGTTTGGGCCATGGCAAGTTTTGTGAATTTGTGTGACCTTGTGAAGTTTGTTTGACTCAAGACTAAACTAACAACTTTCTTTTGCCCATTTATGTAAATTGAGGCGATTGAGAGCTTGATTTGAGAACTTAATTTGCTTTACTTCATTCCGAAGTTTTCAGTTATTTTGTTAGATTGAGAAGAGTTAATGAATGTGTTTCAAGTTTTTGCGTTGCATGGAATGAATTAAGATAATGTAGCTTAAGATAATGGAGTTTAACTATTGACCCCAATTTACAAGCTTTGGGGTTTATCATCACATAACAACATTTGATTTCAGCATATATGTTGCAAAAGTAGTAATACAAAGACAACATTTGGGTATGTTTGCCATTCATTGACAATAGAAGATGTAATATCCGAAATTGGTGCATTGGATCTAATTGTAGGACCATTAAAAAATGAAAGTTATGATTTATCATTTCCTTCAACATTTTTTTCTTAATTTGGGCTCCAAACTATTGTATCGTAGACAAAATTTTCTAATATTCTCAACATGTTTCCATTACATTTAATACCCAAGGTAAAATCACCATGCATAACACCACAAGGCTCAAATGATTCATGCTCATAGTACATTCAACCAAAATAAAATCTCTTTTCACACTAACAACTTTGTCCAATTCAAATAATTTCCACACATGCACAAATTAAAACAATGTTAAGTGTTTTGAAAGCATCTAGTTATACGATAGACAAAGACAACTTCAAACACATTAGAAATAAGGCTTAGGACCACATCACAACATCATCATCTGTTGGAAAGCCTTCCATTGCACTAGTGATGTGAGACCTTGGGACCCATAATTTTCAAGCAAAATGTACACTTGTTCTTGCTCATCTATCATGACTTTATTGGGATGGTTTTTGCAAATTTTTGGCCTTGGAAAAACTATTTTGACTTATATTTAGGATTTTTTTCAATAAAAAAATGAATATATATTTTTTCAAATTTTAATAAGTATTTTTTTTTTTTGCCATGGGTCTACACATGTTCCAACTAGTTAGTTGGATTTTTTTTATTGGGTTTTGTATGTTTGTTTGTTTCCTCCCCCCCCACCATCCCCCAAATTTTTTCTAACTTTGCATCGATAGGAGCAGCCCAAGAGGGATTTTGCAATGAATGGTGACAAGTTCTTAGAATAGGTCGAAATAGTAAAAAAACAAAAGCTGCTCAAAATACTACCAAACCTTTGCCATTTACATTAAAAAGCATCTTAAGGCAAAAGAAGAATTATGGAAACTCGAATATTTCGCCATGCTAAAATATAATCTTCAAAATCCTCTAGAAAAGAAACCAAAATCCTTCAAGATATTTATTATAACTCTATAACTAATCTCAAATTTTAACACAAGCCAAAATATCATCTTTCAAAAATCCTCATTTAAAAATAGACCTATTACTATAACTTGGGGACCAAAAATTCATTAAGCTACTATATACTCTACAATGAATCTAAACACAATATCCTTGCCTCGATAGGCAAGGCCAACAAAAGACCGAAGAAGAGCACAAACATAAAGAGAAATAGAACAAGACAAAAACAAAAAATCACAAGAAATAGAAAATTTGTGAATCATTGAAATCCACCCACGGGGCATGGGAATCGCAATTACCGTAGATGAGGAGGTCGAACAACGTAAATGGGTCACAAATTCCCGATCCCATGCCTTTTAAGTTTTGGCCTCCCATGGACCACCCCAGGCTGGTCATGGCTTGCACAAAAGTGGAAATCGGAACGTAAAGAAAAAGAAAAAATTAAATTAAAAATTACCAGATCAAAAATGACTAACCTTTATTCCACACTAGAATTCGGAGAACCGGTTTCTTTGGTGAAAGTGTTTAGACTGTTTAGATTGGAACGGATTTTTTTGGTGTTCGGAGTGTGGACAATAGTGTTTTTTATTAGTGGAAAATTTTCTCATTTTTTTTGAGCTAACGTATATATATGACTTCGACACAAATAAAGGATTATAAAAAAATTAAAAAATTAAACAGTAATTTGGGGAAATTTCAAGGATTTAAGAAAAAATAATTGCCAGATTTCTATAACATGTTCTCTATATATTGTAGCCAAAATATATAAATAGTTCTTAAAATTTTCTGGTTTCATATCTGGTCTATAGCCAAATTTGGCTAGCTCTTATTTTGGATGATTGCCAAGTTGGCTATATGTATATTTTTAAAGTCCCCCTGATCAATAAACAATTAATTTAAAAGAACTAGACGTAGGTAGCCTACACATTGAGGCTACCTACCAGCACCCCAAGAAAACTTTTGTACCTGCCCGACCAGAAAGGGAGTGCAATGTGCCCCGGGTAGTAATTCTTGGGACACGGATTAGGATCTCGATGGACACCTGGTTGCACTGTACCCCCCCCCCCCCCCCAAGGTCAGGAATATATATATATATATAAATAAAATTTTGGGACATGGATTAGGATCTCTGACGACACCTAGATTTACTGTAGCAGTCTTGGGACACGGATTAGGACCTGATGATCGTTCGCGATTTCCGTGACCGAGACGGAGCCTTGAGTGCTGGAGGAGGAGGAGTGACTGTTTTCCTGCCTCTTCTCGTCCTCCCAAATGCTTTTAAGCAGAATTCCTTGTTGCAAATCTCAAGCATCTTGTCTCAGTTCCTTCTTGTTCTCTCCTTCCTCGTTTTAAAGAATTCGCAAGCGTCTATTTTTCACCTGGAGGGCCATTTTCTTGGTGTTTCAAAGCTTCACCATCTTCAATCATCATCGGGTTTCTGCAAACGCCTTTCCTTCTCCGTCGTTGCAGGATTTCTTTCCACAAACTGTGTGCGGGAGAACAAAGAGGTATTTCGCTCACACAGCCTTCCTCCCCTCGACTCCCCTCCCATCATCATCATCCACACAGTCGATTCTCTCAAGACAGTCTTTATTATTGGACCAAGAGTTGGAAACCAGACGTGGCGGTGGTGGTCTCTATACAGTTCAGGAGGCTGTTGCAAGCAGCCCTAGGTGTATATCTCTTTCGTCCGGCGCGTTGTTTTCACAGGGACTTGTTCTTGGTAGTTCGCCTCGTTTCTCTTCTGATTTCTTCACCGACCGATTTCTCTCGGATTTGCGTGGCGCACTTCCATTGTCGATCGTCATCTTCATTTCCCTCCGGAAGTGCATTCTGTCATTTTCAATGACTCCTAATTCTTCATTCTCCATCGTGATTCTCAGTTTGTGATGTTCGCGTATCAGAAATCCCGGATTCAAGACGATGATGACCTTGGTGATCGTCTTGAATTGGGGAGGGTTTCTGACATTAGTAGCTGTGTGAATATGATGCCACCGCTTGTGCCAGCCAGCTAAATCTCGTTGGCTTCAGTATCAGGCCATGTCAGACATTACTGTCCGAGTGCGCTTTGAGGATTGCTGCTGACAATCCGTCTTGCAAATGGTTTTGCTTCAGGTTTGCTTGATTGTGAATGTTGGTGCAGAACCGGCTTCTTAGCTGTGAGGGTTCTCGCTGAGAATGGCAATGCGCCTGCTAACACGAGGAGGCCAATCAGATATACAGCTCTTGTCCCGTCTCTGTGCAAGGGCTGGTCCGACAGTTTTCAGCTACAGATTCCAATCAACTGCTGTCGCTGCTGCACATGGTGACTCTGCTGCTACTGCACATGGTAAACTCTACTGCCATTGCACCATAATATGAGATATCCAGCACCATAGCACTGAGCAACCTCACCCTTCCACCTTAATGACCAAATTAATGTTCTTCATTTTCCCTTTCTCTAGCAACAGATGTAGACTACAGTTGAGTGGTCTTGTTTTGGATCAATTTCTGATTTTGTACCATGTCTTGCTCTTCTTCTGTCAACTCATTGGTTGTTAACTATGTAGACCTGTTTTGTACACTTGATTCTGTTGGGTTGTTCTTTTTATGCTTGATCAACTAGACATTCTTTCCTGTTGAATGAATTCTCCAAGTTTGCTGTAGTTTTTTTCTATGCTATCTCCTTCGTTCTCGATCAGTGTGGGACCCATCTCCTTGGTATCTACTTGTGCAAAATGAGGCAGAAAAGGCAACTGCTATTGGCTACTGAGATTGATGTCTTGTTTGAGAGCGACAAGTTGCATGTGCTGTGGAACTCATAAGAGTGAAAATGCTTGCACAGGGGATCCATCATTCTTGGAGTCAGTGGACATCTACTTTGACAAAGCTGCATCACTTGCTTCTACAACTCCTGACATTCTTACGCAGATCAAGGTAGCTTCATTCTCAACCATAGTTATTTCCCATGTTCTTTGAGGCTACATGGAGATGGCAATTTGTTTCAGTTTGATGGACCTCAAGGGTACATCTTCATACAATTTACATCACCATAAACTCTAGTCCAGTTTGTCTGAAGTCCATATGCATCATGCCGATATGACAGTGAGGAGTTAGGGTTTGTTGCCTACCTAGGGTCACACAAGGACAAAATGATATCCTTGGCCATATTAGATTGTTGTCCAGAATGAATGTAGGACAAGTTTCAAATGTTTGCCAAGTTATGCAGAGCCTTCTTATGCTGATGGTCACCTCTTCACCTCCATTCAGTGAGCATAACAAGCCTCTGAAGGAGTTGAAGAAGTGATAGTGAGCATAAATTTCCTCAACATAACTTGGCAAACATTCAAAAATTTCCTTACTTTCATTGAGAATGACAATCTAATCTGCCCAAAAAAAATCACTATCTCCTTGTGTGGCCCTAGGTTGGCAACAAACACTCACTGTCATGTCATCCTGATGTGCATGGCCTTCAGACAAACTGGATTAGTGTTTTTTTTAATGTTGATTTGATAATACTGCTTAAAGTTGGGCGTGTCAGCTCCATCAAACTGAAACTGGTTGCTATTTGATCTTGAATACTTCTTATGTGCAGTTTCATAGTCTATCTCTCCAGTTGGCTAAGTGGAAACAGGGTTGGATTTTTTTTGTTTGCACAGGCATGCAACAATATCTTGAAGGTACAGTTCCCTTTGAAATGTGCAAATGGATCTGTGGAGCTGATTGAAGCGTATAGAGCTCAACATTCACACCATCGTCTTCCTGGTACAATTTCTACCCCTGTCCACTCTCGTCTCCTAACAAACCAGTGTAGTAATGTCATGGGACCTTTCTCTGCTGATTGTCCGCTGCTCTATGTCTCCCCCACACTGTTCCTCTTCTCCAATTGTGCAAGGTTTCCATTCATGAACTCTTTGGTTACTTGCTTCAGAATTACACATGCTTATTGAGAAAGTTTTGACATTCTTTTGGAACACCTGTGCAACTTTTCACATTTACAGCAGACCAGATACTGCCTTACCAACCTTACTCAAGTCATAGTAGACATTCTGATATGTTGCAGTGAAAGGAGGTATACGCATGGCCCCAAATGTGGATGCTGATGAAACAATGGCTCTTGCTGCCTTGATGACCTTCAAGTGTGCAGTAGTTGATGTGCCATTTGGTGGAGCTAAAGGTGGAATCAAAATAGGTCAGTTCACATCGTTTTTCCAAGCCCTGATGCTATTCTTTTTTTGAGGCCTACCCTGTATTTGCACAAATAGAACTTAAGGATTGACAAGCTGTTGTGTTAGGCTTTATTCTTGTAAAAAGACTATGAAGTATCTATCTTGAAACTAGTGCATGCTATTGAGTGAGTGTTCGGCATGTCTGTGATTTTCTACAAGTGGGTTTTACTCATTGTTCATGTCGGATTATCATGAGTGTATGCTGTTTCTGGAAAGTCAACAATTATGTTAACTTATCCATCTCTGCCTGAGTGTCATTAGTGGAGTAGATTGATTAGTGCTCCTGTGCTGTCAGACTTTGCATAATCACAGTACGTAATTCATTTCGTGTTAATACCCTGCAGACCCAACAAAGTATTCTCCCAATGAGAAAGAGGCAATCATAAGGCGGTACACCAGTGAGCTTGTGAAGAAGAACTTCATTGGTCCTTCCATTGTGAGTTTCTGTAGAAATTGAAGATGAACACTTTCTTTTCAGCTATTATTGTTATTTTTGTGTAGATTCTGTTATTTTCATTACCATGAAATCGATTCTCAGTGTGATAATGTTTCTGAATTAGGTCCCCAGTGTCTGGGTGTTTCATCCAGGTTCACATCCATGAGTTTTTAATCTTGGGAGGTGGTTTGAAAACACCTCCATGTATGCCTCTCCATACGTAAGGCTAAGCAAACATGACATGAATCCTATCCTCACAGCGTCATTGCAGCTTGAATGAGGATAATTGGGACTATATTTTATAGCAATGTGTGTTGGGTGCTAGTGAAATCATGACTGAGTCTTCCCGTCGTTTCCAGAAATGTGACAGAATTCAGGATACAGATTTTTGTATAATTTTTTGCTCTAGGTTTTCAGCAGATTATTTTGTACTTATGTTCATCTAGTGTTGAAAGCTGATAAAGTCATTGGGGATTAATGGCATGCAGTTGCTGCCATTCATCATGAAGGCATGGTCTGGTTCTTTGTGATTGATACTGACCAAGGATATGACTTCACTCATTCTTGTCATGTTTTGGTTTGGCCAGAAGTGACACAACAGTTACCTTGACAAGGTTTTTGTGGAGTTTTTGCTGGAATTTCATTGTAACATGTTCTTTCTTGTGTGTGGTGACTCAGGATGTCCCAGCCCCAGACTACGGGACTGGCCCCCAGGAGATGGCATGGATTAAGGTAACGTGCTAATAAGTAATTGCCAAGATAATGCTATATTAGACTATTTCTCTGGTCTTCTTGGAGTAGGAGTAGCTGTGCTCAGATACAAGGGCAGATGTACTGACTGGCTAATCTGGAGTTGAGAACACAATCTTGCAACATACTATCTTGTTGTTGAGGATGTACCTTGCACCTTGTTCAAGGAACTACCATGGAGAGGCAGATGATCATGTTTTGCCTGTTTCCTTTCAGGATACATTTGAGCACCTGCAGCCAAATGACATCAATGGTTCAGCTTGTGTGACAGGGAAACCTTTGGAGGAGGTGAGATATCTAATACGTTCACGAGTATTTCACTCATCAAATTTTGACGTACTTCCTCTTGATATCTCCAAGATATGACCATGTAAATAAGTTGAAAGGTTTTGCTGATATTGAGCTTCTTTGTAAGCAGGGAGGAATCATGGGAAGGCAGGAGGCAACTGGACTAGGGGTTTTTTTCTGCCTGCGAGAGTTTCTTAATGATAAGGCAAGTCTTGTATAGCTCAGAGGAAATTCCAAGCTTTTATTGTCTCCTGCATTTTATGCTGGGTACAGAATAGCTGATTTCCATCATTTCTAATCCCACATAATCTAGCCCTTTGGGCATTCACCAATATAGCTCAAAGCTGCATCATGAGTTTGGTGATGAATGTAAGTTAACATTGCATCCATGATCCACAGGAGATGGTATCAAAGTTGGGGATGACTCCTGGTGTGAAGGGGAAGATGGTGATTGTTCAGGGCTTTGGCAATGTAGGCCGACACACAATTGATGTAAGTTCTGACCTTCTCTGCAACAGAACACATTTGAAGTGCGTTGTTTCCTGTGTCCAAAGGACATGTATTATGTTGCAGGCTCTAATGGCATTTGGTTTGATGATATATACTGCACCTCCTAGGTAACTTGAGAAGCATATGCTTGTGCCATGAATTTTCTAGAATTTGTTGAGTTCTTATGCATTGTTCCTTTTTATGCAGAGCATTTATGGTGCTGGAGGTAAAATCATTGCAATAGCTGAGGCCAATGGAGGCCTAGTGGATGAATCGATGGAGGGCCTGGACATTCCTGCCCTGAAGGCCTATCACAAGAAAAAAGGAACTATCACTGGGTTCCCTGGTGCCACAACGGTATGGTAATTGCTCCAATTTGTTTCTCACTCAGATGACTTCTCTTCTAACTGCAGATAGTTTTTGTTGGTTCCAATGGAATCGGTTTGCATACAAATTTGCCCATTAGGTACTATGTTTCTTCTTCAGACCTATGATGATACTTTCAGGGTTGTTCTAATATGCACATATTGTTGCAGGTAAAAAATTCATCAGGCATTTTGGAGCTTCCATGTGATGTTTTGATACCAGCTGCACTGGAGTCACAGATTCATTCAGGCAATGCAGCCAACATCAAGGTGATCCTTGAAGTGTGTATTCATATCACTTGATTTTGTAGGCTGCCTGGTGTAGATTCTTGATTCAAGCTACCACACTTGTTTCCTCTCACATAGGCTTTGGTATGTTGTCAATCAAATCAGACTGAAGGAGCATCTCCTGTTTCACAACTTGTTGGCAGGCAAAAGTTGTAGCAGAAGCGGCAAATGGACCAGTCACACCATTGGCAGAGACTATTCTGGAGGCAAACAATGTTGTCATCCTCCCAGACCTGTTGCTCAATGCTGTAAGTTTCGATATTTTTTTTCTTAGCCTTCTTGTTGATTCCAGATGTTGTGTAATGTCTTTGTGTGACATACCCTTTTACTGCATATGCCTTGGAGTTTGTAAATCAGAAATTTTGGCCTAATGAAAGACTTTATGTTCATCACCTACTGGTACTCTCTTATGAATCCTGACTGCAAGCAGTTTTTGATCAGGGAGGAGTGACAGTTTCATACTTTGAGTGGCTGAAGAACCTGAACCATATCCATTTTGGGCGCATGAGCCGACGGATGGAAGAGCGGGGTAAGAAGGTGAGGAAGCTCTCAACTGCTTGTTCCTATCTATTGGACACTGATGGGAAGGTGTGGTCTGCCCTGGTGTTGTAACAGTCTTGGTGATCATTTCTCCCATGGTTTATGATGGTTACCGCTTCCTCTCCAGCGATTATAAATTCATGCTGGAATCTGTATGGGATGTTGACTGCTTAAATTTAGCAATTGCTTTACTGATATTTCTTTGTTTGACCAAAGGTGCTGATTGATGCTTTGGAAACTGAGCTTGGAAATGGACATAGGTTCTCTGAGGAATTGCGAAGTCAGGTGGTCAAAGGGTATGTTGAAACTGAGCTCAGCAACACAATTTCATTCCACTTTCTGTTTTCTCAGTATTGTTGGAGCTCAGTATGTCTTACTTTCTCTAATGTTATGTTGCTTCTCAATCTGTGAGTTGCAGAAACACCGAAGTTGATTTTGTGTGGTCGGGCTTGGAGGAGACTATGTTGCAGAGCTGGGACAATGTGAAGTGCACTGCACAGGAAAGGGTATGTCTTGAGACATGTATGATAATCTTTTGATGAAAGCTTTACTCACCCTCTTTGTTCTTGGTCTCTTCAAGGTCTCTATGAACATACATAGCTAATTTTTTTGTCCTTGCTTGAGAATTAGTCAATCTGCTTTCCTCTTCATCTGGTGGTCATTGTACTAGCTAACTTTAGTTTTCTTCTTTTCCTGCAATATCTTTGAAACCTGATGTTTAAGTTTTTCTTTTCTTATTGTCTTTTGGCAAAGTTAGTTTGTCCAGGGTGTTTTTCATGAAATAGCCAAATAGCTGACACCCATGGAACTGTTTTGACTTTCCTAGGGTTGCAACTTCAGGACAGCTGCGTACCTGATTGCTATAGAGAGGATAGCAACCTGCTATCGTCTCAGTGGCATATTTCCTTGATAGTGCAAGATCCTGACCTGCACTTTTGCACACACCAAGCAAAGGCTTGATTTAGATGCATTCTTCCATTTTTAATCTAGAAATTGATTTTTATGGCTTGTATCATGTCACAAGAAACAGAAATAAGTCAGATCTGGGACCATCCACATCCATTTTCAGTAGGCTGGTTTTGCTTTGGAACCATTTCATAGAAAGACGTGAGGTGCTTTGTCTCCAGAAAGGAGGCCTTAATGTAATGCTAGCATTCAATGGCTGCAATTGGGCAACTGGATATTAAACATTTCTTGATTTCAGATCATTCTGTCTGTTCTCTAATCTGCTTCAGTACATTGTTGTTCTACTAATGTCAAGAATAATCAGTTCTGGCTGGCTACAGGAAACTTTTTTGCCAGCCAAGGTAACCGCCTGAGCCTCTCCAAACAATGCCATCTCCTTTTGCAAATGAATATCCTTGGAGATTGTGCAACATGCCACTTTCCCCTAAACAAAAGTGTCATCTCTTTTCTGCTTGTACCTGAGTCTGTATCAGTGCCAGGGAAACCACCTATAACAGGAGCAACCCGGTCTGATGAGAAGCTTGGTTTGTATGGTTTCCTTGCCACTCTGTTTCTAAACAGTCCTCCAAACAAACAAGAGAGATGCTGCAATGTACAACACAAACTTCTCTCTTTTTGTACACAATGTGTGTTACTAAAAAGGAAGTAGTCCCAGTTGAATTGCTTAAAAATGTAATCACAGCGACATGGTGATAATATTCAGCAGAGGTGCTAATTCAATTAGCTACATGGTGCTAATATGATCTGGTGATGCTAATTCAATTACCAATAGCCCATAACAAATCTGCAGTGGTAATGGGGTTTGGGTTTGCCACTAGTAGAAGTTGAGAGGAGGCCAACCCCACTACTTGACTTAGGATTGAAGATTCTTGCATGTTCTAAAAATTAGTTGGGATTCATTGATGGAGAAAAGTGACCAAGATTGAAAGAGTGGGGACCCTTTGGACATTTGATACCCAAGCTTTGTTAGTGCAATCTGTGCAAAAAAGTATTCATTTGCTTGTGTGAGCAAATAATCAAAGCTTTCTATCACTAGAGGGAGGAATAGAGTGTCATGCACAATATTTTGTTTCCTCTTGCATGCGGTGTCCAACAAGTTTTTCACAATCTCACTCAAAAACAGAGAATCATTATAAAAATAATTTCAAGAGGTGTCCCAAATCAAGTAAAAATATAATTTAATATAAATAGTTTGTTACTTATGTAATTAAGTTTTATTTAATGATTGGATGTTATAATTTAATAATAAAATTTGACAAATCATTACCAATTAATCATAGCTTCAATTAATAAAATTTGAAAATCTGTGTAAAACATGATAGGAGAAATCAATGTGTCATGATTAACCATGATGACATTTGGACCCAGATGTTAAGCAAATGTGGCCAAAACAATGCCAATCTGTTGATAGAGGAGTGAAGTGTGGCTGAATGTGGCTGAATGAAGTGCATGCAACTATTCTTGCATTACTTCGAAGTTAATTTTCACTTGTCATGGATGCAAATGCATCACATTACATCATGTGTCTCTCTACCATAAACATATTTTAACAATTGGATACCCATTGGGACAATGAATTGAGTACAACCACACTGAGCAAGGCCCATGATTGAAGGATGAGAATCATACCTTGTTTCATAGTGGAACATTGCAGAACATAAATTGAATATAGGGAGTACAAGTTGAGCTGTGAGTCATGCATTATGTGCATTTCCAGTTGTTACAATGAACTCATTTTAGAAGTTGGATACTCATTGGCACAAGAGGTTGAGGTACAAGCACATATGTCCACTTTTCAATATGGATTTGGCTTCTCTGACAATTGAGGTTAAGGAAACCCCATAATGGAAGGATAGGAGTCCTGTACTGATTCAAAGCGCAATGGAAAACATTGTGGAAAATAAACAGAACATAGGAAGGAAATGCCAATATAATAATGTGACCCATGGGGAGGGCTCACAATGAGCCAAAATCAGCCCCCACTATTGCCATAAATAACAGAGGCAAAACAGCAACAGGTTTTTCTAATAAATTAAAGTTCCAATTGAGAGAGGCAATGGAAGGAAGCCACTAGTGGTCACTAAAGAAACCACACCCCAGCTAGGCCATCGGAGATCCTCTCCAAAACCCGTTACAGGACGCAATGACAACCCAATTGTGGCTGCTACTACCTTAACTAAGGACTGAGACCTATCATTGGACTTACCTTGATGTGGACATTGTTCAGGCCAATACCACCACCACTGCTCTTCAAGCCCCCCACATAAAAGCACATGAGCTAGAGAGAGAAGAAACACCGATTGAAAAAGTCAAGAAAGGGAATATATCTTCATAAGCATTAAGAATTTCACTTTACTTACAAGAAAAAACTTGAAAAGAATTGAGAAATTTTCCCAATAATAGGGTTAAGTACTTCAGAACTGACAACATAACAACGGGAAATTAGCGGGAATAAAAAGAGGAAACCCAACCCTAAAGGAAAGAGAAAACAAGACCCCAAATAAAAATGAGCAAGATAACCCAAGCATGGGAAGTCTGAAACATCAATCCAAAAGAGGAATGGTTTAGAGGATAAAGACCAGAAAGGCCTCCTTTTGTGTGTATACAGAAATAAGAAAACCCCTTCAAATTAGGGGATGTCTAATGAGATAGGCAGGATACCTCATAGGTCAGCAAGCAAGTTGCCAGAAATCGAGACCTGAAGGCAGTCCAAAATTGGAAAATATCAGGGAAATGTTGATCTGGCCACTGCCCTGTCCTCAGCATCAGTGCCCACTTTTGTTCACAATACTAGAAACTTTGAAACCCTTATCTTACCACAGCTAAAGTCTTTTCACTTAAGGCCCAATAAGACCAGTCATATGGAACCTACCAATATCAGTACTGCAGAATCATTTCTGACAAAGATCAGAAGGAGATCAGAAGGAATTTAAGTTTGTGTTGTGTTAGACTTTCCACACCATCTATCACCAAGTATCAAGTAGCAAATCAATAACCATGCCCATTTGTGGAGAAGACCAGTCTGAAGCCTTCATCACCAAACACCTCAGAGTGAAAATGCACATGGATTAGCCCAGCACAATGACAAGATGACAATATTCCTTTACAATTAGTGACCAAAAAAATTTCTCATGTAAGCAATGAGGAAAACTAGTTCAGGGTATCCTAAAGAATCTACTTCCGCACTTCAGGCAAGGTAGTTGTAAATCTGAGGGTTTGTCTTGTCTCTCTCGAGATACTCGCGGTCAATCAGGCTCTCTATTCGCTTCTTCAAATCTGCTGGCTTGATTGGAAACTTAAGCTGCAAAATGGCAGAACCCAATTTCCTCAGATCTCCATTGTATCTATGAAAAAAGCTCAGTCAGCAACTCTTGGAGGAAAGGTAAAACATGACAAAGCTCTCTAAACAAAGTGTACCTACTTATACCCAGAGCACTACAAGTCAGACAGCTGCATGCCCTATGTCTAAGCCCACAGAGCATATTCAAACTTTCAAGACTGATAAACCTAGTGACATAAGAAGCATTTTGCAACAATTATCTCAAGGCATGCAAAAAAGAGGATATCACAGGCCTGAAAGGTTTGGATAATACCTGCTGAAAGAGCTCTGTGATTAGCAAAGTATGACTCAGGACTTTGCGTGTCTTCATAATCCGCACAATTGCAGCATCAATCTGTACATTTTCACATAATCCTTCTTAGGCATCAATTTTGTTAGGACATTCATCAACCAGCATCCAGTTGGCCACACAGCATCACACATATACACTCAGAAATATAACTTCCATCAGTATGAGCTCCAAATGAAGCGTGCCATCTCCTAACCTCTACACAATTCAACTCCTTTAGCTCAAGCTCACCTTTGACACTTAAGTTGGAATAGACTGCCTCCAGACATAGTACTATGTAAAGTTCTGTGATTGGAGCATGATTCTAAGAACTTGTACAAACACAATTTCTTGCACAATCACAAACAGGGCAACACAAAATAATCATAGGAGAAACTTTAGGTTCATGATACATCCCACAACTAAGTAAGAAGCAAGACAAACAACCAATTCTAACAGAAGATCAAACTATGTTTCTTCAGATCAAATCCAAAGAACATTCACCTCAATGTGAGCATCTAGGTGGATCAATGAATATCCGATCAGTCTCTCAGCTTTGAAAGAATTTATGCCCAAGCACTCTTCACTTTTCCTACAAAAGACCAAAGAACTTTAAAACACAAAATCTACCTGATATTGGCGATCTTGAAACACTCGCTCAGTGGTGCTTGTATTCTCCTCTACTGTCTCCTTCAACTGAATAGCATTGACCTGTTCGGCACAAAAACAAAACCCATGAAATTTTCAGGTTCATCAGATGACCATTGATGCTTTCATACATGGTAATGATGGTCATAACAGCTGATGGTGGTCATTGAGTTCATAACCACTGATGATTGCTCACTCAACTTACGCACAGCTTAAGAGTAGAAAATCCTGACAATATGCATAAACAAGGGAAATTGGCATCCTGTCTGTCAGAAGCCATCTAACTCCAGCTTTGTGTAAGCAACACTTTTGCTGTTCAGGTAGGTGAACTATCCAGGGTCTGAAATGAACCTGCAGGGAGCCTGTTAACAAGTGCATGGACAGATGCCAGCAATTTACCTTGATACGAAAAAGAGGAGCAACAAAATC
Organism: Sphagnum contortum; assembly: GCA_963920785.1. Classification (NCBI taxonomy): domain Eukaryota; kingdom Viridiplantae; phylum Streptophyta; class Sphagnopsida; order Sphagnales; family Sphagnaceae; genus Sphagnum; species Sphagnum contortum. Next base: position 13,112,620 of record OY987278.1, read on the forward strand.
ATCATTGAAAGTGAAGCTGTCCTCATCTTCCACATCCCTTCCTTTTGGGTTCTGGACCCACACATCATTCCACACAAAACCATTAGGCAGACAGTCCAGCATTACAACCAGTGGTCAATTTCAGTGGTTCAAGATATTGAGGAGACTACAAGAACAGGTTCATTAGTAATATGCAGACTTACAGTGTGGGAAGTTATTCTGACAGTTCAAAGTCCAAATGGACTTTAGCAGAATAAAAACCAGACCTCGAGGCATTTCACAACATCAATTGCAGCAGCAATGTCTAGGAACCAGGTCCTTGACAATTTCTAATAACGAGAGAGGGTCAATCAACATAATCCATTCCAGATTCTCTGTATTGGGGTTGAGAGATTGCTATTTCAGGTACAAACTTCCCACAAAGCCCATTAGAGTACTGCCACTTGCTTGACAACTACACCTTGACTTCCACAGATTTGGTGGTACTAAATGCAATGTCCTTCACCTAGCAGAGAAGGGTATAATAGAAGTCAACATAGTAGTCACATTTCAAGTTACTGACAACAAACACAACACAGAGCCTTCTTGCAGTAATCTCATGCATGCCTCTGTTGCCATTGTGTCAATAGCCAAAATGGTTGGAATTTGTAGCCACCTTGCAAGTGGTTGCAGGTTGAATTCACCATGAATATGGCCCACTCAGGTATAGCAGTAGTCAACTTGTCACCGAAAAGCCCTTGGGTCCAACCCCGGCAAAGGGTTGGACAACCATATCAGCCCTACTACAGCAGTTAGAAAGTGACCACTCAGTCCCTTTGGATGTGACAACCCTATTTGTGCCCTGCAGGATCAAGAGCCACTCAGTCACATACAACTGGAACATAAGGACACAGTGCCAAACCTTGTTTAAGACACGAACTTTTCCACAAGCCAATGATTGCAGTGTTCTGCGAAGCTCTTTGTCCTCAATTGCTGTGGTGTCCTTGATTTCCTGGAATGTCAGACTCTGTGCATCGTTGAAAAGCATCAGCACAACTGTCTGCACAAAACCCACAGAAAGTGACAGGAGAAATGTACTATTCAGTATCACATTGCACTGTGACATTGTACAGGATGACAGAAAGTCTCCATGTTGTCAACTCTGTTAACACCATGATGGTTCAGGAAGGTTTAAATCCATCAACAAGTTCAAGATTCATGGCATCCTCAGCCAACTTGACATCCAGGAGAGAAATCTTTAGGATAAGGAGCTTTACATTCAGCTTTCAAAAAAAAGCATCAAACTGTGTGACTGCATGTGTAGTGGTCACATCACCTTATAAAAAAGTTAGCATTTGGTATGATGAACTTTTGACTGACTCAACTGACTGATGATAGGTGCATTACCGGCTTATCCATTACAGGATCCTCACTGGTTTCAGGGTAGCTTAGCCTAGAGACTTAAAGATGTAGAGTTACCTGGAAAAGAGAAACAGAAAGCTCCTTCTTCCCCTTTGGGTAGTTGGCCTTGAGAACACAATAGCCTAGAGAATTTTGCCACATTAAACGCCGTCCACTATGCTTACTCAAGTAGAATTCCTTAAAGATTTCCTGCATTCCAAACACCCAACATTGGGGAATAATCACCAATTAACATTCCTCACAATAACATATTCCCACAGGCACTACTACTTAACTTCCATGCTAATGTCTAGATATGGCTTTTCACAAAGCTACTAGTACAGTCGCACATCACTAAATGTTCTGGTTTGTCACCTTTGGAGCTGTTCTGGGTTGGAAAATAAACCATAAAAACGGAACATGGCCAACAGTGACCTACTCTACATCTATGGTGTAAAAACATAGACTCAGCAAATGTAGGAACCTGCCTGGTACACATTGAGTTCATGTGGCACCCGAACCTCCATTGGTGGATATGTTGGCCAATAGCTGCACCCCATCCAAATTAGCATCAGTTTATGAAAGCTAATGATTGAGGGTACAGGGCATGTTTCCAAGGTTCCCCAAACATTCTGACTATTTGATATGAGGCATAGAATTACTTGGAAACTTTCTAGTATGCACAATCAATGCAAACCTGGCAATATTTTGAACCACTGGATTACAGAACATCTTCATATCTTGAATTGCAAGTCCTAGTGTTGTTCTGTGAGACTTGGTTCCCCTCTGCTTGTAGCTTGAAAATCTCAAATTTCTCACAAGAGTTTTACTCATGATTGTCAAGTCTGTGATCTGGTTGCTTGTAATTAATTCTACACTTTGACTTGTGAGAACTTAAACAAGACTGGAACTTCCTTGCCTCTGATTCCCTTGTTTAGAGCACACCTAACGCAATCAACTGTACTGCCTCTCATAAACATTTTAGAGCCTTCAATTACCACATATATGAAAAGCTTACATACTAAGACAAGAAATGAACACTGAAGGTAATAAATACCCTGTAGTAAGCACATGCACATTCAGCTCAATTCCTGATGGAAGCTTTGTTCGAGCCTGAGCTGATTGCCTGAAGGAGTCATTTATCTCTCTTGATAGCTCAATGTCCTGTATCAAGTATAGTTGAAGTCATTTGTTAAATAGTCAGGTGACACTAGGGGCTTCACTAGGAATGGAAATGGTTGCTTCCTTGATGATATTCAAAGTGACATCAACTCCCTAGAAATAGTGGCTATATTGTCTAACATATTCCAATAATACATTCTCAAAAATCTCCATTCTCCCCATATGACTGTAAAGTCAAATTACTGTATCACCAATCTGGATCATGATTCTGACCTTGAACATTCCTTCCAGCTTATTGGTGAACTGACTGCCACACTCTGTCTTGAGCTGCCTCCAACCAAATCCAAAACACAAAGCAAGAGAATTGAAAATAAGCAGATGCACTTCACAAGCAAGCAACTTCATGAGTGCTGCTATCCTACAAAAGGAAGAAAAATTTGGACAATGCAAATTAAGACATATCACCACCATACTCACATTGTGTATGAAAAAGTCCCACAGGTACTTACATTCCCCAGACCAACCTTGACATTCTTTGAACAAACAAACTGTAGATTTCAGGATCCAATCAGTGGAGCTAATAATCTCCTAGTAAAGTTCAAAAACCTTCCATATGAAAATCAAGCTACAGCAGTTTAAAAGAGCTCAAAAATCATGGAGACAATTTGAATTTCCATAGTTTAAGGTGATGAAATCACCTTGGAAATCATGGACTTCTCTGCATCGATGGACGCACTCTTCCCAAGTAGTAATCGCTTTGCCAAATCCTTCTTATAAAATGCCTCAAACACGTCCTTGCCCTGTGTCCCAAGAAGTAGAAGATAGTCAGAAGAGATCCATTTCTTCACAAAACAACTACAGCAAACTTTCAAAACCTGCAACCTGAGGACTATTCCATGAATTGGGATAAAACCATCAACAATGCTCAACCCCAAAAATGTACCTGGATGAATCTAAAAAGAACAAGCACTTTATCGAGTGTGCCTTCGAGTTCCTCCTCAGAGGTTCCCTTGTTCCCAGCCCGAAGCTTGCTATCAATGAACTTAGCTATCAACTCTGCAGGTCGATTCTGAACCACAAAAACTGTCCGAGATGTTCAACAATGTTCTGGAAGCATGCATACTTCTCTTTTCAAGAACTCATAAAACTATCAATTTCTGGAAGTATACATATTTCAATGCACAGGATGTTCAACCTAAAACTTTGGACCAGATCATTCACACTCACACAGAGAATCCAAAATGTCAATACATCAAAAGTCTTAGCCAGTTCCCTATTTAGAGATCCTATCTGCAACTGACTTGTGGGTGTTGGACATTTCAGTGCTACTTGTCTCGTTGAGAAAAAACCATCCCCCAAAGTAATATCTACTAAAAAATACAGAATAATAAGGTAGCTACTTCCACATTGTAATACACAATTCCATGTGCAGAAATAATCAAGAATTGCCACTGAAATCTGGGCACAGAAAAACAGGTAGACAATGGTTCATGTTAGAAAAACCTGACGAAGGTTGATGAGATGTTCAAATGCATCTTTGAGAGTGTTGGAGAAGCTTTCATTTTTGGAAAAGCTTTCTTCCCAGATGACATCAAGGCGGGCCTTCAAATCCAAAAGCCATGACACCATATCCTTGTCTTTCTCTTCATCCATTACAGTATTGTGCCCTGTGATCTTAATGTATGCACTTAAAGCCTGCCGTAGAAGCTCAAGTGCATTCACACGGGAGAAAAGAGCATACATTCTCTGAAGATCTCCAACACGGTTTGCATCCATTAGCATTCGGTACCCCTGCAAAAGCAGTCAGATTTTGATTTCAAGTGTGAATATAATACCAGCTTAGCCAGAGGCTAAAACATAGACTATCAATAACTCTTGAAAACTCACCAGATTAGACTACTCAATAACTCTTGGAAACTAACCAGAATCTGATGAATAAATCAAGCCATTTGCATAGAAAAGCTTCAGCATTAGGTTGCCTTGCTTGTTAAACATAAATAAATCCATGCAGTGGCACCCAAATTTTCAGGTACTGCCTGGCCAGATAAAAGATTGCACACTCACAGCATCTACCCACAACACCAATCACTAATGCAACAAATTCTGTAGTTAACTGTACCTTATCAAGAATTCCAGATGTATGCCGATCAAGCAGCTGTTTCTCTGAGGTGGCTATTAAAGCCTTTCGTGTACCGGCATCCAAATATAGTAAACACCTCTCATTCTCTTCATGTAGCCGTGCCTGCAATCAGAGCAAAAGTCACACATACACACATACATCAGAGATTATCTTGGGGAAGGGCAGTAATGTAACCAGCAGAAGGCTGCAGGCTAACAGGATATACAGGTAAAAACCAATATCCAACTATCCTAATAAACATGCAATCTATAACCACTCGGATGCATCATAGGACATCTTTACACTAGCACCAACTGCAAAAATCTGGAATCATAACCCTACACAGAAAGGAGAAAGAAAACTAATGTCTTCCAATCCAAGTCTAAGATGCAAACTTTAGCCATTTCACCAAGCATGTCTGCTGCAAGGGAGGGGCAAGCCACCCTTACACACCTCCACATGTTTCAGGTAATCTGGCACATCAGTTTGCTGCATGAAACGTGTTCCTTCAGCAGCATAGAAATCAGCTGTGCACTCCAAAAACTGCCTCTCGAAGCTTTCTGAGTATATACCCAGTGCACTGAACATTCGCAACAAGTGCTTCAGAAGTGTTCGATCCACAGTCTCCCCCATCCTGCAGGTCATTAGAATATAGTCGAATCAGGATCCCTGGCACACAAAAAGATCCAGAAAAACCCCTTATATTTGGCCTACAACACAGTATACTCCTTAGTCCCTGGAATGTGCTCCATTCAATGAACATACTAAGGCCGGGATGTATTTTTGGTTCTCAAATGTCATGCAGAATTTAACCCTAATTTTCCAGTTCTCAGAAATTTTCTTCTTTGATAGGCCTTCAAGAGCCAGGCCTATTGAAGAAATTTTCAGCCCTTTATGAGCCAACATAGAAGCAATTTTCAGAAGCAAAAGAAGTAGGAGAGATTCTCTTGCATAGCACACTTAAAGACAAAAAAATGACTAACTCCCAAACCAAATAATATTCACCTTTCTTGTTCAATGAGACAAAGAAGACCGGAGACAGTTTTCAACTCAACTTCTGGGCACACAGAGAGATGGCAACGGAAGAGCTGGAGACCCATGTCCCAAAGAGACAGTACACCCGAGTTTTGAATGACATAAGTACGGTCAAGGTAGAGGGCAATGCTGCGGATTAGAAGCATTTGGTCACAGTGATCCTGCCAACAGCTCTCAACTTGTGACAAAAAAACCACCACATCAGGGCTTTGCCCTACTAACAATTGCAGCTTGGCCGCAATATGGACCTCACATTCTTGCTGAAGCCTGCGATATAAGTTGCCAGCCATTTTGTGCAAGCACAGATCTTCAACTGCCTGCAAAAAGGGGCATTAATTAAACACACGTAACACGCAATATGGTAAACTTTGATCCCAGAGACTCTTGCCAAATTTATTGGCCTGAATAGAAATTGATTTATTACCCGATAAAGCTCCTCCAGGCTACAACTGACTGGTTGCTTTTGGTGGATAGCAGTGACAGCTTCCTTGATCTTGGCCCATGTAATGTCCTCAAAGTTATTAGGGAGCTTTGGCTTCTCTGCAACCCAACAACCAATGGTTCTCAGAGCTAAACCCACCTTCAGATTTTAGTTTGGAAAACTGCTCAAAGGCACAATAGTGGTTCTTCTAGTGACCATGCCTTATAGCATAGGGTTATCACTTTGGCATGTTACAATTCAGGATCAAACTCTTCCTTGCAGCCATGCTACATTGTTGCTCAATCAGCATTACACACAAGGAGGTGCATTATGGTTTGACAGGTAGCATTGATGTCAGTATAAATCACATGTGGACTTATTGGCCATGCAAATGAATATTGTTGACAACACATGTTCAACATTCCTGGGGAGGAGATATTTCTCTGACAAGTACAGACAACCATAATGAAAAACCTGCAGACATGAATATGTTCTCCAAAACTGTCAACCTTCATGAGTGATGGCTTTCAATGAACAATTGTAAAATAACAAAAAAGAATTTAAATGCAAATGCAGATCCACTCCTCAAATGAACTCCTTGTTATCCATCCCTGTATGTAAACTGAATAAGCCCTAAATCGACTATAACCCTAAAAGAACAAAAAACATAAAGATCAGTGGCCAGTTGCAATGACTCCCCACTGACTTCATCAGCCCCTAACAGTGGGCACAGCTAACTACCGGACAATCTGCCCCTAATTTCAGGAAACACAACTATACAAAACTCTGCATCCTGAGTTTCTGTCACATTCCGGGAACCAACACAGAAGCGAAAGGAAGACAAAGTCATGATGTTGGCTAGCACTCAAGAGACGTAGCTAGAAGAAAAGTCAATAGTACCCTCATTCAAGCTGCAACAATCACAGCTTGTGAGGGTAAGCTTCATTTCATTTCAGCTTGCTCCTGTACAAGCAAGCATCTATGCCTACATAGAGAGACCTAACAATAGAGGATAGTGATTGAGGCATCCTGCACCCTGACATATCTATTGACCACCCCACTGGTGACTACTACTGGGATGAACAGGGATGGTACTGTATTGCAGCATGCCAAACCCATGCTGAACCCCAACAAGAGAATATGAAAAGGAGAGAAAAGACAACAAAACACTTTGAAAGTAACTATTGCATCAGGACGAGCCAAACCAAAACAATCACTTCAAGATTGAGTGCACTTCACAAGCATTGTGAGTGTCATTCGAAAAGTATCAGACCATCGCCTTCATCAGGAATGGCCATGGCTAAAGGCACTACTCCCCACTGATTTCATGAGCTCTCCACAGTGGATGTATATATGTATAAAATACTCTGCTCAAAACCTAGGGTGCACAATTACTTGCACAAACATCTTTGTCCTGAGTTTCTGTCACGCATTTCCTGAGACAATAGGAAGACTCTGATTAGATGTCAGCTAAACAAGAAAAAGAACAAGAGAAAAACTCTTGGGAGCCAATTCACATACCTTTGAAGGGCTTGATGACAAGTTTCTTGGCAGGGTGTGGCGGTGTGGCCTTCTTCCTGGAAAGGTTGGCGGTGGTGCCCCCCCCAGGCACAGCACAGGGTGTTGGGGTCACAGTGGGATCAACCCCCTGATGCTCCAGAACCATGAGCTCCCCAGCAACAGTCTCCTCCTCGTTTACCAGTTCTCGTATTCCCATCTTCTCATATGCCTCAATCCCTCCTCCTCCTCCACCCTGCTGCGGCTTCGGTTTCTTGGTAGCTGATATCATTGCCGGCGCAATGCCACTACTGCTGCTCAGCCTCTTCTTCTGCGACATCAATCTTCCCTACCTTCCTCCCTCAATGAAACCCTAATTCCAAACCCCACTTTCTTCCCCCTCCCATCTCTCACCACCCCTCTCCTCCCCCACCCCCACCCAAAAAAGACAAAAGGAAAAAAGAAAAGAAGAAACCCAAAACTCACAACAACTCACAGCAGCAAAACAAAACTCCCTACGAACAACTCTGCTACTCTATCCCCTCGACCTCTTTGAAAACCCCCTCTTCACAAATCCTCTTGAACCTTCTTCCTGATGCAAAACCCTATCTCAAGAACCTAGGTTTTTTCGTGTCCACACCCAATTGGAAAGGGAAGCCTTAGCAGTGAATCAACGATCTCGGAGCGAAGGTGAGCACCAGCAAGCTCCAATTCAAGGAATAGAGACGAGAGACTGGAGTCACTGGAGACGGAGAAGGGGAAGGAGAGAGGAGGCAAGGGACCAGGTCCAGGTTTCTTGGTCCTTGACAGCCCTTATTGCTATGAACGGGACCCACATTCAGGCCACGTACCTTATTTAAGGTACCTACTAGAGAGCGAGAACGGGCCTTACTACCTATACAAGGTACCTACTGGGAACCGAGAGGAGGGCTTCCTATACCTACCTACCTACCTACATAGCAGTGTTTGTTTTTTTCTTTTCTTTTCTCGAATTTTGGCAACCTGGCGATGAAAAAAAAAAGGAGGAAGCGAAACCTACAAACGGGTTTCTTCGGGAAAACAGAAGGGCCCAAATCGCCACATAAATAAGAGGAAAAAAATCATAAAGTCGCAAATATTTAGAGGATGGATTTTGACAAATCGCCAAATTATAGCCGGAATCCTAAACATGATCGCCAGACCCACCTAATTCTCCAAATTTGACAAAAAAACCCATACCCACTGTTTGGGCCCAGCCACCAGTGTTTTATCACATTCATTACCACAGTGATTTTTTATTTTTTTTGGTAGCAAATTTATGGCCATTATTTGCCAAACAAAATTGGAAAATACTATTTTGTCAGAAATTCCCTGTTTTTTTTTATAAAAAAAAGGCTTTAAAAAAATAACTTTTTAAATCGCCAAAATTCGTCACAAATTGCTTACAATATGAAAAGATGTTTAAGATTTTTTTTTCTACTTTCATATTTTGAAAGATCGTCAAAATTGGCTAAAAGATAGGATGAATGGATGGCAATTTTTGTATGTCTTCTTATGGATGATCACCACCATGCATGCACAGTAGATCATCAGCCCATCATTGATCGCTTGCCTATGACCAAATGAGTTGCACACTACAATTTTGAATGTTGTAGGTAGTGGGACTTTTTTTTCTTTTTTTTTTTTTTTTAAAATTTATTTTTTTATTTTATTTTTTATTTTATAAATTTTGACCAAAATAAATAATTTTTTTTAAAAAAATTGGAAAATCTAAAAATCATTCAAAATCAATTGTTTCTTGGTACTTTTCTCTTTTTTTGTTACAAATTTGTTGGATTAGAATTTTATGGCATATAGGATGCAAGATTGGTGGTTGAAGAGTTCATTCTAATAAAGAACATTCTTGGCACCTATTTTGGTGGAACAATTTGAATTGAATAAGCAATTTGCATTCAAGGGCTTTTATTATGTTTAAAATTGAGTGAAAATATTAAATAAAGAATTGAAATGAGAGTGAAAAAAAAAGCTTCCTAGGACATTTTTGTTACATAATTTTGTAGAGCAGGAACAGTTTGCATAAATAATAGTATGCATTGAATATCATGTGAGTGGAAAGATTGAGTGAAGAGAGTTTCTTGTTGGTTTGGTATGGTTTGACATTAACAAAAAAATTCAAGCTCATCACAAAATATCAATGGCAAAGCATTTTGGAACAAGAAGTTGGGTTGCTGAAAAAAGTAATGCAAAAAAAAGTACTAATGTGAATGTATTATTTTTGATATATCCTAAGCTAAGGGTATTTTTATTTTTTATTATTATTATTTAGGGTCTGGCTAACACAACACACCTCGATGATAGAAAAACACACCTCTTAACCCGATCTGCCTAGGTTGTGAGGAAAACAGGGTCCTCAGTGTAATGGGTAAACTCTTGGGTGGGTTGTGAGAACTGTCAGTGAGAGGAAAAATCACTCAAGGTATTGGTATCACTCAGTGTAATGGGTATCCTCTTGGGTGTCTCTGTAATGGGTATCACTCAGTGTAATGGGTATCCTCTTGGGTGTCTCCATAATGGCTATCACTCAGTGTAATGGGTATCCGCTTGGGTGTGTCCGTAATGGGTATCCCTCAATGTCAGGGTATCACTCAGTGTAATGGGTATCCGCTTGGGTGTGTCCGTAATGGGTATCACTCAGTGTCAAGGTATCCCTCAATGTCAGGGTATCACTCAGTGTAATGGGTATCCTCTTGGGTGTGTCCGGGTTTAGGGTTTCTGCACTAAATCGTGTGTGTGTGTGTCTGTCCGTCCGTCCAATATCCTATTGGCTAGAAGATTGTCCAACGAGTGATTGGACGGAAGGGCGGAAGGGAGGTGAGTTCTCTCTCTCACTCATAAACACTGATACCCATTTATGAGTGAGAGAGAGAACTCACCTCCCTTCCGCCCTTCTGTCCAATCACTCGTCGGACAATCTTCTAGCCAATAGGATATTGGACGGACGGACGGACCCGGACACACCCAAGAGGATACCCATTACACTGAGTGATACCCTAGTTGTTAAACCCATTTACACATGTAAATGAATGTGTGTGTGTGTGTGTGAGTGAGAGAGAACTTACCTCCTCATTTGTGTTTATTAGTGAGAGAGAAAACTCACCTCCCTTCCGCCCTTCCGTCCAATCACACGTTGGACAATCTTCTAGCCAATAGGATATTGGACGGACGGACAGACACACACACACACGATTTAGTGCAGAAACCCTAAACCCGGACACACCCAAGAGGATACCCATTACACTGAGTGATACCCTGACATTGAGGGATACCTTGACACTGAGTGATACCCATTACAGACACACCCAAGAGGATACCCATTACATTGAGTGATATCGATACCCTGAGTGATTTTTCCTCTCACTGACAGTTCTCACAACCCACCCAAGAGTTTACTCATTACACTGAGTGATACCCTGACATTGAGGGATACCCATTACAGACACACCCAAGAGGATACCCATTACACTGAGTGATACCGATACCCTGAGTGATTTTTCCTCTCACTGACAGTTCTCACAACCCACCCAAGAGTTTACCCATTACACTAAGGGACCCTGTTTTCCTCACAACCTAGGCAGATCGGGTTAAGAGGTGTGTTTTTCTATCATCGAGGTGTGTTGCGTTAGCCAGACCCATTTATTTATCCAATGTGTAAGAGTATATTATGATTTGTTTTCATAATGTAGCGTCCAGGAATCAGTATCATATACCCCTAGTTAGGGAAAATAAATAAAAGGTGAATAATTTTATCTTATTTAATAAGATAAGAAGATTTTTTCACATTTTGAAAATTATTTAAACAACTTTCATAGGTTTAAATCTAGTGTGACAATGCACACATGTGATGTCAACTAACAATCATAAAATTGCATAAATTTTATTTTATTTTATTCCTAAACATACATAAAATGAGAGGTCATTGAAATCAAATTGGACAACATGCCACTTGTCTTACTAAACATAAATACAAATCTAAAAATCAAATTATATCATATCAACAAGTTCAACATGGTGATCTAATTGGTCTTCAAATTCCTCTTCAATCTAATTTTAAAATTTTGTTTCAACATCCCCAAAGTCATAAGAAACGCATTTTTTCGATACAAGACACCTTGTACAATCATCGCACATAACAACAACGACCATTTTAAGGTTTAGGTGAAACTTACTCTAGCAAGATTTACCCAGGTTTGAAAACATATTTGGCTTTAGGTATGGGTAATTTTGAAATATGTCCAAGGTTATGAAATGGGTATTTTTTTCAATTTTATTATCTTTGGGTATGTATTTGATTAAAATATATTGATTTTGAAAAAATATAATAAAATAAATGATATATTCGCACAACACTAAAAGATAGTTTGTGCATGATGCAAAAACCTCCAATTGGCCAACCCAAGAAATTCAAAACAACTCTACAAACAAACTAAAATATCAAACAAAAGTCAAATGATAATAATAATAATATTATTATTATTATTATTATTATTATTATTATTTTAAAAATAAAAAATCACAAGTGCACAAGTGTAGGGTGTGGGACACGTGTTAACTAGTTTCATCAAGATTTATGACCACCCATCATGGCAAATATCATGGTAATAGAATTGATGCCCTTCATTCCTTGAAAATTATTTACATAAAACCAAGATGTTTTAATCCTTAAAAAAAACTTGGAAGAACCAACTTCTATGATTGGTTAATGTATATAGTGCATAAATTAAAATCAAACATGCCCATCTAGTTGGATAAAGTGCATGAGTTCAAACCAAAAAACAAAATTTACTAGTCCTTGAAAATCACCTTATACTAACAAATCCTATTGTAACCATGCTATAAAATATGAAAGAGGCAAAAAAAAACCCTTATCAACTTCCATTGTCCAACCCATGCTTCATGGAATGATTGGGTCTTTGGCCCCTAATGTGCTTGTGACAACAACTTGATGGTTTTAAAGTTACTCGAGAATGGGCCCATCAATTCATGAAGAATTACATAAATTGAACATTCAAAGTTAGTACTACAATTGCTAGGAAACTTCCATTATATTGGCAAAAGCAAGGGATTCATGGCTTATCACGTTCTTTACCTAACCAAGGCTTATGACATTCCCCCTTCACTTGTTGTCAATAATGATCAAACCAACATCCATTTGGTACCTACAACAACAAAGCATGCATGGGAAAGTAGGGGTTCCAAACATATTCATGTATTTGGTATAAAGTACAAATAATAAATGATTATATTAATATTTTCATGTGCAACAAAAGTATTGTTGTCATTACAATCATTTTTAGAAACACTATATTAAAGCCACCAAACAACCAAAGAAAAACAATGTGTCTAGTAGATGGGTGGGTGGGATTTTATTTACAATCATAATCATTGGTCAAATTTTGAAACCATCAAATGTGTTGTGGAAAATGTCATGGTTCCTTACCATCAAGCTCAAATTGAACTTTTGGGACTTTGTATGCATAAAAAATTGTTTGATTGTTAAATTGTTAGAATGTACACAAAAGTCATGAATTTTCGGATTATATTAAGGAAAAATGTCCAAACATCTTGCTTCTTCATGTTTTAACAATTGTACTTTACAACCAGACAATGTCATTTTGCAACACCCCTTCAAACATGCATCTAACACGGAGTCAACAATTACATAATATGAATCATTAAATGACAAATTGAAATTGATAATTATTCAAATGATGACTTCAAAATGAATAATTAGAAAACATGGATTTGTGAGTGGTTACACAATGCATGGAGACAATTATGAAATAAGGAAACAATTATCTTGACAAGGTTGGAGAAAACAAAACTTACAAAAACTTGGGACAATAAATGTTAACTTGTTGCCATGGAAGCAAACGCAACTACTTATTTGTTTAAAACAACACTTCACATTGAAAAAGACACTAAGTGTTTTTGTTGATGTCAAGCAACATTGTTGCGATAATCAATGGCATTATCATTAAAATTGAAAACTTTTTTAACATTCATGAAAGGAAACAAGTTCAAAAATTATTTTATTTACAAAGTTGACATTCTTCCTTAACATGATGAAAATAGTGCAAGTGAAGGTTATGTGCCTTAGTACAAGGGCAACTTTCACACATGTGTTAGATCATTGTGCAAATTAGAATGTGTATCATGACATTCAATCTCTTTTAATCCTTGTTTAAATTTTACAAATGACAACTTCTATTTAAATGGAATTCTACCTTCATTAAAATAAGGTTCCAAATCTCAAATCTTGTTTATCTCTTATAATCATGTATTATGTCTAACCACACATTACATAAAGAATTAAAGTTTTCAAAACAATCATTTTATCCCATTGCATACATTGATTTTATATACAAGTGAAACGAATTATAACACTTCAAAACACCTTTAGTCAAGTCACAAATGATAAACTTATACATGTCAAAATTTAATGTCAAATTATAATTTTAATGTAATATCTACCACAATAAACACCACATATTGTACATTGTATTGGATAAAACCACCAAATTTACCTCACACTTCACATGCCATGGCCTTTTGTGTGAGAAAACCCACAATTTCTTGGAGTGATATTTTAAAACCTTGCTTTTGATTTTCTTATTTCATGGTTAGACACAGGTTTCAGTCTATTCTTGTTTTGGTTTGTTATTTTAATTTGGAAATCTTTTAGTTATGCAAGCTTTTGTGTTTGTGACACTTTTCGATACCTTTTCAAGTTCGGTCTTATTGGAATGTAAAATGTTTTTTCTATCCCCCTTGTGGTTTATGAATAGTCTACATGAAAATAGTCCATTGACTTGTAGATTCTAGCAATGAACATGTGATACCAAAGGTGCAAATGGACATTCGCCTTGAAACTAAATTCATTACCTACACCCTTCAACATATCATTAGCCATTGGTGAACAATCAAAAACATTAAAACCATTGTTCCCAATATACATTAATTCAAAGTCATAATGCCAAATCCAAAGTGATTGATTTACAATAGCTTCCACAAGTATATATTAAGCTTGTGTTTATTGATGAACATGCCTTGCCATGCAACATGATGAATATTCAAATGATAACACCTGCAATTTAATGAAGTGAACATCCTTGGGAAATCCATTGCAACATTGATTCAAAGGTGCTTTAAATCAATTTTCATGATTAGTTGCCAAAGATATTTAGCTTTTAACATGTTGTAGATGGCTAAAACAAACATTTTCAAGCTTTCCATTGGGATGGATTCACCTAACACTCACCCAAAGCATTGGGTATGAAACCATATGCTATGCACTAACCATTCATATGCATTACCTACCTAGTAGTCACCAAGTGACTTTCCTACTTACTTACCTACATTATAACCACTTAAATTCTTGGCATTCTTACCAATCATAGGTTACTTGTTACTTCCCCCTTCCCTTACCTTAGGTTACTCAATTTTGGTTTATCCACAATTGAATCATGTTGTGGATGAAACATGGAAGGTGCATTGGTAGGTGTTTAACCCCTTAATATTACGGTGAACCAATCCGGTTCACTTTTCAGTGCATATTTGGATTTTTATGACATTTAAGTGTTAATAGATATGTTTTTCGACCCATAATGTAAACTCCTTATTTGCACTTCTACCACATTTAGCATAAAATGTTAATTATGTCCCCACCTCCACTAACAAACATGGAAAATTGAACAATATAAAGTCATTTATTCCACTTAAATGGCTGGCAAACCAAAAGAATTCATTTTTTTAGAGATAAATATATGTTATGTAATGAATTTTTTTCTTTGGACAAACTTTTTTCACTTGGTAAAAAACAAAATCAAGGTCAACTCATGCAAAGGATTTTTCTTTGGGAAAACATGTGCAAAAGTCATCATAATTTTGAGGAAAATTAATTTAAAATTGCCATGTGTAGATAAAAGGTTAAAATAACTCATAGAAAAATAGTAGGATTCTTTATTTTTTTTCCTTTCTTCTTTGAAGTATACCCAAATTTGGCTACGTTAACTTTTTTGCAACCCTTTAATAGTAAGAATAATAGGCAAAAAATTCGTTCTTGATTTGTGCCAAGTAAAGTGCTGTAAAAGTTATTGAAATTAAGCCTAACAATTCAATTAACATGGGAGAAAAATGTTAAAATAGTTAGTGAGGGCTTTTGGGAATATGCACGTGAGTACGAGCTTTGTCCCCAACACCAAAGTGGGCCACCATCTACCGATTTTGCAAAATGTTACATTATGTGTTCAAGGTTCTTATAGCACTTTTGGAATGATTTTTTTTGTTTTTTCTCTGAAGTACAACAACAAATTCGACTTGACAAACCTTCAAGGCAAGTTTAGTAGCAGAAGGTTGGTAGGTCAATAATGACCTTTTGTTGTGTTTGTGCACAAGCCACATGTGTCTTTTATTTTCTTGGTGGAAGGAAATTTGAAAGGAACAAATAAACAAATAAACAAATGTAAACCTTATTAGGGTTTTTAACAATCATGTTAATTAGCTACCACAAAATTTGTGCCACTTTGATCATTGTACACATATGGTCCTTTAAAAAAAAAAACATAAAAGTGGATTATGTTGTTTTTTAAAAGCCATTTTGTTTAAGGTAACTAGTCCACTAAAGGGTTGATTTAAAAGGGTTTTTTTTCTTCCTTTTGTATTGGTTTGTGACATAGGTAGATAATGGAAACAAGGCAACACGGGAAAACGACTGAGAATTATAGTCATACTTAACATTAGAGGGTTTTTACATTACAAGAAATCACAATTTTTCAAAAGGTTCAACTTGACTAAAATGTTCACATCGACCAAAATGATGTTCACTTTTACTAAAGACACAGGGCATGAAAGACACATGGTTATTTTGGTTCATTTTTTTGACCGAAATGACCATTTTGACCAAATGGTAAGATGACATGATGTCCAAATGACATTTCATTTTTCATTGCATAGGTTAACCCAAGACCCTTACAATGTGGTAGCTTAACATTTATTGTTCTTGTTACCCTAACGGTGTTTCGCTTTGCCCCCTCATGGTGGCGCAACAAGGCACAAGGAAACATGGGTCCAATTTAAACACTTTATAATAAATGATTTGGTTAAACCTATAAGAAGAGTTTTTTTTTCAGGCCCAAACTTTAGCAGTAAGTTTAAGTTAAATACATTTTCCCCAACATGATCTTTCGGTTCATAAATGTTTACTTCTTGGACGTGTAAAGGAATACTCTCAGGTAACCTGCACTTTTGCACCATTCCCCTTTGCACCCATGTCCTTCCGACACCACCTTGGTTTTCATTGCATTGCACCTTGAATCAAATGGATACTTATCATTTTTCCTAAAAAAATACGAGTCAAACCAAAACCTTAAGATCTATTTTAACTCTTTCAAGTTAGCTTTCTAATGCATGTTGCATTTATTTGCAAGTGGTTTTTCCATGATGGTTTTTGAACACCTTCAAGATTATTTTCACCCAGAAGTTCAGTGAGTGGATTCCTTTAGTTGTTTTAACTTTGTACATATTGCACATGGCCATTTTCCACTCAAATTGTGCGTATCGTTGTCATGGCCCACCTTTTAGCCATGACCAAACCTGCAGGTGGAACTTGTTCTATTGAAGTGGGGGAAACATTATATCAACTCACAAGCCACATATTTTGCCTTCAATTTTGTAATGTGTTTGTAACACATTTTTCTTCGCACAAATTCAGAGTTGTAACTAAAGGTGGTTTGGAAAATGATCCACGACATCAAATACACCTTGGACCTTCACCTTAATTAAATTATTTTCCAACTGGATGTGGCAAATGCCTTCAATTTGGTGTCAAGAAGGGTCATATTTTAGAAATTTTGTGTAATAGGTGGTGACATCATACACCTCATCCCTTTTGTATGTGCAATCTATGCATTTGAATATTCATTGTTTTACAATCATTGTAATCGTGAAAGCAATATCATAATCATCCCATTTGCCATCGGGACTTGTTAAGGCAATCCTTTGGGAGGGGCATTATTTGTTTAAATTCATTTCAAGGCATTATGTTTTATAGTCAATTGTTTATTTTCTTGTCTATTCCATCCATTATAGATGATATTCACATCATAAATCCCCCTTCAATCATATCATCCACATATGAACATTTTTAGATTGAACTTTATGTGATAATTTTTTTCATTTAACCTCATAAATGTGTAGCATGGTCACCTTTCGGCATGTCACGTGACTTCAATACCTCATTTCAATTTATCACCTTACAAGAGAAATTAAATTCTTAAGGGTTCCATTCGACATTTCATCATTCACATCATCCTGCATAAAAAATGCCTTGCTAGAGGATGTTCATCAAGTGAACCTTTTCTTTAGAATGGGTAATGTTTAAATAACCTTTGGAATTTTAATTCATTGCTTCATGCAACAACCATTGTATATTTTACGATGCACACTTCTTTTTTATACTTTCATCAAATCCCTTATTTCTTTTAATTCATCCTTTTTTCAAATGTTTGGCCTTTTAAGTTCAAGATCCTTTGATAATTCTGAAAGAACTTTAGTCCATTTAACAAGTAATTCTCCCAATAACTTTTGGAAACATTGGGTTCATACCAATAGCCACCATTATTCAGTAGTGTATTTAAGGAGTTGGGTTCTGATAGCTTCAATCATAGCTACTAGGTTTATGGTTGATTAATGTCCTTTCCTTTTTAAAGTTTTATCACGAGTCGACAACAACACCTCAAAGTGGCTTGTGATCTTCTATTGCCCCCATTTCATGCATATTTTCTTTCCATTTGAACAACTCATTGGGCAACAAATGGTTCAATTTCAAATTTTCATTTCGGAACATATGCACCATCATACCCTTTTCTGCATGCTCTTTGACAAGATATTTGAAGCCCATTATGCTTGCATTTTATCATGTTCTAGCTTTAGGGTAATTATTTGGCTTATAATTTGACCAGTCTTTCTAACTTTTTGATTATCTTCCCCAATTTTTTGCACAACATTTTGTACATGACTTGAATTACCACATCCTTTTATTGCAAGTATCATTCAATGTGTGTGTGCATATATCTTATCGACCTATGGGTATCCACCTCTTACATTGTGCTCATGGCAACAAATGCATGGGAACCCATGATGTAATTTGAAACACCTTTGCTGCCATTGTGTGAGATGCTGGCTTCCATGTGGGACAAGAATAATTATATATGCTTTTCAACCACATTCAACTCCTCTTGTCGATAAGTTGACATTATGCTCACCGAAGATGACATTCATACCCTAGTTGATGTTATCATTAGCAACCCAACATGATTAAATTTATTTCCCCAATCTTGTGCAACTCAAGATCTTACAACCTTTGATGTGGCTCAAGTTGAAAAATGGAGCTATTACGACTAACACCCCACCAATCAATTCCTCCATGAATATTTAAGTGTTTATAAAAACAAACTGATATGTTTCTACACAATTGTGCCAATGCCATCTAGAGCTTGAAAAGACCTAAAGGCCCTCATCTCTCTGTCTTGGTTTATGTTCATTTGTAAAAAGATTTCAATCACATTGCAAAGTATGCAAACATTTTCCATCTTAAGTCAAGCGGTAGCCATAGGCTTTACTACTTAACTCCAATCCCTTCATCACACACGTTCCATCACCATGACCAAGCTATTACAAGCCAAACTATTACAGGCAATTGATTTTTGACATGGAGAAATACAGCTGACCTATTACAATGGACAATTTTTTACATGAAGACATTCTAACATCTAGCTTGAACTAACTTGACATCCTATAAATTCTCCATTTTCCTTTTTCTTATTCCTTTGTACATTTTCCAAATCTATAGTGTGTTCATAAATAATTTTTTGCAAGGTTGCATCAATGTGGCTACATCGCAAAATTGAAAGAAAAGAAAAAAGGGGGGGGGAAAAAAAGAAGAGAAAAGAACCCTGATCCTCTCTACATTTGTACAAGTATAAACTCAATTTCACTCTATTTACATGCTATATACTTCATCCAAAGTACTGTGTACATGCCATCACATTTGTTGCGGGTGGAGCTCCACTGAACCTGTTGGACAGACAGTTTTAGTCCAACTGTTCAATGGGTTAGTAAATCTCCATAAGAATCAGTATGTCAATAAAAGCACAGGAATGAGAAATTAAGAATGCAACAAAATTCCAAATAGGCAGGGATGCGAAGCAGAAAGCCCCTGCCAACACATCAGTATAACAAGTATAACCAAATAAAGAGCTCATATGGTTACAAATTAGTTCAGTGAAGGGAGTTTCTGTCCCACCTTCAGAAATATGCTATCCAAGCCCTCATGAAAAAAGGAGCTAAAGATAATGGAACAATATCAGCTCACAAGTTGAATGCTTCCAATGATTCCAGTTCCTCAACAACCCATGAATCTCGTTCAGGGAGCCCAGATTTTGACTACATGAAACCAACTGTGAGGAAAGCTAGGTCCAGGGGGATAACCCAAAAAGAGACTCAAGTTCAATGAAAGTCCCCACTTCTTGGGTCTAA
Source organism: Sphagnum contortum (assembly GCA_963920785.1). NCBI lineage: Eukaryota > Viridiplantae > Streptophyta > Sphagnopsida > Sphagnales > Sphagnaceae > Sphagnum > Sphagnum contortum. The sequence goes on from OY987278.1 coordinate 13,132,746, forward strand.
AGCTGGCAAAAGAAGAGCTGATATCAGTTAAAAATACAAACTTTCCACTATAACATGGAAGTGTGCAATTCTTGCACTCCTTCATAGTGAGGTTGACTTACTGTTAACGGCCAGAACTTGGTTGCCATGAGGAACATGATCTGCTGGAGAATCAAATTGCCATGGATTGAACGTGATTGATTTGAGCTGTTCAATGTTGGTTTTGTCAGTGTCTGAGTTATCCAATAATTTGCGGTGCTCTGTGTACTTTCCATTATACTTGTACACTTCAAGGTCACCCCAGGGAGTAGAGGTCACTTCTTCTGTCAATTCAAACCACCGTGGTTTGAACTCCACTTGCTTCTCCTCCCGATGTCTCTTTTCAGACCGTTGCCTTTCTTCCAGTCTGCAAAGAAAGCTGACAGATTAGGAATGATGCTGATTGATAGACCTCTTCAAAAGCAAGTATTGGTTCAAACAACTGAAATAAATGTCTAAGCACCTTGATTTCTCTGAGCCAGCCTTGCTCATATCACCCATCTCCAAGGCATAACGATCAGGTCGCAATCTCGAATCAGAAGGAAGAAGTCCTTGTGGAGCTGTCTCAAAGCTATTTATTCTGTGAGCAAAATGTGTGTACTGGAACTTATCATGCTTGGGTGCATCAGCTACTCTCCATGCCTGCAGAACACCATACTTGAGTTATCCACAGAACTGGCATGCCTTGTCAGTTGAAAAGGTTTTTGTCCTTGGTGTCCTTGGAGACTTTTGGGTCAGATATGCAGAGAGAGAGCTTCAAAGAGAAAACAACAGAATTTATAAGCCTCGGTCTGCTATAAATCCTGGGTTGACACTGATCGCTTTGCATTGGCACAGATGCTCTTTTCTCAAACTGTAAAAATGGACACAGCTCCACTGACCTTCAAGGAAATGAATGACAATCAGCTTAGGATTGGCAAAATCTGTAGTCAATGCCAGCAATTCCTCCCAATCACTTAAACATGAAATTGGTGCAAGGGTCTCTATGTAGCTAAAAATTCAAACCAGCATGAAGAACAAGGCATGCTTGCAGCTTTGACAGAAAGTCCATCACTTCTTGACAAAAGCTGCATGTACACGAACAAGGATTTCCTTACAATGTTCACAGTTTACAAAGCATGCATACTGATCCCAATGCCATGGCACCCAAGAGCAGCAGGAATGTAGAATAAAATTGATGTGAACTCTGGACCATTGAGTTTTGGAATGCCCTGTTTTCCAACAGCATTGGTGATACACCCAGTGCACAATAGCAAGCCCGAGAGTGAGGGAAATACCTCCTTGAGATCAGTACCAGGGAGGGGCTCGCCTTCCTCATCACAAGGCTGGTAGCTTATGGATGTATTGCACTTGCCAGTGACCAATAATTTGGGTTCCTCATCCTTGCTGTAGACATAACCATCAACCTCATAGCGCCCCTTTCTGCCCACACACACAAAAGGCTCAGAAACAACAATTAACAATGGACATCTGAGGAGAGACTGAATGGACTATCCATTGTAGGAAATGAGACACAAATGTCCATGCTGAGGACACTCTAGTTCCAAAAAGGACAGGCATTGAAAACAGAGAGAGACACTGAAATTTTACCCAAACCATCCACAAGGGTGAAAGTATAGCACTACTTTGTCCCCAGTTGTAAGATTTGTCAAAACCATGTCCCCAGGGGAGTCAACAAATGTGCGGCCAAAGATGAGGTTATGCACTTTAGTTGGAGGAGGTACCAGGTCCACTACGTCTCCTGACTTCTTTAGAACAACACGAGTTCTGTACTCCCCAACAATCATTCACTCCCATATCAACAACAGGAGATGTAATGAAGGTCATCAATTATAGTCAGCAAAATGGTTCCACTAGGACAAAAAAAATTCTCATTTCCATGATAGTAAGAGGTTGACATGCTTGAATAGCAGATGCAATATGACTAAAAGAATATAGGTGATGAATTTTAGAATTTCACCATCTAATGAAATAGCAGCCTACATAGGAGGATCGCTCACCAGCAGGTAAAGAAAGTATTCTGTAGAGTAGTAAGAGCTACAAAACTCAAAATACAACCATTATTTTTGGAGTACAAAATGATGCAATCGCACCTTCCAACAGGATAGATATCCAGAGAATTGCCAAGAAACTTAGTCCTGAGCTTTGAGGTCACGTCATAGCTGAAGTGTGAGTTCTCTGCATGCCCTGAGCTCATTGGTGGATGGTGGCTAACCTGCCAGTCCCAATCCCCAGGTCTAGTGTGAGTATTCCAGAACTGAAAACCAAGCTTGCATTCCAGGAAAGGTCCTGAGAAACCACAAGATCTTGTGAAGTCACGGGAGTGTTTGGGGGCTAACCTGCTCAGAAAGAAAGGTGAGACCATTGTGGTCCACCATTTCATAGGTTTCTCCAAGAATTGGGTTGAAAGGCTTCCATGGCCTTTTATATCCATAATACACAGATAGTGCCCATGACGCTGCATCAGCACCCCTGACAACCAGATGAGATAAAAAATTTCCACCACAGCATAAGAGTTTCAATGACTAGTTCTATATTTTTACCCAAAATATTCAATTTTGTGGGCTCCAAAACCTAGTTTGTAGCCAAACAAGGAACAGTATGGTGCTCAAAAGCCACGAGAAACTCCTAGAGTGTACTGCCTCTGAGAATGGGTACAGAAAAATAACTCAGGAGGTTCAAAATATTCCCTGACTCCAATGTAAATATACCACCAAAAGGACTGGAGCACATGACAGTTTTTTAACAAGATTGACACAAATCATTTCTATGGACGCAGCAACATACACTTATCATGAACTGGTGCAAAACTCACCAGCATAGACCATTTTCACATAAGGGTCCTCACACTCATCAGCCATGTCAAGAAGATAAGAGTACTCCATCAACTGCATACAAATATCTCACCATAAGAGTTAAGGCAGACAAAAGAAAGAGGATTCATCACTAAATCTTCATAAGGACCCCGCATTCTCTATACTCATGATTTGAGTCCACCAGAATAGAATTGAGAGCTGAAAATAACATTGTAGACATAACAACAACCAACATAACAGGAACAATCACTGAATATGTGATACTCCCACATGCCATTCATTCATTGCAACAGCAATTTGGTGAAAGTGTAACAGACCTCAGCCATTCTCTGGAGCATGGTCATTGGCTCAAAAATAATAACAGGCAGTGTCACCATTGATGTAATGTCAGAGCCAATGTACTTATGCATAATTTTCCAATAACTTTCTCGGTCCTGTTCCAAAACATAACAATGGGAACACATGTCACCTTTCTTAGTGTCAGGAGTGTAGTAGGCTGTTAGAAAAGGGATGCCAAAAAAAAAGAGTTGGTCCTCCAGAAGATGATCTTGGAGGTGAAGAAAAAATTTCTTGGCTATGCATTTGATGATGATAGATATCTGAAGCTCACCTCATGCCTGAACCTGCCTCTAGTTGCCTCTGCTTCAACATCCTCTTGCCCACCCTCTGGGTTTACTACTTCCAGACCTTCATGACCAAGTAAACTGCAACACCAAGAAGCACAGTTTTGCCAGGAAAAGCTTTAACACCATTATACCATTACCACAAATTAGTAGTAGAACTGTATGGACATGAAACAGGGACTAACATGCATGCACATAGTAACAATTGGATGCAAGTCAGGAGTGGCAAAAGCAGATTATCAATCACTAGACACATGTAGGAAGATGTAGAACAACTACAAAGATCAAAGCTGAAACGCTGCTCCAGTGAAGAAGATCCTTGTTCCCAGATCTTCTTATGCCACAAACACATGAAGCATGGTAAATCAGCATGATGTCAAACTGTCATCCAGGTTGCATCATACTAAACCAGTGAAATAGAGTAAGTACTTTTCTGTTTACAGGATTCATACTCATCAGCTAACTGGTTAGTGCAACACGAAGAAAAAGAAATCCTACAAGACTGCAACTCCAAGAAATTCGACACTCGGGGGTTTTCAATGGAAAAAACTTGTGAAATACGACATCGACTTCAGTTATCCAGCTGCTTGCATGCACGAATAGCTTCTTCCATGCGAATTCGGAGGCCAGAGAAACCTCCAATTTCATTTTTTAAAAAAAAGGCTTCAAAACTCGTAGAAAACATCTCAAACCTAACAGCAAAAAGAAGCTTACGAGCTTCTTCCAGAGATTATGAAAAAAGATCGCATTGACTGCATCGATCGAGCAAGAAAAAAAATAAACGCTTTGAACAACGGTAGTCTCCCCTCATCATACATACCTATTGACTTTACTATGCACGGCGGTCCCGAAATGCGAAAATCTGGACGTGATCCCAGCGAAGAAACCTCTCCCTCCCTTGATCTCAGGATGAGTCATGGCTTCAAAAAACCGAATCAGAGAGCAGCTACAAAATCCCTTCGAGTCTTTCAAAAGCCCTGCGTTCTTCCACTGTACCGCATACTCAATTCTGCTTCACCGGAAGCTTCAGGTACTGAAGCAGTCACCAGAGGGCGTCCTTTCAGACCGTTTTGTGTCGAGATTTTTTCAGCAAATTAGCCACCGTATTAGAGAAATAGTTCCGGATCGAAGAGGAGCTAGAAGAGAGATCGAAAAGAGATAGCGAGAGAGAGAGAGAGAGAGAGAGAGAGAGAGAGAGGAGAGCGAAGCAGTCGAGCTCCGCCAAAAGAAAACGCGGAGAGGAGGACAAAAGAAGAGGTTGGTACTGACGACGAGCGCAGCACAGCACTTCTTGTGCACTTTTTTTTTCTGCAGAGATGGCCGCCTCTCCGCCAACTGGAATTACTTTTTGAAACTCTTTTTTTTTTTTGGTTTTTCCAAACCGAGTTGCGTTTTATCTGATATCCTGATCCGGGTAAGAAACTGATATCAGATTTGTGAGATTTGGATTTAAATCCAAATATTATTATTATATGGCCAGATCTCATGTCTTTGAAATCCGGGTATTACATTGTGTTTAAGATTCTTTCACATTTTGGGTTACATGCTAGAACCCAATCTAGAGATTTGACAATTTTTTTAAAAAATAATTGTAAAATAATTGTGGCAATTAGAAAATCAAGAAAATACTTAATTTTAGCCATTTTGAAATTTCTTTTTATCCAAATTGCTAAAGTTAGTTTTTAAAAATAATTGGAACTTGCCTTGGCAGGTTCCCTAATTTGACAAGTGTTAAACATTGGGGGGGGGGGGGGGGGGGGGTTTCAAGTTTTTGTGGCTGGACCCCCACAGAACACGCTTCTAGGAATCTGGCACAAGGACCAAAATAAAAACCAAAATAGGAATTGGAACATTGAAAATAAACTCTTGAATACAAGTTTCTTAAGGTAGTCTCTTAAATGTTTTTTGAAAGTCAAGAAGTAGGTTAAATTATATAGTTAGACAATTGGTTTTAGTTTGTTTTAAATTTTAACTTGGTGTAAAATATATATATATATATTTTCAATACCCCCATGGAGCTAAAGTAATAACAAGCATCCCCTAAACAATTTTTTTTTTGACTTAGCTACTAACTTTTTCTCAGAAAACTTATTAAATGTGTAGCCTGTAGACATGATTTTGATGGAACTCTCCCCAAAAGAATAGTTTTCTATCACAATTTGGAATTTTTTTTTCCCCTTACAAAAAGAAAAAAAAAAAACAAAATATTCCTTTTACACAATTGTATTGTCTTATGGCTATTTTTTTTGAAAAATAAAATAAAATAACTGGTGTAAAATTTGTACTTATAAACCAACCTTAAGAAGTGTTTAGTGTGCACATGATGGGATTGGGACCTATTTTTTAATTGGGGCTATAGGAGCTTGAATTTGAAAAAAATTGTAAAAATCAAAATCATAATAATAAGTTTATAGACTTCAAAAGAACTATGTTCAAATGTGCAACTAGAAAACCTTGAAAAAAGAAGAAGGGAGAGAACTGTCCAAACACTACCTAGTAATACCAGATAGGTAGATGCATTTTCCTCCAGACAAATGAATTGAAGGCCGGGGTGAACCAAAACCTACACACTAGGGCCTTCCCACTAGGGCTTTTTCTCTTTGGGAATTGAGCAATGAGACCTAGACTTACCCCAGGAGCTATTATGTATTGGACTTGGAGACCCTAATTTTGTTCAAGGACCTCGTATTTATAGCTTTTGGAGCAACCCTAAAATGAGCTTTTGGGTGGCTCTTTCAAAGAAAGGACCAGCAGGTAAGGCTCAGGTAGGTATATGGAACCTTGGATTGAGGATCCTGAAATAGCAAAGAACCGGTTTTGACTCAGAGAACCCAAGCTTCTTTTGATTCTGAAAGCTTTCAAAAATCTGGAAGCATTCCTCATTTTGTCACTTCAAGGAAGAGGCACTCCAGCCAGTGTGGGCACTACACCCTCTGACCTTGAGCTTCACCCTCTATTCTCAGGATGTAAATGATGTCATTGTAGTTCTTCTCTTTACCTATACGTAATATAACTAATAACCTCAAGGACTAGGAAAATTGAAGCGCCCTCCATACAGTGGGAGGGCCCACTACATAGTTTAAGTGCATGTAGTTTCCCTTGAAGTAGCTGCTCCCTCCCACTCCATTTTCATGCTGCAAATATAGAATTGTGTATTGCACTACACGTAAAGAATTTTGAAACAAATTCTCCTTTCAACTTTGAGTGTGCTTTTTCACTAGAATCTCTCTGGAACTTTCTGATCATGCCTTCAAAGTTCAAACACAGGCGATGCTTCTGCTGGCAGACTGCATCACTCTCTATCGATATGCTTGTTTTTTTCAAAAATTCACAAATCTACTTCACATCACACTTGACATGTAGGCTTGGACCTCTAGAGTAAAGCTCCATGGTGGGGGGGGGGGCATTCATAAAATAAGAGGCTTAGAACAAGGCTGAGTTTGGCCCCATGTTTGGAAAATCTTCCCCATATGTGGGGTTAACCCATTATATAGCTAGCACTACTGCAACATTATCATAAACTTAAACATGTGTAATTCATGAGGTGTAAGTGGGAAGGTTTTCTACACCTAGACTCCCTTAAGAGTGGGAAGGATCGCACACCTTTAAAGCAAGCATAAATGGGTGCCCGAGGCTAGAAGGATTCTAAAATAGTGGGTAAACATTTCTGTTTCTTTACGTTAGAGAAGCATCTATTGCATGTAGCATATTGAGGTACATATCACGAGGCTGGAGAAGGGTCCTTCTCCTGTGCAACATTGAAGATTTCTGTGGTTAAACCAAGTCAATAAGAAGCCTCACTCAAGCAGGTAAAGGTACCAGTGAAGATGCTTGTTCACTTTGGGCATCTCATACAGGTGAGGATTATACGACCCAGCACCCATCGGTTCACAAATCATTGAAAACGTGTTATGCTTGGAAATTGTTGAGTGAACAGCCCTTTTGTTTTTCATTCAACTTTGACCCTTGTTGCATATGCAAAGGGCTGGTTTTTTGAGGGAGTACTGAAGTTGCTTTTCAAGTTTGGGTATGTGATTGACCAGTCACTTATCTACCTATAGTTAACATATAGAAAACATATGTGATTAGCATCAACTCCAATGTCAACAACTGCAACTCACTTCGATTCCTGGATAAAGTGGAATCCTTGTTGCTTGCAACAAAGAATTGTGATGAGAAGAAAAATTCATGTTGGTACTTTCTTTTCTTTTTTTTTAAAGAGACTTGCACAAACAATGGAGATATCGGTAAAATCATTGGAGAAGAATCTGGGTTTGATCCTTCATTTGACCTTAGTTCGCTTCTTTCAAATTATTTGCAAAGTCAAAAAAAAATTTACTGGCATTACTAAAACTAATTATCAAATGTCTTTGTGGATGTATCATGATTGCATATTGATTGCATAGAATTCGAATAATCAAATGCAACAATGAAACTTTATAGGAGTGAAGTCATACAATAGTGTAAGAAATCTAAAACATGAGACTAAACTAGTTTTGTCACTAAATTTATTGCAAAATCCAATTTGGGTCGTCATTGAATGCATGTTTTTTTGGATAAGTTTATTAAGTGCAATGTTTGATTGTGATTGCCAAATATTTTCATTTTGGCATAATATCAGGCTGAAAATTTCATAGATTACAATTTTCATTGTTAAACTAAAATTTGAAAAATAAAATAATTAGTTGACATTTAATTGTTAAACTAGATTAAAGACTATGATATGTAGAAAGTAAAAGCAACATGGCCATAATGAACCAACACCTACTAATGATACCTTCACCTTGTCGATTGAAGTTTTTTAAATGTTATATAAAACTTTTATCTGATATGTTTTGCCAACACTAGTAAGTCGTTTTTCAAAAATTGTATTTTTAAAGTTAATGATCACATATTATGTTTACTTCTTCCCATTTGATTTTAAAGGACCTTGCACCATTATGACATGTAATTATGTCCTCCCAATTCATAACCATGCCATTGGCCTAAGCCAAGGTAAATGATGAACCTAGTTGAAAATAAAAATTATCCTCAACCAATGAGGAATTGTAGGAAAACATCTATCTATGGAGGAATGTAGTTTGTTTTGCTTTGTTTTGTACCTATGAGATCTACTGAGCTGGGATGCTTCAGATTGTGTTCTTGGTCTCTTTGGAAAGCTCTTGAGGAGGAGGGGTGCATAGGCTTGGTTTCATGGTGCTTGGACTTGTGGTGCAAAAGTTGTTGAATATTTAATGATTTTTTTTACTATAAATTAAATTAAATTGTAGCTGAAAATTGTGATTTCAACCATCACCCGTGAATTCCAGTAACAAGTACCTCCTCAAAATAAAATTAGTACTTGCCTTCTTCATAATTGATTGACTCATTTTATTAGGGTCTAGTTTAATAACATTTAAACTATTGACTTATGGCACTAACTAAATCCTTGTTGTTTTTTTACACAAGAAACATGCCTTAATGGAGTGGTTTTTGACATGGAAAATGGAAATTCTTGAGGGGAGGAATTAAGATGAAGAAAAAATTGGAGTTATTTAATCATGTGAAAGCTCCCCCCCCCCCCCCCATTCCCTAATTGGTTGATTGAACTTTTGTGGTTGAAACTATAGTAATGCATAGAGTAAGCCCAACCACCCCATAATTGCTAATAGTAGCACAACAACGATCCAACATCAATAGCCATGGAGTGCATAGCTTTCTCCCAAGGATTAGGGTTTAAGCCATGGTGTTTATAACTTTCTCCCATTAGTATTTTAGGGATTAAGGTTTTAGGTAGAGTCATAGACTATATATAAAGCTCTTCTAGGTGGCCCTTAGATTTTTGAGGTCCTAAAGGAACATGAAGGGCTTCATGTTTCAGGACCTTTTTTAGGCCCCCAAGGTTTTGAAGTCCTAATGGACAAGGGGCCATATTTGGGGGTCTTGGGTTTGGAGTGTTGTGTTTTTAGTTTTGAGGTCCTATTGCTTGAAAGCCCTTATTTGGGGCATTTCAATTTGGAGGACCTAAAGGTTTAGGGCCCCACTTGGGGATCTTTGGTTTTGAAGTTGTAAGGGAAAAGGACCTTGGGTCATCACTTCCTTTAAAGGCGATCTTTTTGTTATTCTATCCTCCATTGGCATCTGTTAAGGGGATTTTTTGGGTGGTCCTTTTTTCATCTTAGTTCATTTTCACGCTTTTCAAAATTCAATTCGCCTTTTTTCGTCTTGTTTGTTTTCTTTCATTACAAATGACACTCACATCATTAGGCTTACTTCAATTGTTTTTCAATTTTTTCATCATTTCTTTTCTTAATTAAATTTGGTAGGTCTTCTGGTATAATTTTATAAGTGTGTTGTTTGGTCTCTTTCAAAGTTGCATTTAGGGTTTTCACTTCCTTCTAATTTTTGTACCCCTATTGGGGGCATTAGGGTTTTTAGCATTCCTTTGGGATCCTTGTCCTTCACATTTTCTTTTTTCCAAGATGTTTTGAATGACAATGTTCAACACATAAATGCCCTTCCTAAGTTAAGGGATTTGTAGGTGGCATTTGAGATTTTCATTCATTTTGTACATAAGCTGCTTTGTTTTTTCCCCCCACTTCCAAATTTTCAATGCCAACTAGCTTCCTTAACTTGACCTTCATTCGCAAATTTGAGAAACTTTTAGAACTAGGTTTTTTGGAATGTCTAGAAGCACTAGTAAAAAAATCATCTTTTGTAACTTGTCTTATGCAATTAAAAGCTTCATACGCAACTTCAATTTGTTGTATGTAACTACTTTCTAGTTGGATATAACACCTTTAGTTGCATAAAAATAAGTTGCAAAAAACAAATTTTCTTTTAGTGAGGCTCCTTGAGTTTGTTAGCAAGTTTCTCTTCCCATCTCCAGAGGTGGGATAGATCTTGTTTTTACAAAGGTTATCACTCCAACAATGTACTTGGAGAATTGGAGACTTATGACCTCAATTATCATATCCAGATTTTGGCAGGACCATTGTCCATTTTTGTTGAGGGCGATAAGGACTAACAATTCAGGTCCACTTTTATTCTAAGCTCATGACTTGTTACCTCCAGTAGATTAAGCTTGCATCCTTCCATCTGAATAGCTACGAGGGAGAGGAGTAGATCGTTTTTAGTAAAACATTTTGCAAAGTGTGCATGAACACACCCTTTCCAGCTTCGCATATAAGCTTCTTATAGCTCAATTGCCCTTCACAAGATCCGGCAACTAGTCTACAAAGTTGCTAACAATGTGGCAGGATCTCTCTGGAGTGCTAATTACATCCAATAATGACCAAAACTAATTCAGAAAAGAACCAGAATTTCTGCAGACTAGTAGGCAGGTATATACGATGCCCTTTCTTGATGATCTTGGACAACGGGCAACAGCCTGATTGGGACTTGGCTGATTCTGCCACGTTAAAGACACTGCAATTCTAGAGAGTCTAGAGAGTAGTAGGTACCTAAATGCTACTTTACATGCACAAACGGAGAATATTGGGACACTGAGGAAATGGGAGATGTGGGGAAGTCGTATTGTGTCGCGTGTCAGAAAGAGAAGAGCGAATCGTGTTGCTCGAGATTTGCTGCAAACATATTTCCATTCAAACATTTGCAAATCGCGAAATTAAAAGTTTTTTTCTTTCAATTCTGTGATGTAGCCATACTGGTGACCATCTCTATAAGGCTCCTTGCACACTCTGTTGAGTCCTTGCATTCTTCGATGCATCAGATTCACAAAGAAATAAATGATGGGTTTAGGGTTTTGAGTCACAACAATACAACTATCTGAAAGCTTTTCCCGTTCAAGCAGAGGCTAAACACACAAGGATATTTTCTTCTTGGGAGCGACATATCTAGTTCTGGTTTCTGCTTCTGTTTTTTTTGTTTTGTTTTCGGGTTTTGGGGCTTTGGGGCTTTGCAAGCCAGAATGGCTGATCAGAAGGTGCAGCACACAAGAGATATCCATGAGCCTTTGCTAGGGAAAGATCGGCAGGAAGGAGATGAGGAGCAAGGTGTCGTAGCAGTAGAGCCGGAAACCCACAAATTACTACCTCCAAATGCTGGTGAGGAGGAGGAAAAGGAGAATCAAGGGGACAGTGGGTATCAGAAGCATTTGGAGAAGAATCAAGGAGAAAATGGGTACAAGAAGCATCTGCAATTTTATGAAGAGCAAGGTGACCTTGGGTTCCAGAAACCAGCAGCACTGGTAGTTGAGGATGAAGAGAAAGGAGTTGTAGCTACGGAGGAGGAGGAGGAGGTGGAGGAGGAGGAGAAAATTGGTGCAGAGAGAGTGATGACATGGGAAGAGTACTGGGAGTGGGTAAAGGCGGAGACTAGATGCTACGCTAATTACATCTGCCCTGTCCTCATCGTCAATGCTTGCATAGTCACTCTCATCATTCTCTACTTCCTCGGATAGTAGACCATTTGTTCTCTGTTCCAATTCAGGTCAGAGTTCAGCAGATACCATTCCTATGCTGACCTTGTTATTATTCAGTGCACAGTTGTACAACCTGCAGTAGTCCTGCTGTCCAAAACTCCTTTATGTGAGGACAGAGCACACAAAAAACCCTGCGTGTAAGTTCATTTCTGAATTGCTGCAATTTACCACTTACTTATGAGGCTGTTGTGCATGGCACAACAGCATGTATCCATTGTTGAGATGACTCAGGATTCAGCATTCCAAGAGCGTTTCCTCCCCTGAGGCTTCAGGTTTCTTCCTGAATTTTGGCTCTATAATTGTGATTTATACCATTAAAGGAAGTTGAGGGATTAGTTTGAAGCAGTTGTGGTTGAGAATAGTACTGATTTTGCTGTTCCATAAGGTCAAAAGGTTGCTCAACTTGTAAGAAAATGGGGAGAGAAGATTGTCCTTTTTATTATCCCTTGACACTGCAAATTGAATGTGGATATACCCATGGCTATGGTTTACAAAAAAGAAACTGCCCTGACACCACTGGATTTGTCTGAAGTCAATAATGGGTTTACTTGGAATTCTGAAGACTGGGTGGTGCCTGCAATTGGAAAAGCACATTAGGAGAATGAGCTTCATGGATAACACAGTCTTGAAGAAGCACCTAGCAAGTAAGTAGCCCAATGGTTAGGACTGGACCATCTTGCCCAGCAGTTAGGACTTTGAGCATTTCATCCAGCAGTTAGATATGTCAATAGTGTATAGCACCATATGCAACAAAGTTCTGTTCCTTGGGCTCTTGTCAAAAAGTTACACAGTTACCTAATCCTGTTTCCAAGTTTATGGTGGTCAAGTGTGGAATCATCATTACCAGAAAGCAAGCAGCTGAAAGCTTAGCAATTGAGAGTTTCTTAAAAACTTGCATCTCACAGTTTGACACCCAAACTGCAGACTTGCAAAATGCACCTGCTGATCACAAAATTGAATCTTTGCATAGTTGGACTAAGGCTCCAACTTTGTAACCTGCTCACAACCTGAGAAACAGAGTAAGATTGCTCATATCAAATCTAGGCACTAAAATTCACTGTGAAAATCAAAACTCCCATCAGGATTTAGGATATGTTCAGGATTCCACATGCAAGGGGGGCCCCTTTCACCCAACAATGTCTGAAATAAATTACAGCTGTGACACCCAACGTTTTATTGAAGCTGTATAATAACAACAGGAGGCTATTTTGTGGAGTTCGTGGGAGCCAAAAAAATGACGATGATGTTGGCAGATGATGAACAGTCTGCCCCATAGTGACCTTAAGGTATGCACCAATCAGGCTAGACTTATTGGAAACCATCAAGCAAAAGACAAAGATGTGAAGTAAGTTGCACAAGATGAAAGTAGCAGGATCCAGGGTCTTACCCTAAATATAGTACAGAGACAGCAGCATACATCAAAAGATGTAGCATTAACTACTCCAGGACCCTCTTCAAACCTCATTGTTTCAAGTGTGTCCAGACCCAAGGATGTGGTGGGGCCAAGGCACAGATGATTTGTGCAATTGTTGCCTGGAAAACTAATAAGCAGGCCCAGTTCAACTGTCATGCTAATCTCCCCTAATAGTCAAACCTTCAGGCAATCCCTGTCAGCCATAGTTGGTCGCTAGTTGAGCATCTATCTCCAGTATTGGAGATCATCAAGAAGATCGTCAGGGTAAAAAGAGAGCAGTCCTTGCTGATCCAGCATTCAACAGAAAATTGCAGGGGTAAAGAAATGCTACACATAAATGTGATGGTATCTTGACTCAGCATGACAAATGACTTGTTCCAGCCACACAAAGATTTAGATCCTCTGGAAACATGGTGCTCCATTGAACCATAAGGAACAGACCTGGCTTTGGGATAACTTTTTGACTTTGCTGAAACTTCACAAACTCTATCTACCCAGGAGTTTCCCCTGTGCACTACAAATGCAGAAGGGAGGAGGAAAGCCTTGCAACCTCAAATCTGGTAAACCCCAGCTTTGGATCCAAACCCACACAGAGCATTTGGATCCTTCAAATCTGCACCTGAGAACCCACCCAAAACAGACAGGGAGATACAAAAGCAAATGATGGCTGACAGATGTACCCTGGAAAGGAGCCGTGTACGATGTGCACATGGGAAGGGACACCCGCATCGTGAGAGTTAATGCACAGGTTGCAATGTCTTATTGCATCATCAGAGACACAAGAAACTTGAGTGTCGTGCTTCTTTATTAGCGGAAGATAAATGCGACAAATGTGTACATCGACTATGAACAGGACCGGAGACCAACAACGGCCATTGTTCGCAGCATCTTGTAGCAGCATCTTGGCTTTACCTCTCACATGCATAGAAGCTCTGGCCACACTCTGAAAGCGGTGGTAGGTTAGGCTAGCTAAGGATATCTATAGAGTTCATCAACGAAAGCCTTATGCAGCAACCTTCTTCTTGGATGTGACAGAGTTGACAATGGTGGCAAACTCCGGTCCCTTCAAGGAAGCACCTCCTACGAGGAAGCCGTCGATGTCTTCACGCTTGGCAAGCTCCGAACTGTTGGCCCCGTTGACAGAACCCCCGTAGATGATGCGAGTCTTGGATGCCACTTCAGGGGAGACTTTCTCGCTCAGCCATTTGCGAATGGCAGCATGAACCTCCTGAGCTTGTTCAGGTGTTGCCACTTTGCCCGTTCCAATGGCCCACACCGGCTCATAAGCAATAACCACGCTGGACCAGTCCGGAAGAGAATCAGCAAATGCTTGCAACTGATCGGAAACCACATCCAAGGTACGACCCGATTCACGCTCCTCAAGCTTCTCTCCTACACAAGCGATGATTCCCAAGTCCTTAGTCGCCGCATACGCACTCTTCTTGCCGATGGTATCGCTACTTTCCCCGAGGATATGTCTGCGCTCCGAGTGACCCAAGATAACCCACTTAGAACCCACATCCGCCAACATATCAGCACTGATCTCCCCGGTGAAAGCTCCCCCTTTCCCAGTCCAACTATTCTGCCCCGCGACATCGATCCGCTTCGTCAAAGTACTCACCACCTGCGGGATGTAAACAAACGGAGGTGCGACTACCACATCCACATCATCTTCCAGCTTCGCACTGTTCAGTTCATCTACCAACTTCTTGATAGACTCGGAGTTGCCATTACACTTCCAGTTTCCACCCACGAAGAACTTCCCAGATCCACCCATGCTCACGATTCCTCTAGCAGAAGAAGAAGAAGAAGAAGAAGAAGAAACAGCCCCCAAAACTGCCCCGAAACCCTCACTGCCACTCTTGATACCGTTATCAAGACGCCGCAATCCTACAAACTTAGGACAAGATGCAACCACCACAACACTACTGCTCTTCGACCTGCTGCTACTCCTCGCGCAGATGGATCCCGTTGCCGTTGCAGAGTGCACCAGCCTGCAAGTATGGGCCATTCGGGAAGACCTAGATTTGCGAAGAGGAATCAGCACAGACACGAAAAAAGCTGTGATGGAATCCGTGGTCACACAGGCGTTCTTATCTACCACTTCGTGCAATGGGGGGTGGGGTTTCAGGGTACTGTAGACGGCTGCGATGCTTGGCAAGGCGGAAGGGGTAGCTCGTCACCGTAGGATGCTGCGCTTTGGGTGGGGATGTGTGTGCACGCGAGCAGTACCGCCCCACCCCCGACTCCCCTCAACAACCCTCCCTTTTTAAATTCTCATCTTTGTGTATGTATTATAGTTTGAGGATGGATTTCAATGGATGGCCCAATGGGGCCAGAGTGAACTGGCCACCTACCAGCGCGCCATGGATGGATGTTATGTGGACAGAAAATACTTTTAAAAAAAATTGCATTCCTGTCCTAGAACTAATTAACCATTATGGTTACCTATCTATTGATCATTCATGTCGATCCTACCTACCTAGTTTTAGCCACCAAGTGCCTAACATGTGCTTTTGGGGGTTGGGGTGGGGAGCTGCTTGGGGTTTTGCTTCTTTGGGGCTTTTAGTGTTTTTTTTTTCTTTGGATGGTTCCTTCTTCGTGTCTCTCATCGATTTGAGATACCCCTTGTTTTCATTGTTTCATTTTAGGTGACCTTTTGAGACATGTCAAGAATGCTCACCTTCTTGTTAGCCTTGTTCCTTATGTTAACTAGGTTGTTTTTTTTTTTTTTTTAGGTGTCCTTCCTTTCTATGTTTTTCTTTGGTTTTATTCCTCTTGCTTTTTAGGGTTGGCTTTGGGCCCATTCTAGTTCCATTTTGGGGTTGTTTGAGTTTCATTTCACATGCCTTCATTTGTCATTGGAACCCTTGAGCCATCCAGAACAAGGCCATGTAAGCTTTTTGCTTACTCTTTGACCGAATTGTTTGAAACCTGATGGACAAGTTAACATCGTACCTATTTCTCCTGTTGTTGCATTGGTGTTTATGTTATATTTGAGGTGGTTGTTTAGGTCAACAAGAGGTTTCTACTCACCTCAAGTGGTTTTTAGCATGCTATTAGTCTTCTTTTCAAGAAGAGTCTTCATGTGTTTCTTGTGCACCCCATTCTTTCCACTCATGGGAAGATTTTCCAACCATTTGTTTTCACCGATGTTTATTTTTAGGGAGATCTGGTGAGTACAGTCACATTGCTAGAATTCTTTAGCCCATGACACCATTTATTCTTTCAGAGAACACCCTTGTTGCCCTATGCCAGTTGCACTTCCTTCCTTCAAACCTTATCTTTCCACCTATTTTTAACTATCAACCTTAACACACTTTTGCCTTGGATAGGACTTTATTTGCCCAAGCTTTAACCATTGTTCCTCATTTGTTTCAGGTGGGCTTTATGGGATGGTGTATGAACATCTTTCAAGATGTTTCATACCAGATGTCATGGCCTAGGATATTTTGGGGATACTTTTGGCAATGTCATGGCCTAGGATATTTTGGGACTAGTATGGTTCAGGGTTATAAAAGGAGATAGTCTAAGGAACAACCTTTCAGCAGACCAAACTGTTATGGACTAACTATAAACAAGTGGAGAATTACAAGACAAAACAAGTTTTATTGATCCAGACCAACACCAGTTGATGGATCAATAAAACTTGTCTTGTCTTGTAATTCTTCACTTGTTTGTAGCCGGTCCATAACACCAGAGGACCCATTTTTAGGGTTTTATTCCAAGTTGCTTCTGATGTTTTTCATGGGGATATCCCTAGGTCAATGGTTTTAATGTTAAGGGTTAATAGATTGTTGGTAATGGTAAAAAAACACGTGGTTTTTGTTCTATTCTGTGGGCGAAGTGCTTTTTCGACTTATTAATTGCTCCATTGTCTTATAACTTCGAGGGCCATTTCAATAGCACCTATCTCCCCATTAGTTTGGAGTTTCGACCCCTGGAGGCTGTGAAACCATCTATTTTGGCATCTGAGCCTTCCATGACAAGATGGATGGTGTGTGGATATGAAACACTTTTTCATTACATTCATGTAACCACAATGGTTAGCTATCTAATTACCATCCACATGTATTGACTATTAACCTACTTAATAGCCACCAAGTTCTGTACCTACCTACATGGTAAACACTTACATTCCCTACCTATTAGCCTAGAATACTTATTACATAGGTACCTAGTTACCTAGATAGTGCGAAGGGGGAAGTAGGAGGGTTTACAAGATAGGTTATCAAGGTCAATCTGAGGTGGTACCATGGTTCATCCACGACTAGGTCATAACGGGATTCCAACAGTTTGCAGGCACATTACGAATCATAACCTTCCTCTTTGCCTCAAAGGCATCTTACAAATCTGTAACAGAGGCACGATGAGATGTGATCTAATTTTTCTTTGGTGTTGGAGGTGCATTACAATGCATAACCTTCCTCTTAACCTCCAAGGCACCTTACAAATATGAAAGGTGCTTCCATGGTATCAGATTCAGATTCTGGAACAGCCCATCCCCTTACACATTAATGTCTGGTGTGACAAATTATGTCATTTTCTTGACACATTACATGACAAAATTTTCTGGTGATGATCATACACTGATAATACTAGTGGGTACCCGTGACCTTCGGACACTGTGAGGTGCCCCTGTAGGTCTTGTGCGCGCTGCCCAGGCCGATTTGGCACAATGAACCTAAACAAACCCTAAACAAAAATAATGGGCGAGAATGGTGAAGATAGATCTTAAATAAATGAATGTTGTTAGCTTACATTCTAAACACAAATAAATATAAAGAGGAATTCCAAATGGAAATTTAGGTTTAGGTGCATTTGATATTTTACAATTTTATTTTCTAAGAGTCGCGGAACTATGTAAGTTAGAAACCAGGGTGGTTCTTTTTATTATTATTATTATTATTTGTTTGAAAGCCGTGGCTCTGTACCCCAAGAGAACTGTCATGATAACCTCCGGGCATATTATCCGAACTTTTTTAGATGACCGTCCCGCCTTGGCACATTTGCACCAACCCGTCGCCTAGGGCATCGGAGCCGATAACCGTGATGGTTGGGAAACCAGATTCCCGGTTCTTCTGTACATATCCGGATCTCCCGCATTCGTTCCAAAGAGCAATCGAATGACTGCCTAGAAAACTGCCGGTTCTTTTACGAACCCCCCCCCCCCCCCCCCCCGGCGGTGGTTCCCAAGTTTGAGGTCTTCGAAACACCCGGTTCTTTGATGCGGCAAATTATTTCATGGAACCCGCAGTTTCTTTCACGCTAGAATTTCCAACCCCCCCCCCTCCGCCCTCCCCCCCCGGTTTCCAAAATACCCAAAAATAAATAAAAATCTGTGAAAATAATTGCTGCAAGCAAGCGGATGCAAACCCCTTCTCGCATGCATCGTCTTGGAGAAACAATCAGCAATCTTCTTCTTCTCTGTCGTCACAAAGCCCTAGGATTTCACATTACTAACTCTGATCGAAGTCCAAAAGGATGACCATAAAACGAACGTTCTCATCCACATATCAACAAAATCAAACTGTCAGTTGTGAATTGAAGACTCAGATTCTAAACTCTAGGTGGGGCCCACCTACGGACGACCTAACGCTGGAACATCATTTCGGGACCTCGTTTCTGGGGGGTTGCAGAATCGGCCTCGCAGAGACCCGTTAACGGGTCAGAACGCCATGTCACAAACAGACAACTGAATTAATAGATTAGACTAGTGGGTACCCGCGGCCTTCAGTCACTGTGAGGCGCCCCTGCATTGTTTTCGCCATATTTTTTATTTTAAAAAATGTTATAGCCTGAGTAGGACAGCGAACCTGCCGAAAAAGGGCGGAAAAAACAAAAAAAAAACCCTGGTATTAACCCTGTGCAGCCAGCCGGAAAAGGGCGAGAAAAAAAAAAAAAAAAAACCCTGGTATTAACCCTGGGCAGCCCGCCGGATAAGGGCGAAAAGAAAAAAAAAAAAACCCTGGTATATTAACCTTGGGCAGCCCGCCAGAAAAGGGCGAGAAACAGAAAAAAAAACCCTGGTATTAACCCTGGGCAGTCCGCCGGAAAAGGGCGAAAAAGAGAAAAAAAAAAAAAGAAAAAAAAAAACCCTGATATTAACCCTGGGCAACGCCATTTACAGAGGCCAGTTCTGCCATAGAAAATGCAGAGGCCGGTTCTGCCATAGAAAAAATGTGCAGAATTATCACGTCACAAACAGACAAGGCAATTAATATAGTAAGATTTGAAGGGGGAAAAAAAAATTGTCTGTTAAACATAATTTTTTAAAATATTATTGAATTTGACATGCCAGACTCTAACGTCATGGAATGGCCTCATCCTTGCCCATTATTATGTTGGGTAAGGGATAAGGCAAGCTTATTAAGGCAATTAGGTTATCGGGCTCACTTAAGCACCTTATTCAATTGGCTTACTTGACACCCTGAACCCTTCTTACAGCCAATTTTTGTCAATTTAAGGGGGCAACAACATCAACGAAGGAATTTTTTGAAAAGCATATAACATCAAGTTTTTACAATAAGTTATAAATAGGTTATTGTAGGTAGTCATAATATTGAAAGATTTACACAAGTTTTTAGCTCGAGAATTAGTTTATAGCCAAATGTGATTAAATCTTCTTATGAATGATTGTCATTTGAAGAAACATCCTAAAAATGAAGAAAAAAACCTTGTGTACATAGTCATATTGAAAAGACTAAAAACTTGCAATTCCTCAAAAAATGAACATAAATTTTACATGAAAATAACATTGTTAAAGACTTAATGAGGCATCTTTGAATTCACATTGAATTTAATCACATCTATAAAAATTATGTCAATTTAAAATTTAAAACTTAAAATAGTAATATATTATTGAATAAGTTTCAAGATTTTTTTAAATTTGTAGTATTTGAATAATACATATATTAAAAATTTATGTTAAAGTTTAGATTTTCTAAATAATCTCATGTCAAACATAATAATAATATTATTATCATTTTATGTTATTAAAGCTTGAAGTGATGTGATGATTAAAACTTTGATGCATCTCCATGAGGTTTTGGTTCAAATTTTGATGATTAAATTAATTTTTAAAAAATGTTTTATTTTTCATGGCATGCATTATGGTCACAAACATACCATGAAAAAATACAATCCATGGCTCCACAACCCAAAAAATAAATTGATTGTATGATGATGTGACATTTTATTCCACATCATATTAAGTTGGAACTTCATAATATTCATGTCAAAACTTTTTAATAAAATATTACTTAGTGCAACATGTGATTATACAAAATTACTTTTCAAAAAATCATTAAAAGTCCCAATAAATTAATTAATTTTTACTAAAACCATTCAAATTGCATATTAATCAATTTTTATTCAATTTCACTAAAAATTTAAATTTGAATAATCACAAAACCCAGATTCCTTCTTGTATTAGTTTTCATTTGATTGTGGGCTACCCAACTCTAGTTGTCAACATCAAATTCAACCAACGAAGGGAAACTTCACCCTTTCTAGTGACAACACCTCCAACTATGATCCAAAAGAAGTAGGTCCTTAGCCAAAGTTCCTACTTTCACCCTAGTGGAATTGGAGCTACTCAAATTTGGTAAGGACTTGGGGTGGTTAGATTTGTGTGTTTAGAACACAATCCCTACAAAACTTTTGTAAGAAGCAAAGCCAACCACCTAGATTTGAATTAGGGAATTCCAAGAAACCTGTCCTCAATTCATTTCTAATACAAAAAAAATGTATCTTCTTGTTTCTTGAACCATGCCATTTTGTATCACTTGTTTAAAATCCAGAAATTGATGTTTCTCTATGGCAATGGAAAGGAACCCTTGACAAATCTGTGGACAAACAAATAATGTTCTCATTTGCAAGAATAGTTGATACAATAAACTCTCTAAACTAATATCCTTGGGACCGGTCGAAAGATATTAATTTATGGAGAATATTAGTTTACACAAATTATATGGGGGTAACAAAAATCATTCTGGAACCTGCCAGAGCAGCATGGAAGGTCATGGATCATTGGGGGAAGGTAATGGAACTTTATGGAGCTTGGTGGAGGATCAAAGAAGCACGTAAAAAATCATATGACATGAGTGATAGAAATCTTGGCAAAAAGTGAGGTTGTGGAAAGTTGCACTCTAGGTACTTTCAGAATACCCTCCTTCGAAGGTGTTTCCTCTGATTTCATCGTTTTTTTGGTGCCATATGTATGATGTATTAGTTTATAAATGCTATGGGACCGAAAAAGAATATTGAATATTAGTTTATGGAGAATTATTAAATTAAGTATGAGGCCCGTCACGGGCCTGGGCCTGTGCCCGCATATTAGTTTATAGAGAATATTAGTTTACACAGTATTAGTTTAGAGAGAGTTTACTGTACTAAGTCTCGTTTTTGGTCCTTTTTCAATTGGGGGATGGACAAAGCACACCCATTTTATGATCATCTAAAAAGCTAAAATGATTGGGATGCATGAAAGGATCACAACATAACCATGGAAAATTAGAGAGAAATAATGTCCATTGTTTGAATTTTCTATTTGTGTTCCAAATTACAAAAACAACAAAAGTGTATGAAACACAACCCTCGTGGAGCATTTTTAAGTAATGGGACATTTTTAATGGACAATACATGATCCTTGTAAGAAATATATGATAGAGATTCAAATATACGATAGGACACTAACCAAAAAAAAAAAAACTCCACAAGAACACTCTAATTGTACCAGTAAAAAAGTCTGTGACTTTTTTGATAAATAAGAAAATCACCCACCCAAGCAATAAAAAACTTGGCCAAATCTGATTCATCATTGTAAAAAGAAGAACTAGCCTATATCTTGTCACATCCATCCATCCATGGACCATTCCAAAAACAATTTCAAAAATAACTATCTCATTTTCAAACTTAACTCTTTCATTTCTTTCTTAATAATTATCTCTCATTTTTCTTAATAACTACCAACTTTCTTTTCTCGACATTTGTTTCTCTCAAGATCATCATGCGGTCGAGGTATCTGGACTTGTTGGGCAGAGATTTGGGTTTTTTCGTTTTTGGGTGCTCGCAGGCAGCAGTCGGAAGTGGCCACACTCGGTGATGCTTTGTGAAAGGATTTTTAGTTCCAGTTTTTGCTGCTGGTTGTGTTTGGAGAATGTGAGAGGAGGTCTTTCTGTTTGTCTCCGTTTATTGGGATGAGTCCGGCTGCGAGCGACTCTTCGGGGTTTCCGGCAGTGGCTCCTGCCGCCTCTGCGACGACTGGTGAGATCGTGTCACGTGGTTATGATTCCATCCGATTTGCCCTCGAGAAGAGACGACCATGGGCAGAGATGTCAGATCCATCAGCATTCAGCATGCCTGAATCGGCAAGTGATGCAGTGGGTCGCATCTGGAAGAATTGGAGACATTTCAGTGTCAACTACGGCATGATCATAGTAGCCGTGCTTGCGGTTAGGTTGATACTGAATCCAAGCTACCTCGTCCTGTTCTGTCTTTTGCTTAGCGGATGGACTTACCTCTACTACGTGCGCACGGATCCCGTGGTTGCATTCGGCATGACACTCAACGAAACGGAGCTTCTTCTCATCACCGGTCTGGTTTCTGTTGTGGTGGCGCTGATCACGGGCCTTGAATCACTCATCAGGTCTGCCCTACTACTAGGAATCGGCATCACTTTAGTTCACGGTACTTTCCGAGTGCCTGACAATCTCTTCCTTGACGACCAGGAGGCTCCAAGTGATTTCTTGGCATTCCTTGGCTCCAGAAGAACCCCAAGTCCTCCAGTTTCATCTCGTGTATAGTCACTATACAACACACTTGCTGAACCATGAGGTGGGTCCCTTTTTATCTCTGCAGAACAACCGTGGCAAAATTGCTGTGCCTATATGGCATAGATTGTCCTTGTCCTCACCATTGACGCGATTGGTTGAATTTTAGAGGCTGCCTCATAGACATCGTAGTTTGTCTCCATCGTTGCAGCCATATCATCAGACAACATCATCGAGCATGGAGATGATGCCCTTGACAGGGTTTGGAACATCTCTTTATTGTCTGTTGCTGATCTCAGGATGCTACAGTTCCATGTATGTGTACTCTGTATGGTGCATAAGCTCCATTTTAGGAACTTCAGGGAAATGGCATTGAACATAGATGGTGCTCCTGACAGGGTGGGGAGCATCTCTTTATTGTTCTGTTGCTGAAGTCAGGATTTACACGGTTTCATGTATGTTTACTCTGTATGGTGCATAAGTTCCATTTCAAGAACTTCAGGAAAATGGCATTGAACATAGAGATGGTGCTCCTCACAGGCTGGGTAGCATCTCTTTATCGTTCTGTTGCTGTTCTCAGGATTATACAGTTTCAGGTATTTGTACTCTGTATGGTGCATAAGTTCCAGTTCAAGAACTTCAGGAAAATAGCATGTTGCCATTAACCTGTATTTTGATCTCCAGATTCTTCCGAAATTTGAATGAAGCAGTTTCCATGGGGTTTAATGTTAGGATTGTGTCTGCTTGCTATATACACTCAGCACACACTATTTTGGATACTGGAACCATTGATTTCAAGCATTTAGTACCAGATCTTTGCTCTTGGGATAGTTTCAGAATCATCTTCCACAAGTGTAACTTCCAATGGGATGTGGAACCACTATTGTATCAAGATTCTACACATTTGATTAATTGTGAAATCTATGCAGCTCAGAGATTGGAAGCACAAATTAATGTGTATACTAGTGGAGGTCAACAACAGCTGTCCCACTTAGTAATAGATGAGTTCCTAGTTCCTAGCACACTGATAGTCTTCATACAGAAGCTTGACCTTGACCAGCTCAGATTTGAAATTTGAGTTCCAGATGTCTTGGGTTGCTCATGCAGACATGTCGATTAGATGGAGGTGTGACCCCTGTTTCCCTATGTATGCTAGATCCTGCCTTCTTGAAGGTTTACCCTGTAATGGTGGTGACATTGGGCTCCACTGAGGTCATCAATAATGTCTCTTTCCCTATGCATTGTAGTTACTGCTTTTTCTGAAGGTGGGCTCTATAATAGTGGTGACATTGGGTTTCACTAGTGTGGTCAGTAATGTCTCTTCTCTATGCACGGAAGCTACTGCAATGCTCCATGATTTGGTCACATTAAGCTTCACTGGGCTGGTCATTGCCATTCCACTAATTGTTTGATCCAGCATGGCTAACTTCAGAGTTCAGATGGGATCTGGTGGATCTGTGGCTTCAAGTGCTTGTGGGTACATACCTTCCCAAAAGCTTCAGGAGTGCTGAATATTTGGTATCCCTGCTCGTTCAACTTGAGGGAATGTGCAAATCATTACCTCACAATGAAGCAAGTGCCTGTTTTCTACCCAATATTTGTGTTTCTGTGTCCATCTCTCACAGATGTGCCTTGAGCTGACACACCCGTATTCCAATGCACCAGGGGATACTGCCTGCAAAGATGCCCATCCTATTTGAAATCGGTCGAGTTTTCTTTGAGCAACAGAATTGGGCAAATAAGCATCCTTGTCATGGTCAATAAATAGAAATTCCAGCACTAAGGCTCCCATTGATTTTAGCAGTGGCTTCAGCTTGTCTATGCTTGTACTCCCTGTGCCCCTCTTGTACTTCTGAAGTGAACCCTGTGAAGCTATTGACATGACTGATCAAATCAAACTGCATGTGAAATTCTCATGATATTATTTCAGCTTTGAGCTTATGGCATATATTCTGAACTGAGCTTATTGAGATCTTGCTATCGTGGTTTCGTACATTATGTAGCATAGGTGCATGGAGGGATGCAGCTTTTTCTCATTTGCTTTCTGAAATACTCATCCACTTCGGTCCTGTTTTACTCCATGTTGATCTTTGTGCAAATGTAGGTCTTGTATGAGATCTCCACATGCCCAAAGAACAGAAATGGAGTGACCTTTGTAACCTTAACCTACACAACACAATTGGATTTTCACACTTCCCACCTGTTGATTGCAAGTTTACAATGTTGATATGCCTGGCAGCCATTCCAAACCTCTTCTTCCACTTCCTGAGTTTCCATAATTGGAGGAGCATCAGACACTTTGTGTTAAGAATTCTACTGTTTTTTCAGAAGTTCATGACTATGGGAGTTTCGGGCCTTGACAAGATATCTTGAAGATCGTAAAAGCTAGTGACAATTCAGGATCGAAGTTCCTAGCTAGGAAAAAACAACATTGGGTCACATCTGGAATTGTTCTAATATTTGCCAATTGCTTCACACAACAATTGAGTGGACTACAGCTTTGGTTCTTTGCTCTTTTGTGAGCATGTCTACCCACAACTCCTTTGCCCAATAAAATTGGAGTTTCATTTCTTGTCTATTTGCCTTTCCCTCAAGAAATGGAGTGTAATTTCATTGTGTGCAATCCAATATGAAACTGTGATTCAAGTTGAGATTCAACTACCTATTCACAATCCATACAAGCTAGACTAAAGCAAACCTTACTTATTATTTTTCAAAACTGACCCAAAACAAGGGTATTGAACATGAAAAAGGTTTGTAAATCAATTCGCAAAAGAAAAAAATAAAAATCAATGTAATTTTGAAAAGCTTTTTGGCCTCAACAATCAAGCCATTGTCAAGAAAATGAAAAACAATGCTTGTCAAATTCTACTCTTAGTGTCTCTAAATGGCTAACCTCCTCTCACTTTTGCAACTCTTGTAAAAATTGAGAAAACTCAAATTAAACATAAAGGTTCAAGAAGGTTTTACAGAAAAATTCCAATTGTCCTCTTTGTTGCCCATGATCTTCTCAATGTACTACCAAAGTTTTGCATGAAGAAGTCTAGATAATCTCACAATTGAATCATTTTGTGAGTAACCCTGTTCCACTTGTATGTGCCAAGCAACATCGTCCTGCCCAAGGACAGAAAAGTATATTGCATGTCTCTTGTGTTAGGCATACGTCACAAGGGTTTTCAATAATCAAGAACCATGAACAATGAAGGACAGGCTGGTGTTTCAAAGTTGAAGGAAATGGGAACAGAAGATAAATCATTCAAACTGTCCAAAACAGAATGCCAAGACTAAGACTCTTGAAAGAATGGACAGACTGAGATTGGCTGGAAACACTTCCAGCATCAGATGTACTGGAGTGGTCCACTTTCCTTGAATACACCTGCAACATTGGCAGCTGTAACCAACCTTGTAGTGCTTTCTTAACCTTTGCTGGTTGGTGCAACACCAGTTCAGTTGACTTCCCTTAAAGTTCACCAGAAATCACTCATTCTGAAATCTAAGTTTACCAAGTAAGACTTGAAGGTTTTCCAACCACTGCCTATTATCTTGTAACAACTCACAAATTTGCAGCATCTTTGCCGAGACTAACCAGTAATATGAGGGGTTCTTTGTACTATAAGTTGGTTGGGCAAGAGACCAGCCCAGTCTGAAAATCAGGCACTGAAAGATGAAACCACATGTTTGACAACAATACTGCCCCTCTCTCTTTTTCTTCTGTTCAATTCTCAAGGCATGTCTCACATACCTAGAATTTTGAAGAAAACCCACAAGCTACCATGTCCAAAGAAGGATGATACCTTTAGAAAGTCAGCAGCCAGCATGACTGTGTTTAGCTATCACTTGTGTCAACAAAGCTTTGGTACAATCATACCATGGTACAATCATACCAACCAACCTCCATATTGCTTTGAGGGGATCGAGGAGCAGATATGTCAAGAAACAAGTCATCCATGTGTTTGCCCAATAATGATAGGACACCAGAGAGACAAATCAAAGGCACACCCAAAACTGTGGACCTGTCATCCAGAGAAAAACTCACTACCTTGCACGTTGTTCTTCAAATACAGTAAGATAACAGAGCAGTTCCCATGGTGCTCACAGTTTGGGACAAGCACACCATGTTGAAGATTATTTTGGTGACTGATCTTGTTAAAGCAGCCTCCACTTTACTGCACCTGTCTGCTGAGAGGATAGTTTGAACAAAAGCTTCTGCGCAACCATGCTCACACACAGTATTTGAGGCATATACAAAACCCACTATGATCAATGCGGAGGTTGCCAAACTCCTGATGAATATACCTGCTGCATCACCACACCACAAGTGATGTAGCTTGAATCCTAACTAGCTATCTCAAATTTAAACAACAAAAAGTACTTGTTCCAAAACTGGACTGACAGCTGCATTTTGTAAAATATGAGTGAAGCTATTGTTTACCATACATAGTATGAGTCAGTGCAGGTGGAGGAGCCAGCAGCAAGGAAAAAGGGAACAATCTAAACTGGCACAGGATGAAAGTACAACATGAACACAATTGATGGCCCAACAAACAAACCCTAAGTTAGATGGTTCTCAACACTTCTTGGTATAGCCTTGTGGCCATACAAGATCTTAATCCCAATTCACACAGAACTTGAGTGTAAGGCCTTGTGAAGGCTTTCTCAATCACAAACAAACCTGATTGCTGGGCCCACAAACAAACACTGCACTAGATAGTTCTCAACACTGCTTGGCATAGCCTCATGGCCATACAAGATCTTAACCCCAATTCAAACAGAACTTGAGCTAAGGCCTTGTGAAGGTTTTCTTAATCACAAACAAACTTGCATCTGAAAGCTCATGGGAAGAAGTATGTTCTGGAGACTCTGTATCTGCCAAAATGAATGACCCAACAAAAACATCAACCCAATGAGCAAAAACATTCATACCATAGACCACTGATTCATAGATCATGTGCAGATTTGGTTATTCTACCAAGGAGAAGTGAATACAATAAAATTTGGTGGTAGTTAATTCAACAAAAGCTACTCTGCAAAGAAAAATTGCAGTTTTCGCCTATGTGAAAACGTCCTTCAGATACCTACAGGCAACAACAGAGCAAAGATGTACTTTGTCCAGATGTCTCTCTTGACCAACATCTGCACAAAGGTAAACATTCAATGCTGATTGACACAAATAGATGGTCATGTCTATGAAATCATCATGCAGTGCAGCAACCTTTTGTGGTACTGTTAACTCCCTCATTGCCATGCTCAGGCAGGCTGATCTTTGTGCCCGGCAGCAATGCAGACTTCCCATTCACTAAGCTTTCATCAGCAATGAGTGATTTTTTACTGACCAATCTGTAAACTTCTGACAACACACTTAAAAAGGCAGACTCAACATTTGTGGAATCCAGAGCTGAAGTTTCAAGAAAAAACAATCCATGTTTCTCTGCAAATTCCTTTGCTTCTTCTGTTGGAACCTGGCGTAAACTACCAAGATCTGACTTGTTTCCAACCAGCATAATAGTAATGTTGGTGTCAGAATGTGATTTCAACTCCTCAAGCCACCTTTGTGTATGTTCAAATGAAACTCGTTTGGTGATGTCATATACCAGCATGGCACCCACAGCACCTCTGTAATATGCCGCTGTGACAGCCCTGTACCTATAGCAAGTACACAAAGAACCGAAAAACATTCATGAAAATTCCTTCACTAGTAGCCGACATACAAAATACTTGGAGCAATAGAGAGCATATTCAATCTTATAAAGCAACAGCACTGCATCATGATCAAACCAATCAATGGAAGTAAACCCATCTGCTGCTTGACAGCACTTAACCTTGCAGACACACAAAAGCTTAGCTCTTGACCATAAAAGAAGTCAATCTTAGTATAAAATCTGACAGACAGTCCACCAGCAATGCAGACTTATAAAATTGAGTTTCGGGTGTGATATTATTAACAATGGACTACTGCTGCACATGCAGCTTATGGTTTTTCTTCATCCTTGGGAAGAAGAAAAACCATAAGCTACATGTGCAGCAGCAGTCTCCTCATTCTACAACAACGCTAACTCTTTTCAAGCCTCTCTTCAGACCTCACTGATTCTAAGTAATAGGTGAATGAGGATGTGTAGCATCACAGCAACATGACAAACTGCTATTAGGATGCGACTGCTAGACTGGTACAGATGGATGCCAGCCTCTGCTTGAGCGTACATACCTTTCTTGACCAGCAGTGTCCCAGATCTGAGCTTTGATGGTCTTGTGATCAACAGTGACTGTTCGGGTCTGGAATTCCACTCCTATCGTTGCTCTGGATTCCAAGGAGAACTCATTTCTTGAAAACCTAGCCAGCAGCTGCGACTTCCCCACCGCGGAATCTCCGATAAGCACAATCTTGAAGACATAGTCTATAGTATTCTCGTACTCGCCATACCCAGCCATCATCGCTGACGAGTCGTCGATCGGTCGGTCGATCGATCTCAAAAGCAAAACTCCTCAATTTTTGCAGGTGTGTTGAACCAATCCTAAAGAGCCTCAAAAATACTTTTGTCCTCTTGAGGCTAGGCTCCTCGCCCCCCCGCCCTTGTCAAACCTCTGAGCGCAAATGTAACTCAGATACTTGCCTGAAAAGTCCGAGTCATTTTCTCCCCGTCAGGTCAATGCACCAGAAAATGCACACTTTCCGCATACAGAAGTGAAGAAGACAAAATCTGAAAGAAAGGACCAAAATCAGGAAAAGATGTCTGTCTCCAGATTGAGGCCAAAGGTGCTTCTGAGAAAAGAACCAGAACTTTTTTTAAAACTCAAAAACACCTGTGCCCTCCTCCTCTTGCCACAGCGGAAAAAAACAGAAGCCGCAGAAGAGAAAAGCGCTTTTGTCAGAACAAACGTCAGAACCGATCAATATAAAACAGTCCGAGCCCTCAAGTAGAGAGCCAAACAACCAAGAAATCGCCGATGCTGCTGCTGCTGCTTCTTCTTCTTCTTGAATGCAATAGCAGATCACTTGCTATCCATCACCTGCTAATGAAAATTCTGAACAAGCGTCGTCGTGATGAAGCGGAAATAACTGAAAAAAAACACACACACACAGCACAACACACAAAACAACAACCCCCGTTTCTTTTGACTCCTTTATTTTTTGGCAGATCGCGTCTGTAGCAGATCCGCAATGAACAGCGGAACTGTAGAAGATGATGATTTCCACAAGCCGTCAAGAAGTTGTTCACAAATTCAACAAAAGAATGAAAAGCTGGAAACACTGGAAAGAATCATGTGAGGCAAACAGGCAGCCATAGCCATGGCCGCAAGCATCTCCGTTTGGGCACCTTTGTTTTTAGGTTAAGCTTTTAGAAGAACTGAAATTCACAAGGAACAAACACAGAAACACAGTCAGATGGTTCCAGGTAACTAACTATGGTTTGTGTTTAGCCTTTCTTGACCAGGGTTTTCTTTCATTTCTTTTTGTTTCCCAATTTTGTGATATAAATAATTTTGATGATTTTTTTTTATAAAAAGAGAAATTAGTCAAACTTGCACTAAAAAAACAAAAAAAAATCAAAATATCCTCAATTTTTCTTTCAAAAAAGTCACAATTTTTTTTGGAAAAATAAAATTCATTGCCCATAACTATTATTATTTTGTGATGATGCCAATTCTCACCATGCCTCGCATTTTAGTGCACAATATTGGGTTTGACAAAAGTTATTCATTATGCAAGTAATTGTTTGAGAACTTGTTGTCATTTCTTGTGTGAGAAGTTTGTCCTCCTTGGTGTTCCCTTCCTCACCATGGCACCTCAAGAACCTAAGGTTGGAAGAGTGAGGAAAGGGAAGAACTTTGTGATCGAGAAATATCTTTGTAAATTTATGCTTCATGTCTCCCAAGATTCAATTACTTGAAATGGACAAAAAAGTTAAGCATTTTAGGAGCACATTGCTCTTGATTACAACATAAACCAACTTGTTGCTTGTGAAAAGCATATGTCTAGAGGCTTCGAAACAAAATGGGGGTTTGAATATCATGTTGTTCTTGCTTTGAATGAGAGTGGTAATTCTAGTGAAGATGTTCTTTGCAAAATCTTATTATTATACAAGTCCAACCAATCAAAAAATGCATTTTTTTTTTTCTTCATTCATTGTTGGTTGGTCTTCAAAAACTATACTTTTATGGGTATAAATAAAAGAGAAGGAGAAAATTCATATCCATAAAGGAGATTGCCTTCACGATGTGAAGAATGCACATGAATTTGTTTAAGAATAATCATAAGTAGAAGGTGTGATTATCAATGGGGTTTGAAATGGAACTCGAAGCATCCTCAAGGTTTTTGTGTGACAAAGCATTACCAAAAGGTCACAAAGATGAGGAAGTGCACAAGTAAACGCTAGAAAAGATGACTATCAAGACTTAAAAACGGTCTTAATTTTGGAGGAACAAAATGGTCTAGCATTTTTTACAATTTACAATGATCCAATGTCCAATAAAGAAGCCCATGAGTATGTGACCCTTTAATGTCAAGAAGAATTGGTGAAGTTAAAACATTGGCTTCAGCCTTTGCCCTTCTTGTTTGCAAATGCAATTCCCTTAGTGCACAATATGTCAAACTCTCTAGACACCAATGATGTCAAATTTGAAAAGTCCAACTTGATTTTGGCTTCAATGACTATAGAATCTCTTCCTTCAACTTCATTGTGTGCAAATTTGCATGTAGAAAGTTTAAAGGGCATTGCAAGCTCTTGAATCTTTGCTCATCTACAATTTTCATTCTTTTCCTCATGAATTATTCTTGAATTTTTGAGAATGTGTGCTCTTGAAATTTTACTCATGCATCTTCTTGAAATTTTGTTCATGGACCACTCTTAATTTTTTGCTCCTAATTTGTTCATGAAATTTTGCTTCTTCAAATTTTGGGTTATGTTTGCTTAATTGTTTTGAGAATTTTTTATGCACATTTAGTGGTCACAAAAAGATCATGATTGCAAGCTCCAATGGGTGTTCGGAAATATGCAAAGTTTCATAGCCATGGCAAGTTTGAAGGGCACAAAAGTTTTTCAATGGTGATTGAAGTTTTAAAGGGCACTAATGTCTATTGTCATATGCTTGTTGATAAATGTTTTTTTGCAAAACAACATTTTGCATACAAGGGGCAATCCAAAAGGTTTGAAAATTAGTGAATAGAGATAATATGTAAGGTATCTAGTGGAGATGTTTTTAAAAGGTGAGCATAGGACATTTTCTTAGGAATTTTTATTTGTAGCCAAAGTGGTGATTATCCACGAGAAGATGTAAAAATCATTGCAATCATCCCTCCACAGGTTTAGCCAAATCTGAATATAAAATAAATAATAAAAAAAGGTTATGAACCTTGTGAGCTACCTTGTGTTATGAAATAATTATATTCTATTGATTGATCGAACAAGTAATTCATCCTTAAACCTTCTTGCATCAAAATCTCCCCCCCCTTCTAGAGTTGTGGAACAACCTTGATATTCAAATTAATGTCCTATTGTGGAATGGGACTTGTAGGTCCTATTCCACCTTGGAATGAGTTTAGCCATTTTCTCCCAGGTTGTTATTGGAGCACATTAATAAAATTGAAGGTTTACATTAGTCGCACCATACCTAAAGCTGAAAAATTGGATAAATTGATGGCACACATCCAACTCTACAAATTGGTGAAATATACAACATGGACATATCTAACCGTGTTGGATGGAATTGGATTATTTGAATGCTCTTTGGATGAAACATGAAAACACGTTGGAGGGAATTGGACTATTTGAACACTCTTTGGATGAAACATGAAAGCATGTTGGATGGTGTTGAACTATGTGAACAATCTCTGGATAAAACATGAAAACATGTTGGATGGAGTTGGACTATTGGAACATTCTTTGGATGAAACATGAAAACATGTTTGAACATGATAGTATGGATGAAATTGTACTATGTCAACTGGAACATATATATGGATGAAAATGATGAAGTGGATGAATTTAATGGTTACGAAAAACTTTCCACATGGATGAAGTTTTAAAAACATGGAATTATGTGGCCATAGTGTAGAATGTTTTCTTAACACTGCCAGATTGTGGAAATGAAGATGCAAAGTAAAGAAACAAGAAGTGCAAATTTGGTCTTCAATCAGTGCTCACTCATTGCGCCACACATGTTTTGAATAGCACCTGGTAGGTAGGTCTTTGAGTAGCAGCAAAGACTTTGCACTTACCAGGCCAGTTTCAATCAGGAATGGGGCAAGCTTTTGTAGGACGAGCTGCCATTCCATTAGGTGGTAATGGGTTCTTCCAAGGAATGTTTCAAAGCGTAACTGATCTTCTCATGAATTTATGTCGATCATTAGAGTTATCTGTAAAGTCACATGATTAAGGGGCGAGAATGCTCAGTTTCGGCATAATAGAGTGACAAACGTGTAACTGGGAACTAAAATTTACAAAATGAAATAACCAGGACCCAAACTAGTTTGTCCATCAAATTTGGTGGTAAACTGAGTTTCATCCTGTCTTTCCTTTTTCCTGAGCGCCTCCACTGCTGCTACATGTATTTTCACTGCTCCTACCCAGTGTGGGGAGGCACAACCACCACAACAGGAGTTTGTAGCTCCAAATAGCCGGACACTGTTATTGAATGAAGTTTAAGGTGCCAGGTTGCATGCAGTGACAAAGGAATTTTTGCCAAATTTTTACTGCATAAGACAGTTTTTCTGCTAGTTTTTTACTTTTTTTGCCAGTTTTCTTAAATATTTTCGCCATTAAGGCTAAACCTTCTGTGGGATCATTGCCCCTCGTGCTAAATCTCTTGTGGGCTCCTACCTGTACAACTACTATAATTACTCTCGAATCTTGTGCATTGAATGTTGAGTTTCAGCATTTCATACTGGGATTTAATAAAATTTCATTACTTTGCAGATACCAACTGGTATAATTCCTCTCGAACCTTGTGCATTGAATGTTGAGTTTCAGCATTTCATACTGAGATTTAATAAAATTGCATCACTTTGCGGATACCACTGAAACAGGGGATAGGGGGTGAAAGAGAGGTGTGAAGACAGTGTGACATTTCAGATAACTCTATTGTTCAAAGAAAACATTATGATCAAACCTCTCGACTCTAGTTTTGGCATAGATTTTGTTTGGCCTTTTTTTTTCCAGCACCCACACTATTAAGGTCAGTAAACTTTTATGCTTGGTTTGGTTGTGACTTAAAGCAGTAAGAAACATTTCGTTGTCGATTATATAAAGTTAATGTTTGGTGATGTGAGGTGATTTCACATTCAATAGCAAGAAGCACCTAATCAGAAAACATGCTGTGATCCAAAATGCAGGTCCTGTGCATTATGTTCCCTCTTTCTTTCTATGTCATAACCTACTATTCAAAGGTTCTTGACCTTCTTAGTCATCTTCCACGAGGGCTTCACCAAGCCTAACCCTCTCACCCTTCATTTTCCGTGTATAGATGATGATCCATACAGGACATGAGATATGAGTATTTGTCCACTGAGAGAAGGGCTACATGACTTTTCATCGATCAACAGGAGGGTTATGTTGTCACTCTCTCGAACCTCTGAGTAGTAGGTTATGTTTAGTAACCGATAATCTCTGACCCATTACCAAGTCTATAGAATGGCCCATACATGGAATGGCCCATAGATGTGGGTTCTTTTTTCCTTAGTACAAATCTTTTGTTTTCTCTTATACAAAAAACCCGTGTTTTCTTGCAATGTTTCAAACCCTAAACCCAAATGTGTCCCTTATTATGTCCAGTATGTCTGATGTTTTTGCATTGGGTAACTCCATGTTTGGCAGAGGAGGTGGAATTGTGTGAAAGTCTGCAAACACTTGACATCCTACCATGACCATTGTGGTTTGCAGAAGAGGTATCCAATTTTCATCTTCTGAGCCTGAAATTTTTGGGCCCACTTTACAGTGTAGCGCAGCTCCATTTAACCCAACTCATGGTGACTTTTTTGATACAACTTGAGCCCATAATTAACTGTTGTAGGCCCTAAGATGAGGAGGGTAAAGCCAATGGGCCCATAAAAGGGACCCTTTCCTATTTACCCTCCTCTCCCTCCTTTCCTTTGACATTCAAAGGATGGTATGGATGCAACGGTGAAGATTAAATAAATCAATGATACACTCTTACAGACTCTTACAGAGGTTATACATGTGTGAGGTGCTAGCAATGTTGTCATTTCCATGAAAGCTTTTCATATATATTCAATCAACACACCACCACCATACATCACAATTTCATTTCTAACCATGTTTGGTGAAACTATGTACTTCCGAGCACTGGAATTAACTCATGTCTTGACACGCACGTTCCAAGGTTAGGTGCAACATCTTGCAAACTAACATGCACATCCTACAGCATCTCTGAACATATCATACTCAATGATGTCAGTTCAACAAAGCCATTACATCTCACAACAATTACAGGGACACATACTGTACCATCTCACACCAGTCAAACATGCATCAAGAAAAATCAGTGCATTCACATGCCAAGATTTCAACACTGGTTTACAATCCATTAGGTGTGGTGATTATGACAACCTCAATGTGGTCACAATTCCCCACATTCTGCAGAACTCCAATTCTCCCTTCTGTGTACAAGGACTATGTACTATTTAATGAAAAAAAATCCTGGGTAAAATGATCCCCATGTGGAAGAGTGATAAATACAACAAAACTTTCAGCCCTCCAATTTCAGAAAACATTCCACAGGGATCAAGATGGCTGGATTGACAAGCCCCCTCCCCCCAATAGCAAAATGTATTACAATGCTTGCAGAATTATTAACACCTGCAAATGCATAGAGGGCTGAAACAAAGTTTACCATTGTCCATTTGTAGGAAGACATCACCAAATGTACAGATTGAGATTGGCAGGCAAGCAAATTCTGGTGACAGGAGTCCATATTGAGCTTTGTTAGCTTAGTCTCAAGAATATAGCAATTTATCTACTACAAATGACCTGCCATTGGCAACAAATGCAGAATCATATCCCTCAACTTGTGTTTTTGTGTTGAGGTCACTCTCCCATTCAATTCTCATTGGCACATTGTTCATCTGTACAATGATGTGACAGCAGACACTATATGCCAATTGGAATTTCTCACATCTCCATTGTTCACTCGGAGTGGTGGGGCAGTGGGAAAGTCATGCTGCGTCCGAGAGTTGGACCATATTCAAAGCCATTTGCGGCTCCATGAGTGTTGTCAACCTGTCAACCCCAACCCCATGCCCAGATAGAACTATGTCAGCAATAATATGTCATTCTGAGACGATTGCACGACTCATAATCCAACTTCAGAAACAAAAAGACAGAAATACACACATTGTTCATATGGAAATCCTGAGTCATGCAACAAAACTTCAGAAAAAACATCCAATATAAACTGAAGAGTTGCACCTGTTGTAGCATCTAGCATTGCACATTACAGATCTATCTTAAAAAAATGTGGGTAGATCTGAAGGCAATCTATGAAGACAGGTGACAGATTGGTTTTCACCCCTTCTTCAATGAAGAGCAAGGGTGAAGACCAAGCTGCTGTAATGTGCAGGCTACAAAAGAATGTGAACAGACACCATTCGGCCCAGGTGAAAGCATTTGCATTAAGGGGGAAATAAGGGCAATCTCTTATAAGAGCAGTCTTCTATACCTTGAACAGGGAGCCACACATCTGGCCTTGGCTGTCCACGCGTGGCACAGGTTTCAAGGGGCTCATTGGGTGCTCAAAGCTGTGGAGTCCATCTGCACTGAAAAAGCACCCTGAATAGACAACAGAAAAACAAATCAGACAAACAAAAGCAGGAAGAAAAGCAGAGCACTGGAGCTCCAGAAAATCAATTTCCTGGCACAGAATTTGACCTTCCATGACAGACACAGTAAGTGAGAGTGCGTTACCTTGTGGGAAGGGAGCGAAGGATTTTCCGCACCCTTCTTTCAAGAGTTTCGCATCATCAGAGAATGCGATAGCTCCGTCAGCGGCAGTGCCCCAATAGAATGCCACCTTGCCTCGAGGGTCCTGCGGATGATCAGGGAGTAGGGACACGGCATGAGACATTAGCGGACCTTACAGACAAATGGGTAATCACGCTTTCCTGCTATGTAACTGACACTATAGAGTGTCGGAAACCAAGAGGATAAGCCTGACCTGCCGACAACACAAAGCGCAATACCAGAGTTTCCATAGGAGAGGAATAGTAGCGGGGGTACTCACAGACGCAACGAGCAGCTTGCGCTCCTTGTTGTCATACAGAACGAATGCAAATGAGCCGACCAAATCGCCAATCACTTGGTCTGCAGAGTAGGAGCCGCGATCGCGGAGTGATCTGTACATCTCTATAATGAGCGCCACCTCGTTCACAGTCTTGGTAAGACCATACCGCTGTCTGAGCATCGGCAAATTCTCCAGCATTCCGATGAAGATGCAGTACACATCGTCGATTACTGCCAGTGTTCTGCACGGACCACTCTCTTTCGTGTGTAAGGACAGGGAGCTTGCGCAGTATTAGTCATTCTCGTCGAACTATCTACATGAATGCAACACTCAAGAACACCACTATGTACGTGTGCGCGTCACACGCGTTCCTCGAAAAAACCAACAGAAAGAGAATACATGCAGAGCGGGGCGACGAGACTTTCGACCAGGCGTCTCGAACCACGTACGTACAAGACAGTACTTTCTACAGTAG
Organism: Sphagnum contortum; assembly: GCA_963920785.1. Taxonomy (NCBI): domain Eukaryota; kingdom Viridiplantae; phylum Streptophyta; class Sphagnopsida; order Sphagnales; family Sphagnaceae; genus Sphagnum; species Sphagnum contortum. Next base: position 13,170,516 of record OY987278.1, read on the forward strand.
CAAAACAGAAGAAGAAAAGGCGATAAGAAGTGGCGGAAAAAACCTTGGTCGCAATAGAGCCTGGTTCTTATGCGTGAAAGCCATCGCACTGTTGCCATCGAAATGAACGGACATTGCATCTGGATACGCCACTTTGAACTTGTTGAGAAGGTCGCCTCCCTTGGTCCCGCTGTCAGGATTGCTGACTTGAGGGACGCTCAGTTCCTCCGGCGCATGAGCAACCGACTTGTGAATAACAGCCAACATCTTTTGAATATATTAATCTATGTACAAACGAAGAAAGCCGGGCCCCAGAAGAACTGAAAAGAACACAAAACAAATGAAGCGTTCGGGACACAGATCTGACTTTTAACCAAGGAACCGTATCTGAGGAGACGAGAAACTCAGAAAACAATACTACTTGTACAGCAAAATACGGCCGCTCTCTTCACTGCTGTTCCGCCTTCTTCTCGGACGTTATACCAAAGCCTTCAATTCGATGGAAAAAAATAGGGGGAAAAAAACAGAACAAACACGCTACACCGTGAAAATGAAAATCGCAATGCCAAGAAAATCGCCGGCTAAGCAAAACACCGATGACAGCGACCTTCACTAAAAACGCATCCAATTGCGTCAAAACAGGAGTAACAAACAGAAGAAGAAGAACAACAACAACCGCCCCTTATCACCAAAACTTAGCCAAAACAGGCAAGAAAGAGGTCTAGAGAAGCACAAGAAGGAGATGTACACACAGAGAGCAGATGGCGAGAAACACAGGGAGCGTAGAGTGGAGTGGAGAGGAAACGAGAGAGACGCACACACAGACGACGAGAAGAAGAAGAATGGAACAATGTCGTCTTACGCGGGCTATAAGGCCCGCAGCTGCGCACTAACCACACAGGTTACCCATGGGTTTGGTTACCCACAACGGCGTCCTGCGCCGGTTGCAGTCGCGGTCGCAACAGCTATCCGCTGTGTCGCCACTTTGTCCGGAAGGTCCCAATCTTGTGGATAATGACAACCGCCTACTACCAGTTACGGAGAGCAGTAGTCGACTGGTCTATCCGGTTGAGCCGGACTCGAGGCCCGAGTTGTCCGCTCAATTCGAACACGTCACGAGTTCCAAGTATGGCCACGTGTCCACGTGTACATAAATTAGTCGGTCGGCCAAACGTGCGTTCATATTGTTTTCACGGAAGAACTGGTTCCCATCTGAAGTTCGCTTTCGGCACGTTCTCATGACGATGGCGAACGCTTGCTCGTCGTTCCCGTGTCTCATCGTGACTCAGCACAGTTAGGTGGTCTACGTCAAAGCCCAAATGTGATATTTTTCTTTTTGGATTAAATTTACCTTGAGTAAGTACTTTTCCCCTTTTTCTTCCTCTCTCTCTCTCTCCCTCTCTCTCTTTTGTGTGTGTTGGGGTGCGGGGGGTGGGGGGGGGGGAGTGTGTAGAGCTTAGGTTCCTTATTTTCTAACCTCAAAGAAGGCCACCTTATATCCATGAATGTTTTGTCTCCACCAGTGAATTTTTTCAACAAAAATTGGATTTTTTTTTGGATTGGTGGTGTAAATCAACTAAGTTTGCAAAAACAAATTGCAAAAAATTCATCGAATTTTCGATATTAAAAAATTGGAAAACAAAAAACCAAAAGAAAAAAAAGCCTTGCTCCGCACTTAAAATGTAGATATCAGGTGCCTCCACACTTAAAAATGGGCATAAGATGTGTTTACATTTAAAGAGGTGATCACCTTGTAATCAGTGTGTTTTTCCTATGGAAGTTTTGCCATTTTTTGACAAAGAAATTGGGAATTTTTTTTTGTTTTTTAATTGCAAATTCGACTAATTTTTCTTCTATTTTTTGGGTTAAATCTCACCAAAATTTTATTGCCAATTTTTTCTTCTTCTTTTTTACTATTTGTGATCTTTCCATGAATCTATCATGACCTCGCCATGGTCTACAAATTTTTAATTCATGGTTTTCATCAGGATAATATCCACAAGGGGGTGGGAAGGGTGGGGATGGGGCCATATTATCAAATGTGGCAAGGTTAGGGTAACCTGAACTAAACCAGGTTAACCTTAACTACACCTCACCAAAGGGTGCAGCTGAGATCTGTACATTCATGATCGCCTTGTGCTTTAGGTGTAGGGTTAAGGCATGTTGTCCCTGAGGGCATGCTGTGGGGGCGACGGCTGGGCCCCAAGCGCAGTAGCCCGAGACACACGGGGCATGCCCACAGGGACATGCTTTCGTGAGTGAAAAAAATACTTTAAATTAATTTTTTTTCACGTGATATTATTACCTTCTGCCCACATGTATGGACACTTGTTGCATCACAAAAAGCATTTGGAGGCACATTCAAAATACAAAAGGGAAAAATAAATAAATTTTTTGCAGCTATTTTTATTTCCGTGATATAGGGGAGAACAGGGCCATTGGGAACTTGGGAAGCGGAAGCAGGGAACCTTAATTTCCGAAGGGGAACTTGCATTCTGTTGCTGACAGTGGAGAGTTTGTTGATGGTGGTATTGGTCGTGTAGGCACTAGACGACCATCCGGGTCAGGACAATTATTTAACTAGTGGTGGCCCACTAGCCCACTAGACTGACAAAAGGATTGGTTCCACTTTGGTTTCCTTTTTTTATGAATGGCGCAAGGTACCTACTCCACCTCTCTATACAAAAGAGATATTAGGTTTTCTAATGGTGCATTCACACTTAATGTTAAGTCAGTGTTAAATGAAAATCTAGTTGGCATCCTAGGTGGCACCCAATGTTTAAATGGCCCATATCCTAATGTTACGTGAATGTTAAGTTAACATAAAATGTTCATGGTAAGTAGGTGTAAGTCCTAAAATGACTAGCATGATGTTAGGGACTCTTCACTAGAGTCCCTAACACCAACTGTGAATGCACCTTAATACAATATTTTTATACCTTCCCCTTTGAGTAACTTAAGTTTGCCCCCCCCCCTCCTTTTCCCAAAAGTATTTTAAAATGAGGGGGAGGGGAGGAGCCTTGGGTGAACCAGCACCCACGTTAGTACCATGATTAAAAATCCCAAAATCCATTTACATTATTTATAAATATTACAAATATCCCATACTTAGGCAAAATTAGGGTTTTTGGGTTCATATCTAACATTTTTTGGGGCTTAATATGGCCACTACCAAGAGGCCTCACTCGAAAAAGGTGAGGTAAATTTGTAATTCATATTTCTTTTGTTCATGGCCAACTTCATATTCGTGTTCACATTAGTGTTGTTGGCTTGCCCACTCTTGGCAACGGGCTTGGCCCAAAAGCGGCCAAAAGGGCAAAAAGGTGCCAACTAAGCATGACAGCATGTTTGATTCATCCTTAGGCTATTTGGCCATCGTTGGATGGAGGTTGGACCGACCGTCTTTTGCTTTGTTTGAAGATATCTTGCCAGCGTGTTCATGATCATCCTTTTCATTTCGAAGATATCTTGCCAGCAGCCAATGTGAACAGGAAGTAATCACTCACACACCTTACACGACCACTTGCATACTTTCAGTTCACACTAAGCAACCCAATTTGCAAGCCACAGCCAATGGGTAGCCTAATGGATGGCAATGGCAACCCTCTAAAAATTGTGTGTTTCTCCGGGTATGGAATGTCATATGTGGATACAAACATATGGTTATTATACATTAACAAAAATTCACAAACCATGGAACAGGCCATTCCACCTCGGATTGGATCAAGCCTGGTAGAATGAGATGCTAGGCTTGGCACGGTTCCGTCAAGTAGTAACAAATTCTACCAGCACCCGCCTGTTCCAATGTGTAACAGGTGCTCCCTGTCATTTATTCATATCACAAGAGTGTTCCCCACCATTTGTTCACATCACAAGAGTGTTCCCCACCATTTGTTCACATCACAAGAGTGTTCCCCACCATGGATTCATATCTTCACTAGAGTGTTCCCCACCATTGATTCATATCTTCACCATCATGTTCCCCACCATTTTATTCATATATTCAAAAGAGTGTTCCCCACCATTTATTCATGTCTTTACAAGAGTGTTCCCCACCGCTGATTTACATCACTAGAGGAATTGGCAAAACCAAAAGTGGAACCATAACATTACATGTTAATTTGCCAAAAATGGTTATTTTGTATGGATTTTTTTTTCCCTTAAATTACACCAAAATCCAAGCTTTTTAATGACAAATGTACATCCAGTTTTGGAAGTCCATTTGTTCCCCAAAGTTCAAAATAATAATAATAATAAATAAATAAATTTGGAAGTCTATAAGACACATCACCCAAAACATTGCTCAATTTGGTGTTAAATAGTTCTTGAAACAACATTGGAAAATAACATAAAATTTGGGATTTATATAGTGGTCACTCTTTAGAAATTGAACTTGCAACTTTCTTTTCCACTTGTGTACAAACTCATTAACAAATTGAACTTGAAACTCATATGTGCAAAACTTAATCTAAAAAGTGCTGAAATTTCAAATATAAATTTGGGGTTCTTTGGACCACCCCATTTTGCCTTAACAATTGATGGTTTTTGTGAGTGTAATGTTGCATACAAGTGGTTATGTACATTCTCCAAAGAAGGTATATAAAGTGAAAGCTTGAAATGTAGTTTTAATAATAAAATGCAAGTGAACTCTATGCCATAAATTTCACAATTGTACATATGATATTTGGAATATTCATAATTTGGAAGAAAATGGTCCCAAGTGTAAAAAGTACAATTGAATGTTTTCTTCAAAGTGTCCCCATTTGCAATTATGGTTATTAAAACAAAGGTGTAAGGTAAAAAGCTTTTTTAGATCACAATTACTTGAAGATAAACAATGTAAACATGGGGACACAATGTTATCCAAAACAAATGAATTTCATGCACATTCTTGAACCTCAAGTTCTAAAACATTTTCTATGACATGGAAATCCAAACCATAATTGTTAGTTAAGAATGTGACTCATAAAAATTCACATCAAAGGTTGAGAAACATTTTTTCACAAGCAAAATTTTGTCAAAATGTGAAATTTAAAATGCTAGGAATGAAGTGATTTTTGCAATTTTCAATCATCAAAATTCAAAAGAAAGGAAAAGTCACCATATTGCTACATGATTCAAGTAGGTAGCCAAAAATATAAAAGGCTTTCTCTTTTTAAAATTCATCTTTCATTTATAGATAAATTTGGCTAAATCTTCATATGGATTATTGTAATTTTCTTACATCACAAAATTAAAATGTTGGAATTGAATCTTTCAATTGTGATCAATTCATCCATTGTTTAATTATTAATTAGATTGGCAAATGGCTAACAAATTATAATTTCCATCGTTAAAAATCAAGTCTAATTCCATATCTTGCGAGCTATTCTTGGTTCCCATGGAACAAACCTTTGTTGTTTTCAATGTAAATTGACCTTGTGCCAAGCCCATAATGGGTAATGCCAACATTCGTTATTACTTTTAGGATATCAAGGACGTCCCTTTTGATTAAATATGAACTCCCAACTTGAGTTTAAGGCTTGCTTGTTATCACATGGACTAGATTTCTCCTCCCACTTCGAATTTCTCATTTCCAAACTTGGATTCATGTTTGTAGCACATGAACCCTGATGTTCCAAGCTCAAACCTACATTGCCATCATGGTTTACACCTTAGTTTGTCCTCTTCTGCCACATTAATTGACAATTATACTTTTAGTGAAATGTCTTTGAGACTTGGAGTCATGTAATTTGAAAACATTTAACAACGATGGAAAGCTCAAACAATCCCATTACACGACTACCAAACTAACTTTTCTATGTTCTTTTTGTGCATGGTTGTTGCAAGGAAACTCCAATATTCTTTACATTACAATGTTCATTGTGTTGTATTGATTAGTGCATATTTCTTCAATTGTGAATAAGGTCTAATGAAGTTTGTTCCTTTTTGTGGGATCTCAACACTTCAAGTAGTTCTATTTCTTGAAAAATAAAACCTTTGAATATTTGTTCATGTCATCTTTTCTATGACAATTTTGAAAGCAAATACGCATTGTAAAAAATTGATGGATTTTGATTTAAAAAATTATGACATGGTCAAGAACACACATTGGCATCCATTTTTGCTTACTAGTTTTATTTATTTATGTCTCTCAAAGTCTTGCTCATTGCACTTCATTTTTTCCAAGTTTTCTTTGTTGTGCTCTCGTTTGTATTTTAGAATTTGAATTTTACCATAGAGGTTGCAAGATGTTCACGTAGCTTTAATAAATTTGTCAATGCAAAAACTATTGATAAAACTACAACTGGTTGATAGGATATCCTTTAATAAAAACATATATTTGATTAATTGATGTTTTAATGCTGAAAGGGTGAAAGGATACTATGGTGACCCCCTTTGGGGCACTTATGGGTCTCATATTATAATACATATAGTATAATTGTTTCAAAGGTGTAGTATATTAATTTAAAGTATCAATTTTGATTTTTGGGCTCTAGAATTATTATTTTTACAAAAATAATGTTATGTAATTATTTTAAATAATAATAAATTTCATTATCTATATTGAAGGATCCATAGTTACATTTATAGTACGCATTGGTATAATCAGGCCAATGTCTCGTTTTGATTGCATTAACTTTAAAGCTTCATTAATAACAAATTTTAATGAAATTTTAAATATGACCCATCTAGTTATACTTATCATCCTCCACATGAATGTGATTAAGGTTCAATTTAATGTTTTTTTTTTAATTCCATACATCGTGTACATTATACCACATTTATATGTGGTCGAACACTTTTGAAATTTTGACATTTTAAATTTTCAAATGTCCATACTTTGAATTTTCAAAGTTTTAAAATTTCACATTTTTGAAATTGTGAATTTTTTTTAACGTGTCTAATAGGTTATTATTATCTCTTTTTTTTACCATCAACTTACTTTTATTATATGAGTTTTTTTTAAGTCCTTTGTAAAAAACTCTTTTTTTAATTATATAAATTTTCATTTTTTAAAATCCTTAATTAAACCAAAACTTAAAATTGGATCAAATGCAATTTTAATTTGAGTTTTTTGACATTCATATGTGTTATTTGGCCATTTCCATGAACTTGAAATTGAAAGAAGAACCAAAAAATGCATGATCTTTTAAAACCTTGATGGAAGAGGATTCTGGTGTGGCATTTGAGTTAATTTGTTTGGTTTTCAACATTAAAAAAGAGGTTTGTGGAGTTCTAGATAGTTTTCTTAGGTTTGTGGAGTTCTAGATAATTTTCTTTCCTTCTTAAAAAAATTTGATGAAAGAAAAACACATAACATGTTAGCTTCAATGTTGGACCTAAGATTTAAAAGTCTTCATTTAGTGTTTTCTTTCATTGATCATGGTCAAGGAATAGCAATTGTTGAACAATATGATACAACTTTGTCATTATATCTTATGCTCATGATAAATTATTATCACTTGCATCCATCAACAAAATCTTATAATGGTTTTGCTAACTAAAGAATGGATGATGACAATAGTTTAAATTTTTAAAAATGACATTAAGGAGTATTAAGGCAGCAAAAGACCTTGTTAAGATAGACTTGTTGGTTTTTTGGCATTATCATGTGGATGTGAAGGAAATTGAGCATAGTTATGACATTCTTTGTGCAAGAATGTTATGGAAGCCCAAAGAAGCACAAATTTTAACGAATTTTATAGATGAACCAGTGAACATTCGGTAAACATTCGCGCCGAAGAATGTTTTGACAAGGTGCTTTACCACGTAAATTCGCGAATTTTAAAGTGAAAAATGACGAATGTCATTACTATGAAATTGAGTGTCCCCTTTGATGGTGGGAAAAATATGAAACCATGTTTCCCACAATTTGGGTTTTTTGCTCGTTAAATTCTAAGGATTATGGGTTCCAAATAGAGACTAAAATGATTGTAGAATTGGTTGTAAATCCCTTTTTAACCTTTTAAGATTTATTAGGATAGATGGAGACCTAAAAGAGGAATTCAAACAATTTGAAGGAGCTTTTGAAAAAGATGAAATTGTGGATTTATAAATTGTTTAAAAATATTAAAAGTCTATTTTTATCAAAAAAAAATAACGTGAAAAAAAAAATTCCAAAAAAACATTGAAAACTTTGATATCTAGCTTGTGAAAACCATCAAAGAAAGCCATTTATTCTTGAATTGTTAAAAACCACTAAGCTTGGGAATCGGATTTTTTTTCTTTGGAAAAAATCTAATACTTGGGATGATCCTAATACCTAGGATGGTTTTTGTAAACCCTTTTTTTTAAATAAAATAAAAATTGAGGCGGTTTCACACACTGCCTTAAAGAACCGAAACTGGTGGTTATTTAAAATTAATGAGAACCACCCAACACTAGTTCAAGACAAGATTATGTTTCATTATTGCATTGTGTCAACCTTGCTTAGAAATTATGACACATTTACAAAACAATTATCTCTAAACATGGTTAAAGATGAATTGAAAAATATTTCTTGGAATTGATTGATTATTGTTGTTTAATTACTTAGTCCTTCCCATATTTAGAACAAACATAAAGGAAATGAACTTTGGGTGGTGTTTTCAAGTGTTCCAAGGTGGGCCACTTTAACTTGCACACCTTACATAGAAGGTTGACAAATAATTGTAAATAAGTTAATAATGTTTTCCCATATGGTTGTTACGTGGAAAAAAATTTAAAAATAAATCTATTTTTCATAGCAACAACAAACAACTAGTAAACAAAACAATCTTTTTGTTATCAAGCATATTAGCAATTCATTCGACACTTGAACATCAATCCTGTAATTACAATACAGGTGTGTGTTTGTCGTTCATTAGCTTTTTGAAAAATACCCTATCAAATAACATGTAATCTTTTCAAAAAAATTGCATTTACAAATGTTAAAATTATTTGAATATTTTACAACATTCGTAAAACTCAAGTTTTAAAGAAAAAGAAAGTGTAACAAAGATAAATAAAGATAAAGAAGTTCAATGGGGAAGATTGTTAAAAACATAAGTGAAAAAATAGGAAGAAAAGATGAATGCCAATCCAAAACTTACACTTGATAGGAACTTCACATTAGCATGCTTGTCAAGTGAAGTATAACTACTAAAGAGCATGTCTAGCAAAGTTTGGAGCCATTGGCATATGTCAAGTTTGGTAATGCTTTCATGAACATGTTTGCAACTTGGTCAATAGTGGAAGTTCGTACTATTCGATGATGTCACCAAAAGCTTGTTTTTATATACAAAATGGAACTTAACATCAATATGCTTCATGTATTTGTGATAATTTGATTGTAGTAATCGAATTGAATTTTGGTTGTTAAACACAAGATGAGGAAGAACAAGTTACGAGTATTTTAGATTTGCCATTAGCTACTTCATCCATTATGATTTCCTTAATGGTAATGCATGTGGTAATATACTGAGATTCTATCTTTGAAACAATTGTGATTTCTTATTGGCAACTTCTTTAAGCAACTAAACCATTATTTAGAAACAAAATGAAACCAAATTGTGATTTTTTATCATGAACATTATCATTATAATTATTGGCATAACTATAGATTGTGAGAACATTTGAATGTTGACATTGGGTTTAAAACACAGACCCTGAAATACTTGATTTTTTCTCTTCAAACTAGTAATGTGACAAAAAATTGGTTTTGAAGACACATAATTGATATGTTAATTGGGAGTGAAATGTCAAGATAATGTCAAAACTAGCAAATTGCAAATTGTTTTGAGTACTTCCTTATATGGATAACTAAGATCAATATCATTTGTAGTGAATGGTATTATTTTAAAATGAACATTGGGGTTTGTTGGTATGCTTGTGTTTTTTGTGTTGTAAAAAATGAGAATTTGTAATAATCCATTCAATGTATAATAAACACAAGTCCAAAAATATTTGATGATTGGGGAGGTCACTTCCATTTTATTCCAAATGACATGGAAAAAAAAGGTGGTTTATTGAAAATAATAAATAATAAAATGTAACTAGCCCTAGTGCTTATAATTCATTATGATAATATAATTTTTAAATATTTAATATATTTTTAAATGTACTTAGCCTATAATATTAATATTTATTTTGTTTGCAAACTTGGCTAAATTTGAATTTTTTCTTCCATTACAACATTATTTAGATATATTTCATCATTGTTATTTTATTTTACTTTTCATTTTGGGGTGACTTTTCCATTATCACTTGCAAGGTGAAATTCGACCAAATGCATGGGGAAAAAAACCAAACAATAATATGCAAACATCTAGGCTACCAACAAGAAAATTTACAAAGGCATTTACAAAAATGAATTGCAATGTAAGGTTAGAATGTAGTCATTTAAAATGTCAAAGTTGAGTTCAAGAAAAGAATAATCTTGCAACCAAAAAATGAAAGAAAGTAATCAAAAGTTGAAACAAAATAAAATAAAATTGAATAAAGCCTAAAACACCAACAAAGAAAAAAATACAAAATCATAACAAATCAACAAATTTTTTGAATGAAATAAAGTTTTTTAAAAATTACCTTATTTTTCTAAGAAGACACATGACACCTCATGTTCCAAACTTTAAAACCTACACATGGCAAGAGGGGGGGAATACATCACCTTAACAAGTAAGCAATAGTGTAAGGCAAAAAACAAATGAACCATAATAAACAACATCAACATAAATGAAGGTGAGGTAAGTACCTAGGAAAAATGTGGAACAATAAAATAACAATGTAAGGCGAAGAGTGACAAACCATAGTGAACAACAATATCAGGGCAAGGGCGATGCATCACAACAAGCAACAACTATCATTAATGTCAATGCCATGGGGTTCATTCATTTGGATGTTCATCCATGACTTTTAATAAATTTGTATTTAACTTATAGTTTAGTTTTAGTGCACCCTTAGTTAGCTCCTAGTTAAGTTTTAGTTCATTTCCATTTGATTTTTAGTTCACTTTTAGTTGATTATTAATTCACTTTTAGTTCAATCCCAATTCATTTTTAATCAACTCGTTATTCATTTTTAGTTCAATTTCAATTAATTCTTAATTCACCATTAGTTAAGTCTAAGTTCACTTTTAGTTGAATTTTAGTTCACCATCGATCAAAAACATGGTAAAGTATACAAATAAATAAGTGTTTCCATTTTTATTCTATGTCATGGATATAAATGCAATAAAATAACATTGAAATGGATGGAAATATGATAGAATACCCTTGGTGCCCTTTATTACATTTGTAAAAATCTACTTCCAAAAGATTAAAAATAAATAAATTCTAAAAGTAGGCAAAAAAGTCCCCATTTATTGCATGGTAAATTTATGATTGGGGAATCCTTAACACATATAATTTAATGAAACATATTGATACTATGTATGGATATAAAATTGATTTTCAACATGCCCATAAAAAATTATTCAATCTTTTATTTTGTAGAACCTATTTACCACATAGTTTATAAAAATCCACAATGCAAAAAAAAATGAAAAGTAGATTACAAAGTCTATTTGTATTTTTAGAAATTTACTTTCGACCTATTTTTACAATTTGGAGTTTGAAAGTTAATGCACAATAGTGAAAAATTATATATATTTTTATCATTCAAATGAAAAATTTCCATACATAAATGGTTTATGATGAATTTTGTTGTTATTTTTTTTCTACTTGCCAAGGAGATTTAATTGTCTACTTATTATGTTTATGCCCTTTTAGTTGAATATTAATTCACTCATACTACACACATGGGTCACATGTAGATTGGAACTTCTTGAGAGCTTCTTTGAATTAAGTGGCCAATGGGTATAAATAGAGGTAGAATTCCCCATTACTTTTAGTTTGTTCAACACCAGTTTTAGGCATGATCTTACACCATAACCTTGTCATGTTCTTTTATGTTCATGTTTGCATATGTTAACAATAAATATCCATTTTCACGTTTGTGTTACATATTTCGTGTTCTTGTTCTTATTTCTTGTGTTTTTGTTTTTGAATCACATAATCTTGTATTGTTTTTTGTTTAAAAGTTAAACTTAAACCTTTTTGTTAACCTTTGTTCTTGTGGTTCTTCGTGTCTTTAATGGTAGAAATGCACGAAGGACGACGAATTACAACAAAAAACAACAACACAAGGCGAGAGTGACAAATCACAACAAACAATAGTAGTGCAAGGCAAAGAACGTCACACCACAACAAGTAGCAATGCAAGGCAAAAGGTGATAAACCACACAAAGGACAATGAATCACATGAAGCATCAACAATGCAAAATGAGGGACAACTCACCATAACAAATAGTAGTAATGTGAAGCAAAGGATGATGAACCACAACAAACAACAATAACAACGTAAGGTGAAGGTGACATACCACAACAAACAATAACAACAATAATGCATGGTAAGGAATGACACACCACACCAAGTAAAAACAATGCAAGGCAAGGAACAATGCAACACAACAAGCAATAACAATGGCGATGGCAAAGAGCAAATGCAAAACAAACAATAGAACAAAAAGAACACATTAAATAAAAACATGAAAAACACATGATAATCAGACAAAAAAACATCTTGGCATTTATATTATTCTCCTTTGATGGTATCTTTGGTGGAAGCATTACCCTAAACCCTAAAACTTCTAACCCTAAACCTAATTCCAATGTAATTCCCAAACCTAAAGAATTGGATTCAAGTTTTTACATGAAAACCCATCCAACAATTATTTTATTTTATTTGATAAATTTTCATTCTAGTTCTTTTAGTTGGTTCTCACATGGTTGAAAACTTTACAACCAATTTTCAACCCAATTTTCACCAAAAATGAGAATAATCGGTTCTTCAAACTAAAAACCAATCTAAGAACTAGGTCACCCAATGAAAACTGCCCAACATTGTTTTGAACCCAACCTAGTAAGGGTGTCCATTTTTCTACAAATAAAATGATATGACCATTTTAAGGTTTATGGTGAACTTTTAATATGTGCAACATTCTTGGTCATAGTCCATTTATATAATCCAAAATTTGTAAATGAACTTCAAATTTTTGAAAGATTCAACCATTTATGTTTAATGCACTTGTGTATTTGTATGATTGAAGTGGAAACCAATGTTCATGTGCACAATGTGTAGAACCAACCATAAAATGTAAAAAATGGTTGCTTGTACACAAATTTGACAACCTTCAAAAACGTGTTAGGAGGAAGAAATGTAAAGTAGATAGGCCTTGAATCGCTATTAGGAAATATTATGTGTTCAAAGAGCTAGAATCATAGCCTATACCTTGCAATTACACTTAAGACCCAACCTCAAGCAAAAACAACCTAAGACCCAAGGGGCTGGGTCTTTTGTCAAATCTAGCTAACCTTGGGGTTTCTCGAGTCAAGCTTGGGCCTGGGTTTTCCCCACCTAGACCCACTAGTCTAGGCACCCAACCCCATACTTAGGTAACATTAGTTTGGACTAGTGTTGGCTCGTTTCTTTTTTATAAAACAATCTTGGGTCTTGGTTTTGACACCTTAAAAAATTATGCTAGGTTATGCATGTGCAAATTTGAACCTAATTCTTCAAATGTCTAAACCATGTGGTTTTGATTTTGATTTTGTTTCCAAATTGAAAAACCTATGAACCTAGCTTGAAAACTAAGTCTGGTTCCATGTAAAAACACATACACTCACACATGCAAATGGTTACTTTTATATGATTAGCTAGGTATAATGAATTGCCCAAAGGGTTTCATTTAAATAATTTGTCACCTTATATTGTCCATTTTTAATTTTATGGGTGGGGATTGGGAAACAATTACTACCCTATGTTGGACAACCATTATTAGAGGCTCACATACGGTATATGGGTGGATCTTTTCTAAAGAATCTGAACTGGTGTTCAAGAATTGTTTATTCACACCTCCAAGAACTTGAACCTTTTGAGTTTAACATTGCAAACCACCAAGGAACATGCGAACATTAATTTGGACTTGTGTTGTTGATTGTTAGGTACAATATTGTGAAGTGATCCCCACAATGCCTAGTAAAAACTCAATTTCTCTCCTAGTTGACAAGCCATGATGATTGGCCCACGTAACAAATTAAATGGTCTCTCTCACCTTGATCTTGTTCAATTTTGCATGTTTATGGGTGGACTCGAGGAAACAATTTTTACCAATCTATACAAGACGTGATAAACCCTAGTAGAGGCCCATTATCTTGTTCAATTTTGCATGTTTTATGGGTGGAATTGAGAAAACAATTTTTTACCAATCTATACGAGAAGAGATAAACCCTAGTAGAGGCCCAAATAAAGGGGTGTGTGTGGATGGACCTACTCTATATAAGTTCCAACAAGTGATCAAGTGGGGGCAAGTGACAAGAGACACATGTCTCATAACTTTTCATGCATTTGGCCCTCCATGTTTCAAAACTCTCTTGGAGCAAGTGACCTGACTATCATCCTTCCCATTCCTGAAATGATCAGTGGGCACTTACAAGCAAAGAACATCATTGCAAAAGAGTGCAATAGAGCACCCAATTAGGTAGTAGTAGTAGTAGTAGTAGTAGTAGTACATGACAATGGCCAGGAGAGGGGAGGTGGGGGGGGGGAGGATGGCAGAGTTCATGGCAATCCATTGGTGGTTGTGGTGATGTACAGAAGAAGCCTAACCATGTCCTTTGAGGATTCCTACAGGACTGTGAGATGACAGAGGGTTCTGTGTTTTGGGACGGAAAACAAAAATGGATCTCCTCAAGATTGTGTGCCAGGAATTGAGAGTTTATATGTACAAAAGATCCAATTGCTGAGGTGCATTATTAGACTATGCAAAGACAAAAGTGTTGGGCTCAGAACTAGAGTCTTTTGTTAGAGTATATAGTAGCTTCTTAAGGGGATTTTTCTTGGCCCCCCTAGGGTTTAGGGTTTAGGGTTTAGGGGGTAATAATAATAGGTCTTTTTTTTATATGAGGATTTTTGAAAAGTGATATTTTGGGCTTGTGTTGAAACTTGAGATTATTATTAGTTATAGAGTTATTAATAATATCTTGAAGGATTTTGGGGTTTTTTTTTTTAAAGGATTTTTTTTTGAAGATTATATTTTTGCATAAATGGTGAAATAAATTATTTGATTTTCCATAATTCTTCTTTTGCCTTAAGATACTTTTTTTTTTAAAAATGTAAATGGCAAGGCCATTGCGTGACACACCCCTTGTTTTTAATCTTGTGATGTAGTCAAACTGGCAATCATCATGCACAAGAAGATTTAGCCAAATTTGACTATAAGAGGAGATATGAAAGTAGATTTTATTTTTATTTTTTTAAATCCTTTTAATATTTTGTCTGGTAAAAGCCCATGGCCTCAAGCTTTTTACCCCTCTATATAGGTACATACACCAATGTAGTTTTAGTGATCCCTACAAAAGGAAATTGAAAAATATGTTGCAAAGGGTCCATGCAGTTGGGATATCAACTTATGTATAGTAGGGGAAGGGCAAATCCAAGTTATGTAGGGGTTATGTGGTTGATGGGTTCCAAGTTCCCAACATGTGATAACCAAGTTCCCAAGCCCAATAACAATATAATGTTGTTGTCACCTGCACTTCCACCAAAAAATACTCAACCCAAAAAAAAAAAAAAAAAAAAAAATCCTCATATGAAAAGTAGACCTTGAAGAGATATCATAACTCCTCTATAACTAATCTTTTGTTCAGTTCTTTCCTACAAATGAGCATGCTCTCTTTTTGTTGTTGCACATTCTAGCCTATTCTATGTACCTTCTTCCCATTACTAGTCAATGAACAAACAAGGGGTGTGTCACACAGTGGCCTTGGCATTTACATTAAAAAAAAGTATCTTAAGGCAAAAGAAGAATTATGAAAACTCAAATATTTCACTTTGCAAAAATAATAATCTTCCAAAAATCCTCTAAAAAAGAACCCAAAATCCTTCAAGATATTATTATAACTCTATAATAACAACTAATCTGAAAGTTTCAACACAAGCCAAAATATCATCTTTCAAAAAGCCTCATATAAAAAAATAGACCTATTGTTACATAGGGGCCTATAAAAATCCCTTAAGCTACTATACTCTATAATGAATCTAAACATAATATCCTTGCCTTGCCTTGCCTTGCCTTGCCTTGGTAGTAGGCAAGGCCAACAAACCACAAGTCGGATGAAAATTTATGAGTCAGCAAGGTAAGCAAATTGTACACAAGCTTTCATTTGTCAAAAATTTATACACTTATGGTGACTGTACAAGAGTCAGATCCTTTTCTGCATTTGGTTTGGTCCCACATTAGTTTGATAGGCAAAACACATACAAAAGAAAAGGAAAAAAAGGTGGGTGGTAGAAAGAACAAACTATAGCCTCAAAAAGAGAGAGAGAGAGAGAGAGAGAGAGAGAAAACAAACTACCTTTGTTGGCATTCCTAAATAAGACTTTTTCACCAAAAGGCTACTTAGGGCGACTTTAGACGAGGGTCCAAGGATCAATGAATTTCAAGAAATCTTATTGCTCGAAAGCTTTAAAATTGGTCCTAAGGCCTTTAGACGATGGTCCAAGACCAAAAAGTGGTAAATTGAGGCTAAATAACCTACATGGCACCTTTTTTGGAGGGAAAATCAATTGATTCAGACCAAAAAATAGTGCTAAAAGGAGAGCTCCTGATTTGAAGAACCAAGAATCAGGCTAGGGACCGAGGTATTATAGTCCAACTCAAGGATTCAATTTGCTTCAAATCATTCCAAATTGGTTCCTACGAAATTGAACCCTCATCTAAAGTGGGCCTTCGTAAGGCTATTAGCCCATATGTCATGGGTAGGCTCTATGTCAATCATTTCAATGCAAATCTGAGGTATTGTAGTAGGGCAATTGTGAGGATTGGGTAATTAATTAGCAAAGGAAAAGAGGGGAGAGAGAGAGGAGGGGATGACCATGTGGATTGACATTAAGGGGGGAGTCTTAAATTCAAGTTTATGTTTATTGAAGATGATGACATATACTAATTGATCGAAGTTAGATGTAGGTGGATTTATATAATATATATATGGGAAGGTGAGATTTGGAATCATGCTTGGAAAGAGGAGGATATGTGCAATTGCATTTTTCTTCTTTGACTATCATTGAGGACTAAAGGAGGGGGTGGGAGGGGGTGGGAGGAGAGGGGTTTGGGGGTTAACTAATCATCCAAATGAATGAATGGTGCTCAAGAAAAGGGTTGTATTTGTCGAGTTTTTGAATGGTAGTAAATTCCAAAAATCAATCATTTGACAATACGTGAATTCAATGAATTATTGGAGTGTGGTTGGTAGGGAGGGGGGAGTGTGTGGGGGGAGTCCATCTAGTATAAGGGATATTAAGGTGTAATGAAGTAAGGCAAAAACATTTTGGGTGAAAACAGGAGCCATCATGGGGGTATAGCAAAAAAATGAGTAAACCTAAATTCTAAATATATATTTTTCAAACCCCTCCCCTCCCCCCACCCTCCATATCCCAAACCTTGAAAGATTAATGCCACTCAAACAACCTCATTAGTCCCCTATAATCTTTCCTCATCTTCACACTAGAACTACTACTCTATTCATGCTTTTGAACTCAGACTAGGTACTCTCCAAACTCCATAATGCAATAGAAGAAGAATTGGAGTAAGGAATACCCAATCCAAAAATACAGATTGTGGACATTATTCCCGTGCAATTTCACACACTTCCTAGAAAACCTGATTGCAGCCTCAACTTCTACCACCTTTGAATTTTACATGCTTCTTCCTCAAAACCAAAATTCCAAACCAAAAGAAAAATCAAAGATTGTTTAGAGTTTGCTCCCCATCTTTTATCTTAAATGCATCCTCAAACCACATACCTTCATGCAAAAAACTCCTTGCTGAGCCCACCATCCCCAAAGCTCTTCAAGAGCTTCAAACAAAAATCGTTCAAGTTTGCTACCTAAATAAAATTCCTCATGTTGGACACCACACACACACCATCCATCACCATTGACATGTAGCAAAAAATCAAATTTAACATATAAAAATTATTAAAAAAAGAAAGAAAACATCATTAGAAATAACCATCAACCATTCCTTTTATTGTCACTTTCTCCTTTCAATTGTTCTACTCCCTTTTCAATCACTTTCATTAGGTTTCCATTCATAGAAGCCCTTCATCCAACTCCATTTCCTCACACATGGGCACAAAAGGTATCTATTGGGAAATCATCTAAATCGTAATCATTAACATGGTGAGTGAAGGAGGATTTTTGAATGTGCCAAGGGTTTTGTTATGTTGATCTATGCATAGACCATGCAATACTTGATGTCAATAGAAGGATAATAAGTGTGGGGATAATGTTTCCAAATGGATGTGAAAAGTTTGCATAATTTTCGCATTGGGGATAGGAAAGGGTAGGCCAAAATAGATGTTTTTGACAATTGCACATTTATTGGGCATGTCAAAGAATAAATTACTTATCTTATTTGGAAATTGATGGGTGGGTACAAAATGATTGGATAAAATATGATCAAGGGTTAAGTCATTGAGCCATTTTTAGAATAGGCGGTTTTATCAGGAGATTTTATGAATGATTTGGTTATTGTGAGGAAGAGGAGGGTGTGTGTGTATGTTATGGATAGGGCTTGGACAAAATTTGACCCTTTGTGGATAGTATAAGCAAGGGCAATATATGTGTATGAAATAATCATTAAATTGTAAGCGCGGTTGTATAGATCCCTATTTGCTTAAATGATTAACCATGTTGTTATCTATGTGTGATTTCATTTTTAAGAAATGAATTAGGTTGTCATGTTGTTTTATAATGGAAAGGACCATGTGTAAAATGTAGACATCTAAATTGTGGTGATGTGATGAAGGAGATTTTTGTAATTATGTTGGAGATAAAATAGATACAAGGATGTTTGTAAACATGTATGTAAGTTGGTTGGTCACTAAACAATAAGTGGCTTGGTGAAGGGCCATTCATTTAACTTGGAAGACATTTTGGTAACATGGGAGGTGGGATGTTATATGAATGTTGCAAGGTGAGGAATAGACACAATTTTTTGTGCAAATGGAACTATGATCTTTGATAACAAAGTCATCTAATTATATGTTTTGGGCTATAGGAAATTTAATGGGTGGGAGTGCAACTTGAAAACATGTATAGAATGGGAAGGAGGAGAGGGTAAGTTGGTTTGGGTAGGAAGAAGGATTTTTTTCATTGTTTGGATAAGCTTGTTTGGGAATGGACATGTGTGTCAATGAAGGTTCATGGCTTTGGATGAATACATATAGTTTGTTTGATATGATTTTGGACAACAATGGTGGTTTCAAAAAAGATGGTAAGATGGTGATGAGTTGGTGGACACAAACCAAGGAGATGGCGTTGAGTTTAATTTTATGTAGGTGGGAACGAAATGACAAATGTGTTGTGTGAAAAGTAGCATAAGGTTTGGATATTAGTTGTGTGGTTTAGAGAAAGGGTTTATGGTAGTGGTTCAATCTGGGTGCAATATGTTGTGATGTGTAATGTCGTGACGTACAGTGTTGTAGGGGTGTAAATCCATAGTAAACTCTACTAAACAAAAAGACTAAAATTAATCAAAGCTATAAACTAATCAATAAAAAAAAGATGCACACACACATATATATACAATGCACAAGAGGAGGTTGAAATCAAATTCTCGTGTATTAAATTGCAAAGAAGGAAAAAAAATTAATGTATGTAAACAGTGGTCGTGTAATAGTTGTTGTGAACATTTAGAAATCCAATCTGACAATAGAGGAAATTTTTTCTGACAAAGGAATGCTAGAAAAATTAACAAGAGAAGGGAAGAGCTTGGCCTTTTATATAATCGCTAACAAGCTGAAACCCTTAAACACCTAATAACGTACAGTAACCTAAAAACGTACATTAACCCTAAAAGGCATGATTGGCATGCCTGTAACCGACCGTCATGTATGAGGCCATGCGTATGGGCATGACAAATATGAAAAATATAATGAAAGTAAAATGTGGGCAAGAGGTTGTGACAAATTGAAACCATCAAAAGGTTTTTGAGGCTTCTATTAAAAGTAGGTATGCAAAAGTCTTGTCCTATCCATTATATAATATGCATCCAAGGGGACCGTAAACTTCTACCATACAACATTCCGTAAATTTTTGTCAACCATGTTGATTAGAATTTTCGCTATTACATTTTCTAGAATCTTTTAAACATAATTTTTTCAAAGATTTTTATACAAAATTTTAGAAATAAACCTACACATATTTTTCAAAGATTTTTGTAACTTTTATTTTGTAGTTTAATTTCCATGACAATTCAATCATAACATAGTCAACAAAAAGTGCATGAAAAGCTTTAGACCACATAATAATAAACTTTTATTTGACAAAGGTTCATCCAACACATATACCACTACTACTATGATTTAACAACCTATTCAATATTAATGTATTGATGATCTCACAATGCAATGGTGTTTAATACACTAGGGAAAACATAGTTAGGTGTTTAATTTGGACTATCACAGTCACAATTTTCAAAAAGTTTAAATGAACTTAATATGTAAAAAAAAATAAAAATTAACATTGTTCTTATTTGAATTACCCATGTTGCAAAAGTTTTTAATGGAATCATTTTAATAAAGGGATGGATTCATAATGTAATTTTAAAATGATTAGATTGTGTATATCGCACATAAAAAGAAAAAAATGTGAACTGAAAAAATATGTCATAATAATGTCAATATAAAAATACAAAAATAGGCCATTGTCAAGTAAGAATTTTTTACATAAAATGAATTGAAATTTTTTTAGTATAAAAAATGTGATTTAAAAAACTTTTAAATGTCGCAATTTTCACTTTTCCATTTCACATTGAAATCTCTAAGCTTTCACATTAATTTTTTTATTAAAAGCATAGGGGAGAATTATAGGATTTATAGTTTGATAACTATCATAATTGTAGGTTTTAACTAATGCAATAGACTAGGATATAATAACTTCAAATAACATATAATAATTTTTAAAAACTTTGAAAAACAAAGACTAATGTGGAGTAGCCAAAAATAAGCTAAGGTGAAACAACTAGTTTAAAGTTAAATAACTTGGAATAGCTCAAAATATTTTTTTAAAAATAATATAAATAAAACTTAAAGTTGCTTTAAAATGACCTATAATTACCTTTAAATAGTGTAAAATAGGTGGGCTAGGTAGGTTAAATCACACGAGTAGGATAGGATAAAATGTTCATACTGATGCAATGAAAAAAATATCATTTATTGAAAAAATGGTGTAGTGGTTAAGAGCTTGGACTTTTAATGATAAATGAAGGGTTCAATCCTCACAAGTTGAATGTGCATAGCTAGCCTATTTAACCTAGCTTAGTCTTCTAGGCCTTCAAGCTAACCTAAGAACCTAAATAAATAAAATAGGATAAAAATAAATAAAATTATTTTCAACATTAATTATTCGGTTAGGAAGGTAACTAAGTAGTTAGGGTAAATAGGGTAGGTAGTGAGTAAATAAATATTAATGGGGTTTTTTTAATAATCCCAAATTATAGATTTCCAAATTATTGTTTCGTTTGAATAATAAAAAAAACATTGTCAAGAAAACCTAGTAAAATAGTCGACCAAAAAAAACCAATCAAAATGGATGTGTTGAAATTGACTTTTCCAAAATAACATTCTGGTCAAGTTGGACAAGGGGACAAAAAGACCACATGAGAATTCTTTTTGTCTAATTTTTGTGGTAAAACAATTGTGATTTTTTGTAATGTTACCTAAATGGCATTGACCCACTTAGGTAGCCTAATTTAGCTACCTGTTAAGTATCTAGGTTTGTAATAACCTAGGTACTTAATGCATAACCTACCTAACCATTGTTCAAAATCCACATGCATAATTAAATAACCGTCATAGGTTATGTAGACTACCTATTAGGGCTATTACACGTTAAATCCAGTCATCACAAGCATGAAAACTACCAAAACAAAAAGATTCCCAAATGGCACAAACACCAAAAAACAAAAACAAAACATACAAAATGTGTAAAACATAAGTTCAAGCATAATTTTATTATGACAAAGTATGAAAACATAAACATGAAAACAAAATGAAAAAGTTATGATGTAAAATCATACCTCAAATTAAAATCGCACACACTAAAGGTATTGAAGGATCTTACTTTTATTTATAATCTTTTAAGGACCTAGTTCAAAAAAACTTGTGTGAAGGTTTATATATGCCATTCAATTTTTTGAAAAAATTCAAAACCCTTTTAAAAGTATAATTAAATTACAAATTTTGCATGAAAGATGAACAATTATGGATGAATTTCGTTCATTAGATGGAAACATGTTTATTATAGATAAAATGGATGTTCATGGATTAAATTCATCTAGATGTTGGTAATGGTGATGGTGTTGGGGGATGTCATTGATGACACCAACTATATCTAGTAAGGTTAATTACATAGGTAGCCCTAATAACTAATCTACCTAATTACTTATCATGGTTGCCTATTAAGTTACAGCTTGTCCCATTCAAAATTAAAAGGTAAGAAAGTTGAAAGTGGTGGGGTGCAGTCACAACAGCAAATCAAACACTTGTTTGTTTTTTCCATGTTTTAAAGTCATAATTTAATTTAATTTTGAAATTGTGAGATTTATTTATATATTTTTATTTTCAATATATCATGAAAACATGTCAATTAATTTGAAATTAGTCCAATGAATAAAAAAATGACAAAAACATTCATTAAACATTATAACGTTTGTTTTGAAACAATGAAAGGACTTGTTAATGGATTTGATTTTTATTAAATAAAATTTTTGCTAATCTTTTACCTAAACCTTAATAAAATAGTATGAAGAAAGTTTTAAATATTTAAATATATTTTTTCAAAGATTCTTTCAAAAATATTCCAAAAATATTTAAAGAATGTTCCCAAAAAACATTCATAGAAGCAATCAAAAAGCAGGCGGTGTGGCTCATGTCATCCCATTTGCACCCTGCGGTTAATATCTACATGAACAAATATGCCAACATAATTTGCCAAAACTAATGAAAATCATTTGTTATCCATCCAATTAATGAACAAGGTTCATCAACATAATTGACAATCCAACCTAAATTATGCCACATCATTGCAAATGTGTGATGTGAACAATGGGACATGCATTGCAATATGAGATCAACATAAATTCAAACAATTGATTGTACGAAATAACAATATAATTAATAAAATATTTTAAATAATATCAAACTTACTATTGTGATTACCCTTTGTGCTTAGTTGGTTGATGTGGTTAATTGACATGGATTTTTAAAATAATAATAAAATAATAATTGTAAAAAAGTTGAGAATTCCTATAAGTTGCAATTTGATTAATTAAAAAAAAACCCCTTTTCCTTTTGTGATATAATTTTTTTTTTCTACTCTTTTTTTAATATTGCGGGTTAACACATACTTTATATTAAACATAATCCTATTTTATCGCTAATTGAACTATATTTTATACCCAAAACAAAAATATGGGACCCTATATTTAATTCATGTATTTTGTAAATTCAAAAGAGAATGTCCCCCTTTGGATTGTTTGTAAAATTGATGGCACCAAACATAACATCATGGGGGTGCGATGACTAAAATGAAGTGAAGTAGGTAAAACAAATCAACAATGATGAATAATACAAATGGGTTAAACCCTTGTTAAACCATGTTGGGAGATTATATAATCTAGGGGAAATTATTTCTTGTTTTTTGAAACGATGTATAAAAAAATATAGGGTGCAATTTATTAATTTATAACCTATTTAAATGTAAATAGGTTGATTAAAATGGATAATAAAATTATTTTAAGAATAGTTTCAAAATAAAAAAAATATTGTATCACTTCATAACATACCAAAAATACCCCATTCATGTTAAAAAGTGATTTGGTTTTTTAATTCTCTAATTTTCATTTTAAAAAACTAGCTAGGTTTTCAATTTTTAAATATATATATTTCCATATGGTCCTCATGAAAATGGTTTTCACAAATGTGAGAATTGTTAATTTTCAAAGGTGATTCTCCGTAATCAGATATCAATTTTTTAAAATAAAAACTTGATTTAATAAAATAGGTTTTCCTAGTTACAAAAGATGTTTTTCTTCTATAGACCCTATTTACTTTTTAAATTCATAATTTTTTTTGTCTTTTGTTCATTTTAAGCAATCTAAAATGAACATCACACAAGCAACTTTTATTAGATCTTCTATATCTTTTACAATAATAATAATAATAATAATAATAATTCTTGAAATATTAAAAAAGGACTCACTTATGTAAAAATTAAATAACTAGCTTTCAAGAATGCAAAAATAAAAATAAAAATCTTTTATACACACTAACCAAGGGATTCTACAACTTTGATAATAGTTTTCATCACATTTGTAAAACTCATGAACATGAACTTTTATTTTACAATGTAGTAATCTTAGGTATTTGAAACTTTGGGATGTTGCATGATCACTATTTTAAAACTTAAAGATGCATTGAATGAGTGGAATAAAAAGGAATGGAAAGGAGCTTGATGAAGGTACAATATTTGAATTTGAAGGTTACAATGTGTGAAAGAACTTTCATGCCAAAGACATTAATAACTTGCATGAGGTAGGAAATATTGAGGGTATGAATAAATTTTTAATGTGAAGGATGGGGTTTTTATTTCATGATATAAAAATGGGACAAATGTGGGCTTTGTTTCCAAATGTTAATGGATGTGAAGTCATTGGCTTGGGCAGATAAAATTGACTACAAAATTATGGTGGGAAAGGGATTAAATCCTAGGCTTGCAACATGTAAGCTAATTGTAGAAGTTATTTCCTACTTTAGAATCCCTTGTAGCATTGGGTACAACTTTAACAAACTTCTTTTCCAATTTTACTAACCTATTAGCATCCTATTGATATCTACAATGTAGTTTTGGCAAAGGTTGTCTAATGAGATGTGGAGAAAGATTTTGATCTAGTTTCATGAGACACATCGTCATAAGTACCTACACACATGTGAGTTATTTTGTAGATGCATTTGGTTGAAAGGTGGACATATACAATGATAGAGAGATGTCATGCACAAAAATAATATTGTGAGCCTTAATAATATGAGGGAGGTGTGGCTATGTGATTGTGAGCCTTAATAATATGGAGGAGGTATCGCTATGTGGTAGAGCTCCACACAAACTACAATTTGATGGAGTAATTGTGCTCTTCCAAATGTGTTATGTACCACTAAAGATTTTCCAAGTGCACCCAATGTTATGTATGTCTTGGTATGTGTTGATGATTTATTGTGTATAGTTGAATCTATGTTGGGAGCAATGAATCATGGATTTTGAACTTGAATGTCAATCTTGAAGAGCTTTGAAGGCCTTACATGTCATTGTCCCTTTATGGGTTTTGTTTGCTTTCTCACTAGTTTCTTTTCACTCATCATAATTCTTGAAAGGAAATGCTCACTTGATTAACCCCTTTTGTGTAAAATGACTTTGTGTGAATATAGAAAGTCCAAAACTTTTACCTATTTTGTGCATGAACTCTCAAAGTGGTCTCTTTATATGTGGATAGGAGCTCTTACTAGTTCTAGATGGCACAATTGGCCTAAGAGGAAATAAGAATCAAAAATTGTTCAAAACATGCAAACATGATTATTAAAAAATAAAATGATAAACCAATTAAAGTAAATAAAAATGGCTGACAAAGTTTGCATGTGGATTAAGTCATGCCGAAAATATCAATAATATTGTAATGCTTACCAAAAATATTGAAAATAAATTATAATTTATCAAAATGAATATTTTTAAAAACTAAATAAATAATTTGTCACTAATGTGTCAAATCTATTTGGGCACTATGGTACTAAGTTCTAGTTTAGGTTTATGGGTAACTTGAGTTATAACTTGGGGTAACTTACAGGTTGAGAATATAAGCTAACCCATGTATTGAAATGTGAACCTTGGTAACTCAGTTGTGGATGAATTGTGTGATTCATCCAGAGTTTAAGTCATAACCCATAACAGGTTTCCAATGGATGATGCACCAGTGGGTGTTGAGCCGCATAATTTGATAGGATCTAGCATTTTGCACCAGAGAATGGGCTGTTGATGGCCGATTCCGTAGGGGCACCAGTGCGGAATCAGAAGCAAGTGCTGATTCTGCTTCTTAACCAGGGAGTAGGGTGGTGCCAAAATATGCACTAGCCATGTCAATCTGGTCACAAAAGGGGCCTATTCCAATGAGATCCAACCTAATGGAACAAATGAGGTCTAATTAAGAAGATGGGGCTTTCAAAGTCCCTAATCTAACCATGGTTCTACTATTTAAGCTTGAAAGATCCAAGAGGGTATCCAGAGTTAGTTTGGGTTTTAAGTTTTAAGAATACCTAAATTGGCCCTACTACAAATAAATGTGAGAAATTATTGCCCTTGACAATTAGACTTCAAAAGTGAATATTTAGAGTGGTGGATTTAATGAAGGCCCAAATTTGTTCATCTACTAGGAATATATGGATTTTTCAAATCCAATATATATATATTAAAAATTATAAACGTTCAAAATGTTGCCATATTAGGAAGAAAAACAAGTTTTTGGTGACTTTAGATAATTATCATAATAAATTCAATACCACATCCATAAAACTAATCTTTTGATTTGAAGCACTTGGGGTACAATACATTTAAATCCTAGAGGAGACCATTGTTCAACATAATAGTAGTGTCACACTACTATAGAGATTGCAATACCTTTGAGAATGTTTTGATGTAATTTGTTTCATCATGCTTCTAAACCTTTACAAGGATTGTCATGGCTCACTAAACATGAATTTAGTCATCCATGTTTTACATAAGACAATCAACTTTTTGCTTGTAAAAAATGTTCTATAATCCATCTTGAAGACATGAATAATGTGAGCATCCATAGGCTATGCATAGTCCATCATATTTTGGGAATGAACTTCGAATTATCTCATTTGCAACCTATCTATTATGTTGCCAATTTTGTATATTTAGGGGATTTCCAATAACAATTACATATATTCCCATCTCAACCATCCTTTTCAAAGTTTGGAATAAAAGGTCTTCAAATATTCGATAATCATACATGCCAGTTGTGGTAAGTTTGCTTGTTTGGTATGTATATCATATTTGAGATCTCCCAAATCAAGGTTCCTCTCACCACACTCTTGGTACCACTAGAAAGCCCTTTATGAGTAGGAGTGCATCAACTTGGTCTCATAATGTTTTAACATATGATAGACAAGTTATTGAATATTGAACAATTTTTTCATGGAAAATTTATTTGCATCGAAACTAAAAGGAATTTGGGCACACTCTTGGTATTCTTGAAAAACCTTCCATGTGTAGGATTTAAAAAAGGCGATTTGGAAATTTTTAGACATGAAATGTGGAGATATTGAAATTTGAATATTTTTTTATCATTTGAAATTAATTTAAAATTTAAAATAATCTTTTCACAATTGAGTTCTATTGTCAAGGTCATGTTTGCACTTGGCAAATGATGTATGCCACATTAGTGTATTTGAAATGATGATATCATAATCGACTAGTTTCATAGGTTTAATGCAACTAAAACAAATAGATACAAATTTTGGCAATTCGAGCAATTCCAAATTATCCTTTGAGTTCATTATATTGTTTATGTCATGATTTTCATTATCTACATAGCAACAAATTTCCATTTTTTTTTCAGAAATTTAAAAATCCATTCTACATTATAGTCGATCATCATTTCAAAAATAACCTCAACATGATAATCTAGCTCAAGATATTAGTTTGTTGGGCACTATTGGTTTATTCCTATTCATCTAGTTAGGCAAGTCCATGCCTAAGAGCTAGAGCAAGCTAGAGCTTGCACAAGGATTGTCACCTTCAGCTTGAGGAACAAGGTTTCTCCAATGGGTGCTTTTGTCAAGAATCCAACAAAGCTATAACAATATCCATTGTTAGGCCACCAAAAAAATTGGGTTCTTTGGAAGCAACCAAAATAGTGGAAGTCTATGTTGTTGTGACATGTTTAGGTGTTGGGTGTGTTGAAGGCATGATATGAGTAGGTGGAGAAAGGTACACATTAAGGAAGATATCAATTGAGAATACTAGAGAGATTTGATACTTGTCAATGATGCCAAAACATTTGGGTCAATCACCATGATGTTATTCTTCCCTCAACTTCCATTGGCCATAGAGCTATGGGGGTCAAGTCTAGACTCTACATAAACCCAATTAACAAGATTTTGTCCCACCTGAGACCCAACTCATTTATAATGTGATGGCATACCAAGCATTAAGTAGTCATAAATTGTCATAATCATTTAATATTTTGCACCTTGATATTTAATCATTTGATAGCAAAAGTTGGCTACATACAAGATATGAATGTTTTAAAAAAATTAAAAAAAAAAAAAAAAAAAACTCCTTCTATATAACTTTTTAAATTTAATCTGAAATGCAGAGATTAAAAAAACCCAATAACTATTTTTTCACATTTTGCCAGGAAAATACAAACATGCTGCTATGCAGCCCATTTCTCCAGATAAGCTCTTATTGAGCAAGCCCAACTGGGCCAACCTTGCAAAATCTGCTATAGAGCACCCTAATTAAGAAAAACATTATGAAATGAAAGAGAAATGCAATGGTGGTGGTGGTGGTGGTGGTGGTGGAGATGCTCTTATCTACTACACCCAACTCATAATTTCAGTGAAGAGTCATGACAATTTGTCACTAACATTCCATGGACCAAAGTGATGATCCAACACTTCTAACACTTTATGAGTGACACTCTTAAGGTTATGAGTTATGCCCACACTCGTTACTGAAACCCATGAATTCACCCTATCTTCGCCATGTCTTTGGGCCTCCTTTCAGCCCCCTAACCCCTCTTCTAGTGGTATCCGTAAAGTAAGGAAATTTTATTAAAACTCCAGTATGAAATGTTGAAATTCAGCATTCAATCCACAAGGTTCGAGAGGAATTATAGTAGCTGTACAGGTAGGAACAGTGAAAATATATGTAGCAGCAGTGCAGGCGCTCTGGATAGAAGAAATCCATGATGAAACTCAGAAAACCATCATGTTAAAGCTACAGAAATTTACTCAACCGAATCAAAAAAAGAAAGAAAGAGAAAAAAGGAAAAGCTACATGCAAATATACTATTCATGACACTCTCAACTATTGTCAAGCTTTTGTCCGGTGAAATTGAAAGACTAAAAAAATGCCTCTAGGACAACAACACACACAAGCATGGATGGCATTGCATGTACTTTGATCCTGGAAATATATTTTCACAGTTAGGATGTACTAGTGTAGGCATGTATCCTTGATGCAACTACAAAGTCATATGAAAGAAGACTCCACAACTACCCTTTTAAAGACAACCCATTCTTTAAGCAAAATCATGATGAAAATTCACAGCACTAATTCACAAGGCCAAATAGTGAAGGAAGTATCTAAAACTAACTAACACTCATCTAATTCTGCTAAGGTTTTAAGAGTCTTTGTAATCTGACAACCCCATCTGTTGAGTAGTCTTATGCAGTCAAGCAGCTTCTTGGCCTTCTCTGTGATGATGATGATGATGATATTGTGGGGTGCAATTCTCATTTCCTGATTCTATCACGGGCTTTGTGACCCACTATCCTATTGTCTGTCAGGCTTCCTCTGAGTGGGTAACAAAGACGAAACCCTTACTTGAAATGTCGAGTGCCCACCCAATCTTAGGCAGCTTGGGGAGAGCCAGGATTCTTGTCTGAACCTTCAAACTTTTGTTGTTGTGGTATAGGAGTTTTTGACTCCCATGGCAGCATGATTGCTGCAAGGGTTTAGGGTTACACTTTGGAATTTTTTTTTACAACATAGGCTCCATCTGTGAGTCTTTGGACTCAAAAGAAAGACTCCAACGTGGAATGTACCCACCAAAGTCTAGCAACAAATGCACACACCTTTAGAGATGTGGTTCCCTGGAACACTTGAATTGCTCAGTAGTGTCTCTCTCTGACTTCAAACCTTGAGAGATTTTGAAATGTTGCTCTAGAAAGACCAGAGACTTTGTGCACTGCACCAATCTTGCTCTCCATTTTAGCTTCTTGTGAAATTTTGCATGTGTTCAGATTGGTGAGGCAGTATCAGTTGATGATGATTGCTGCATTTCATTTGATTTCTGAAGAATGTTGTTCTGTGTGTGTTGTTGATTCCTTAGCACTGATGCTCACTGGAGCTCTGCCGAACAAGGGGTGAACTGAGATCATCTTCTTCTTCCCCAGCCACCATCACAGGTACTGGTTGTTTTGTCTTCTCTTTGGAGGTATTGCTGTATGTGTGTTTTTGATGACATTGTGATATATTCAAAGGCAACCCATTACAAGCCTTGTAAGAACCTCTTCTTGCCCCACCAATGATGAAAGTTTGTTGTCTTCTTGTGAAGCTGGGGTTCTCAGTGTTTTTGTGCCATGATTGATTCTCTTGGAAGATCACCCATTCAAGAATTGTGAACCTGGAGGTTCTTCTACTTGGGTGCTGCTGAAAGGGATTATGCATACATGTAGGGTAAAGCCCGAGGATTAATCAATTTGACATTATTTTAAAACCTTCAATAAGGCTTTGATGAAGATTTAACAACAACAAAATCACAATCTAATTCATTTTTAATTGATTAATTTGTTTGTATTGTTGTTGCCTTTTATGTTGTTATAAAATTACATTATTCCCTTAAGATAGTAGACATGCATGTATGATTTTAGGTTTTACCAAGCATGTATGGGGCAAATAGAACTAGTTTTGTTTTTTATATGTTCTTTTGGGGGAGGTGAGCTCTATGTGTGTTTTTTATGAAGTTGTTATGTACTAAAGAATGTGCCCTACCCTAGGGCACATTCCATGGCACAAAGGACTTTAGTTGCCATGTTTGCCTTTCCAATGGTGAAAAAGTGGATTATTTCATGGACTTTGTTTCGTCTACATGGGGAGGTGTAAGGAAAAAAAGAGGTTTGTCAATGAAATATCTCTACTTTGGTGGATTAGTATGAAGTGAGAGAAGGAAGGAACATGCATCTCTTCTCATGTCACATAATATACCTATTAGTACAACATTTATTATATTAAACCTATTCTATGAAGATTTTCTCAAAGGGTTTTCATATATCCTCAAATTTCTCTATAAATGTTGTTGTAAATCATTGATATTATGGTAGAAGATGATAACCTTAAAAGATCGAAAGATGACTTCATGACACTTCATGTCATGATTATGAAATTAAGGAGTTAAAGTTCAAAACTAAGTCATGGAACATGGCTTAGTCATTTAATATTATCCCAATGTGGCAAGAAACCAAAGGTGAGGTTCAAAAATATGATTTTGTTGAGCTATTTTGAAGACACATTTAAATTACGATTTATTTGTTTTGAGATATTCCATGTTATATTATCCCCACTTCCATTATAACATTATTTTGTAATTCATTAGGTCATTACATTAATTGTTTCTAGATTCTTGTCTTGGAATCACCATATTCAACACATCATATTTGAAGATTTTTTCAATTTGTCATTATATATGAATTTTTGTTGTGTTGCAATGTGGGTTTTTCAAAATGTTGATACCATTACCATTAAAAGACATTACAAATGGTTTTGTCAATTCTTTGTTGCATCTCATTTATTTAATTGAGCTATAACAAGTTTTTATTTTCAGATTTTTTTTTGAATTGATTTTGAAATGTGACAATCTTAATTTCCTCGGTGCGTTTGGTAGTTATGATATTTACTTCATTTTTCAATGATGTTCAAAATTCTTCTAAAACATTTTTCTGTAAATCTTCACCAACATTGATCAAATTAATTTGAGTCTTGCCCTTTTTTTCCATATAATACCTTTGGTTTGATGGAGCTTCTCTTCCTTTTGAAGGTTTGATGCATTCCCTTGAAAAACAAATCCCATGATTTCCAAATTTTTGGCAAGGTGACTATTTGTTGAAAATCTATTGTATAGGAATCTTGTTTTCATTTGATTTTTTTATTTGAACAAATGGATATATATGTGATTCATTTAGTTATAAAGTTATTTTAATACATTTTTAAACCATTATATTTTTATGTACTCATGTTGTAATTGTCACACAAATAAAAGCACATTGGGTGGATCAAAATGACATTTCATAATCCTTTTTGAAAATCCTTATCTCTTGTATTTTTGGTGTATTTTAAGCTCAATGAACTGATTCAAATATCAAATTGATTCAAATGATGTTAAAGTCATCATATATTTTCATATTCAAGTTCAAACCACCATTTTAAATTTTATTAAAGCATGTTTATTAAAGATTGGATTTGAAGAAATTTAATTTTAATATCATTTGGATTTTGTCATTTCAAAAATTTGTAAATATAATATGATTCAATATCCTTCCAATTAGGATTTCTATATTTGATTTTTTGACCTTAATTCTTATCAATATTTTTTAAACATTGTGAAATGAAAGTTTATATTCAAATTAAATGGACTATGATGGTCCATATTAAAATTCATTTACGATTGCTTAGTTATTATTATTATTTGAAAAATCATTGCTAAAAAAACTTCGTATGTTAACTTCACATAAATGATTTTTTGTGATAATAAATAATATTTTAAAATATTATGCAACAATGAGTAAAAAGTTATGATAATGACAATATTTTTATTCATCAAATAGTGGGCATCTTTTTTTTTTAAATAAAATATTTTAAAACTAACTTAATAAAATTAAGCAAAATCTCATTGATTCAAAAATTTGTTTAAATTATTTTAAGGAGTTTAATACAAATTCAACCTTGAGTTTTTTGAAATAAAAAATTGCAATTGTAAAACAAATTAAAGAACCTATTCCTCTTGAACTCCAATAAAAGTTGTTGGTCATTAATTTCAATGATCAACTTTCGAACAATAAGCTAAGAGAACTTTAATTTGGTAGCTTCAATGTAAAATTTCCCTAGCAAAGGTTTCATATTACTTTTGGGACCATAAAAAAATAATATCTATAATTAAAAAAGAAATAACCTTTTCCATTAAAAACAAAAAGGCAATACATTTTTTGAAAATTTCAACACATACATGTCATGTTTTACAATTACATAACCATTGACTCATGACTCTATGCTAGTGGATTAAACCCTTTAAAAAATGAAATAAATAATTGCACATAGTGATGTTGAAAGATATTGATGGGATAAACAATGTAGTTGCACATATGATAACCTAGTTGCAACTATTACATCGTACCCATGTTTTTCCAAACTACGTTATAGGTAATAATACTAACATTTAATAATAAAATAATATATTAGTACATAGAAATAATAATAATAAAATTGTTGTTGTAGCTAGTAGCTTAGTTTAATTATAAGTTGTGTATAATACACATGCATATTATCTAGGTAATTTTTTTATATTAGCTTGAATGTATTAGATATACTAACCCATGTGTATATCATAATTATTTGCATGTTAATTGCACACACAATCATATAGCCCAAAAAATATACATCATCAATTATGTAACTATAGGCATGACTAATCTAGTTGTAAACGACAACTAGTTGCACATAATTGCAAAATGACTAATTGCATATGACAAGATTTCTTCTAGCGAAATAGGCTAAGTAGATAGGTTACTTAACTTAAGTAGGTGGTCTAGGTAATTAGCCTACCTACCTACTTAACCTACAAACTTAACACACCTACCGAAAGCCCACCTAGCCTAGGTACCTAGGTTAAGTACATGTATGCTAAGTAGGTGTGTATCCTAGGCTAGGTAGCTAGATAGGTAGTTACGTAGTTAGATTAATATACTAAATAGGTAAAGTAGACTAATTAACCTAAGGTAGTTAAGGCCCCCTTTACACTATGGTGAGGGATTGTGACCATGGAAATATTGAAAGATTTCAAAAACACATTCAAAGATTGTCCATGGAAATTCTAAAATCAAGCTTTAGATAGTCCGAAAATAGATATCCTTGGGGTTAGATATATAGGGTTTCAAGAATTTACATTAAAGAATATGGGATAAAATGAAGATATATTGGGAACATGATGGGGAACATATTGGGATCTTGATAAACATGTTGAAATTTAATGGGAACTTGATGGGAACAACATACTAGGAACAACACAAATCTAACACCCCCCATCTACCCCAAAAGACAAAAAAATTGGGCCCTTGTGCATACTACCTCACTTTCTTGGTTACAAGAAGTTTTTTTCGGCTCGTTATAAAGAAGCAAAAAATAATAACATTTTAAACCAATCGGGGTTTTTTGGGCTTGTTTAACAAGCTTTGCACTAGGCCCACCTCAAATAGGTGTGCTTGGCATGAAGTCCATTAAACCATGAAACATTATCCATAAGATACCAATTAGGATTTTATGTCAAGTTTTCATCCACCTCCATTTCCTTGGTCCTTTAAGTTGTCAAGTTTTGTGTGAAATTACTTTATATCTTAACAATTTTTTTCATTTGATCATGAATTTTGTATTCGATGGTCATAAGCTTTTGAACTCTAATGCAAAGGGGGGCTTAAGCTAGGCATCTTAAATAGGTTTTAAAGATTTTTCATAACAATCAAATGACAAAATTTAATATTTATTAAAAATATGGTGCATTGGTCAAAGACTTGGTCTTTCAACATGGAAGTGACAAGCTCAAGTCTTCACATTTGTACCTTATCTAAGTAGGCTACTTAGTTAAGCAAAATTACTTAGCATTTAGGCTCAGTTCCTACTTTAAATGCTTTGTTTAGTTAAATTAGGTTTTTTTTCGCCTTAATCTAGGTTAGGTATACCTTGGCCCTTGGTTCATACTAAGTCAAATTTTATTCATTTTGACTATCAATAATCAAAATGGTAGTTGGTCAAATTGACTAATTGATATGAACAATAAAATATTGAATAATTGAAAAACCCATCGAGGTTGAAAATACCATTAGTAAAAAAACACATACTAATTTGATTAGGGCACAAACGTAATTAAAAAAATCACAAGGTGTGTGAATAATGCTTTAAAATATGATTTTATATATTTTTTAACAAGGAGAACACAATAAATTGGATTGTCAAAAAAAAATCCTTTAAAGTTCCATTACTTATTTTATGTTTCATTGTTCAAAACTTGATGCAAATTGATGATGTTTCAAAAGTCCTTTTGCATGTTCCAAACAATTATGCACAATGGATTTTTTTTTCCAAATATCCTTTTCCTAGCAAATGTACACCATTCCTTCTCAAAATTGGAGAGGATATTACCATTGATAATTATTTTTTTAAATCATTTAAAATTGGTAAATTCTATTTGAAATACATTTGAACATATTTGTTTCAAACATGTTTTTGATTTGAAAGTTATGAATTTTGAAAAAATGTGTCTTTAGCAAAAGTTATACATCTTTGTGCTATTTAGAACATGGATACATCATATATAAACAATATAGACCAATATAGTATATATATATATATATATTCAACACACAACTAAAAATTGGTTATGAAAGTCATGATTTCTTGCAATGAATGGAAGAATTTATACAAACATGTGGTTGAAGCTATTTTGTGAGTCATATTTACATTCAAATTTATTTTGGTTACATTTTACATTTATTGGATTTAGGGGTTTTATGGCCGCATGATGATTTGAAATGAAGTGGGGGTGTACAAGGGGAAATTTGTAGTGTTTGTTGTTGAATGGTGGGGATTTTTGTTATTCATTGATGTTGATTTTAGAGAGCTTATGAATTGGTATTTTGAAACGTGTGAAAAAAATGATGAAGATGTGTATGGATACTTGAATGGTGAACTAAGTGGCAAGGGTTGACACTGATGTTGGCAAGTTATTGATTTTTCCATAATATTGCTAAGTAGGTTATTTTTATAAAAAAATTGGATGTTAGTTAGGCTATCAATATTTTTTTGGTAATTACTGTCAAATACACATAAGGGTAGGTTTTGAGATACTTGGTTGATAATTACCAATTTTATATTAAATAGAAGGTTAAAAAATATTTAATCTAAATTATAACTACAATTTTATTTTATTTTTCTAGCATATAAAAAACTAGTGTTTTGATAACCTACTTTGATGATAATTAGGTCATTCAAGTAGGTTATTAAACTTTGAAAATTGCATAACAAAATAATTAATGGGTTATCAAAAACGCAATAATTGGCTAATATATTATTAATATTTAGGTTGATAACTAGGTCAAATTTCAACAATTGACCAACATTGGTTGACACATGGGTTCTGCAACATGAAAGGTCGTCATGCTATTAAATGTGAAATTGATTAAAATTTTGATCTTTTGAGGTTTAATAGGCTTGTAATATACTACGTTTATATTTATTGTCTATTCATTGTATTTTATTTGTGTTGTTCATATGAAGACGAGGAATTTTCTCAAAGCCCAATGGATGTTTGTAAACCGATGTTTGTTAAATTTGTTAATTACAAATTATATAACTAGTGCGTGCAAAACTTGTTAATTATACATTACATTTTTACATGTTTTTGTGTGAGTTTACTATTTAAACTAGCCTTGTCTTTAATTCTCGTTGTTTTGTTTCTATTATTATTATTATTTTGTTTTGTGAATGTGAAAGTTCAATTTTGCGTTATGAAAGTTTGTTGAAACCTAGTTGCTTTTTCATAACTTGTGTGCACCTAGTTTGTTAATTGTAGAGTGCCTTTTTAATGCTTAATTGATAACTTCACCTCACTTATTAGGGTGTTTTTGTTATGTTGTACATTTGTTTCCTCATGTGTTAATACCATATTCTAATGTTTGATTTTCAAATCAACAAATGGAGGTCTATCATTAAATGCTAAAAATAAAAAGTGATTGAAATGAAAAAAACGTAGGTGTTTAAAGGAAAATGTATTTAATTTTGGTCTAATTTTTTTGGGAAATGTTTTTATGTTCTTGTCATACATGTGAGTCCTTTTGATCCATGGAATAAACATAACAATGCTTGTTATAAGCATGGAACAAAGAGGTAGTTGTTGATTTTGTGCAAGGCTTCAGTTTTTGTATAACACAAATTCCATATAATTGTTCATTATGGAGCATATTTGTGGATGTAGATATAGCAAATGATTTTGGATGGACTTGTTTGATGTAGTTTTGCTATCTTTGCGTTTCAAATTTTTCATTTTGTTTTTAGCAAGTTTTTCATGACAATATGACTTTATTGATTTGTTGATCTCATGGTTTTCATGATGTGTTTATCACCCTATTCTTATGAGCTTTGTTAGAATGTTTATGTTTGCCTTGAATTGTAAAGCTAATTTTTTTAACATTCTTAAATTTTGATATTGTTTTTATGTGACAAAATTATATTTACATGCAAGAAATTGTTTATAGGTTAAATATTTTAGTAATTATACAAAACAAATTATCAAATGGCCAATTGTAAGCATCTAAATGATGTTTCATGTGCTACATGAATTGTGTAAAAAATGTCTTAAAAAATAATTTATTTCATCCAATTTTATTCCTTCCCACCATTTTTCGAAATGTTTTTAAAGATTTTGCAATTTTTCGTTTACCCTCTATATGTTTGTGTGAATCATGATCATATGTATTTGTTTTACTATAATCCATTAATTATGCCACACATTTAGTTGTAAACATCCAATTGAGGTTTCATATATGTATTGCATAAATTGTAAAATAATGGTCATAGTAGTAAATTGGGCAATCCAATTATGGTTCTTTTTCACCAATTTTCCAAAGGTGTTTAAAGATTCTCCCATTATTTCTTTCAACTTGCATGTGTTTGTAAAAGTCATGTCATCCACATGCATTTGATTGTAATTCAATGACATCCCCCCTTCATGCCCTTTAAACATTTTGGTGTGAGTTAAGGTCATTTGTATAAACTTTCTTGTAATATCCTCTTCACACTTTTCAAATATTTTGCTATGTGGTGTACAATTAAATTGTGAACTATTTTATTTTTGTGATATTCCAAGGTTTGATGTGTTTTGCAAAAGATGTGACAAAACAAATCAAAAGCCTTGATTAAAAGGAAGTTGTGTAATGTACATATTGTGATTATTGTGGGCACTGGGGAGATTTATTGGCATCATCAAGTTTTGCACTACATGAAAGGTTCATGTTACACTAGATGATAAGTTGTTTGTGTTCATGTTTTTAAGTTCTCTATTTGAGAACATTTGAATTGGTGTATTTTAATGAGATATTTTGACTATGTTTTGACATAAGAGGTTATGAAAAAATTACAAAAATATATATATTTTTGCTTTAGATTTGATATTTTCCTTAAGTATTTTGAATAAGAAAGTTCAAATGAAACAAATATGGAGAAAGGATATTTAAAACCAAATTAGTTATTAAATCTATCATTTAATGCAATTTTTAACATGCCTTTTGGGCTAATATAGATGTATAATGTGATTTTTTACATGTAACAATATATTCTTGCATGTTTTTAAATTATTTGCATTGTTTTAACTACAGAGCCCATGTACACAACTTGGTGGTGTTAGATATTGGAATGGAAAACTTGATCATTCCTTAAATCATACATGAATTTATTTTACACATAAAATCATGACATCTTTTTGTCACATCACGTTATTTTAAAATGGAAATAGATATTGGTTATAGGTTTCAAGTACATTATAGGGGATCCTTTAAATTGTGCATCATTGTATATATATGTGTTAGGTGGTGCATTTTTAAACTCCAAAATGTTATTTTTATGAAAGAATTTCACAATGTTCTTGAATATTATGATAGTTCATCCCATAGATAAATCAACATATTATGTGATGTTAAAAAAAATAGGTATATCATTTTGTACACATGACATTATTTAATATTCAAATGAAAAAGATATTTATTGTAATGGTTTTTAGTTTTTGGCTAAAATTAGTTGGTTGGTAGAATTATAATGCTTCCATTTGTAGTTTTCTTTTAAGGTTCATTATAATTTAGAATTTCAATTTGGGCTATAATTCATGATTTTAGGTTACATATTTGAATTTGGGATTTAAAACCTATAAATTAAAGTTGGGTTTAAATTTGTTGTTGAAAGTACAATTGATAATTGATAATTGATAATTTAAGGTACCTTACATTTAAGGTTTCATTTTCAATTTGAAATAAAAGAAATATTTTTTGATGTTTTAATCTAGCTTTTTAATTTCATTTTCATTTTAATGTTTCAATTACATAGTTGCAAGTTTCAAAGGGTTAAGATATCTAGTTGGTGTTCAATTTTTTGGTTTTAATATAAGGTTTAGTTTGGAATTTTGTGTTCAAATTTAGGCCTTTGAATCCTTCTAGTTTGGAGTTTAAAATTGAAATTGAAATTAACAATTTGAATTTGAATTTATAACTTTTTATTTTAATTTGTGATATAAATTTAAGTTTAAGTTTAATATTTGAATTTAGGTTTTAAGTTTGTACCTTTGTTTTTGGGGCTTGAGTTTTGATCAATTTAAGATTTTAGTTTTTAATTTGAATTTATAATCTAAATATATCATATTACGATTGAAGGTCTAAGTTAAAACTTCACCAAGCAATGTTTTTATCAAGTGTTAATTTAGGCTTAGGTTTAAGCTTTAGGTCATTGAAATTAGTTTCTTAATTTATGTTTTAATTTTACTTTCATTAGGATATTGGTGTTTAAACCCTAATTTTTGAAATTTTACTTTAGCTTCTAATTTCATATGAGCATTTGAGGATTTTATTTCATTTTCAATTTAGGGTTTTGAATTCCATTATTATAAATTTCATAGGGTTACAATTTTTTGAAGTTTTATATTAAGGTTTAGATTTTGAAATTTAGGTTTTAGTTTATGTATGATAGTTAAATTATAAGTTCAAGTTTTAATATTTCAAATTTAGGGTTTAGAATTTCATTTTAGGCTTTTATGTTGTGGTTTTATGAATCTAGTTTAAGTTTAAATTAAAAGTTTTAGATTTTATTTTATGGTTAGACTTAATGTTTCAAAATTTTAGTTAACATGATCAAACTTGTAATTTTAATTTGATACTAGAGTTATTTGTTGTGATGTTTGAGGATCTAATAATGGCAAGGTTTGGAATTATGTTTTAATTATACATAAAAATAATGTATTTGAAAACTATCCTGTTTTTTGAATTTTGCATAATATTTGAATTTGTAATACATGTTTAGGTTTAAGGATCAAAGTCCATTCATGTTTGTTTTCAAGTTGGCATTTTTAGTACTTTGTTTTAATTTGACACATAGAACTTTACATTTTGCATGGCATGCAAATGTCACAATTACAAGCAATATCATAATGGTACATGGTCTTATTTTATGTTTAAATTTCAAATTTTACTTTAATTTGGGGTTTCATGTTTGAGTTTACATTTTAAGGTTCTAAGTGTGGGTTTGAATTTGAATTTTTATTTGATTATAGGTTAAAGTTTTCATTCAATAGATGCAATTTATATTTTAGATTTTTGGGTTTAGTTTTAAGTTCCAAAATTTCAATTCAAGATTCAATTTAAGGCTTAAGAATCTAGTTTCAATTTAAAGCTTAAGATTTCCATTTAAGGTTTAGATTTTAAATTTTAGTTTAAGATTTAGTTTCATTATAAATTACAATTTAATCTTTATTTGCGATTCAAAGGTTTCAAGTTTGAATTTAGCTTGTGAAGGTTTTAGTTTAGGCTTTAGGTGTTCAATTGGCGTATGTTCAAGGTTTTCATTTGAATTTTAGTTTGAGTTTTTGTTCTGACTTATAGCTTAAAGTTTAGACGAAAGGTTTAGGGTTTCAATATCAATTTATGGTATTAGTTTTAGTATTGATTTAAGGCTTAATATTTGAATGTCAACTAAACTTAAATATTATATTTTAAATGTTGAAAATTTCACAACATGTTAAAAATTTAATTGAACATTTTTAGATTTTAAATTCTAGGTCCAAACGTAGGCTTTGAGGTTTTTTTTTCAATTTTGGGTTTAAACTTTCCATTTAGACTAAGATTTTCATTTATAATTCTACTTTACATTTGGTATTTAAGTTTAGGATTTCATGTTTCATTTTAAGGTTTCATTTAAGCACAATTAGGTTTTTGATTTATTTTAAATTAAGTTTAAGGTTTTTGTTTTAATATAGGGTGTTGATTCACTATGCCAATTTGCCCACATTTGCAGTTGGTTAGTGCAACTGTCACTTGATTACAAGTGACAAATTGCAATTGCTTCCTATTTCTTGTAATTCAAAACCAACAAAATTGACAGCAATAAATTACAATAAGGACTAGTTGCACTAGTCATACCAACTTAATTGTAATACCATTTTCAATGGGTATAGTAGGTTTGTTGACATATATGTCTACAATGGTCTATCATCTATTTGTGGTCAAATTGCAAATCCAATTCTATCACAATTACTTTGGTTTTCATCTTTGTCGTTTGATTGAATTGTTTATTATAATCAAGCTAGGTTAAAAAAAAGCAATGGAACTTCATATGGTCCCATCACAAACTTGCCTTCTACAAGGTTTAACAATTTTCCAACATTTTAACAATGTGTTCAAGATTAAGTGTTAATTAAGTGTTCAAGTTGATACGATGTTGTGATTGCATTGCAATAGATTGTGATCATCAAACATTGTGTTATAATACCATGACAATGTTATGTCAATATTTGATCAACACTTAACTTTGAACACATTGTTAAAATATTATAAAAGCATAGATACATGAAGGGGGCAAATTTGTGAGGGGGGTTGTCCAATGTTTACTAGACTTGATCATGACCATTCATTTTTTTTCTTTTGGATGACCATCTAGCAATTAGGTTGGACATGTGGGGGCAATTAAACTTGATTTGGTCATCCAAGGTCAATTGAATTTGATCATAATTGTTTTCTTCTTGGGTGGTTGTATGAAAGTGATAAGGCTAGATTAGAAGGGTTGAGTAGACTTGATTTGGTTGTCCAAGGTTGATCTAATTTGATCACAACCATTCAATTTATTTTTTATTTTTGTTTTTTTTTTTCTTTAGATGGTCATTCAAGAGTGATTAAGTTGGATAGGAAGGGGTGATAGGACCTAAATTGATCATTGTTGTTCGATTATTATTATTATTATTATTATTATAATTATCTATACTAAAATTGAATTAAATTTTTAGACAACCATACAAAAGTGATTGGGTTGGACATGAGGGGTGATTGATTTGATTTGGGCAATCCAAGGCTAACTAGATTATATTTTGGCTACTTGTTTTTTTTGGGGAAAGTTTTTCATTCATCCAAGCCAACATGTAAATTGAAATGTAAATGTTTTTTGTAAGATGAAATTCATCATTTTAGTTGAAAGTTCAACTTAGGTGACAAATATGTCATCTGGAATCATCCAAATGTTGCACTAAATTGTAATGCAATTGCATAATTGTTGATGAAAAAACATGTTGAATGTTCCACATGAAGATATGTAGCCGAACAACGGGTGACCGGACTTGAGCTCCTAGGCTGTGTGGCTGGTGAAAAGACAGAAGCAGAAACCAAAATCAATTTCACCGCCTCTATTCATGAGTGGCGGCAGATTTTGTTTTGATCTGAGAATATGGGTAGCTGGATGTGCATGGGCTGCATGCAGATTGGAGATCTGTCTATGTAGGGTAAGATCGATGGAGATGACGGCGCTATTGATGAGATTGAGCGGCGCTGCATTCATGGAAGGAAGGAGGAATGCAAGGAGGGTGACTTCTGGAGGAAACCAAGGGAGATAGGAAGAGGAGAGTAGAAGAAGGTAAGGGGAAGTTGAGGGAGATCAACAAGTTCCTAGAGGAGAACAAGTAGGAGCTCAGTAAGGGATTTTTGGCTAGTTGATAGTTTTTCTTCTGTTGCAATTAGCGATTAGCTACGTCTAACTTCTGATTTGAGGAATGTTTGGTGAAAGTAGAGGACAGATGCCACAGAGTTAGCAGGTTTTGCAAGAGAGGAGGTATGGGAGCTTGTGCTATCGGGGGATTTTCTGTGAAATAAAGAAGCTATGGAGTTTGGTTTCCTCTTGGTGTCTGCCATGTGATATCTAGTTGTGTAGCAGTGCTGTGAAGATTCCACTTTGAAGTTTGAGGGCGAATTGTCCGATGTGTTGTGCATTCCGATGTTTGTGCGCGCTGTCTATGTGATTGAGCGTTATGTTGTGTTGTTGTGGTGCGGATGTTCGAGTGTGCTCAGTCTGAGAGAGTGAGGTGAGGGGTCTGGTAGGT
Source organism: Sphagnum contortum (assembly GCA_963920785.1). Taxonomy (NCBI): domain Eukaryota; kingdom Viridiplantae; phylum Streptophyta; class Sphagnopsida; order Sphagnales; family Sphagnaceae; genus Sphagnum; species Sphagnum contortum. Next base: position 13,213,777 of record OY987278.1, read on the forward strand.
TGAGAGACTCTCTATGTCTATCTCAATCTACCCTGAGGCGGACCTCTCCTTTTTGGTTATAGATATAGTGAATGTTGATTTGACCCTAATGTAATTATAGTCATAATTGACTTAGTTAATCCTAATTGTAGATGTGGAGTTTTCAAAAAAAGGAAAATAATATAGGTATAAAAATTTAATGACATGCAACAACTATTTGCACTATGGATAATTGGAAAAAGGGCGTAATTGATGTAGTGATTCCATTTATGATTTAGATTTTTAAGTTTAATTTTAAGTTAGGGTTTATGTATAAGTTTTAGTGTCCTTTTAAAATTGTTCCAATTAATTTAAGATATTATGTTAATTTCACAACGTACATTTTATTGGTTTTTATTTACTTATTAATACAAACATATGAATAATATTTCATAGATATATATTAGATAAATATTGTTAATCATCTAATAATAGGGGTTGAAATTATCAAAAGTTGGTTTGGGTTTACTAAAAAAATATTTGTAAAACATAACATTTGTTAACCAAACAAATTCAAAAACTTAAAATTGAAATAGCAATGAAACATATCCTAAAAATATTTTCAATTATTTTTTCTTGGTATAACTATCAATATTCTAAAAATGAAAATTCTAAAAATTCCAAATCAATAAGGCTAAATATTAAATATGCTACTATAAAATAATACCAAAAAACCCATATATTTATTTTAAATATTTGAAACATTATTAAATCATATGATATGAATTATTAATCATGTTTTTATCTTTATTCTTAATGATTTGTTTATAATTAATAGGAGGTGAGGGCCCTCACGTTCATGACACCTTGTTTTTAAAAAAAATCAAATCCAATATTATTCATTTCCTTTCATTTTCATTTTCATTTTCATTGATTTTGATTTATTTATTTTTGCATAGTTAACCAAAAGCACAAATAGGCACACTCCACTATAAGAATCCAAACTATAAATAAATAAAGGAAAAAAAGTAATTAAATAATTAAATAATTAAATAATTAAAAAGGGGGGAAAAACAAAGAGTTTTTTTGTAGACAGTTTTAATTTTTTAAATTTGGATATAATAATTAAATACAAATTATTACCCTAACGTGGATGAAACCACAACGATGTAAAAAGTGGGAATTCGGTCGGTCTCGTGTTCGAACCCGGCGAGATACAAAAACGGTTATGGGGTCACTTTCTTCTGCCCCCTGACGATTCTGCCCGTTCGCCGTCTTCCTTCCCGCCGGAGTGCCGGAGCGGGCGACGCCGAAAACAACAAGCGAGGGGGGGGGGGGGGGCGGACGGGGGAGGCGCTCATCAGACCCTAGCGCGCTCTCTCCTCTCCTCTCGTCCGGTGTCGTTGCTGCTGTGTTGCAATTTCTTCTTTTGTCAATTGTGTTACCCCAAATCCAGTTCGTCGTTTGCGATTCGCGTCGAGATTTCACGGGGGGCCCTTGTGCGTACAAAAAAAACCAGGTGCCATTTGCTGCAAAATTGGCTCATATTTTGTGCTTTCTGTGTCCATCTATTGCTGTTGTTGTTGTTGTTGTTGGTTGTGGGTGGTGTTTTGATTTAGTTGCTATTGTTCTTGTTGGACTTTTTTTGCGGTCTTTCTATGTGCATATACACATTCCTTCATAGTCGTGATTTTACTAGTTTGGTTTCGCTTGTTTGCAGTTTCTTTCAGGATTGATAAGGTGTTCCGTCCGTGTTCCCTTTGCGGCAGTCAGGGTTTGATGACGGCGAGAGGTTGCGAGGGAGGAGGGGGTGGTTGTTGTTGTTGGTTGGGATAAGCGGGTTGAGATTCTCTTGACTGTGGAACACACAGTGGAAAGCTTTCTTCAAGTTTCGAAAAGCTCTCGTTGTTGTTGTGTTCGAATGTACTCTTTGTAGATAGAAAAAGGGGTTTTCATCGTGTTTTGTAATCAGTGTGTCCTCCGTGTTTGCTGAGAAGGGAGGGAGATGGGGTCTTCTAGATTTACGGCGACGACACTGTCTGGTTTTTGAATGCGTGCGCGCAACTGTTGTGTGTTTGGGTGTCTGTTTGTTTTTTGTTTTTTTGTGTGTGTGTTGGGTTTTCGGGTTTCGGAGTACTGCTACTGTTCGGAGTCGAGATTGAGCCTTGTGTGTTGTGTCTGGGGCTTTTGACAAGTGATGGTTGTTCACTAGGGTGTATCTGTTCGTGGTTTCTTTGTAGTTCCATGTTCAAATTTGATGTTCGGGGATCAACGATGAGTGTTTCTCAACTCTTGGGTTTCATTCAGAAAGCCGCCCTGTTCTGTCTTCTGTGTGACTCTTTTTTCTTTGTACTCATCAGCAGTCAGTCTCTTCCATTCACACATTTTCTTTCGGGTTTTGATTGTTAGCCGGTTTTTCCATGCAATTGTGGGTGCTTTACTTTGTGCACAATGGTCAGACCCCCTAACCCTGAAGAAGAGAAGTTGTCTCCTCTGGACCCCAGTGCAACAAGTACTTTAACAAAAGAGTCTCAGTCTCTCCCTGTCTCTACTACTCTTCCCCTCTCTACAACCCATCTTGCAGGACAGCGGGATCCCCTTCTTCCTAGTGGTGTGGAACTTGCTACTCCACGACAGTCAGACACATTGACGGCAGTGTCTCATGTGCCCACAGAGCCCATTACAGAGTCCACTGAGCCCAAACCTACAATTGTTGTTGTGGAGCATGGAGATGGACAGACTCTGGATGTTGTGGTTGATGTTGGGCCGAGTGTAGGCCGGGCTTCAAGCACTGTTGTTGCCGAGCCAAGTGAAGAAGAGCCAGTTTCCTATGTTTTTGCAGGGAGTAGTAGTAGAGATGGGCAAGCTCCAAACTTGGTTGCCGCCTCTCCAAGTGAATTTCACGTTTCATCCTTTGTTGCGGAAAGCACAAATGGGCAAGATGCCACTGTTACTATAGGCAGACCAGCTACAGTTGTTGCTGAATCCACAGACGAGCGAGTGCCTGATGAAGTTGTTGAGCTGAGTGAAGGACAGCCTTCAATTGATGAGAGAGCAGATGGTCAAGCTCCCAATGTTACTGCTGACTCAAGAGAAGGGGAAGAAGCTCCAGTTGTTATTTCTGACCTAATAGAAGGGCAAGTTCAAACTCTCATTGCAGAGTCCAGGGATGATGGGCAGCAACTGGAAGCTCTGGTTGATGTTTCTCAGCCAGCTGAAGGGGACATATCACCACTTGTCACCATGAGGCTGAGAGATGAGCAAGCTCCAAATGTTGCTTCTTATGGGTTACATGAAGGGCAAGCTCAAGTTATTGCTGCTGATAATAATAGAGACAGTGAAGCTTCTGTTTTTGCTGCAGAGAATAGAGAAGAGCAAGGTAAAACTATAGCAGTGGAGGCCACAGACGGGCAGTTTCCAAATTCTGCTGTTGTGTTGGGTGAAAGGCAAGCTGAAATTGTGGCCAGGGTGCTTCAAGATGGGCAAGCTCCAGTTATTGCTGCTGAGAATATCAAAGGGCCAGCTGATATTATTGCTGCAGTGTCTACACAAGGGCAAAATTTAATTGCTACAAGGCCAATTGAAGAACAAGCTTCACTTCTTGTTGTAGGAGAAGGCCAAGCTCCCATTAGTGCTGCTGGAAGCACAAATGTGCAGGTACCAGCTGTTGTTTCTGGGCTGGGAGAGGCACAACTCCCCATGGTTGCTACTGAGACTAAGGAAACAGAAGCTCCAATTGTTGTTATTGAGCCCAGGCAGATCCCAAAAACTGTTGCCGCAATCAGAAGAAGGCAAACTTCAAAGATGGTTGGTGGGAGGATACAAGACCCTCATGTTGTTGTTGATGGAAGGCAACTTCAAAATTTTGTTGTGGGGCGAAGAGGAAGGACAGCTCCAAATGCTGCTGCTGGGACCAGAGAAAGTCAAGCTCATAGTGGCCTTCTTGAGGCTGGAGGTACACAAGCTCCAAGCATTCTTGCAGGGCCTGGAGAAGAAGAGCAAGCTCAAAATAATGTTCCTGGTATCCAAGCTCCCTATGATGTTGTTGTTCAGGGCTTAGGTAAGCAAGCATCAAATATTGCTGCAGGCCCAAGAGAAGGGCAAGCTGCAAATGTTGTTGCAGGGACCAGAGTTGTTGTTGAGGCTAAAGGTTATGGGGAGCTCCAACCATCTGAAGCTAAAAAACTTCCACTGACCAAGAGGAGGAAAATTACTGTGAGGGGCCAGTGGACCAATGACACACTGGAGGAGGCAATCTCAGCAGTGAGGAGTGGAACCATGACCTTGCGCCAAGCAGGAAGGCACTACAACATCCCACCTTCCTCCCTCTCAGACCACATGACTGGAAGGATCACCAAGCGAAAATATGGGCCTCAAGGGGTGTTATCTCAAGAAGAAGAGGCATCAGTTGTAGAGTGGGTGAGGGAGACTTTAGCTGATGGGTGGCCTGTAGGAATCAAGCAGCTGAAGATGAAGGTGGCAGAGGTTACAAAAGGACGGCCAACACCTTTCACCAAAGGCATTCCAGGGAGCAGCTGGTTGAGGCTGTTTAAGAACCGACATCCAGATCTGAGGATAGGGATGCCTGAGGTTAGACAACATAAGACCTAAAGCCTTCCAACTCTACTAGGTTTTTGTTTATTTCAAGATACATCAATGTCATGGTGATGAGTCTGGTTTCTCCTCCAGTTTAGTGTTATGTGTCTGTTAGATTCAAGCAAAGGAGTGTCTCAAAGGACTTGCATGCAACAGACTGGGGAGTTTTCATGAAGCATCCAACAGATAATTGCAATTTTAGATTGCCAAGTTTGTTCTGGAAAGATGGGCAGATGCATAAAGTAGGATGGATAGTCCAGCTTACTTTCCCCTGTGAAGCTTCCAACAAAAAGGGTGAATTTTAGGTCAGCAAGTGCATCCTGGGAATATGAGTAGATGAATAGATGTACTAAGGCTGAAGAGATGCCTGTGTTTTTCAGTTCTTTTGCCAAAGTTGGGTCTGATTCTGTCTGCTACTCATTGATTGTTGGGGTCTTCGTTGAGGACTGGTTGTGGTAGCTACCTTTCAGACTGGGGTACCTGGATGTCAGTTAGGATCCATGAAGTAATATCAGTGGATCTGTGGTCATGGGTAGGAATTCAAGTGGTATTTCACACCCAGCTCTTTTATACAGTTTTGGTGTTTCAGTCATGCAAAACTTGTATGGCAAGGAAGTGATGTCTGATGGTGGTACCTGTTCAATTTTGAAGCCCATGTTCTATCAGTCTGTTTAGCTCTCCAGAGAATGATGTCATGTAGAGATGTTTGAGATCAAAATGTTTGCAATTATAAACATATGTTAAGGTTTTAGAGCCAGATGATCTTTCACATTTTCACATGTACCAGGTGTGTAATGGTTCCTGTCTTTACAGGAGTGTGGTCATTTTAGGGCAGCTTATACCATTCAGGGAATGTGGTCATGTTTAGGGAAACTTTTTCTTGAGCTTGAAGCCTTGTACTGTTCAGTGCAATTGGCAGGACTATTCTCTGGTCAATTGGTTGTAGGAACTTCTGATGGAATACTGATCTGAGTGATTTTGTGGGCCTGTAGATGATGGTACCAGTTGCTTGTAGGCTCTGGACATGATGTATAGCTATAACAGAAATGTGAAAGTAGTACTTTTTGTTAACAAAAATGGACTTAGTTTTATCATGGTATTGATAGTGTATCTGTGTGGTGTTGACTTGGTTGCAGGAGAGGTTGAGGCGGAAATCATCTGCCAGGTCCTCTTTTCCCTCTCTCCCTCCACTACGTACTTCTGCAGATGTTGATGGGTTCAGGGATGCTGATGCATCTGCACCATCCCCTTTACCACTTGTTGTACACCCTGAAGATTCACAAACTGCAAGTGATGCTCAGCCTGAAGGTACTGATTTATCAATCATCTCTCAGCCAACAGATTCACAACCATCTGCAATGACTCATCTGCAAGTACCCAGGAGAAAGAGATCCATTGAGAGGGGACAGTGGACAAGTGATGCTTTGGAAAAGGCCATTGTAGCTGTTAATGGTGGTTACATGAGTATGCGCCGAGCTGCAAGGATTCACAACATCCCTCCTTCATCCCTTTCTGACCATATGAAGGGGAAGGTTGGGAAAAGGAAGCCTGGGCTTCAGGAGACATTATCTGCAGAGGAGGAGGATTCAATTGTCCAATGGGCACTGAAGATGCAAGAGGAGGGCGAGACTTTAACTATCCAGCAATTAAAGTTGAAGGTTGCAGAGATGACAAAAGCAAGGGGCACCACTGCTTTTGCCAGTCATGTTCCAGGAGCTGCTTGGTGGAAGCTGTTCAGAGCCAGGCATCCAGAGTTGGCAATAGAAAGGACTGAGGTGAGATAGACTAATATCTAATGTTTTCTCCTCCCTCTTGGGTTTCTGGTGCAAGATTGCTGAGTGATATCTGAGTGAGGATATGGGGCTGCTCACAGAGGGATACCTGTGACTCAAATATGTTTTCCTCTAGTTTGCAGTCCCTTTGAATGCAGTGTCATGCTCAGGGTTCTCAGAAGGAAGTCAAGGAGGTGATAAATTGGGGTGAATGTTTTTGGACTGATTGGGTAGCAATCGTTCCTTGCCAAGTGTGCCCCAGTTGGATGGACCCTGTTGTTTTGTTTGCATGGGAATGGCAGCACATGGAGACAGGGACTAATTGAGAGATGTTCATTGCAATTAAGCTTGTGGTTATCCTCATTTTAATTTGGCTGTCTTGATTTCATGCAGAGGGTATCAATCCAAAACCCCTTGGTATCTCTACTTCCTGGTCCAGAAGCTCCTCCTGAAGATGATGAGCAACCTGCAGGTTCCCAACTGCCTACACCATCTTCTCAAAATGTTGCTCAACTTAGGGATTCCCAACCTCTGGATGTTGTTGCTGAGGCTGGAGATATGCAACCGCCTGATGTTGCATTGGTGATAGAGTCTCAACCATCTGTAACTCCAAAGCTTCGAGTGAGCAAGAGGAGGAAAATGACTGGAAGTAGTCAGCGGATGAGTGATTCTCTGGAAGAGGCAATTGGAGTTGTTAGAAGTGGAGGCATGAGTTTGGACCAAGCAGCAGAATTTTATAATATTCCTGCTTCATCACTTCTTGATCACATGACAGGCAGGATAACCAAGCGGAAGTATGGTCCCCAAGAGGTGTTATCAGAGGAGGAAGAGGCATCAGTTGTTGAGTGGGTACTCAAGATGAGAGAGGATGGACAGTCTGTGTCAATCCAGCAACTGAAGTCAAAGCTAGCTGAGGTTACACAATCAAGACCTACACCTTTCACTGGAGACAGTTGGTGGAATCTCTTTATACACAGGCATCCTGATTTGTCAATAGGAGTTACTGAGGTCAGACACACCAAGATCTAAACCCTTTCACTTTGATGTTCATATCTTGGTACTGTGATTCTTCCAGTCCCATATGTGCCAATAGTCAAAGAATGTCCACACTTTACTTCATATCAATTGTGTACCTGCCAGGGTTAGGGAGACAAGGAATCCGTGTTGGGTCAGTCTCCTATGAAATTCCTGTGTGTTTGATTGATCACTTGAAGCAGTAGTCTACTGTGATCAGTGTGTCACAGGTGTTTTATAGTCAAGTATGCAAAAGGTAAGTCACATCCTGGAGTTTAGCATGATTGATGTGGAAGCTGCCATCAAGGAGTAAATCCCGATTGCTGGGTTCAATGAGGCATTCTTGTTTGGTTAAATGATAGTGTGTGGGTCTGGTGCAGGGAATGTTAAATCCAGATCTTTCATCATCCACCCTACCCAATGAAATGGATGCCCCTCTTGATGGACCCCAGCCCTTGGATTCACAATTCCCTGATGATGAGAATCCAACATATTTTCAGCAAAGTATTGAGTATTCCACATTTCCCCAACCATCAGAACCATGTTCTTCTCCAAGTGGTTTTCAGCTCACAACTTTCCAACCGTCTGCAGTGACTAAAAGCCAACAGCCCAAGAGGAAGAGAACTGCTGAGCGGGGGCAATGGACAAATGATGCTTTAGCACAGGCCATTGCAGCTGTTAAACAAGGAGCGATGAATATGCGGCAAGCAGCAAGGTTCCACAACATTCCTCCCTCATCTCTTTCTGACCACTTGAAGGGCAAGATTACAAAGCGAAAGTATGGGCCTCAAGGTGTGTTATCTCAGGAGGAAGAGAACATAGTTGTCGAATGGTTGCTCAAGAAGCAAGAGGAAGGAGAGTCTGTGTCTATCCGGCAACTGAAGTTGAAGGTAGCAGAGATTACACAAACAAGGCAAACACCTTTCACCAAAGGCATTCCTGGACCTACTTGGTGGAAGCTATTTAAAGCCAGGCATCCTGATCTGTCAATATGCTCTTCTGAGGTTAGACACACTGAGAGCTTCAAGCCTGTTGCTGTCAGTTTGCTGTGGTCTAGAGGAATCAGAGAGGTTTGAAGCTTGTGGATAAGAACTTAGCTTAAGACCAATATGCCCTCTGAAGTTACTGTGTGTGGCTAGTGGATGTAGCATAGATTAAATGCATAGACTTCATGAGAGTCTCACCTGCTGGATGTTGGACAAGTTGTTTCTGGGAAGCTGTCTCATGTTTTTGTGTCAAACAATGATATTCTCAAACAGAAATTTGGAACCTGAAGTTGAACTGGTTTTTTCAAATATTCATGTTTGGTAATGTGAGTTGTGTTGATCTGGTGCAGGGAAGGTCCAACCCAAAACCGTACATCTGCATCACTCCCCCCCTTCCTGCTTCACCATCTCATTCTGCCGAGCATGCCTCAGGTTCTCAACTTCTAGACCTTCAGCATGCCACAGATTCCCATCCATTTCAACCATCTCCTTCAAATGTTTCTGAGCCTACAGTTTCGCATCTCTCTGCTCCTAGCAGTCCAAATTTCTTTCAGCTGACAGATCCCCAAACTTCAAATGATGAGCAGCCTATGGATGTTGAACCATTTGTACCTACTAATGGTTCAGTAGCAAAGAGAAAGGGAATGACTAAGACAGGACAGTGGACAAGTGACTCTTTGGCAAAGGCCATCACAGCAGTGAAAAGGGGAAATATGGGTTTGCGACAAGCAGCAAGAGCTTACAACATTCCTCCATCATCTCTATATGATCACTTAACTGGGAAGATAAAGAAGCGGAAGCGTGGGCCTCAAGGAGTGTTATCTCAGGAGGAGGAGGCGTTAGTTGTGGAATGGATACTCAAGACACAAGAGGAGGGGCATTCTGTGACTATCCAGCAACTGAAATTAAAGGTAGCAGAGATTACACGAACAAGGCAAACACCTTTCACGAAAGGCATACCAGGACCCACTTGGTGGAAGCTGTTCAAAGCCAGACACCCTGATTTGGTAATTGTACCTGAGGTTAGGGTGTACAAGAGCTAATGCTGCTCCTGTCATGTTCTGTTTTATAAGATTTATGCATTCTTCGGGTGAGGATGCTAGACTGGTTGCAGAGGGTATCAAACATGGCAAGTCTTACTTCTCCATCTCTGCAGTGTGCATTTCAAAGTCCTGTATTTCCTCTGAAATCACTTGGGTGTCATGCCAAGACTACTCACATGAAACATACTGTTATATCTCAACAGGCAAGTGCAGTTCTTGGTCACCTACTGTATTCTGGTAGCCTGGTGGCGGTTTCTACCAAAACCTAGGGCTGGAGCTATGTGCCCTAATTGTGCTTGTGCATCATCTCTATGAGCAAAGGCAGACCAATTCTGTCTGTTGCTCAATTCATTTCCTTGGCTTTGCCTTAGGACTCTGGTGTGCAGTAGCTAGATTACAAGATGGGATCAGCTTAATGGGACTGATGTGTTTCAGAGAAAGTTTGAGTGATACGGTGGGTGCTCAATTGGTGGTATATTCTGCCCTTGGGTTTATTGCTTCACAGCCACTGCCGTGATTACAGGTTGTACTTCAGTTGTGGAAAGCTCCAGTTATTGGGGAAAGACTTTTGTTACAAATTTGGATGCATATCAATTTTAGTTTGTCTGCAGAGCAGCAGGTGTTTTTGCTGGCCTTTCTTGATTTCCATGTTGTAATGTCAGTGATACAGGTCTGAAGTGATTAGAAAGTTCTTTTCTCCTCCCATGTTTGTGTGCTTCTTCTGTTTTTATTTCTTCTTGTTTTGTTCTTTTGTCTTTGGGGCCTTTTTTAGGTCAAGAGCAGAGTCCCAGTTTGGCGGAAGGCATTCTTTGGCTTTGTTGGGGGCGACTCTCTGCAAGTGCCGGCACTGTGATCTTTGAGTTGTAACAAGCAATGCCTTTTTAGGCTTCCCTACTGCTTGGGAGCAGCCCTCCTGCACAAAAGGGGACTTCTTGAGTCCTTATCAAGATCGGGGACCTTTGCTTGAGCTGGCAATTGTCCCTTAAATTGAGAGCTTGCTAATTTCCATTATGCTATTCGGTCTGCTCAGTTTGATAGATTCTCTTTTTTGGTTCGGTGTAACTTAAATAAACTCCATACATTTGGAAATGGAAATATAAAATGGGGCCCAGTTACAAAGGTAATTGCTAATACTGATTTTTCTGTCTTCAACATTAAGTCTCTTAACAGACTTAGAAGGCTTAAGCAAAAACACCTTAATTCTTCAACTAGCCTCTGTCCATTTTCAGATAAGGGGGTAATTTATGTTATTTAAAGTGTCAATAATAGTAGAATGCTATATGTTGGTCAAACATGTAAGTCTGCCTTTGAGAGATTCCAAGAGCATATAAGAGAAGCTAAAAGATTGTCTAAGCTTGCAAGTTCCTAATGTTGCTGTAAGTTTACCTCCTACTTTGCCAGTTTCTGAAGAGACTGGTTCACCTTCTGATGATGTGCAACCAAATCATAGTGGGGTCCCTCACCTTTCTCCTCACATAATTTTTGACTACAAAGTTTACAAAAGTAGGCTGGTATTCCTTTCTTCTCTTATGTCTCAAGGTAAGTTTTCTATTGTTTTTCTCTCCAAGTATAAGACCAAGAATTTGGTTCGTATGCTTTTGTTGCTGGCTGAGTTTTCTCCTTCTGTTCTTGGTCTTGATGTTGGCCATGCTTTACAACTTTCTAAAATTCTGAGCATCTTTATTAAGAGAGATGTTCCTCGTTCTTTCTCGTCAAGTGCCTCTCCTAGGCAGAGATCTCATTATCTCTGTTTTTGTTTCTTCTCGTATGGATGGTTTGAATCTCTCTTCCATGTTAAACCTTCCTTCTGTGCTAGATTGTCTTCCTCCTTTTGTTAGAAAGTTTTGGTCTCCTCCCTTAGTTGCTTGGAAATATGTCAAAACTTCTGGTCAAGAGTTTTCCAGCTATGAGGCATTGGGAAGATCTGTTTGTGCTTCTCAACTTAATAAAATTATTCACTCTGGTTGTGCTTGTTTTCATTTCCCTAGTTTTGTTGATTCCCATCATGTCATGTTATTTCTGCTAACCTTAATATCCTTTCAAGGCCCAGCCTAATTGAACTCTTTTCTAGAGGCACTAAGTTCAGAAGTGGCTTCTTGTCTATGTTGTCTATTGAAGAAGCTATTGATAAAGGTCTTAAGAAGTTTGTCAACAAGCAAGAAGAGCTTCTAGGAGTTCAAGGGATATTAAGTGAGTGGAAAGCCAAAGTTCTTTTGTTTGTACAGAAGAGGACTTGTGCTTCCTTTGTGGTTCAAACCTCTTATGATTCTTCTTTGTCTGTTCCTTTAGAAGATCTGGATCACCTAAAGATTCTCCAACGGTCCTTGGTCATTACTTACATGGATAAATGTTGTAACAACTTTGTGTTTGTTTTTAAAAAGTTTTATGTTTTTTCTGTTTTCTCTGAGCTTGATTCTCCTGTTGGTACGTATGTGGTCTCCAATCTTGCCCAATCTAATATTCTGAAATTTCATCTCTCTTTTAATCAGGCTCATAATTTTAAAGGTGTTAAGTGTGGCCCTCATCTCCCGTTTCTTTTTGCTGTTTGGAAGTTTCATAAAAACCCAATTAAACCTAGATTTATCTGTGCAGCCAGCTCTACTTCTCTGACTGATGTTTCTAAGTGGCTGTGTTCTTTCTTCAAAGCTATGTTTCATATGGTCAATGACCTTTGGGTGTCTAAACTCAAAAAGCAGATGTTCCTTGTGATAGTAGTTGGATTCTCAATGACTCTGTAGGAGTGGTGGAGGTAATAAATAATCTTAATCTTTCGAGATCTGAAATTGATAAAGCTTCCCCACTTCCGTTGCAGTCTTTTGATTTCTCAACTCTATACACTAAAATTAACCTAGCGGATCTAAAAGCTCGTATGAGAGTTCTGATAAATAAGGTGTTTAATTGGATGCTGAAGTTTCATTGTTTTAAGTTTTTGATGGTTCAAAAAACGGCTTTGAACTTTAGGTTTTTGTGGCTGAAAAATAAAGCAGAGATGAATTTGTTTGAAAATATTCATATCTTCAAAGTTGCGGAAGCTTCAGATTTGATCTCTTGCCTGGATTTCTTATTAGACAATTTGTTTCTTTGTTTTGGTCAGGGTGATTGTAGACAATGCATTGGTATCCCCATGGGTACTAATTGTGTGGTCGATTTGGCTAATTTCTATCTCTTTACCTATGAGTTTGATTTCGTTAAGCATCTCTTGAAGAGTAACACATGTCCTGTTGTGCTTCATAGTTTGTCCTTGGTTCGTAGGTTTGTGGATGATCTTTTTGTTCCTGATTTTCCAGATTTTGAGAACTTCATGTACCTTAACCAAGACTCTTTTAGTAGTGGCATATACCCACAAACCTCTTGTGAATTGAATTGTATGTCTGAAGGCTTCTCTTCTAATTTCTTGGATCTAACTGTGACAGAGTCCTCAAGGTTTGTCCTGTGACATTTTTGACAAACGCTCTCAACCAGTGTATGCAAGTATTGAAATGATTAGAATGCCTCATGCTCATTCCAATATCTCAATGAATGCAAAGCTGGGGGTTATCAATAGTCAATTTTACAGATTCTTGAGACTTTGTAGTTGTAAGAAATTTTTTGTCTTCCAGATGGTCAGTCTTATTGTCTTTCTGAAGGCAAAAAGCTACCCTTTAAAAGTTCTTCTAAAGAGAACTAGAGGGTTGGTTCTTAAAGCAAAATTCCTGTTTGGAATTTCTGCTTTTGGCATTTTCAGAATAATTTTGCTTTGTGTCATGTAAGTGGGGAGCTTCCTGTAAGCCCACTTGTTCTTAGTCTTTCCTCGTTTTTTTTTGCCCTTTCTGTCTTTCTTTGTTTCTTTGTATGGTCTTTGTTGTGGGGTCTGTTGCTAGCCAGTAGTATGGCTGAGTCTTCCCGTTGCTTCCAGAATTGCAGCAGAAACTCAGTTTGTAGGATGGTGCTTGTTACTGGCCTTTACCCACTGTAGGGAGCTGATGAAGTCAGTGGGGAAGTTGTGATAGTTAAGTCACTATCATACATACTACCGTTGATGGTCCCTGAACAGGTGTGAGACTGGCACTTTTGTTCATACCGGTGTGTGTTTTTCATTTTTTGTATGTTTTTTGTCTCCCCTTGTTTGGTTCTTTCTGTGGCTTCCTGAGGAAGTGTTAACCTTGCTGTTTCTTCTTCATCACGAGAATGGAGATTTCTCTATTTTTATGAAAGATATTGTAATGTCAGTGAACTCTCTTGTGAAACTGTGACTTCCTAAGCTGCAAGTGGTTTATTGCTGGGTGCTGGCAAATGTGAATTGGTTTGATTTGGATCTCACTCATATGTTTGGCAAACCATCAACTCAAGCAGGTTTGCTTTTCTGTCTATGGTTTCACCTTGTCATGCATGCTATTCTACCATCTGACCTACTGCTGTTAAAATGGTGCACTGCATCTATTCTGAGTGTGGCAGATTCAATCTGCTGATTGGCTGCATTAAATGCTGATGTCACTAAGCAGTGTATCCTTTGTGAACAGCATTGCTGCATGGAATGGTATGCAGGGGCCAGATTATGGTTCTTTCTATGTTTCTCAACAGCATCATCCAGGATGGCATATCTTGTGATTTAGCCCTGATCCCTACAATTGAATTCCAGGAGCAGTATTGTGGATCTCTTCATGCTGCTCAATAGCATGAGCACATATGTGATGGCAATTGCCTCGTTACTTAGTGCTGACCCTGCGCATGGAGTACCTGCCTGGTTTGCATTAAACAGCCATTTGTGGCAGATGTGTCTAGAATTCAGTTAAGTGCATAACCAATAGATCATGATAATGGAAGAAAAACTAGGCTGCAGGTGCTTTCTGGCAACAACAAAGATATGTTGCGAAGCCTGAATCTCTCCAGTCGTGCTGCATGTCACAACATTCCCTCTTTAAGAATAAAGAAATAATGCAGTATGTCTAAAAGCTGATGAAGTAGTCTTCAACCATTGGGAGAGTTTTTGAGACACTGTAGGTTTCTTTCCACCATGGATTCTCTGGATTCAGAGATGATGATCTAACCCTATTGACTATTCTCAATTGGCAGAATAGATGTTAAAAAGAACTGCAAAAGTTTGTATTTGCATTGACCAAAAGCTCCACTGATAGAAGCCACCAAACAATTCAAAAACCTCCATATTGAGAAGGCTGAATTGAGGAGGTACTGTTTTACTCTACACAAATCTGCACTTAGCATTAAGGTGGTGAGCCATTACAGAGTTGTGGTACGTTGCAAACAAGCCATTCCTATCCAATATATCCACAATGAATGTTGCTAGTACAAAAGTAATGCTGGAGAGAATTTTGTGCAGTTGGTACTACTCCAAGACACAAGTCAGGCAAACCTGTGCCTTGGTCCAGATTATATATTCCTAAAGCTCACTCAATCTTGTGGTTGAAGTGCTCATTACAATGAATAAACATCCCCTTCTTCATGAAACTTTGTGATGTTGACTAAATTCCTTGCACTTGTGGCTCTGATCCACAAATTCATTCACCATCCTGTCAATATTCTTTTCTAGAAGTTCTGGAGCCCGTTGGCAGAATAAACCAACAGATCCCACTATAATTAACAATTCCCCTGACTATCCTAAGCAGCTCTTCATACTATTGAGACAGTAGAGGCAACAGGTACCACAGTAATTGAACAAATACTTGTGTGCCTGAAATGAATTATGGCTGTTGCAGTTAGCTAGTTATTCATCCTAAACTTATCTATAAAATTGCAGATGAATCTTCACAACTCCTCATTGGAGGTCACATGACAAAAATGAGTGTAGTCATAACCTTATGAGTCACTTACAAGCTGTCAGACCTTCACCATGAGTAGCAGGGACAAACTGCCATGACTCACCACTGCCTATTGTCAACTCCTGATGGTGGGTGCAGACAAGGTCACAATAATCCACCCTAAATTTCAGGCAAACCATTACACAAACACCTGCATCCTGAGTTTAGTGTTGCATTTCCAGCAGGAATGAGAAGTCATGATGGTGGCTAGCACTCAGGGGACATCCCAAACTAGTCATCCTCAACTCATGAGCCTAGATGATTAGCCTTTGCACCTCACATTCAGCATGCCATACAGACTCCCAGAAATCAACTACTATCAAACACAGAGCAGCAATAAGCCCACCACTGGCCCATGGACCAATCCCAAGAAATCAGGACAAGAGATCCAACTCCTTCACAAAATACCAAAGATCACAAAGAAAATATGCATAATCAGAGGATGCTGGTAAATGAAGCCTTGCCATACTGGAGATGGGTGGCATCGTAGAAGTCAAGATCTGCCTTCTGAGCCTCCATGTACCCTCCATGGTCACTTCAACATTCTTTGTGTGTTCCTTAATAGCCATTATACAGTAGTGTTGGTTGAACACTCAAAAAACAAACAAACATCAGTGCAATTCACTGAAACAACCTTTTCCAAAGTTTACCATCAGCTAGCAACTTTTGTATGTTGGTAGCCACAGACTTGAGACATTAGAAATTGACAAGAAAAATAAATGGAATGATCTATTGCTGCCCAGCAACAAACAATTTCTCAAGAGTCCAACAGATGACAGAGGACTAAAATAGGCACTCACCATTCCATCCAAATGGAGTAGGTTTCTTTTCCCACTTTTTGTATTTGTACTCAGTATCCTCCTGTGTCTCCAACATGTAAGCCTCAGACATATCCAAGCCATGGGACTTCAGTTGCTTGCCAAGCTTCAAGTTTTCTATGAGATTCCACAAGATTCTTGAGGGGTATCCTTCCGCTTCCTCTCAGCAGCCATTGTCATTTGATTTGCCTTGTGAGCTTCATTCTGACAACTACCATACCATGTCAGTTACCCACATTGGCAATGTCCATTTCCACCCACCAACTTTCTCTGATTGTTTCACATCCTGCAACAAGGGAATCCTCATAACACAAGGAACACTCCCATGTACAACCTTATATACAAACATGGGTACTGCACAAGATTGCTCATCCACCCACCAGTTTCAGCTGCAGGTCAAAATGACTTCTTTTCTTTTGCACTAAGACCAGCATAGACGTCAGTATCAACAGGTTCGTCTTTGTTGTCCATGCTTTGGGGTTGTAGCTTCAAAGGCAGCTTTTCCCTCCACTGTTGGTGATGCCTCCTCATCCACCATGGCCCTGGTGTTCTCATCTGCCTCCTGTGCATTTCATGGAGCTTCCATTATTTGCTGTGCACTATGTCCCCTTGCAAATGCTGTTGGTAGCCCTGCATCTGGTTCTCTGACAGACTCTGCAATCAATGGCTCCCTCCTGAGTCAGAATGGAGCAATTGCCCACAATCCGAGTTCACAATCACCTTCCAAAAGGTTTTGGGAGCATGCCACTTGTTGCCAATAACAGCCCAGCTGTTGGTGATCACTATGCCAACCAGAAAAATGCATATCTACAACAAGGAAGCAACATCCTAGACCTCACTTGATTCTTCTTCTGTCTCTTCTTCTCAAGGTTTCTGGACCTAGAACATTGCAATGGAGTTGCTCTTGAAAACCTCTCCTCTCCACTCAGGAAAAAATCCCTTTCGACAAAAAAAATTCACCAAATTCAGCATTAAAAACCTGGTACAGTCAGTTGATTGCTGTGCACAATTTCAATTCCCAGGTTCAAGATCCCTCTTAATTGTCGAGGCAGACAAATACATGTACAGGCCAAACCAAATCCAGCATAACTAAGAGCCTCTTTTGAGATCAACCTCATGACACTGATGACATGCATTGGATGCAGCTGTTCTCTCTTACAAATAGCCACATGAATCCTCCCCATAGAAATCCAAAGGCAAGGAGCAGTAACACTTCCCTTAGGGGATGCATCTAGAGCCTATTGCTGAGCTTGGGTGATTCTGGGAAAACAGTACTCAGAGCACTCATGAAACAGGTTTCTTGGATTGATACATGTGCACTCTGCTGTCTGTCTCCACTGAGCTCACCATCATGAAGCAGCTCCTAACTAAGCAAGTGAAGTAATTGCTGAAACACACAGGCAACAACAAAAACAACACTTGTACCAAAACCAGGCCTGCTCATCACAACGGTTTTTGCCTTTGTCTTCTTCTTCTTTTGTGTTTTCCAAGCCCTCCTCCACAAGGTAGAGATCACACGTCTGCACACAGCAATCGCATGTGACATGATGAGCAGTCATGGGCCTAGGTTTGAAAATTTCAGTGACTGAAGTTTTGTGAATTCGTTGAATCTTGAATGAATCCCAGGTCCATGCATCTCAATGTAAATTGATGAACGCTGCAGACAGCAAGTGATCAATGATGTGCTGAAGAAAATCAAGAGTTCAAAGTGAGGATCCTTTATACATGCTTTCCATTTTGATGTTCTTTTTGTCAAAGCTTGCATATTTGACATCTCCAAGTCATGTTCTCTTGCAGTGATCAATGCTTTGTGATGGAAATCAGTATATGACAAGTTGTTTGCACCGTGTGCTGTTGCAGGAAGGAGATACAAAAACAGCTTCTCCCAACTTTGCTTTCACTGGAGTCCACAACTACTGTTCAGCATAAAGCTCAGGAAGCTAGGCAAGTCCTGCAGTAAAAGCACTCCTGTGGGACTAAACTTCTACTTGAAAATTGCAAGTTAGAGAAGAGACAAATGAACTATGCCAGACACTTAAGCTTCAGAGGGCAAAGCTTGGACAGCATCAGAGATTGCAGATATCTTGTACAAAGGACCCTTTTTCAGGGGGCCTATACATCTGCAAAAGAGGTTCTACATATCAAAAGGCTAACTCAGACTGCACTCTTCCACTTCGAGCTCTTGAAGCCTTCACAAAATATGTACAAAAATCACAATTTCTTTACAATCAGATCTCGTCATGGATGTCAGTGCACAGCATCCATCTCCCAGCAACACCTACTTGTGTCCTTTACCAGGAGTACTAGACAATGAAAGCTGCAACAAATATAATTAACAGTACATGTCTGCACATGATCAACTTGCGGTCAAAACAATGAATCTTCCCCATTTACACCCTACTTGTTCTATCAATGTCTTATCACCTTTCAATACATAATTGTCAACAAATTTTTGATATCACAGCTGCCACCTAAGAAGCTGAATTTAAGCCTGCCAATTGCATATGTAACATGCACCCTATTGGGTTCAGTCACAATGGCAGTTCTTTAGCCAGCTATCTACACACAAATGGCAAGCCAGAGTGAGAGGAAGAAAAGAGAACCCAAATAGGGCTCAACTGCTTGAAAGATAACAAGCTTGAATCTCACTTCATTGCTGCTGTCTTTTCTGACTCCTCATCCTCTGTTGCAGACTGTGACAAAAGAATGTGCATGCCTCTGCGGTCGACCCCCTGCCTAGAGTATTCTCGCCAACGCCGTGCAGCTGCTGCTGTTTTTGCTGCTCTCTTGCGGGCACCCGTGTCATCTGGATAAACAAAGGAGTTGTCTCAGTCACCAGCTATAGCAAATACATTTCCATTATTGGCATTACCCAGTCCATTTTGGAGAATGACAGACACCTGTACTGAGAGTAAGGACTTAACTGAACACTGTGAGAGCACAATTTGCACATACTCTCTGACCATGAAGTTGCAAATGTTGAAAATTAACACTGTGAACTGAATTGAAAGCAAGAAATGGTATAATGGAAATATACCTGGGATGGGATCACCATCACCTCCAGGATTTGACCAGACACCTTGCCACCATGGTGCCTTTTGACTACTCCCTCTCTCTTTCATCATCCGTATACGTGCACGTTCCTGCACACTCACCTCCATCACTTAAGGCTTAATTCTGAGAGGTGCTGAGACAAACTAGCTGTGTATATACAAGTGCATTAATACCATGGACAAGGTCTTTTTCTTGGAACCTTGCAGGAGTTGCAACACTATTGTTGAACCCTGCAAATAGGTGCCACAAATCTACTACAGAAGTTAATAGTAGAGTTTTCATCTGCAAGTCCATTTGAGCAGTTAAGCTAACACAATTCCTGATCCTGAGTCTAAAACACAAACTCTCATACCAGGGCCTTTGCTTGACGCTTTTCCCATCTCCAGCTGGCCTGAAGAACCCCATAATTCCCTCCAGGAGTGTGAGACAGAGCTCAGAAATAGAAAATCAAATGTGTGCATTTCACATTCCTTCTGCATCAAAGATTGTGAAGGTTTCTGGCTGCCATCCATGTCATGCATGAAAGGAATTTTCACTCTTTTCATACATAAAAGCTCTGACTCCCCACTTAAACCATTGTGGCTATAACAGGGCTATGGTGCCATCTAAACAGTTATGTTGATTATGCACCTGTGAGAACACATCAGGAGACTGATAGCCCATGCCTGAGAGCATCATGCCCACCTGTTCATGAACAACAAAAGCCTTCTTAATCCCCAATCATCAGTCATGAATATGCCTATTCCAATACAAACAATATATGAGCATACTTGACCTTGAAAACTGTTGTCCAAGAGAATATCTGATGCTGCATCAGAAATGTACTATAATAGGCAAGCAACTTCTTCAATGACCTTCCGTGCAAAAAGTACTTGGTACCATGCTGCTGTAATTAATATTGCGAGCAAACTGGACTGTTGAGACTATTCATGACTTCAAAGGCAAGAAAGGGAGGGCATACATTGACACGTTCAATTCTCCTCATTTCATCCTCCAATAATGTCAGCTGTGCAGCTGTTACCCGATGTATGCAATCAACAGGACTGCAAGATTCACACACCTTCTCAACACCCTGATATGCCTACTTATCAAGACACCAATAATAGTCATGTCTCATACTTCACAGCTTGCAACTTCTCTGGTCCCCTCAGAAGAGTTCAGCAGGGAAAATGCAATGAGGTCATTCTGTGAGACCTATAATGCATGATTTCTACCCTCCAGAAGTAAAAGTTCCAGCACAAGTAGGATGGTTGCATATGGTGAGGCACAAAACCAGGTCTCAATGGCTGATTGTGCCAGCGTAGGATCACCTAATTGGGACACAACACGGGCCCTTCCAAATTCTTCTTCAATGGCAAATGTGTCTGGTGCTGTGTTGGCACAGTTCTTGCAACCTGTGACACACCCCATCTGCAGATTTTAGTTGTCAAAAAGTACTTGAGAACAGACCTAGGGACCCTGTCTAAACAGCAACTGGAAGCAGAGAAATGGAGCAAAACAATGTTCAGCCTTCATTCCTGAACTGTTAATGCCTTGCTAATTGGTGTACAATCTAGGTGTCAGGCCATTCAAGATAATTTTAGATGAGATGGAGAATATTAATAGCCACCCAGTGACTCAAAGACAAACAAGCTGAATTGCTGCTGCAGACAGTGGGCCACTCCCATTAGAAGGAGCCCTCTTCACCAGAATCAAGAATTTAGTCCTGAACCTTCCCTGAACTGTAGTCCTGACAATGTATACATTTGGGTAGAACAAACAGCAGATTGATACTTTTGGGATGAGTTTCTGAGGTAATCTCAAACACACTCAGAAGGCTCTTCCCCTATCTACAGCCAATGGCTAGTCCATTGAGAGGATGCTCAACATCCTGTTGAAACAGAAGGTGTTCTCTTTGGCAAGAACCAAAACAAGCTGTACCAAAATACTTCCGCAGCAGTCATCAAGCTCATGAACTGCAGCAAAGAACCAGCTGTGCAGACTTTGTAGAACTTAACAGAGATGCAACTTTCCCAGCTCTAAACTTAGGCAAAGATTAATGGCATATCTGACCAATGCATGTGAACTCGTCAACGAAAACATGGTCACACTCCTGAGCACTATTCAGAAAAGGGTTGCTGGATGTAAGGGCATAGCCATTGATCTCATCATACACCATGCGTTGCTCAGGATCACTCAGCACCTGCAGCTCACAATGCCAGACAAGTAGATTCAATCAGAGTGCCAAAGACAAACAACAAACAGAAAAGTCTGAGCAAACTTACAAATCCTCTTTATTGTATCTGAATAGTCCAAGAATAGCAAACTTGGGTAACAAAAGAGCTGGATACGATGACAATTGCCCAAACTTGCAGAAGAAAGAGATGGGCGAGAAACTGTGAAGTCTATACAGGCACCTCATATATTTCATTAATAAACATACAGAAGTCTGTTGACTCTGGGTGATTGCCACTCAAGTCTGGGTGGCAAGCTTTCATGCAAGAGTAATACGCCTTTTTAATCTCATCTGGAGTTGCATCTGATGTCTGCAGCAGACCAAAGCAACAAATGTCATCAAACACATGCTACTATGCAATCAAGACAGTCCCAAGAATTCTACATGCATCCCAGAATCTCCAAAAAAACTATTTTTCCAAGTTACATTCTCCTTCCTGTCATAGAAGCTCCCCTCGAGTCTCCATTGCCGTACAGCTCTTCTGGCTAGATACCATTCTGTAATAAGGGCAGTTGGGATTTGCAATGGAAGTGATATCTACAATGAAGTGCTCTGGTTCAATGGGAGGAATTTTTTTATTGAAAGCATCTTCAGTTGAGATCCCAGAGAGACAGTAGAAAGCCATCAAATGAACAGTATATACCCACAAAAACAAAAGAAAGATTTCTGGAAACAGCAGCTTGAGACATTATTACCAAGCCAAGTACGGAGTAGAAGTCTTCAGCAATCACTGCTGCACCATTTAGGTTGATGTCACCATCACCCCCTAACCTTGCCCGCACTCCAGCATACCTCCCCTGAGTTTTCACTTCTGCCATTTTCATTGTTGTTATTTTGGTTCAGTCACACTAATAGGAGTCACAACAAGTTTAACGAGTGCTTGGTTTTTCATGTTTTAATGTCAGAAATTATAGAAAGTTTACCCTTGAAAACAGGGGAAAAGAAGAAGCTGGAGGCATTCGTAGCTCTAAGCATCCCCTTGCATGCCGTTGCCACCGATGGCAGCAAGACGGCCATGCTTCAGTTACAGCACAAAATACAAATTCTCCGGTTCTGGCAAGAGCAAGACTTAATCCTGTTCTTCACCTGCGGTTTCAGCATCACACTGTGGCTCATGCACATGCAGAATTCCGCTCTGACATCCTGTCCTCATACAGATTGCTCTGACTGCATGCATCTCTTATGTAGTGGGTACCAAGCCTAGAGAAAATCAGAGAAAATCGATCCAACGGAAGAAGAGAGAACGTCGCAACAAGAAGCACAAACAAAAGACAAGTACAGACACAATTAACTGCGTCGACAAAAAACACAAACCCCCTCAGTCCTTCACATCCTCGCGAATACAAAGCTCCAAAGGTTGGGTTACAAGACATGGATAGATGTGTGTACCTTTGAGCGCGGCGGGTAACAAGCGCAACAGAATTGAATTTGCAGAAGAGAAACTTCATGCAATGGAAGAAGAAGAAGAAGTAGAAGTCATGCAAAAGCTAAAAAAAAGAATAAAAAAAGGAAGCACGACTGTCATACCTGTAATCGCATCTGATGAATCTGGAAGCTGAATCTGTTACGCTTGTTAGTCGATTCTCCACATTGTTCCAAGAGGATTAGGGGCGGCAGCGATTACAGTGTGTGGTTCTGGTTGTTGTTGCGATTCAAGCGTGTACCGGGAGACACCCCTCCTTTGCACGCACAATCACACGCGCAGACACACCACATCGCAAGGCAGGCAAGCCGGCAAGGCCCCACCGTAAGGCAGATGATGACGACGCGCGCCTCGATTGGGTTTGAGAACCGAGGACCTTTTCGGAGTCGCGCTATAGCACTAGCCAATAGGCTACTTCTACTGACAACCCTCCTTTTAGCCACCTTTCAACCGAGTTTTTTGTGTGGCTTGAAATTCAATTAGGTTTTCTCCCAGTGTTTGGTGGTCCGAGCTTTCCAAACAAATCCTCCGTTCTTGTTCCCCAGATATCTAGGAAACTGGACAATGGCCCTTAGTTCAAAGAACATGATAAAGAACAGTAGAACATCGGGGAACATTGTAAAGAACCTTGAGATTGAAACATACAAATGTGAAATGTTCACTAATTATGGTGATGTGCATGCTTACCTTCACCATGGTTTTGCTTCATTCTTGCTTTCTAAGGTCAAAGTCTCCATTAGATATGTGAAGTTTTTTGCTTTTGAATTCCACCTGGGGGAAGTTTACAAAGGGAAATTGGAATCAAAGAAGCAAGAAAGAGTGAGTGCCTTGGTGAGGGGAGTTGTAGATAAGAAAAAGAAGAATGGGTCAGTCATGGTGGTGTTGTGCTCTTGATGACTCTTTTGCTTTTGATGAAGCTTGGAGAGTTTCATTGAGATTGCTATGGCTCTGCTTTGGTGTCTCTAAGCAAATCTGGACCTGTTGTGAAGAACTGGTAGAATTTTTACCAAGCTTATAGTTTGTGGTTTCCATTGGCAGGGCATTTGGCGACTCCAGTGAGGATGTCCAAATGGTCATTGAGAACATGGCATTGCAGAGAAACGAGTGGCATGGGACACTCAGAGTGACATCCTGCTGAACTCTTGTCCCAAAAGCCTCATATGTTGTTCAAGCAACAATTCGCACAGGTAAATTCAGCCTTTCTCAGGGGCAGCATTTTGTTCTATGCATAACTGCATGCAGTGATTTGTGAATCACTATCATATTAAAAATTACAAGTGGGTATTTCTACAAGGCTCATCTGTTCTGCCTATGCTCATCAAGCACTTGTGATGTACCTTTCCACCCAAAACTTTGTGCAGCCTATGGATTCTTTGACAGTGTATATGAAGACATCCTGCAGAGCTTGCAAATTTGAGATCAATTCCATGTGCACAGGTCACATATGCAGCCATGGATCTATTAAGAGAAGGCTTGGTGGCATCACTGGAAGTTATCATTGGAAAACGATGTAATTTGCTGGAAGATGGCACCCATAAGACAACCTGGGTATTAATCTATTGGTATTTGGTGGGAGGATGTGATGTTGTGGTTAACAATGAGTTTCTGTGACGCACTTGCAGAGACATGATATGTTTGCAAATATGTTTGTGTCAACACTGTTGTGGATAACAGTGTGCCGCAGGGTCTGTTCTTCTGGTCTTGTGAATCGAGAGTTTGCATAAAATATAACCAGCAGATAGGGATTTGTTCAAGTTCTCAACTTTGACTTGCCTGCAGGTGGCACAGCCAAGTCCTGTGTTAAGTGAAGAGAGCTTGATCCTCTGAAGGTTGGAGAGTCCTTGAACACAGCAATGTTGCCAATTCTCTTTGGAATTAGTCATGGAATTGAGGGGGCCTTGGATCATGGATTGAGGAGCTTGTGTGATGATGCAGCTGCAGCTGTTCAAGCTAGCTCTCAACTCCTGATCCATAGCGATCGTACTAATGACCTGGTACCTTGCATGCTTTGAAATTTTAGCATGCAGTATGAGGTCTTATTCTGTAGTAGCACTTTATAGCTGTTACAAGCCCTTTTAGCATTACAACTTGTCCACCAGCTTCTTCATGCAGTTGTTGCATTTTGGTTGTTGTCTCACACAAGAACTATTGTGTAGATCAATTGCAGGAGCCAACAAAAGCTGCTATTTGGGTGCTATTAGCTGTAGGGGCAGTGCATTGCCACCTTATCCTAAATGGCTTGTGCATGTCAGCGCATATCAGCTTCTATACTTCTAAATACTGCCCAATGCTTCAGTACTCACCAATTTGCTTGTCTCATTGGCTATGGTGCTAGGTAGTTTGTGCTGCCTTGTCTTCTATCATATGAGCTGGTTATTCTTGCTTTGTCTATTTTATGTTATCTCTTTAACAAGAGATAGAACAAAGTCATGTTCTGACAGAAAAATGGAAGTAATTAACATCCAGTTGATGACACCATAGGCCAATGGACAAAAGGTTTGCAATATCAGGTCCTCAGGAATCTGGATCCACTTTTATCAAGCACTGAAGGAAACAGATGAAGGAAGAGGTTGTAGCTTCATGAATCTGGAATCTTTTTGCAAAAATGCCCAGGTTCTGTGATTGTCAGTTTGTTGTTACAATTTGTGACATTTTCTTATCTCCTTCGGTTGAAAAAGATGCCCAGGTCCCATGATTTTCATTTTGTTGTCAGAATTTGTGAAATTTCTTTTATTGTACTAAATGTTTCCTTCATTGGCAGTCCCATTTGTCTGTACGTGGCATTTGAGCCGTTGCAGGGGCAAGCCCAACATAATTTCTGGAAGGTGATGTCACTAACATTTGTGGCTTTAAGATCAACCCTTCTGAATACATTCATGGATTTAGAGACCTCATAAAGAGTATTGTCATTGAGGATGTCTGCTTGCAAGTTGCTGAAACAGTTGCTCTGAGTTCTTAACTCTACTTGAGTGTTTTCTGGCTGCTTCTTTGTGACTTTTTCATCTTCATGACCAAGGTCCTATTGAAGGAAATAAGGCCGAGTTGTCAGCTCCCATTGAGGACATAACATGATGGGCAAGCCAGGGCTTTTCAAGGTGTGCAAGCATCTCACTCTGTCTATAGTTCTATTTGGCATTAACCGTTTTACAAAAACCATAGGAAAACTCAATATTTAGCTTCACAACCATCATCAGTCACATGCATCTGATGAAAGGTCTGCACAGTGTGTAAGTAAAATGACAGTAGTGTTGTCCAATAGACATGGAGGAGTCTTAAATGATGTGGCCGCAATGGCTGTGTGGTCACCAGTACATCCTTCCAGTAGAGATATTTGTGCTTTCTTCTGGCCCAAAACTCGAGAAAATATATGAGAAAATATATTTGAATGGGGCATGAAAGAGAAGCAAATCATGTTTGAGTCTTTCCTTGCACATGGGGATCCAGCTTTTCTAGTGGTCTAGTTTTGCTCATGAAGTTTTGGCTAAATTTCTAGTTATTTGGTTATGGTTCTTAACTTTCAAGCTTCTCAAGTTATTTTATTATTTGGTTTCTAAGTGATTCAGTTTTCAACTTTCAAACTTCTCTTACTTATCATCTTGTTGTTAAGTTTCAGCACATTTGGTTATCAAAATATTCCAATTCTCAAGTTTCAGCTTTTTTGGCTATTTTGTTATATTTCTCAACATTTTTATCTTCTCAAGTTATATAACTATCATCTATCTATGAAGGAAGGTAGTTTGTTTTTTTTTTTTTGGTTTGTACTTATGAGATCCACCAAACTGCTTCAAATCCCATTCTTGGTCTCTTTGGAAAGCTCTCGAGGAGCAGGGGTGCATAGGCTTTTGGTTTCATGGTGTTTGTTTGGACTTGTGGTGCAAAAGTTCTTGAATATTGAATGATTTCTTAACTGAAAATTAAATTAAATCGTAGCTGAAAACTTTGGAGGAATTGGAATGTGCCTTTGGTGTTCTTGGAAAGATCTTGATGATTTAATGGAATTTACCTATTTGATTTTTTTGGTGAATTAATTTTGAACTCTTGAAATAGAAATTTTCACTCTCATTATAGAATTGTAATTTAGCACAATTGTTTTCCACAACTATACACACACACACACACACACACACGCATTTGTGTGATGACTGTTTATGTTGTTTTTAAAGAAAAAAAAGAAAGGGACACCTAGAAATTAGGACTATGGACACCTTCCTCATAAATCACATGTCAAGAGAATGCCATGCTCACCACTTCCATCATCACCAATGAATCAAAAAGAAGAAAGAGGTGTCATCATCTTTTGCTTCAATGAAGTGGCATGTAAGTGATTGCCAATTCATTGATTCCCTCAATCCCCAAAGACAAACAAACAAAACCTTCTCCCCTCCCCCCACCCCGAAGGAAAAAAAAATCTGAGTCTCTTTAGGATCAATGCAGCCTCCTCTCAATGGATGAGCAGAATTTACACTCCTACCTAAATGTGTTCCTCACCACATTCCTCAACACTTTTGACTTAGCCTAATGAGAGGGGTTGGCAATATGGGTGTGTATTCACATACTTCTATATTACCACAACCAAGTTAGAATGAGTTTCCAATGAATTAATTTAAAGTTGCAATCATAAGCTTTATAATGTTATTTAAGCTAACATTAGATAACATCATGTAAACAAAAAAGAGACCTACATTGGGTAGTTAGGCACTGACTTAAAGATAAGTTATCTTTTTTTTTCTACTCATTCACACCTAGGAAAACTATGGAAAAACATTTTGTTAATTTAACATTAACTTAAAGCCTTGTATTATCAGTTGCTACCTAAAATTTTGATATGAAGCTCATATCCATTTATCATCAATTTAATACTCTCTTAAGATTGTTCACCACTTAAGATTTCATCTAAAATTTGATGTTAATGAACATTCTTGATATGAATGCAAAAAAAAAAAACTCAATTCTCTTCACATCAACCTAGCATTAGGTGTGACTAAATGTTACTAAGTTCGAAATCTCAAAGATGCAAGGTCAAAGGAGAAATTAGACTTCAACTAATTTTCACATAGAAGATGGATTGAGGATGATTGATTGGGTGCAGCCTTTTTTCTTACTAGCGAAATTTCGCCAAAAAATGAAATTAAAAATTAAAAACAAAAAATATGAAGTCTTTGTTGGAAGGTTTCAGTAGTCAAAAGTGAGCGAGAAAATGAGTAAAAATCATCATATTTCTGCATTTGGTTTTCAGTGTGTAGCCATAAATATAGAAGGCTGATTAAAGATTTTGTACTTGATATCTGATCTACAACCAAATTTGGCTAAATCTTTTTATGGATGATTATCGCTTTTTTGACATCTACCAATGGGTGATTGCTGTTTACTGGTATCAACTTGTTAGGGTAATTAGTCAATAAGGGCATCATTAGTTTTTTTTTGCATTAGAACGAGGTGGTATGCATAAGGCCTGAGTTTTGCAATATCCTGCAAAGAGCTAAGCAAGTTTTGTGTCTAGGCTGGTTATCAAAAACACACATGCACATATAAATTATTTTATTTATTTTTTAAGAGCAATTTTAAACATATGTACAATGTGATTACTTATTTTTCAACACAAAAAATTGATTGTGAATAGGTTGGATGTTGGATTAGACACCAAAGCTTTCACAATCTTATTATGCTGGTACAATGATATGCCATTTCTTCCACAATTGCAGTCTCAAGAATTGTTGAAGCCTCAAGAAATTATGGTTACCTTGCATAACAAAAATCATGACATATTCCTTAGATACAAATCCTTGCAAACTTGCCAAAACAAAATTTTGATGCAAAATAGTAAGTTCAAAAATATGTGCAAGTGCCTTAGACATTTTGTTGGAACTTTGAATTGAGAATTGAAAAAGGACATAGTCCCATGCATAATTAGAAATAGATAGCTGAACTGGCCATTACATTTAGCCATTGAAGTTGACAAAAGTAAAATCTTAATTTCAGCAAAATGTTCATCAACTTTCAGATCCATCAAACCATTTGATAATAGATGTCAAAATAATTAGTTGCATCCAACATCATATCATTCTCCTCAATGATACCCACCTCTTCCACCATGAATTCAATAATGGATTGCCCTTCTTACGGGTAATTTGTTCACACATCAACCAACCAATTATTCATTATCATCTAAACTTGTCTGAATTGTCAATTCCCAACCAATAGTGTCATAGACTTGTCAACACTCCAACAACATTGAATTTTTTGTAGTTTCAATATGGGACTTACAAGTATCAACAACTTGTTGAACCACAAAAAAAATGTTGAGAAATCAAGCTTTATGGATCTTCCACCAACTCAAAAGCAATATAACATCTTATGGCTTCACTTACAGATGGAGGAATAAAAATAGTTCATTTTTCACCACCGTTTGTAAAATAGCCTCATTTATGTCATTGCCCCAAAAATGGAATTTTGTTCATCATTAATTATTGTTGGTTTAATATTGTCATGAATGTTGAAATTAAAAAAAAACCACCAACAATTGCATCAAACTCTTGTTGTCATGTTTTCCCACCGTTTGTATAACTTTGGCCCTTCCAACAAATGTTTTTAAAACATTTAGGGATTTGAACTTCAATCATCCAACATCGATGCAATCATGTACTGGGCATTGGCAACATTGGAAATAGTTGCAAATGCCATAAACGGTGTGAGAACTACCTTGATTTCAACTATCATATAAATACACAAAGCCCCCAATTTAAACTCAAAATCCCCCCACCCCCACAAACCAAAATTGAAAAAAGTAATTTCAAGGTGTTCCATCCCATTTTGCATAAACACATGTATTGAAAGTGCAACATTTAGGGCATCAAAAAATAGTCACAATTATCAGGTTTGATTGACAATACATTATTTCACAACAAGAATCACGGTTTTGACAATCGTTTTATAAATTGCCTAAGTGTGTGCATTTGGCACACAACCTTATAACTCCTGAGTTTCTTACCTCCCATAACACAAATGTATGGATTTTGATATTTTAAGGTTACTTGGAACATAATCACCTTATTAAAAAAAATTTGTTTTCACATGTGTTTTCAACTTTTGATGGGAGAACCCAACATCAACACATGGCCTTTGCCTTTCATTACATCCTTTTTTAAATTTCTTAATCTATGATTGTTTTTTATGATGTAGATTGTGTGGCCTTCAAACTAACCTTGTGAAAACCAACACATACATTAATATCATTTTAAGCATATTGACATGTAACATGATCAAAACATGAACCCTACCAAATAATTGAAAGTGCCAAAAAAATGCGACTAACAACAGAAGCAAGATTTTGTGCGAGGGTGGAAAAATTGTCACCTTCATCCTTCATAATGGCAATTAATTTTTCTAACAAATTGTAAAAAGACAAAAAATCCCTAACTTAGGTGACCATTGTAACTCCAATTGTATCACTGGTTTCAAAAAGTCCCATTTCATTAACAAAAATATCATGTCTAAATCTATATATCCATAAGTCAAAAAATGTTTTAAAATATTAATAAATAACATAACATTATTACTTTAAAGTGATGAATGAAAATATCTCTTGTATATATATATATATATATATATTAAAAAGGTGAATCAATCATTCATTTTCTTTTCAAATCTTTGAGGGGTTTTGGGTGGAGCTTTGGACTTATTTTTCATTTTCATACTTTTATGTTGTTATTTTATTAATTGCCTTACTAATACAAATTTTTTTTTAATGTGTGATGAATCTGTGATACAATAAATGCATTTGTTGTTTTAATTGTAAAATGTTTATTATGTATTTGGTAAATGATCCTAAACATGAACTCGTCATTTGTGTAACACACATGAAGACCAAGCTTTAAGCTTGTGGATTGATCATAACTCAAAACATGTAAATTTTACCTTTCTTATTGTGTGTATGGTGTGTGTGATTTTAGTTCAATCAATCCTACCTTTGTGTACATAGAACGAACTTAACCTTCATAGGGGTTAATCCAAACTCTTCCGAGTATATGATACCATGGTAAAAACTAAAAATCTCAAATTTGCTTTTGTTATTAATAACATTATAAATCTCCTATTGTAAAACTAAATGGGGTCTCTAATACCAACCATGACATTCATGGGGCTAATGTATCCACTTTGAAGAATTTAGTCAAGAAGGCAAAGGTATAGTTTTAGGCTAAAGATATTTTTTATGCCTAGGTATACCTAATATTCACTAGTAGGAAACGTGAGTGTAGGTCACTAATTCAATTCATTTTTTGGGCTTAAAAATGAGTTAGGTCACCCTATGCTTGTTTCATTTTATCTTGGGTCAAACTTGAGTCATTCATGTCCACCTAAGGTAATTCACTACAATCAAATTTTTGTATTCTTGAATTAGTTATTTTAATCTTGAATACAATTTTATAATAATAATTAATCCATATGTTGCATTTCGATTATGTATAAAATTATTAGATGTGTGTGTGTTAATGTATGTAATATTATGTATCATTGAATTTTTTTGCACATAATGTTATTATACGGTCATACATAATATTTAATAAAGTCAATAATTAACATATATATATATATATATATGATATAATTAATATGAAATATCATTTTTAATTAAGATAAATGAGCATTTTTACATGTTATTTATGTTTGGGATCAACTATTTTGCAGTAAAAAATGTCGCAAGTTGTCAAAACATATTTCCTTGTGAAGAAATATTTTGTGAGTTGTTATTAACAACAAAATTAAAATATGTTTTCTCTCAAACGAATTGGAATTTTGTAAGTTTGTTTATTGTATATCTATAGACATTTTTAAAAACTTCAAGAATAAATTCTCAGTTGTTCCATTTGAACAAAGTGTGAAAAAAAAATTAGTTAAAAAAATTATTTGTAAAAAAATTAATATAATTAGTATATATATATATATATATATAGATATGATCTTTTGACATCTTTTATCACAATCTCAAACTATTAGTTAGTTGACAAATACATTGGATCATTTCTGTGGAGACCTTGGTTCAAATATGGTTGCTAACAAATCATATATTATAGTCCATATTTTAAGAAAATATTAATAATGTACTACAAGATACATAATATAAACTTGAATTATTTATAAAATGTTGCAAAAAAAAAATCATTGCCACGTGTCAATTTATAATTTGACCAAATGTTGATAAATTTTAATTGTTTGTAGCAATGGGTAGGTGTGAGTTTCACTTAGTTTTTAGGGCCTTCCCTAATTTGAGGCTTGTAGCCCTATAGGCCAGAGAATTGAAGAGGCCCATGGGATCCTAAACCCGAACATATACTTACGCACGTACTTTGAATCCGATCGGGTATAAATTAGTAGTGTGTCGGCACTAGGGGATGCACTAGATACACATTGGATAAATGATTGAACAAACACGTGAACGAGAATGATAATGTGCACATAACATGATACCAACGGGAAATAAATAAACCGCACACACATACATCATCCCCAATTTACCACCCCCAAAAACACACTTGTGATCCGGACTCCTTTTTGTACCCCTTTTTTTCTCACTCAGCTGAACTGAAAACATTATCTTCCCGTAGCAATAGCAATGACGGGCATAAAATTGTGCTAAACTTATTTGGGGGGGGGGGGGGGGGGTGTGTGTGTGGCTAAAAATATTGTCGATTTATTCTTCATTCATTCATTCACAAATAGGCTTGTTCATTCCGATAATATTGGGAGTCACACTTTTGCATACTTTTAAAAAATTCTTAGACCGAATTCTTTACATCCACTCTAGCTAGGTTGGGTGAAGACCCTAAGAACCCAATTGAAGACAAAAGGATCAAGGAAGTATACAATGATTCCGGGTTTAAACTATGTTTGCTCCATTGTTTTTTCTCCCAAAAAAATAATTCAAGGAGAATTTTTTGGAATTTTTTAAAATTTTAGTATAAATTCCACAAAATTTGCTAATTTGGGGGGGGGGGGGGGGGGGGTGAAAAAAAGCATTACACAAACAACAAACCCAAATTAGGCTATAGAACAAAGAAATTGTAACTGCCACACTAAAAATTAAACCCACCCTTGAATCATGGGTAGTGGTGGGTATGTTAGGTTAGTTCTACCGCCTAAATTGAGAGAATTGAGGGATGTTAGTGTCAGCACTACTATAGGCCCCCCCTACACACCCCTTCTAAGTTCTAGGTAATTAATATTGGGTGGGTATTTGATTTTCTTAATAACCTTGGGTGTGGGTTTTTCCCCCAAAATTTAGAGATCAAGGGAAGCTTGGTGGGGGGGGGGGGGGTTTGAAAATTTAAAAATTCTCAGAATCAAAGAACCTTGAGTTCCACGTTTTTTCAAACACATTCTGAAAGAATTGGTGGCTTTTTTTCATGAAATAAACTTTAGAGAACAAGGAGGCTTTGTGTGTGGATTTTTTGAGTTAAAAAATTTCTTGGAATCAAAGAACCTTGGTTTTCTTTGATTTTGCCAAACACATTCCTAAAAGAATTGGCGATTTTCATGAAATAAAATTTAGAGATCAGGGATTCTTTGTGGGGTGTTTTTTTTTTTTGAAAATTTAAAATTCTGGGAATCAAAGAACCTTGTTGGGTTTCTCTGATTTTTCCCCCAAAAAAAATCCTAAACAAATTGGCAATTTTCATGAAATAAAATTTAGAGATCAAGGAAGCTTTGTGGGGGGTTTTTTTTTTAATTGAAAAAATTCTCAGAATCAAAGAACCTTGGGTTTCTTTTGATTTTGCCCAAACACATTCCTAAAAGAATCGGCAGTTTTCATGAAATAACTTGAACTGGCAGTTTTCACAGAGAGATATTTGATCTGTTTTGAGATTTTTTTGAGAACTGCAGTAATTAGAATCCCGTCTTTGATTTTTTTATTGTTTTGTTTATCCTACAACTGAGGGTATATGCCACAACCTAGTTCTTTGATTTTTTTGGAGAACCATGGTTATATAATTTAAGGAGCCTCCCTACTAAACCTCTAGTTATTTGGTGCCATTTTTAATACCATGCAATAATTTTACCTTTTTTTTATTGAAGGAAAGAAATTGCAAAAAAGGGAGGATTTATTTATTTATTTATTTATAGTTTTTTGGTTTTGAAAGTGTGGCGATTTGTTTTTTAATTGCACTTTTTTCGAATTTACATTTAAAAACGAAAATTTCCAATCTCTTCCAATTTGTTTTTGTCGACAAGTGGCCAAAAAATTACATTCACTGGTTGGGCGGCCTTAAAAAGGCTCACAACATTCCGCTATCATTGGACCGGCCGATACAAGAGCGCCTGAGACCGGGTATGAATCCGGGTGTCTGAGCACGGCGGCAGAGCGCAGAGAGAGAGAGAGAGAAAGAGAGATCAGCGCGTCTTTCGTCATCGTCGTCTTGTTCCTCCTCTCGTTCGCGACTCCCCGCTCCGCCATCGCTTCTTCTTCCTCTTATAATTCTCTTCTGTGGTCCTTTTGTAGATGACGGAGTGGTTTTGGAGCTTCTCCCTCTGTCTGTCTCCAAATTGTTTTCCTTAGGAAACTCTTTTCTCTGTACCTATTTTGCTCCTGTTGTGCAGTTTTCTCAGCTGTAGGTGTTTTCTCGTATCGGATATAGTCTTGTCGTCGTCAGAATTGTGTGTGGATCTTCTTCTTTTCCTTCTGTCATACGTCTGAATTTCGCTGATTATTCTCCTGCACCTTCCTTTAGTGGACGTCGAAAAAATCTCAATCCTGAAGCAGCTGAATGCTTCTGTCCCTTGGTGCAGCGGTTTTGAGTAACGTTGGTGATTTGGTGACGAGCTGTGTCTTCCCTTCTTCTTCTTCTTCTTCTTCTTCTTCTTCTTGTGTGGTGTGTGCTGCCGTGTGGCGACGTCCAGGGAGCTTACTATGAGCTTTATAGCGGATCCTAATAAGCTAAATTTGTAAAGAAATTGTTCGAATGCCATAGCTAGTAGTCTGGAGCCCCAGGAAGACCGCGTTAAGAAGACGAGGAAGTCTTGCGGGGAGAAAAGTTTGAGGAGAAGAGAAGAGAGGAGAGGAGAGAAACAGACGGAGTCAGACGGAAGCGAAGTCTAGTTTCAGTAAAGATATGAGAGGGATGGGAACGAACTCGCCGAAGCTGCTCCGGGGATTGGAGATCATGATCCGAGAGAGCTTCGCAGGCTCAGGAAGGGTGGGGCCTGGAGCTTGCAGCGACAAGGAGGATGTCGCAGAGGAGAGGGAGCTGTCCGATCTTTGTACGCTAGGAGAAAAGGACAACGAGGAGGAGGAGCATCAGGAGAACGCAACAGAAGAAGCAACGGACGAAGAGGCGGGGAATAGGCGCAGGGACAGGCTCTTGACGGAGGCGGAGACAATGACCGTGAACCGCGAAGAGAACAACAGAAGAAGAGTGGCCAGAAGCAGCGGCTGCGTAGCAGTAGGGAGGAGCGTATCTGATTGCGGCGACAGAAGAACCTACTCCTCCTCCTCCTGCAGGCCAGCAGCAGCAGCAGCGCTACACAGGACGACAAGCTCCAGGAACAGGAGCCTGACAGACGAAGACATGGAGGAGCTCAGGGGTTGCATTGACCTGGGATTTGGATTCAGCAACGACGAGAAGGATATGGAGCTTTGCAACACCCTACCAGCTCTGGAGCTTTGTTATGCCATCACCAAGCGATACAATGATGTGGTGGGCAGGAATTCTTCTTCTTCTTCACCCACCACCATTTCCACTTCTCAAAGCAGCAGCAGCAGCAGCTCTAGCCCCTTTGATCATCATTGCAGCAATGGCAGCAGCTTGCAAAGCTCCCCTCCTATGGATTCTTGGCGCATTTCCAGTCCTGGTAATAAATTCTTCCAGTTATTTCTTCAAGCTTTTTCCTCAACATATCTTGTGAGATCCTGGTAACAATCCCTCAAGCATTCCATTCCAGAGTCTATCACTTCTACATAAGATTTGTTGGGATCTGTTATGTGCAATTCTTTGGTGCCATCATCCCTAGTAATCCAGTTCGTTTCCATTCTGTCAAGCTTTTTCCTCAATATCTCTTGTACTCACAGTTCTAATTGTGAGATCCTGGTAGTTACACTCCATCTTGTTCAATCTGGAGTCTCACAAGCTTTGTCAACATATCTTGTGAGATCCTAGTAACAATCTATGGAGCATTCCATTGCAGAGTCTCTCACTTATACAGAAGATTTGTCAGAATCTTTCATGTGTGATTGATTCTTGGGTGCCATCAGATCCCTAGTAGCCAAAGTGTTAAACAAACAAACATCAATGAGCTGAGTATTTTATTATTTTTTTGGCGTGATATTGGTGAAATGCAGGCGATAATCCATCACAAGTGAAGACGAGGTTGCGGCATTGGGCACAAGCAGTTGCATGCACTGTACGACAATCTTCTTAGGGGAAGTTTTGATGCTCACATACATACAAGGACTCTCTGAATCCTGCACCCAGTGAAGGTGGCTTTTTCTTGAGTGATGGCAACTTTCTCACAACTTGGAGGTGGTTGTTTGTGGATTAAGAAGTGGATGCAAACTTTCGTTCTGTATGCAAGTTGTGAATGGGGACCTTGGAGTCAGCTTTTGTACTTACGAGACCAGCATGAAGTGAAGATTTTTACCCCTACAAAGAGACTAACCTAACACCATACTTTAATGTACATCTGGGGAGAGCCCCACTTTCAAAACTGGTTTACAGAGAAAAACCCATCAAATGTGACCATCAGAGTGTCATGCATATCATGAAAAGAGAGAAAGATGGAGGAATTGATGTTCTAGAAACTATAAATGGATGGTGGTGGGTGGCAAAGGGTTGGGGGGTGGGGGGGGGTTTGGAGTAGTCTAATGTCACAAGGAGATTAATGTGTTTTGGGCGGGGGTGGAACTGAATCTCACAAGGAGATTAAGGTGTGGATTGTGGGGTGTGTAGAGTGATGCGATAGAAGTAGTGAAATTTCTCGTACTTTGGTAGAACTGCTTGTATGGTATATTGGAGGTTTTCAAGAAGATTGGTAAATTGTTCATTTTTCCATCTATTTTCCTCATTGTCTCTTTAGGGCACATTTTCACACTGTTCAAATGTGTGTGCTGTGCAAAGACAAATCAACCAGGAACACCACCACCAACTGGAGACCATATGGTTCTCTGGTTATACAATTCAAAACCCCTCTGTATGCCATGAAAAATGTACCACATTCTGCATTCCAACATCATCTTGCATGCAACCTGAACAGAAAGTCTGAATTTTGTGCACACAAAACAAATTGAGTAAGTATTATTTCATGTGGAGCAGCTGCTGTTAAAAATAGTTTTGAGTGAATTCTCCAGAGCTGGAGTTCTAACTCACCCTTGACAGTTCATTAGTATGAATATATTTTGTCATATACATTTAACTGATCTCTCAAAACAGTATGAGGTGAACATTTGCTCTGAAGAGTTTCCCTGGGGCCCTGCCAACACACAATGTTGGTATTGCTTTTTCTTTTAGTGGCATTGTGCTGCAAAACACCACCACCACTAGTTGCACTCCTTTTGGACTTTCTGTTCTTGGAGATGATCCAACTACTGGTTTAACATGGTGGTTGAAGCTGGATGGGGATGCCTGCTTCTTTCCAACAACCACCAGGCCCGTCAGGATGGATGTTATTGCATGGTGGTGCTGTGCTGTTTCCTGCAACTTCTGTTCTGCAACTTTTCCAATTTGGGTTGCATGTGAGAGTTTCTCCAGACTCCTGTGAAATGCCAATCAATTTATGTCAGTGTTTCACAAGTTTGATGTGTCTTTGAAGATCTTGTATATACCTGCAACTTATGAAGCTTCTGATCCAAACTTGTGAGACTGGGTCAACAAGATGAGCATCAAAGTGTCAATCAAATCTAAAAGCATTAAAATGCGGAAGGCTTGCCTCTTCTCCGCTTCAAATTTCCACTCCAGCATTTGGGCCACATGCTGCAGCCGCTGCAACACAAAACGCATCTTCTGTATCATATAATGGCAGCCTGCTGTAGAACAAACATATTGCATAACTCCATGGCCTTTGAGAAGACCTCTTTCTTTCTACATCTGCACAACTTCTCAGAAATGTGTCAAGGTATACATACTCTGGAGAAAATGTGCAGAGGTCATTATGGTCATAGAATCGGTACATTGGAACCAAGTTCCAATTTGGGGACTAAATGTTATGGTTTCCAAGCGTTGTTTCAGCACACGCACCTAAATTTCAAAGAGTGATGGTTTGGAACATATAGGATACAATATTATCTACCTAACAATACGGTCTTACTTGTCACTATTGATAAATTTGATCCTAACCCAGTCCTAGTCAATATGAACAAGCTGAAACCATACAGATTTGTAGATGACAATACCTTACAACCTGTTGTTGTTGTTAAACCCAGTGATATGATTGTAAAGTACTTGTTGAAAATGAAACCCCTGAAGTATTACTTGTTGAGAAAGACAATTCTGAACATGTATTTCCTAAACTATTACTAATGATACCGATGATGTATATATCATTGAAAATAATGTACCCATTAGCAATTATAAAAAATGTGTGTCTATTATTAAGAATGATGTACCTATTACTAATTATCAAAACTACATACCCATTGTAGGCGTCTATTCACTAGAAGCCTATAACCCTAAACGTTGTGTTTTTTTACAGCCACAAATTTCTTATCAGCCGTCGAAATTATATAAAGAACCACCACATCCTTTTGCTTGACTTTTTGTTTTGCTTTATCTCGGAGCTACACTCAATGCCATGAGTGAAAGCACTTAGGACAAGCTAAGAAGAGAAGCGAGAGAGAGGTAACATGAGAAGAAAAACTAGAATGTTATATAGGATAGAGCAAATAGAAAAGGAAAGAGTTGGACAAGTTAGGCTCACAAGAGCAATTTATATAGAATATTTAGTTTCAAGAGTGCCAACAAAAGAAGAAAATTGAACTTTTGAGCAACAAGAGAGAAGTAGAAAGTTAGGAAAAGAACTAGAGGCCGTTTTGAACTTTCTTAGATGAATTGCAACTACTTGTACACCGACACTGGTCTTCATCATTTCAAATTCTAAAGAACTTGAAGTACCTACTCAACCTATTGCGGAGGAGCAACCACAACAAGAGCCTAAACACAAAAATGTGGAGGTGGAGGCAAAGTTGCAAAAACCTATAACTAGTGACCTTGGAGAAGTTTTCTTCAAAAAAAATTTCAAGAAGAACATGTTTACAACATTGTGCCCCAGCACCCTAGGTTTCGTTCCAAATCCATGAGGAAAAGGAAAGGGAAAACAGTTGTACCAAAGAAACCTATCAAGAAACGTCCAACATTTAAGGCGAAGAAATTCAGAAAATGCTGCAATGGATGAAGATGAACTTTAAAAAATATAAATGGCCAAAGAAAGCCAATTTGGAGGGGTTATTCAACATGCAATGGATCACACCGCGAGAGGGCCTATTGAAAGAAATTTTGCAAACTTGGGAAGACACAAAAGATGGTTGAATTAGAGCCCAAGTTCAACAAAAGAAAATTGTTGTCGACATGAACAACTTGGTATTTCTTGTGAAGGAATTGTAAATGTTGTCAATGCTACTATCTAAGAAGCAAAATTTGCTTTGAAGCAAATTACAGGTCTAAATGTTTTTGTAGAGAATGAATAGTGGAATGTAATTCGAATGAGGGAAGAGTTCACCCTAGGTTTTTAGTTATACTACAAATTATCTATCAAAGGGAGCGGTTGGCATATTTCAACAACCATATAGCCATCACCTTCAATTTGGCTAATAGAGTAGGACCTATTTTGGATGTACTATTGAGGAAGTGGTTTCCTTTGTCTATAGCACCTTCATCAAGTATAATAACCTAGGATGAGCTTGTATCACCAACATGTCAAATTCAATAGGTGGTTTATAAATGTGGAATTTTGCCTAAACCTATTACAAAACAACAATTCCTGAGATAAAGAAAACTAGTAAGGTTTACAATTGCATCACCTCTATTTGTATGCCAATTTCATAGGTTAAAAACACACATAGAACCACCAACACCAAAAGATTAATTAATTCATGAACTTGTTACTTCACCACCAAAAAAGAAGGCCAAAACTTATTTTAGAATTCAAATTGTTGATTTAGAAGATGATGAAAAGAAAATGCATTCAAATGAAGTTGGTAATGGAAATGATGAAGAACCACAACTATAAGCAACTCAAGTCAATATTGAGGACAAACATGAGGTCAACATTGACTAGGTAATTACAAACATTCAAGTTGATGAACTTATTGAACATGTAATACTAACTACATAGGTTTGCTTTTAGCTATAGTGGTATCCCAACTTGTTCAACATGTAGTTGAACCTGTTAGCTTAGAAAACCCACAATTTCCTACAATGCAATCTACCCCTATTTCTAGATAATCTACAAAAAAATTGAAAGAGATTAACATTTTTTTGAACAAGCTACCCACAATGCTACTACATGGTTAGGAATTTTGGAAGGACTCGCCAACCTAAATATTGAGTGTGAGAAGACCAAAAAAACTTGTATAAAACCAATAACCAATTGCAAACCCATAGCGTAGAATTGACCATTGTGCAACAAATTTTGAAAAATCATGAAAAGGAGTTGGCTACAATTAAGGCGCAATTTATTAAGGTCTAATTTGACAACTAGAACCTATCCATGAAGATGAATCAAGCAAAGCAAGTTGTGAGGAAAGAAAAATATATACATCAATAATACAATGAAC
The DNA here is from genome assembly GCA_963920785.1 of Sphagnum contortum. Classification (NCBI taxonomy): domain Eukaryota; kingdom Viridiplantae; phylum Streptophyta; class Sphagnopsida; order Sphagnales; family Sphagnaceae; genus Sphagnum; species Sphagnum contortum. The sequence continues at coordinate 13,254,206 of OY987278.1, forward strand.
TTAATAAGCTTATTAGAAGATCTGCAATGATCTAAAGTAGTTTTTGAGTGAGCATGAAAGGATGACTTGAAATTACAACAAGATGGAACAATCTAACATGCAATAGGAGAAAACCATAATAGGTTTAGAGCAAACTTGTCAAAAGCAAAAATATCAACCATTTGTTACAACATTGAATTGGAAAAGCAAACCCAAGCTTTAAATGTTCAAATCCAAGATTGGAAAGGCAAATTGGAGATGACAAAGGTACAATTGAGCAAACCAATTCAAGTTCCACCTATCAAAATGCATAATAGGGTCCAAATGACATTTTATGAACCAATGTGTTTACTTTGCATTTAGGACTATTATCCTTTTTGGGGTCATTTTACCAAAAATACATGTTTTCATAAAAAGGAATTTTCAAATGAAATATTTTGAAACTTTTTTTATTATTTTATTTATAGTTGCCCCAATGTGTCATATGTTGTTTTACAATCAATTTTGAATGAATATGAATTTTTGAAAGTGTACAAATTTTGTTAGATTTTGTGTTTCATTTTGAAAAATTGTCACATTTAAAATCGTACCAAAATGTGTTAACATTTTCAAGTTTAATTTCTTATATTATAAGCTACAACTCTTTTTTAAACAACATAAACATTGCATCACATTTACATTTCTTAAAGGACTCATGGACTTTTTTAAACCCTTAAATTTTGATAAACACAAAATTGAAAAAATATGAAAATATTAGTGTTTTTTAGATGTGTTTAATGGTACCCTATTATGCATTTGATATTCACAATGGTGCAATCCAAGTTGAACCAATTTGGTGTCCAATTAAGAGTGTGTGCAATCCAAGTTCCCACATGTGGATGATATGGTAGAATATTCGCATATGTCAAAAAAAAAATTCAAATATTCTTGTGACGTGTGCCATCTCAAAGTATATTCCAATCATGTCAAAAATCCATGTGAGAAAATATACCTTTTACATGGACAAAATATGCTTAAAAATTTCCATTATGCTCACACTCACATGTTCACCAAATAACATGCATGCACAGTAGGAGCTCATTTGAAAAGGCTAAGCATGTTAATGAATAAATCCACAAAATAGGTCCAAGTTTGATGTTTTTGTTTAAGATATTTTAATAGACATGTGTGTGATGTGGGGAAACATTGAGGATGGAATGAGTGTTTAGTAATATATGCCCTAACGAAATGTGGTGTCTTGAAATGTTGTGCTTGTAGGGTACACTATTATTGGGCATCCTATTGGATCTTTTGGAAATTTCAAACTAAAATTTCAGTAAAGTCTAGATATCAACAATGGAGTCAAAGCATGATTGGGGTTCTCCCATTTGAAACATAAGGACTCTAAAGACTCCCCAACTTACCTTTTTCTTCACAAAACCTAATACATTTCTTAAATTTTCTGTGTTTTTTTCATGTCAAATGAAATAAATTATTTCCAAATCTTATACAAGTGCTTAGAATATCCATTTTTTTCAATTATTAAAATGAGAATAATCAAATTTATCCATTGTTAACTATGTTCTATCAATGTCTCCCAATTCCCAACTTTTTTGCTTTTTGGAACCTCGTACATTACAATAGGGCACTTGGTTTTTGTCACACTTGAATGTTTTATATTACACATTGGGAATGCATTATTTAATCTTTGTTTTTCTTACAAATTTTGATTCAATCTTCCTACATTTTGCTAATTTTTTTTATTGATTGAAATATTTTCAAATTATTATGTTCTTGTTATGTTTTTATTGTTATTGTTTTCTAATCTTGCTCAATTTGATCATATATCGATCAGAGAATTTTTTTTTGAAAAAGACACAACATTATTAGACAAATATATTTTTAAAACAAGGAATTCACTGAAACTCAAAATGTGTTTTTACAATAAAAATCTATTAGAATCAAAACTTGTATCTCCTCTTTACCTTTTCTATTTTCTTCTTTTATTTATGTTTTATGTATACAATTTTATGTTAAATAATTTGAAATTCAAATGTATTTCAAATGTTTGACTAGTAAAAGTATAACCAATACTTGACCAATAGTTGATAAAAATAGAATATGATAAGTCCTAATCAGTAAATTAAAGGGAAAACAAAGTTCTTAATAGTAAACTACACGGAATATTTTGGTTAACACACATTAACACCTAAGGTGTTTTGGATTAAAAAATTGGGCCAAAATTATGTATACACATTCTTTATGAGTCTTTGAATATTTTTCACTAAATGAGATAAAATCCTAATTTTTTTCCCATGACTTGTTAAGAATCTTTACTTGTTTCATTTATAAATGGTTTACATAAAATAATACCTTAGTATTGTAAGCATCTATGAAGCAAAAAAAAATTCCAATATGAACGTGCCACTAAATTTTAGAGACATGTTTAATTAAGGAGGTCCATTGGATATTTTGCAAGACAATAATTTTTTACACCCCAATCATGTTTGGACCTAATGTCATTTTTTTTTACATTGTTAGATTCTAGCTCCATAGGTTTAATAGTTGTAAAACTTCACGATTTTCAATCTAAGGGGTTTTATTATGGTATTTATGTAATAACAAAACACATCTTTGCATGACCTTGATCTTCCTAGCTACCATGTTATTTGATGGATGTTGATAACATGCAATCTCCTTTGAAACAAATTCATTTGTCTTGATATGCATTGCTTTTGTTTGAAAAAATAACGGTCATGTTGAATTTATGGGAAAATGAATGACCCCTTGCTACATGCCATGCAAATAACACATGTTATATTGCTACTAATCAAACATATGGGCTAGCGGTGCAAGTGGGATCTTAGTGTTCATTGCAAAGGGGTGTGAAAAGCAATTGAGATGCACTACTAATTGAGGTCAATGAAGTGTATGCATTCATTATAAATGATTTGTTAGAAAGGTTTTTAGATAATTGAAATTTGTGCACATAGTTAAACAAGTTGTCCATTTATAAAATATGATAAATTAATCTTGGATGCATTTATATATTAATTTGTGTTACATGTTTCATACAGGATGGAGCAAATGTGTCCTGTTTGTGTTACCATAATGAGGCATTGCCATAACATTTGGATTTGGTATGACACATGTACTCCACTTTGTAGTGTTAAAATTAATGAACACATATCAATTGTTAAAATTCCATAAATTTTAATTTGTTCCTTGAATCATATAATATTACAACAAGATTTAGTATGAATTTTGAAATTTCACTAAAACCATTTCCATTTCCATTTGAAAACATGAAATTCAATCCTCACCCATTGAAAACATTTAAAAAGAAAGTGTGTATCGATTATATCAAAAATTCCATGTGAAACCATATTAACTTCAAAGATTTAAAAAGGATTTCACATGGTCAAGGTGTCCTCTTGCTCTTGATCTCAAAGAGGATTTTGTATGACTTTTTGAATTCAAATATATGTTGGTGTCACTTTGGAGGACAAAAACATTCAATTCCACATGTGACAATTGAAATGTGAGAATATGAAAAGGTTTTCCATGTGTTTGAAGGCATTTTCCACATGGGATTATCATCCAAAAGAATGATTTATTAAACCTAAAGCCACTTTATCTAAATTAACTATGATGTGCCGTCATCGTTAGAATTACCATTACAAATATTATTATAAAAAATTAGAAACATATAATGACATCTATATACATCATTTGTGAACAAATTTTCAATGGTGGTGTGACCAACAAGTTTGAAATTTGTTTTGTGATAGATATCATTGTCAATTTTCCTTCCCCCAAATTATGTGATCATAGCTCGTCAATGGGTAGCTTACCGACATCAAACAAAGCATCTTCCATATAGTTTTCTGTGTGAACACCCCTAGGAATGAAAAACCAATCTTAGAAAAAACATTTGATTGATGTGTCAACATTCATTGAAGCTCCTATCATTGCAACCTTGCATGTGAGAGCATTGGTCCTAGGATGTTTCTCTTGATGGAAGTTCAACAATGCTTCATGAACTCGTTCATGTTCAGGCGCTTTGGAAATTTTACTTTCTTTTGACTTGAGTGCTTGATGAAGTTTTCTTGCAAGGATGATGGCATCTTCCAATGCCATGCATCCACCATGTGCAAAAGCTGGAGATGTGGGGTGAGAGGCATCACCACAAATTGTGACATTACCAACCGCTTGAGTTTCACAAGTTGGTTTCACATTTATTCTATGTCGAAAGGTGTTTTTGGTGAAATGTTCGAAGGTTGTGTTCTTGATGCATAGATGAAGTTTTGGTGCTTGAAAATCTTTGGTGAGTTGAAGGGCCTCTTGCTTTATTTGGTCTAGTGTTGTGTTTTGCCAACCTAAAAAGATGAAAGGTGTCACAAATAATAAGAAAGTTATTGTACAACTATGTTCATCATAAATAGATGTGTGTACTTGTTGTACATGGATGAAAAGCTAGATACAAGAGTTAGGTTCCTCACCTTCAAACCAATCAGTCCAAACCATTAACCAAAACACTTTGGTTGGGGTCATTGTAATAATGTTGATTGCAATTTTTTTGCCATAAAACATGCGAAACAAATTTGAAAAATTGTGGCGATTGGGAAACTATGCTATTCCTCGTGTCTCAAGTTGTCCTATTCTAGTTGGCTTCTCGAGACCCAACCAAGATCCTACAATTGAGTTCACACCATTGGAACCAACCATGACCTATCAATCCACATTCCAATGTCCCCAACCAAATGCATATTAACCTTTGTTGTTCTAACATATTGAAACCTTTCCTTGCAATTGTTCATGTTATTCTTGAAAATGTGTAATTAATATCCTTGGAAAATAATTATGAATATGCATGTGTTTCATTCTTCAAAAATAATTTGACACATTTGATGGATTATATGTGGGCAAAACTTATGAACATCATGACAACATTGGCTTAGACAAAATACTTGTTCACATTATTTTGAACATTTAAATCAAACCTTGGCGGCGTAGGTAAAGCCATCTTGGAGTTCTAGGTTAGTGAAATTTGGTGAGGTTTTTGATTTTTTGATACTAATCACTTGGGAGTTTAGTCGAATGGTCCCCTTTAGTATTTGCGCAGCAAGGGCTTCTAACAATACCTTTTGCTCCACAGATCATTTTTCATGTGGCTTGTTGAAATCATGAAGGTTTTTTGTGAACTTGTAAGATTGAATCATGCAAAATATTCAAAATTTGCTTTGTTTGGATATGAGAAAAAATCTTGCACAAGTATAAATTATCATTCCCATAATGGAATTTTTTTGTGTTTACCAAATTATTAACATCATTTTCACTTTCAAGATAGGGACGAATTCTCATCTACATTTTTGCAACTATGTTTTTTCCTTTCACATGGTGTTTTGTAGGAATAATTTACCCTCCTTCACAAGTAGAAAAATCCATTATTGTCAAGCGCTTCCCAAGGTAGTTGAGATATTTAGCTTGCAAAAATAGTTGGGAGATTGTAAAAATGAAATTGAACATGTTTTAAATCATTTCTTTTTAAAATGAACTGTTAGTAACCACATAAAGACAATTTCTACATATGTGAGAGAATGGAACATACCCTGTTGTGTTGACATATGTGTTCCTCAATTGGTCAACATTGTCGGAAAGCTCCATGATCTTCATTGCATTGTTCCAAAGAGTGATGATAGTGCCTTCGACTCGAAGCTTGTCTGACCATTCTAAAATGATAGCCTTCAACCCAACTTTGTTCCAATAATAACAAAATAATCCCATGGTCACACTTAATTCTATCAATATAGTTTCAAATTTGTGTTAGATTAACATCAAATCATGATAATTACTTGAAGAAGGTATGACATCATACCTATGGAGAGCAACGACAAAACAAAGGCCCCCAATGCCACCACCTATTATCACTATCTCTTCTTCATGGTGCACTTCGTTTCCTTCTGCTTTAAACACGTGTCCATTTTCATCAATCGCCATCAACGAGGTTCAAGGAAAACTTGTTGGCTTCACTAGTATGGTAGAATGTGAAAAACAAAAATTTCAAGTCTTTGACATTCTACATATCCATGCATTCAGATTTCACATTATGCTTCTAGGGGCATTTGAGTTTATTGATTGCATATGTATAATTCATCAAAGAATATAAATTCTTGACACAAAGATTAGTGGTGAATGCTTTGCAATTAGGTGTTAGTTTTCATAACACATGAGTTGTTTTTAAAAAGTAGGTTGAACATGTGTGCATCACATAACCAACATCATGTAGTCTACATATTGAGTAGGGTACCACACCAATTTTAACACTATATGACCCTTAACATTTCACCAAATGCACGACATTTTCTTCCCAAATCAAATCAACTTTGAAGGTATGACAAAATATTTGTTTTTGGATTGCATGACCATCTTCATTAATTATGCAAAGTCTTTGGGAAAGATTGATACTATGTTGATAACTTGATTTAGATGTGATAGCAATGATACCACAATTTTAAAAAGCATTCATTCTTTAACCTTGACCATTTTGAATTCTTTTGACCCAATCAAAAATCTGAAGTACTAGAAAGTGTTGTGAACCTTAACCTTATGAATCATGTGAATGCTTACCACCCACTTATGGCACTATGAGTGCAATTGTAACTCCTTTTGCATATCCAAACTTGTAGCTACAAAAGAAAAAGAAAATCAAGGTTTAGAGTGCAAAACATCTAGTGACAACAACTTGAATGTCTAAATCTACTACCATCTTGTGAGCACAAGTTCATAAAATATTTTCAAATAGCATACCTTGAATTTGTGGATGTAGGGCTTGAAGTTGAAGGGTTGATGCCCCCTTAATTCATCAATGCCCTTAATCAGAAACACTGATTTGAAAACTACACTTCATACATTGAAATGTCACTTCATGATTTAAAGACAATTCAAAATTTGACTACACAAAACTTCCCTTCACAATTTGAAGATTCTTTGAAAGTTGACTACACAAGAACCAAGTAGTACGACCTTGAAAGTGCGCCTCACAATTTGCAGACTCTTCAAAAGTTGACCACACAACATTGCCCTTCATAATTTGAAGACTATCCGGAAAGTTGATTACTCAATAACAAGGAGTATGACCTTGACAGTTTTGTTCACAATTTGAAGACTCTTCAAAAAAGTTGACTGCAGTAGCATCTTTTAAGGTTCCACAATAATTATCATATTATTTCTTAAAGTGTTGAATCTTCTAGAAATCACCTTCCCTAAACAATACAAAAACAAAATATTATGACTTTATAAGTGGAGGTAGGTCTGAAAGGCCAGCAGCATGCATGCTTATTAATTAAAGCAGCATATGACATCATATAAGATTGCCAAGTACGTGTGCATTTGGTGTTCAAACATATTATTGGATTTGTCTTCGTCTCCACCAGTGCTTCTTTTATGAAATTTTCAATGTAGACAAAGTGGCAAGCTTACACAGGAAGATGTAGAACAAAATGTGACAGAGTACAGAATCTGTTGGAACCTCATCATCTACCATACACTGCTGTGATGCAGCTTCAGACAGCTTTTTTTTGAGGTAGAGTGTGGGAAGAAGTTTGAATGCACAAAGTCAGCTGAGAAAATCGAGTAAGATTTGCAAGAATAAAGAGTATATGCTTCAGCACTTCGTCATGTGGCAAGTCATGTTTGAAAGTTGGATAATTTGGTAGCTACAATTTGCCATGGAGGAAAAGTTGTAGCGTTCTTCTTATTTCTGGTTGATGAATCTATTGCACTGCCACTTTCTTGTGAGAATTGCATGTTCATCTTGAGCTACATCATATCATGGTCGGCATTTTATCCATAATGGGTACATGCAAATTTGATTTTTTCCAACTACTATTCTCAATTTCCTATTGCTGTACTCATTTTGTGGGATTCAGGTTTCAATGTTCATACCGGAATTGCTACAGAATACAAATTCATGCCCTTTTGCATGGCAAACAGATGCATCATTACAACCTATAGTCCACCTTATTATACAAATGCTTGTTCTTGCCTGAGAATAATGAGCATCCATGGATTGGATATTCCTAGAATCATTACCTGGCTTCAGAAAATGTTTTCTCATTACTAGCAATTCCATGACTACCTTTCAGATCTAAATGATTTTTGCTGTTCGGAATTTGTGAAACTGGCAATGTTGGTGGACTGCCAATACCGATTTTGTTGCTGTTGGGCTTGACCAAGTCATTATCATCACTATCTGTGGCTAGTTCAATGGTGCGCTTTGGTCCTTTATAGTTGTAGCGAGCTGCGGTGAACCAATAGATGACACCCACAAGAATAGCGCCTGACATACTGACACTGGCATAGTTGAAGGTGCTACCTGTAACAGGGTAAACAGGAGGAATACAAAAGAGAATGGACATAACCGCACCCCAAAGAGCACCCCAGCCACCAATCCAAATACCCCACTTTCCAAGAGAGAAAGGCCCTGGCTTAAACCTGTTGTCAAAGATATGGCGGCATGCAAGTATAACAAAGTAAGGTCCATAGGCGGTAATGGTGGACATGGCAGTGATGGCTGTGAAGGCAACATTGCTGCCAAGTGATGGTAGAGTGCAGATGAAGGAGCCAATAACTGTGACGATGGTGGCATTGATGGGAATTCGATCTTTTGGAGTCAGTGTCACCAACCAGTAATGACACGGCAATGCTGCATCCCTCGCCATTGCATATGCCTGCATACCCAAAAACACCATATATCCACAGAGGTGCTGTCAAGTTTTATGTAACAAAAATGTTGAAGACAAATCTTTATTTATCTATGAAATTGCAGAGAAATCTCAACAACAGTAATTTCTCAACAAGGCAATACAATAGTAAGTGCAGTCATAACATTTTGAGAATTGCTCACAGTGTTAGAATATCATCACCTTCATCACAATTAGCAGACAAAGATGAGCTGCTACCATGACTACTGCAATTCTGTGTATGGAGAGGTTGCAAGGGGGGGCAAAGAGACAGTAGTACCATGCGGGCTGTAAGTGTGACATTGGTGATGTTGCCAAAGAAGAGAGAAATGCAAGCAAATAAAGTGAAGGTGATTGCTCCTCCACTGCCATGACCAAACTTTGCATGAAAAGCATCATAGAATATCTGACTCCCTGCCGAAGCATCTCCACCTCCTGCGATCTCCACAACCAAAATGTCTTGAGCATCATCACTTGGATAACATATCACTGACACCAAATGTTTGTCGGTTCTGACAGATTAGGGATCACATCAAACGCATCAGGGAGGTCCTGAATGACATAGGTTCCCCAACTTCTCACAGATAGGAAAGTAAACAAGCACAAACAGCATCTGCTTCTGCTTCTGTCTACAAAACAGACTTTGAATGATCTAGTTATAGATTTTCCAATTTAGGGTTTCTGATTGCGCAGATATGAAATATTATGAGATTCACATACTTCAATGGAAGAAGAAAAAATCTGCAGATATGTGAGATTATTATGAATCCGTATGACATTCATATGCTTCAATGGAAGAAGAAGGAAGAATCTGCATCATACCTGTCATAGTGGTGATGCCGAGCACATTGTCAGGGTTTTGGATGCAGAAAGTGAGGACCAGAAGCAGCACAAACTCGGTGCTGGCAGTGACATACACACTGCGGATCATGGCACGGGGGCCAGCCATGGCCGCAGTTTTCACCTCCTCAACCACATGGGAACCGACCTCGAAGCCTGTGAGAATGGACTGGGCATATGGGAGCCCTAAGAGCACTACAAGCAACCCACTGCTGATCCCATTGCCCGGCGCCTTGACGAAATGCGTGAACACAAACTTGGCGCTCTGGTACTTGGGACTTATGGCTAACATGGTGATGCAAATCACCACTATGGAGATGATCTGGAACCACGCCCCGATCGTACTTAGAAGACCTAACCATCTCGTATTGACGATCGAGATGAAGAAGTGGAGAATAAAGAGCGCTGCTGTCACCCCACAAATCTGCAAAAAAGGGGACAGGACCGCAGCAATCAATACCCAAAGCTCCTGACAAAACCCACAACTCCTTCTTCGATCCTGAAACCCTACGACTCGATGCTAACAAATGGGCGCCTCTGAAAGATACAGAGTCGGGAGTACTCGGGCTACCTGTGCGGCTGTTAAGGTATAACCATTTGCTTGAGCTCCGCCTGTGCCCAACAGGATGCAAGTAGCCAGCAACTGTGCAAGCAAGTATTCGTTGAGCGCAGTCCCACAGAAAGAGCCGAAGAGGTAGACCCAGCCAACAAACCACGACAGCCACGCTTTGTGCTTCTTGGGCACCAACTGCGCTACCCAATAGTACACACTCCCCAGTGTAGGAAACGCCGAAATGATCTGCAAAAAAAATACAATCCATCGTCAAGACGTGAATCTGTGAAACAACACTTGCTCCAAATTCTTTAGCTATCTTCATTGCGCTAATATGCAACCGTGATTTCCTAAACAGAAACGATGAATTTTCCAGAATGCTAGCAAAACAACAATATCAACAACCACCAACTCATGAGCTCAATCCAAAAGACCGTGTGAAGCAATCGCTGAGGTACAAGCAAAATCCCATCCAGCTGCTGGGATTCATTCTCCGAATTTCTTTTGTTCTCAATTTAAGCAAGAAGACACAGAAAACAAAAGCAAACTGCGAAGTCTGGCATGTATCATGGACATTTGCAGATCAACAACAGATTGCACACTGGGGCAAACTTGGCATGTTTGTTGTTGGAATTCACCTCAGACATGCCGAAGGCCATACAGAGAGTGCCGAATGTTGTAGCAATGTAGCCCCAGATGATGGTAACAGGGCCACCGTAAGAGTACATGAATCCATAGTACCCGGTGATGAATCCTAATGGCGCAGTGTATGAGAAAGTGTAAGCCCACTGCTGGAAGGGAGTCATCAACCGTCGGTACTCTTGCTTGTACCCCAACTCATTCAACCGCTTCTCGTCTGCATCTCGCACTGCCATGGTCGTCGACATTCCCCCATTCGTCGACGATACACCCATCTCCATATCACTTCCCACCACCGCATGAGGCAGCTGATCCTCCATTGCCCCTCAAGAAGTTCCCCTCCCCCCACCAACTAAAAAATTCTTCAACGTACCCACTTACTCTTCCCAAACCCGAGCGATTTCAAGCAGCAAACAAAAGCCGCAGCTGCTGCAATGCAGCTTTGCTGAATTTGCTGCTTCTGGGGTGCTGCTACTGCTGCCATACAACCAAATCCTCCCTACTGGAATGGAATGCAAGGCAAGGCAATGCAATGCACTGCAGCAGCACAGATACTGGAGCATACAAAACAGTCTATGCGATCCCAAAGAAGAAACCCAAAAAAATCGAGAAAAAAATATTTTAAAAATTATGCACGGATCATGAATCCAATCAATTCAATCGCAAATGGTGCAATTTGCGACAACAATTACAACAGCATCAAAATAAAAATAAAAATAAAAACAAAATGACGAGAGAGAGAGAGAGCCGTGTGCGTGAGAGAGAGAGAAGAAAGAAGAGCGGGCGAGAAAGTCGCACTTTGAAGTGGACTTTAAATCGGTAGGCGTCATCCGGATCTATATACCATTATCATCCCCACTTAAGCAATATCAGTCAAGTTCCACAACTTGGCAAAAAGCCCACTTACAAAAGCAGTCTATCCAGTTCTGGAACGCAGGATCTTTTGAACAGCTTTTGCAAATGGGTGGTCAGTTGCTGAGTATAGGAAAAGACAGTCTGATCCACACCCCAGTAAAAGTAAAAACACCCCCCCCCTCCCCACCCCACCCCCAAATATCCTTTTCCCACCCCCACAGTATTCCTCCCTATTATTAATTTCAGTGACTATGTTTCATCAGAACAGGTTTATGTAGGATGGGTATTTATAATTCAATTTTTATTTATTTTGGGTTGTCTGTTTTGCACCTTTCAATGGCGTTGCCTAGTTGTGTCTTGTTGTGTGAATTTTATCTAATGAATCGAACTTTTGTTGGCATTTTGCCTTATCAAATCACAAATGTAAAAACATATTAATCAAACGAAATACATAAATGATAAAATTTATAAATTTTAATTTTTTTGAAAAAATAATTTTAATTATATTTATTTAAAAATTTATATCCAAATTTTGTTTTAATCATCATCACTGGTGATGCAAAGCAGCATGAAGCCCAAATAATTAAGGAAATTTGTGTGCATTAGAGTAGCTATCTCTAGTTGGCCTCAGAAGAGCCTACTAGTTCTGATTTTGATTTCGCACCTTAAAACTATCCTGAAATTCCTAATACAGTTGAGGTGGGAAAAGAAATGTCAAGAAATTTTCATTACTTAGGCACACCACGGTACCGAGCTTTAGGTGGTCGTCAATTTAATTGACATTTAAAAAAAGAACTTCAGACATTCCGAGCGACTGATTTTTAAAATAATTAAAATCAACATTTATTTAATTATTGCCGGACTGGTAAAGGTACTATGGTACACATATTTTGTACCTTATTCATCTACCTTTTGTGGATGGTATTCTCTTTTGTAGCTCTTTATTGGTTTGTTGAAAGTATATCATGGGGGCCTCTTGTTGTGCTTTTGGTATTGTCGGAAAGCCCTCAAAAAGGTGAGGTGCACGATTGTTATTTCACAAATTCCAAACCAATGGAGTAAAAAAGTTATTAATTTTAATTTTAATTTTTGCAACCAATCACTTCCTTTGTATCATAATTGGCTCTTCAATTTGCCCTTTTCACATCTCAAATGTTAACACTTGGGACCAATGAAACTACCCACAATTGGTCAATAAAGGGACCATGTTTACATTTGAGCTTCACATGAAGCAAGCATTTCAATCAATCAATCAATCAATGCTTTTTCATCATGTTGATTTTTCAATTTGCTCTTTCATGTCCACATGAGAAAATGCATGACGAATTTTCTGTTAATTAATTAATTAATTAATTAGTCCTTTCATAGAAAATTAATTACCAATATTTTTTTCACAATTTATTTTTTTATAAATAAAAACTCACGTCTCCTAGAGATTGAAAGAATTTTTAAAAAATAATAATTGTAATCCCTTATGAAAATAAAATACATTGAAGTTGATCACACTTGGGCCAACAGCACAAAGGCCCCACCACTACTTTTAAATGGAAGAAGGGGGGTGTCTTCTTTAGGTCTTGTAATTTAGTTAATTAATAATTAATATTTGGAAATCAAGTTTTTGATTGACCTTTGGCACATTACTCCTGAGAACCACCCTCGTAGGGTGTTTTTTAACCATGGTACCAGAGTAGGTTACTGGTCCACCTGTCAGGGGTAAAATGGAGAGGCAACCAGCCAATGGGAAGGTTGAAGACGGGATTTTCTGGGTCAGGCGTGTGTTCAGCCTGTGGCTAGCAGGGGAGTCTGTGTGGTCAGCGGACGAGGGCGTGAGGACCCGGTGCCATTTGCACGCTCTCCTGTGCGTTCCCCATGTGCTTACTTCTCTTTTTTTGTTTGTTGTTGAAAAGAAGATACCTAAGGCCTAACCCCTTTCTTAACTTGTGCTACCCCTTTAATTATTTACTTTTGTTCGAGAAAAAAAACCAAAAAAAAAAGGTACCAATGGCAACCCCTAATTGGCCAACACCCCCTTCCCCACCCCCTCCTTTCATTGATCGAATTTCAAAAAGAACAAAAAACTTTAGTTTTGTTTGCTTGCACTATTGTTTTGTTTGCCAAACTTTCAAAGGTTTTCAACCCATGTGCAAATGTTGGAAAAAACCACCCAAGATAGAATTTCTAGAAAATTATAAAGATTAATTAGTCCAAAGAACGTGTTGAAAATATTCGAAAATTTTCAATATAAAAATATTGCTAAGATAGAATATCCAGTGTGAATTGTTTTTTTTAAAAAATGGTACAAAAGTGGCCGGTCCCAACAACTAGACCCAACCTCCAAGGTGCAAAAGCAAAAACCGAAAACCTTGATATTCCTAGAGTTCCAAGTTCGAACCAACTAAAACTAAGCATCTCAGACAGTGATAAGGGAGCTAAATCGCCTTTGGAGAAAAGGAGTATTGTAGTTCAAGGCTGGAGAGATCTCCTTGTGTTCATAATAAGGTCACCGATATGGGATGAGGTTGAGATATAATAATGGGCCCCATGTAAAAAGAAGAAGAAAGGGGGGCAAAGTTTGCCAACTATTATATTGAATTTAAGGATGATAGAATACCTCTTTGGCCTCCGTTCATAAGTTTGACACATTGTAACTCTAATTATGGAAGCTATGTTTGGCCCACTCATTGTTCCTCTCAAAAATTTGTAATTGTTGGGTCTCACATTTCTATTGTGGTGATGGGTATACTTGAGAGTACCCTAAAACCATAAAAACCCTAGGGCAATTGGGGTTGGTTATTGTCGAGTCAGCTTGTGGGGGTCGTCGAATTTCCCTTCTCCACAAGAAGCCACAGTGTTGTCGAAGTGTTGCAGTTAACACCTCACGGCATCAATACTTGTGTCGTATTTTGGTGCTTGTTGTTTGTGTTTTGACATCCGATTATCAGTAAAGACCTGCTCTGATTCATTTATAGTTATTGGAGGGCATGGCACCTGACATGTCTTTTTTCCTTTCCTCTTTGAGGGGGTGGGGAGGGGGGGGGTTTTTGAAAAATGGAATGTTTGTTCTGAGCCTTCTCTTTTTTAACTTTTTAATTTTATTTTTCCCCATGATATACCAGGCGGGTACCCTCTTTGGTATCAAGGAACAATGAATTTTATTTTTATTTTAAATATAAATATATGCCATATAATTAATTGGTTTTATGGATGAATAAATTAGAACTATACTCCAGAAAAAAAATGGATGGACTAGGGTAATTTACCCTAGAACACTACACGCTAGTTCGCATATATTTTGTCTTTTGGAAGGGATGAGGGGATGTAGAAGGATGAGCACCTAGAAGTAAAATTTTATAATGGTGCCCAAATATTTTCCAAAAAGGTTGACGGGCAGTCAAGCCCAGTTTGACAGCACGTTATACCTGTTCAAAACTGACCTATTCTTAAAAGGCTTTAGAAAAAAAAATTTTAAAAAAATCTTTAGGTTTCCAGAATCCACGCCATCTTTTCTGAAAAGAAACCCCCTTTAAATTGGAAAGCTCTCCAAGCAAGCACATGGCTATTATGAGCGTATTGTAAGCCAGATCCACCATTGGATTTCCAATATCGTAAGGTTTAGATCGCGTGGCCGTAATCTCCATAGGAGATAAAATCCCAATAATGGAGGCCCAAAAAAGATGGAAAATATTTGGAACGACTCTTATATGCCACCACGACAGATGGATTGTGTGTGGATGGCAATGAAAAATGCTACCATGATGGATGGATTGTGTGTGGATGGGCAAACATTTTTTCATTGGTTTTCAGTTCACCCACAATCCATCATCCATCACAATTTCTAAACTTTGTGGTTTCAATTTTGACACATTATTTCAAATTTAAGAACTTCCAAGCCTAGTTCAAAAAAATTGCTTTGATTTTATGAACACATCACACATTCAACTAGATTGAAGATTGTATAGGTTAAAAAAAGATTTAATAACAAATTAGAATTTAGAATCACATTAGGTATGGAGTTCTACATCTAGTTAAATCGATAAGTACATATCAAGTTCGCTCTCCTTGGTAATTTTTGAAAAACAAAGTGTAGATTGATTACCTAAAGAATCTGAACTTGTTGTGTTTAAAGATTTTTTTGGATTTTGATTTTAGCAAAAGGCTAGTTTCATGATTTAGTTCTTGTGCCAATTCTAAACAAAAGAGTGACAACTGAAGTTCAAATCATCTCTCTGTGAAGGAAGGTAGTTTGTAGTGATGAGATCCACCATACTGGGATGCATCCGATTCTATTCTTGGTGTCTTTGAAAAGCTCTGGACAAGGAGGGGTGTATGGGCTTTGGTTCCATGGCGTTTGGACTTGCAAGTGCAAAAGTTTTTGAATATTGAATGATTTCTTCACTGAAATTTAAATTAAATCGTAGCTGAAAATGCTGGAAAAAATTAAAATCATTGCTGCCCAATTTATTTTTTTGCACTCTTGAAAATCCTGATGCTCCAAAACTTTTGGCGTTTAGAGAATTTTTATGCTGCCCTGTAATTTCGGGCAGATTATGAAGGTTCACCAAGTAGTTTGTGTGTTTTGTATGTATTTCAATTTAAAAGTGTGCAAAAATCCTTACAATGTGTGTGGACTTTGTGATCTGAGGGAAATAAAGGAAGAGTTGTGATTAGTTATTACATAATTTTGAGTTATTCATTGCATTTTCAACAACCAAATTTTTTGGAATTGTGTGAGTCACCTTAACACTATTTCGATCTTCAATTTTGAATGAGTAGATTCAACCTTTCTATAAGCTAATTCTATACATGAACAATTTCAAAATTTTGAACAATGTCTCCTTTTGATACTTGAATTCTCTTTCAAAATAAATGTGTAAGTTTTTTTTTTAAGGAAGAAAAAGAGAGGTGATTTGTTACTATGTAGTTTTGGATTGTATACTACATTTTTTTACAACCAAAGCTTTCGTAATTATGTGTGAGTCACTTCAACTCTACATTGCATTTCATTTGTGAGCAAAAAAATTCAACCTTCTTACAAGTTCATTTTATTCATGCTCATGGTTTTGAGTTTTAAACATTATTTCGTTCTAATTTTTGAAGTTTGATTTCCAATATGATGTGAGTTTGGTTTTCTTAAGGGGAGAATGAAAGAGCTGTAATTCATTATTGCACAATTTTTGGATTATCCATTGCATTATTGATTATAAGGTTTTTATGGATTAGAGATGGCACATGGAGGGCATCACCTATGTAATTCTCCTCATCCTAAAGGCTATTCCATAGCTCCAAGCAACCCTCCACATGAACCATCTTTGACAAACTTCATATGCAACGTTTTGGGCTCAAATACATTTGTGAACATTCTTTGAACGCAAATGAATGATGTAGTGTGAATATTTTACAAGTTAAAAAATTGAAATTTTGAGCTAATTAGTGGACCTCATGGAGGGGGATATTTCTCGTTACCTTGAAACAATATGATTTAACTAAACTTTGGAAAATCATTTAGGATACACAAAGTGTGGGCGATGGTGTTTAATGATAGGGTTTCAATTTTGGTCAATGAAAATATGTAAATACAATTTCATGTTGAAAAACAACAAATAAAGTCCTTGTTAATAAAAAAAAACCAATGCAACTTATTTTTGATTGAAACTTAAGTCCCAAAAATTTTACACACGATACTTTTCATGCTATGAGAGAAATCAAGATTCCTATGGATTTATTTCATGGGTGCTCATATGGGTGTTAATGCAACAATGATTTTTGTGTTAGAAATTTGAAAAAATAAAAAATGTAATTAGGTTTTTAAATATGATTATTTGTGAACTAATGATGTCATAATTTGATTCAAATAAATGGCTTAATTTTGATGAAAAATATATATGTTTAGATTTTAATGGTGGATTAAGATGTTAGTGAAAAATTTATGATGCAAAACATATATCTTGACTTGATCATGTATTACACAAATAATTAATACGTTAAAGATAAATAATATGAACCGGAAAATAAATAATACACCATAGGTTGAAGAATGTTTAATATTGTGCCCAAGACAATTAAAAGAAGAAAAAAATTATATTTTACTAAATAAACTATCATAATGGTTAGTTTTCTTGAATGAATTCAAATGAAAAGATGTTGAAACATTCAATCAAACCTTATAAGGAAAGAAAAATGATCAAATTTTTAAAACTAAACTAATTAAATTAAAGAAAGGGATGGGCTCCAATATCTTAATTGAATGTGAGAATTTTTCACCACAAGACAATTGAAGGATAACAAATTCTTTTAATGATCATTAGTTTAGGAAGGAATTAAATGATTTTTTTTCACCCTTATTGGTTCAATTGACTAAAGGATAAGATTTTCATTCACGTTCATTGATCAAATGAGGAAGAAACCCATCATGGGCAAAAGAAAATGGGTTCAAGGGGGAATTTTTTTTGATATGTGTGAGTGTGTGAGCCCCAAAATTAATGATTAGGTTATATATGTTGTAATTTAGTACTAATTTCATTGTTGAATGATTATAAATTAGTAAATTTCCAACAAATAGGTGTTAAATAATTTGAATTTAAAGAATGAACATTTAGTTAGTTGAGATAATGGTAAGCTTGCCTTCATTATTTTTACTAAGATTAAATGGAATTTCAATTCATTTATGTGAACATTAGTTAAGGGGATTAGTTTGAAACAAAAAATAGATTAAGCATTTCAAACCATGCAAATGCAAAGTTATTAGTAGTAGAAAATATAATGATGCCAATTTTATTAAGAAAATAGGTAATGATGTTAATTTTAGGTTGCAACGAGCATAAATATATTTAAGTGTTAAACGTTCTCGACTATGACATTATAGAAGTTGTTACAGGTTTCAACAATGTTTTGGATGAAAAGATTATCCCATTTATAAACCATTAACATTGAGCTTCATTACTCTAATTGCAAAAAAATTAGAATGTGGCACATAATGCAACCATAAATATCTACCTTTTGTTTTGCTTTGACTTGAAGCATTTAACCCTGTAACCATCGATAATGCCTAACATTGAAAATTGTTGACCACATTAACATTGTATCTTCATCACCTTCAAAGACATTTTTGTACATGATCTCAAGTTCATCAATTGCAACTAATTCAACTTCCAAAACCAACACTCAAGGAATGCATATCAACTTCTAACCGACGATGCCAAGATTAGGCCATGCAATCAAATTCAATTTGAAGGCACGTCCAACATCCATTTGCTTCTTCTTTGGGCTAAGGCACTTCTATTATATTCAACCCCAATGAAAAATCAAAAGGTTATTTAATGACTTAAATGATTTAACTTGTGTGATTTTGAGCTACATCACGCCATCATACTATTTATGATGTCTTGGGTTAAACAAAAACATTTTAATATTTAAGAGACTAAGTTAAAAAAATGTTTAGTGATCAATTCATGGTGGCGTAACAATTTATCCAAACTTTCAACCATTGAGCCTTAAATTTAAAGGATCAGACTTTGGGGTTAAAATTGAACGAATGAAAAGTGAAGGAAATGGTATAGAGGTGGTGGTGGACTTACCAAATCTTATGTGGTAAAAAAGTGTGTTCATTGATAAGAAGGTTAGTAAATGAATCATGATAAATAAAAGGGAAATGGTGTGGCCCACCTATGATGAAAAAAAAATGCCTCCTTATGATGGGAAATGATGACCCCCCATCCAACCTTGCAAGTGAAAGATCAAGATTGAAGGAAAGTGGGAAGTCAAGATCTAGATGTGGAAAAGGAAATAACCATTTACATTACACATGGAAATTCCTTCTTGATTTGATTGAAGGATGACCCATTTTCCCCAATTGTCATTAGTTCATAGATTGGAAAAAGGCCATTGATTGGGGGAAGAGGAAAAGAGAAGGATTTGTTGTGCTTTCATTAGCCAAGGGCAAAACATTCACCTTTTGGAGATGGAAAGCTCTTTAAATGGGTTGATTTTTTATTTTTATTTTTCCATTTGAAACTTTGATGTTTTTTTGTGTGAGAGCAATGAATAAGGCGTAACCAATAAAACATGAAACATGAAAAAGGAGAGAAGAGAAGTATGTGGGAAAAAAAATAGTTATGAGAGTATGAAGATGAATCGAAGGAAGAAGAAACATGTGATTGAGTAATGATGGCAAGGTACTAGAAGGTTTAGTGATGGGATTATTTTGAAATTTAAAAAACAACAATTTGAGCCAAGGAGATCGACAAGGTTTCTAAATCTCAATTTGAACAATTGAAAAAGGAATTATAAAAGTTAAAAGTGAACTAGGTCTAAAATTGTCAAACAATCTCTAGATTTTTAAAATTCCATATGCAATATCTTGTTGATCCACTGTTGGATCAGCTCTAAACTTTGAACAATTTCAAAATAAAAGTTGAAAAATTACGATTTTAAATTCCAAGGAAATCAAAGAACATAGCTGGGAACAATCATGTAAGGAGTGAATTGGGGTCAACAAGGCGATAACCCAACAATGTTATGAATTTCGAGAAGTCATCTTTGACTTCTTTTCATTGTTTTCAAATTCATTTTTGGCTTAATAAAAGCCTTGTAAGGTAGGATTGTGTGTGTTGATTTATAAATCATCAAATAAAAGTTAAAATTGATGTTATAAAAGTTGAAAAGGGTACTTGTCCCAAACTCGATTCTACCAATTGTGTCGTTAAATTTCTATGAGAGTTAAAAATCTTTTTGCTTGCAATAATATTTAAATACCATACTATTATGATTAAACAACATTCATTATTTCGTAACTTGTGTGTTGAATTTCCAACCATTCAATTACACTACTTTGAACCCATTGTGAATTATTGTTGAACTTTAAATTTAAGTGAAGATAATAAGTCACATTTTTTATGTGTTTGCTTAGAGGTGGTGCTATTACCATGGTGGTTGTATTGGGAAATGTAAGTTGTGGAGCTTGGAGGTAAAGTTTTCAATAATCTTTGGTCTCGGGCGAGGATATATGAATGAAGTGTGGAATTCCATGGTGCACCATTTTTTGCAAATTACCTTCAATTTACTATTAAACTTTAAACCTTTTCATAACAATTGAAGAGGTGAAAATTTGGAAGGAATGTGATTTAGGCTTACTACTTGTAAGTAACATTTAAGTCCATTTTCCTTTTCCCCATCTTTTAATTTAATTAGGTTCAATTGAATGTTAATTTTTTTTTCCCAATCCATTAAATTATTGTATGGATTATTGTGTTGGGGTAGTTGCTTTTAATTTTTATAAAAAGTTTTTATTGGTGAAGTTGGATGAACGACCAACACGACCTATGTAATGGTTGGTGAATCAAGTTGATGATCAACAAGATCATGTTTTGTTGTTGAACTTTTAGGTTATTGGAGTGATGGCCCAATAATCTATAAAAATTTGTTGTTAATTCACTTGGTAAATTCACCTCTTATGGTTAGTTTTTTGTCATTTCATAATCCAATTATAGATCCCATGATGTTACTAAAAGGTTTGTTTATTTTCATTTAAGAAGGTTTTATGGTGACTACTATGTATGAAACTTACCCAAGTTTTTTGGAACTCAAAATGAAAACCCAGCTACTTATGTTGAACGATTTTTGCAAGTCCTTATGATAAGATTAATCATAGACTCAAATTACTATTTAATTTGGTTATTTATGATGCTAGATAGTTCTGCATATGCATGATATAGGTCTTATAATGTTGGGACCTTCACTTCATGGTAAGGAATTGCAATCAACAGTTTAAGAACAATTTTGCCCTAAAATGGAATAACAAAATGTTTTGATAACATTGTTAAACATTAAACAAGGTGTTAATGAGGACATCACCTTTTATGACAATGGTTCAAAGCGTTTTGCACCAAGTTTGTGAATTAGTAATCATTAATGACACAATCAAACATTATTTCATCCAAAGGTTTAACAACCATTCTACAACTTGAAATATCTTAAATTGATGATTTGCTACCTTGAATGATGTTATTACAACATTAATGGAATTAAAAGTGATTGATAAAAAAATGAATACATGTGATGACATGAAAAGAACCTAATTCATGATTTCATTCCATTATATCATTGGCCTATCCAATCTCATTATAAACTTTTGATCACGAGACCCCCAATTCAAACGGTCCTAACATTAATGCCCTTGACAATATTGCCACCAGCAATTCTTAATATTAATAATTCACATTTGATTGATGCACATTTTGAAAAGTTTCGATTAAAATAAAGGGAAATAAATGAAGGTGAAACCATGAAAACCCTACAAGGCATGAATGAATAAATGTTTTGTTTGATTAAATACTGAAATTTTAATCCAGGACCACCACCACATGAATCTAATAAACATTTTTCAGGATTGTGGTGCATTACATGTAAACAAGTTGGCCACATGGACCAGTTTTGTTGGATGAGAGGGTAAAACCCTACCCCTTTTTATAGATTATTTCATCATATGAACCAAACAATGGACATATTTCAAAGTAATAAGTAAGTGAATAAAGGTTATTTGCTTGTTGCACTTATGAGGGTAAGCATGCACCTAACATTTATTGCGTGGAGTTAGGAGTCAAATGTTTTAATTATAGCGATAATCATATAATTGACTATTATCAAAATCTAAACAAGGTCATACCATTAAACCTTCCCCTAAATAATTATGTAATGTGTAAGTTGTCAGGTTTAATGTATTTTTCACATAACCTAATTTTCTAAGTTTGTTCTACAATCACTAAAATAATAGAAAAAATCATCACCCCTAGAAATTATTTAAACTAAACAAGGTGACATTAACCTACTAACACGGGCACAAAAAACTACAAGAACAAAAATTAAGTCAAGGACACAACAAGGAAAACAAATCACAAGAAATGCAAGCCTAGATCTAATTTAAAATTGAAAACATAAAGATGTAAGGTAAGTACACAATATATGTTAAAAGATGATTCAAACATAATTTTATTCTGATAACGTATGAAAATAAAAGTTATGACAAGAAAGCATACCCAAAATTGGTGTTGAATAAATTGAAGGTAATAGGAGGTCCTACCCCTATTTATACCCCATTGGGGACCTAGCTCAAGGAAGCTTCTATAGAGGCTTCCATGTGTGCATCGACCAATGAAGCTTCTCAATAAGCTTTATAATTAATTAAATACATTATATAACCATGGACCAATGCAACCTAAATTTGACATAATAATATTAGTAAATCAAAAGTAACATTAGTTACAGTACTTTGACTATAAATGGGCACGACGATTATGTATTTGATTCAAGTTTCATTCAATTTGAAACAAAAGTATGATGATTTAACTCACTTTTAAGCCCTATACTAAATTGAGTTAA
This sequence comes from Sphagnum contortum, assembly GCA_963920785.1. Lineage (NCBI taxonomy): Eukaryota > Viridiplantae > Streptophyta > Sphagnopsida > Sphagnales > Sphagnaceae > Sphagnum > Sphagnum contortum. The sequence goes on from OY987278.1 coordinate 13,277,168, forward strand.
TACAAATATAAATTCAACTTTTGTATAGTAAGGTGTTATTAAATTATATGATATTGAAAACCACAATGCACCTCATAAGAAGCAAAATTTCATGCATTTATCTTTAAACCTCCAAATAAGTATAATGCTTTTGATGATTTGATGAAATCAACACATTTTTTATTTGAAAAAAAAGAAAGCATAATTTTAAAAGCACAAAATGATGTTTTTATTAATAATGGATTTTTTGATGATAATAAATGATTTACAATTTTGAAACTTTGAAAATGGAATGTGGCACTACAAGTTGAACTTAAAATCAATATGATTTGAAAGTTATGATTTCATTTGGGTTCATCTATTTGATGTGATACACAAAATCATCTCATGATTCATGAAACGTGAATCATACTACCATAAATCAATAATTATAATTTTACAACTCATCAAGGACAACTCATTTAATGTATTAAAATTACATAAAACATTAATGATCAACTTTTTAAATTCCTCAATGATGATTTGCCTAATATATTGAATCATCACCTAAACTATTAATGATGAGCTTTTAGAATTAACCCAAATGCATGATGCATTAAAATTATTTTTAGTTTATTAATTCAAAATCTACAGTCAAATTAGCCCATGCCCATAAATTACATCCTATATCACATATCCAATTTATGATCTCAATTCTTAAATTCTTATTATATGTACATATATAATCATGAAAATAGGAAAAAAATGCATAAATGGAAACTCTTGAATATTTTTTCTGATGTATTCGAAATGTTATTTGGGCACAACCAACAACTTAATTTTCAAACTTTTACATATTGAAAATATCACTAACATTGGATTATCCATATAAACTTGTTATGATCAATTCAAATCATTTTATGATTAAGGTTCATTATTATGTTTGAATAGTTCCATCCATCTTGGATTTGAGTTTCTTTTCATTCTTTTTCTTTGTAATTGCCAATGTTTCTTTCTAAAAGAAATTATATTGTCATTAAAAAGTTAAAGAATTGAATGATTTAATCATTTCCAAAAATCATTCCACCCTAAAGTCTTGTCACAATAAATTTTCTTCCTTCTAATTGTCAACATGTTACAATTGTTCTCCATGAATGCCCAACATTCCCACATAAGTTGTGTAAAGATGATTGTCAAATGATTTTGTTTGCCATGTTCAAATCTCCCAATCCATGATGCTCCTTGTCACACATTTGGTACCATTGGAAAGCCCTTGATGAATAGGGTGCATTTCTTAATGTTTCAACCTAAGGCAAGAGTTAATGAATATTGACTTTTTGTCTAAAAATTCAAGAAAATTAAAATTAACCTTTTTACAAAAACCAAGGTATTTTTTTAGTATTGTTAGAAAAATCAAAATTAAACTTTTTACAAAATCCAAGGCACTTTTTTAGTATTGTTGGAAAGTTCTTGAAGCATAGATTTTTTAAAGGTGATTTAATAATTTTTAAACCGCAAGTGAAAAGATAATGAACTTTGAGTGAGTTTCATTATTGAAAATTCATTAAGAATTTGAAATAGTTTTTTCACAAGGGCTCTATCATTGAGGTCTTGTTTCCACTTAGAACAATTATAGTCTTACTAGTGTGAACCCGGTGCATAATGCACCTGTCGAGCTCCCCCCCCCCTGCTGGCCCCCCCACCCCGTGCTTCACCGGCCTCTCCCTCCCCCACCCCCCAAAACCCCTGTCACAGACTGACACATAGACTTATTGAATTAATATATTAGATTCGTTCACTTGGGCCAATGACACACAAGTGAAAAGTAAAAGGAAAAATGAACAAGTACCTATTTGAAGTTAACTTTATGGGCATTGACAATGGCCTTGATGGATGAAAAAGAGGAGGCAACCTCAAGGAAGTTTTCATTGGCCAAGGGTACAATATTGATTGATGATTTGAATAGATGGTGGGAACCTAAAAAGATCATCTGAAACATCCCAACAAAATCTCATTATTGGACTCTTGATTAGTTTTGTCAACAACTAAATCACCAAAACTAATTTTGGAACAAGAAATTAGTTGAGGAATGAGCTCACACTTAGGCCAATGGGAATATATGTATGCATTGCTAATTACAAACTTATTATAATTAACATTTTGCCAAAACCTTGAGAAATTTTAATATAATCTCAATTACATTAGAAGTGCAATGTGATATAGTTTAGCAACAAAAATGATGTTTGTAGCATGTAACATGTCTTATAAATAAAATTGCAATTGCTAAAGTTACATGTCTAAAACCATCTATTAAAAAAATTAAAAGCAATGGATATATATTTTTGAACTTCCCAATCTAATGCTTCAAAACCCACTGTTTTCAATTGAAATGCAGCTAAACAAGGCTTGGCAGTGAAAGGTTCAAACAATCTTTGTTAAGGTTTTGGTTATAGCTTCTAGGGTGGCCCAAAGATGTACTTGGCATCCAATTTTTCATGTTGTACCAATTCCATTCAGAAACAAATGTTTGGAAAAAAGCTCCAAGACAAACATGAGGAAAATCCTAGCAAATGTTTGGAACACCATATTAACATACGGGAACATCACAAAAGAGAATTGAGAATTATCTTTTGACTAAAGGTGGTTGCAAGAATTCTAGGGAATTGAACTCTTGGCCATCTCAACATAATGACTGTACTGGCGACTAGATTGCAATACAAAACAATATTGTGCACCTTGTATGCTTAACTGTCAAAAATTCTGGAATATTCAAATTAGGGCCGCCAGACCCTTGATTTAGTAATTACAACAAACATTGTTAGCGTCAGGTACAGTACACAATTGCAAATTGAAGAAAGATCCTTAAGATAAGATTGGATTTACAGTTTAAAGCTCAGTGAAGGGATGGCACAAATCGTTCTCTATATCGACCCACTCCCAGCTCAAACTGTATGACAGATCCACCAGGCTCAGAGTTTATAGATTGCAGCAAAAGTTGATAGCTCAAGTTATGAGGTATTCATCAATTTCATCAATTATCTACAAAAAAATTGCAGTACACAATCCTTGAATTTTCAGCAAGGGGTTGATGTAATCATGTATAGTGGTACCCCAAAACAACAACTAGATTCGCAGTAGCATAGCCTCTATTGACTTGATTCATAGAATGGGTGCTTCCTGATTGTTACTCTGAGCATTACTGTTTCATCTTACAATGATTTCATCATTGAAAGAAGTTGAATTCCAGACCTATGCAGATGCTTTTTAAAGAATCCAAATCCTCACTCATCAATGTTTCTAAAAGAAATCCAATTGAAATGTGAAAATAGGGAAAAATGCAGCTCCCAATAGCAGACACATGGTCAGACTGGCAACTGCTATGAACAAATGGGGATGCTGCTGCTTTAGATCAGGCCACAATAAACAAAAGTTTGGTGTCCAAGAGAGCATTTCTTATTGTGTACCAGATCATCCAGGCATTGCACTGTTTTAAAAACCACATCAGGTTGTGCAAGCTTATGTGCATTTTGTGCAATCTTGATGAGCTCATCAGCTTTGGAACCAAACCAGTCTGCAATGATCTTGGCAATCTCTTGAAGTGCTCATCCTAGAAGGTGCCCACAACAATTGCAGAAGGTGCCCACACCATGCTCCACCACAAAGGAAACATTTCCAACTTCCTGCATTGACAACATAGGGAGGGAGGCCCATTGACAACTTGTAGGCAAGTCTGAAACAACAACAAATGCACTCTGAAACCATCAAATCTCTCAACAGGGCATGGTTCTAAAATTCTGGTAGCCAAAGAGGGATTAGGGACGAACTTGGCCTGCAGTCAAGTCAAGAAGATGCATTGGTAGCCCACAAATCATTGCTTCTGCTATCCAGGACCTGCATGCACATGTACCCTCAAAAGGACATCTTCTGTCATTGCAACTAGAAAACAGGAAATGAGGAATTCGACAGAGGTGAGAGGGATTCATATATGATCTCCAATCTTAAGAACGTCTTCATACTTAAATGAAGTCAACCTAAAAAGCATTTAGAGATGACCCAACTAAAAAGTCTGTTGCTCAACCCTAAAGTTTTTAGTTGATAATGTTTTAGGATCCGAAATCTCTGTCATCATCTAATGCTATGGCCTGTAATGACAATAGTGAAGGGAATCTTGTGGACACAGCCCCTCACCCTCAGAACCTCAATGGTATGCACTGCATCAATGGGTGCACACTCATGATCACACCTGGCTGGTGCTTAATCAACCCCTTGCAACTTCCCTGGAGCATACAAACCCATAAGCAGCTGCTGGAGACATTGAGGTCTCCCACAAGCGGACCCATGACAGAGCCTGTTCTGGACCTCAACTTGAGCACTTTGTGGAGCTGCAAGAAGCAGTCCTGGTAGCTGTGGTGTGGCAGCCAGTCCATGATAGCTATGGCGTTGTGCAGGTACAACTACTTGCTGTACTCTTTGATCTCCCTAGCTGTTCAACTTCATTCCTAACACTGATTGTGTCAACCACTGGCATACTATTGTTGTTGTCTGCTGTTCTGAGTGCATCCCTTCTTGTGCACCTCTGACAACTATGCCTCACTGTTGAGGGAAAAACCATCTCTTCCTCTTTCGGGGGAGGAAAAAATAACACCCACACTGGAGCAATTCCTTCTGTCACAAACAAACAAACAACAACACTACTTCCATATATCTCCAGGAGCATCCACACTGAACCATTTCTCTCCCCAATACAATGGCTGGAGTGAACCAGCAGCCACCAGTGCACCAGTTCAGGATGAGGCTGTTCAAGTCGTTTTGGGGATGAATCAAAAACACATCCTCTTCTCCTGCCCAGGGATTTTTCAGCCCTCTTCTTTGCCCCAAAATTTTCCCCCCTAACTCCCTCCTACCTACCTCCCCCCTCCTACCTTCCTCACCTCATTTCCCGCTCGTTCCATCTCCAGAGCTCAGGAGAGCTCCCGAGCTTTAGTAGCACAGACCTTCAAGGAGATGTGAAACACAAGGCTTGAGGAAGGTGGAGAGTTCAACGTTGAAGGAACGTGGAGAGGAGAAGGCAAGAGGAGTGTTGCATCCCAAATGTAGAAGAGGGAGATGAAAGGTAAGCTCCTTCCTTTTTTTGCATTTTTGTTTTCTCTGTGTTTTTTTGTTTTTTGTTTTGCTTGGGAAGAAGAAGACACCATCCACTTCTTCTTTCATTTTTTTGTTTCTATTTGAAGCAAAGAAGATGACAACTCAAGCATGCCATTGTTTTTTTTTTCTTCTTCTGTTTTTTGTTGCGAACAAGGTGACGACAACAAGCTTGCTGCCATCACCCAATTTTTTCTTCTTTTTGCTTGAAGCGAAGAAGATGATGGTAACAAGCTTGTTGCCATTGCATTTTTATTTTTTTGGTTGTTATTGTGAACATGGGAATGACATCAAGTTTTTTATTATCACCTTTTTTTCCTTCTTTTTGCTTGAAGCAAAAATGGGCGGCAACAACAAGCTTGTTTCCATCACCTTTTTTTCTTTTGTTGGTGTTGTTGCAAAGAAGGTGACAACAACTATCAACGCCTTTTTCAAGTGTTTTGCTACAAAGAAGGCAATGGCTTGCTAAACCTTAAACCCTTTATTTTTTTTTAGCTTGCTTTTTTTTAATAATCCTTTTGTTGTGAATAATTGTTAAGTGTTCATTATAATTGACAATTAATAATGATATGGTGGTTTTTTAAATGTGTAAGGTTATAATGGCTAAAGGAAGGAGACTAAAGAAAGTTAGTGGTGATTTGGAAGCTTTAAAAAAAATGTCATTTCATCAAAACACACAATTGGGGAGCAAAATGTTGTTCCATTAAAACCAAGAGTTGATGAATCAAACAATCCATGTGGCTTATAGTTGGCAATGGTGGTTGTTTGCAATTCAAATGATGAGATCCCTTCCAATACATATTGGGAATTTTGATCAAGAAATGTTGTTTTAAAATTTACATACATTGATCAAATGTAGAAAAACAAATTGTAAAAAAAATATAAATTTAATTATACCTGCACTTTCTATCATTTGATGGAAGGTGTGGGTTTTTTTTTCAAATTTTTTTTATTGCAATACTTGACAAAAAATAAAGTTTGTAATAATTACATCTAATTATGTGATCTTACATTTTGCCATACCTACATTATGTTGTGTGATTTTTTTATGTTTAAGGTTTTAGGGTTAAGATTTTTTTTTATTACAAAGTAAAGATTTATTTGTTTTTATAGTTTTTGGTTTAGGTTCGAAGTTTGAAATTGACTAGGCCTCTTAATCACTAGCACCCGCTTGTCCATTTAATATGGCTTAGAAGGACAAAGAATGGATGAAGGTTGGGTTGAAATGGAAATGTAAAGTTGACATTTACATTATTGCATATTCTGCCAAATAGTTGAAGGAGGTGTATGGTTTAGTGACAGAAAAGGCCAAACTTGGGAGGCTTTCAACTTCTGAAAAAGGTATTTGACATTAAGACCATGTTAAAATGAACGTTTGCATTTTAGGAGATGCCATGGCCGTGCAAAGACAAAATGATGAAAAGGTTATTAATTGCAGTCGTGCCAAAGTCCAATGTGAGTGGGATAAGATGGTAATTGTTGCATAACAATGTTTACCATTATCAAAAGCAACTTTGGTCAAATTATCTTCACATTCAAACTCATAAATAATAAGAATTGTTAAATGGGCCAAAACACAATTGGATCATATGGAGTGTAAGGGATGATGGATTTTAAATATCAATATGGGTTGAAATATCTATGAAGTCTTTTTGCATGCATTGAAGATGATCAAACAAAAATTCCAAGTAACCTCAACAATGGGCATGATTAGACATGGCCTAAAGGAATTGGGAAATTATTCTTGAAAATAAAAATTTAAAACAATTTGCAATGAGAAGTCTTGATTTTCATTTCAATTTCGTAGCACAAAGTTCTTGTTTGCTACTACTTCTAACTTGATTTGTTGGAGTAGATGTGGCCCGGTGGCAAAATTTCAAAACATTCATAATCGTCCTTCAAAGCCTTCATTTTCGAGGAAAAGTTTTCAGCCTTTGCATGACAATAAAACAATTAGAGGATGAGATCTCAATCCATGTTATTGATTAGATTCTTGTTTACATTTCTCCTGCTTCAATTTTACAACAATAAGTTTTGTTGCTATAGGCTGAGATGGAATTACAAGAAGGAAAGTTGATGGAACTGATACCATCATTTCCCCAACCTAGGTAGAGTGGTGTTACGCCAATTGGGTCACAAGTAGCTATGAAGGACTTTCATAGTTCATGCATACAATTTTAAATATAACAAAATGACAACAAGTAGCCTTCATTGTCATTCTTTTGCTCTTGCAAGACCACAACATGATGACTATGAATAGTTGTTCGTTGTCATTTTCTCGTGCCTACAAAGCAACAAAAGAGGCTGATGATGGCACGATGAGGGTGTCATTGTCATCTTCTTTGCAACCAAAAAAAAAAAGGGAAAAAAAAGAAACAGAAGAAGACAATGGTGACATCGTTGTCATTTTCTTTGTAGCAAAAAAAATGCAAAAAATAAGAAAGGAGGAGGAAAAGGGAGCTTACCTTCAAGCTCCCACTTCTGCCACCACCTTGAAGCTCCTCTTGTTAGGGCACTTTTGAAGCTCTTGTGGATTTCACACTTTTGAAGGTTTGAACTACTTAAGCTCTCTTTAGGTTGGAAGCTCTGGCAATGGAAGTGAGCGCAAAAGGAGGTGGGTGGGGAAGGGGTCAGCAAGATGAGGGAGGTAGGTGGGTTGGTAGGAAGAAATGCAGTCGTGGGTTGGGGTAGGTAGGGCCAAAGTGAATTAACAGCCACCAATGCACCAGTTGGTCGTTCTGTCCACTGGATGCGTTGTGTTTTTCATTCGGTGCCGAATGGGGCTCATCACAATTAATTTCTTTTTGCTGCTGACCATTGTACTTTTTTTTTTTTTTTTTTTTTTTTTTTTTTTGTTCTTGGTCGTTTTTCTTGGACCTGACCTCACACATAGCTACCCTGCTCACTTTCCTACCCTCATAAGTATTGCACCAACCTACTAACACAACTACCTTAATAACTAGTTATCCTACTGACCTAGCTATTGTACTAACCACCTACCCTTCTAACCTAGCTACTCTATTAATTACATACCCTACTAACTTAACCATTAGGTTTAGGGTTGATACACAAATTAATTAATAAGTTTCTCCCAAATGTATAGTAATTAATCTAAAGTAGGCTAAATTTGGGGGGAAAATTTTAGGGTTTACACATATGTGAAGTAATACAATTGCATTTTATATCTTCTTCAAAAAGAGTGGAAAAATTAGGTTGGAAAGATCACACAAAGATAAAAGACATATCTTCTTTTTTGGTTTTCTATGAAATTTATTTGATTAATTTTAAAGATTAACGTATTTTCTTTCAGTTAATAAATATTTATAGTTTAAAACCTTTGAATTTTGGTTTTTAATTTTTTTCCTATGTTCTTTCAAAAAAAATTATTTTGCATTATATAATTTGTATAACTTATATAATTTTTTAAGTTTAGGGCATATATCACCAAGACTTTTTTTGTTAGGGTTTGGTAAAAGTAAGTACAAGTGCAAGTATTGAAATTATGCCCCAAAATTCCAGTTGGTAAAAGTAAGTACGGGTGTAGGTATTGCAACGAAACCCCAAAATTCTAGTTGGTAAAGGTAAGTATAAGTTTGGGTATTTCAAGTTGAAATGAAAAAACAAACCTAAATGTAATACTCACGTTTCAAAAAAACCCATCTAAATGGTTTGGATACCCTTAAGTGAAAACCTAGCCCTAATATGCATATGCAAAGTCACTTTGAAATAACCCAACCCTAAATGCAATACTTGCACTTTGGGTCACTCCGAAAGGACACATGTAGGGTTTAAGTTTTCTTTATATGAAGATCTTACCCTAAATGTAATACTTGCATTTAGGGTCATTTCGAAAATACGCATGTGGGGTTTAGGGTTATTTATATGAAGATCGCACCCTAAATGCAATACGTGCATTTGGGGTCACTCCGAATAGCTACCCTGCTCACTTTCTTACCCTCATAAATATTGCACCAACCTTGGTACCTTATTTATTATCCCCTACTGACACATTTACCCTAATAATTAGTTATCCTACTGACCTAACTATTGTACTAACCACCTACCCTACTAACTTAGCTACTCTATTAATTACATACCCTGCTAACTTAACCATTAGGTTTAGGGTTGAGACACATAAATTAATTAATAAGTTTTTCACAAATGTATAGTAATTAATCTAAAGTAGGCTAAATTTGGGGGGAAAAATTTAGGGTTTACACATATGTGAAGTAATACAATTGCATTCTATATCTTCTTCAAAAAAAGTGGAAAAAATTAAGTTGGAGAGATCACACAAAGGTAAAAGACATATCTTTTCTTTTAGTTTTGTATGAAAATTATTTGATTATTTTCAAAGATTAACATATTTTGCATTATATAATTTGTATAATTTGTATAGTTTTTTGGGGTTAGGACATATATCACTAAGATTTTTTTTTGTTAGGGTTTGTATAATTAAGGTTATAATAAGGCTTATGGCAAAATATCATTTGGATTTTTAAGGTTATGCTTTATTATTTAGTGTATAAGAATTTGGTTCATATATTTCAGAACCTAAAGTTTATACTCTAAATTTTGTTCATTGTATTGGTTTTTGATCTTTTCATTTGTTTAGATCTATACCATAATTTGAATTTCCTTTGTTTCCATATGTTCCATAGTTGCTAGAGTTTAATATTTTCTAACCCATTTTTGTACGAGTTATGATTTTTTAGGGTTGCGTTTTCAATTGGGACTATAAACTTTGGTGGAATGTTGTCATCTTTTATTCTTAAAGGTATGCATTTGTCTCTTGTTACTTCTTTTGTTTTTTTGTTTATATTTTCATAATTCAAACTCTTTTCATTTCCTAGTTGTTGGATATAGAAAGGGCATTAAGTTTCATTAAGTATACAAGCATAGATAAAGGTTTTATATTGTTACATGGATATTTCACATTCAATATTTCTTTGTAGAATATTTTTTCATACCCATATGCGAATAATGCATTGACTACCCACAACCAGTGTGGGTTTTTTGGCTTACTAAGGTAGGTATTGCATTTTGTACCTCTCAAACAGTGTGCATTAACTATCATTATGTGGGTATTGCTACATGGGGTTTTCAAGCATTATGGGTTTAAGGTACAATACGGGTATTGCATATGAGAAAATCTTCAATGATGGGAGGTTTAATAGTTCAATGTGGGTATTATAACTAGGCCCCAAAATCCCAGTTGGTAAAAGTAAATACAAGTGCAAGTATTGCAATCATGCCCCAAAATTCCAGTTTGTAAAAGTAAGTATGGATGTAGGTATTGCAATGAAACCCCAACATTCTAATTAGTAGAGGTAAGTATAAGTTCGGGTATTGCAAGTTCAAATGAAAAACAAGCCTAAAGGCAATACCCACACGTTTAAAAAGAAAACCCATCTAAATGGTTTGGATACCCTTAAGTGAAAACCTAGCCCTAAACACAATATGCAGACACAAAGTCACTTTGAAAAAACCTTACCCTAAATGCAATACCTGCATTTTGGGCCATTTCGAAATTACGCATGTGGGTTTAAGCATCTTTATACGAAGATCCTATCCTAAATGCAATACATGCACTTTGGGTCACACAAAAAATATGCATGTGGGGTTTAAGCCTTCTTTAAATGAAGATCCTACCCTAAATGCAATACCTGCATTTAGGGTCATTCTAAAATAATTAGTTAATTTCAAAATCATATGCTAACAAAGGTGTGTATGGAGGTTGGGGTTGTTGATTGGGAATCCATGATTCTTATTTTTTTTCATGAATTTTAAAAGAGGTTATATTGTTTGTGAAACAAATAGTACAATGATAATTGTGATCAAGCTTATTTTGGTGTAAAAAAATTTCATGAAAAAGTTGAACTTGTAATCTATAACATGGAATAATTATCTTAAATAATGATTTCAATAAATTATTTTTTAAAAAATACTAAAGTTAATTAATCAAATATCAAATTAATTAATCTGATTAAATCCAACTTTTTATTTTCAAGTAAATAAATTTAAGCCAAATGATTAGTTAATTATTTTAAATAAATAAATGATTATCTGATTCTTGATAATTAATCATCTAAATTATTTGAAATAATGGTCTATTAATTATTTATTTATATGACAATTTTTGTTGATAATTCATTAATCATCATAAATATTTTATATTAAATTGGGGGGAAAATTTTAGGGTTTAGACATATGTGAAATAATACAATTTCATTCTATATCTTCCTCAAAGAGATTGTGAAAATTAGGTTGGAGTTATCACACAAAGGTAAAAAACAAACCTTATGTGAAAACCCAACTTTAAATGCAATACAAAGTTTGTCAAGATCAAAAAATAAAAAGTTCAAGCTTAAATATTTTTCACAGATGCTCATATTTTTTTTCCCCTTTTAAAGTTGTATATTCATACTAAAAACATAAATATAAAGTCTTTAATTTCACAAGATTTTAAATTATGTTTAAAAAAAATTCAAAGCACATAATTTTCTACTTTCTTCTTTTTTGTTTCACATAATAATAAAAATGATCTCTCCCATATATTAATCCTATGTTTAATTGAAATTTTAATTTATACTTTTCTGATATATAGTAAATAATTTCTTTGTTAAAATATTCATATAGTGGGTCAAAAATATTTTATATTTTATAGATATATAACACAAGTCCTTATGTAAACTTTATTTTTTATGATGTATAATATTGGTTTAAATATTGGTCCAAATATATTGTTATTTATAACACCTAATATATAAATAATGATATTATGGAATTATACTGTTGATCCATTTCAATACATATATATATAAACCTATGGTTACGTATTAATAGCTAGGTATGAAAATGTTCATAAGCTCTTAGACGTCATGTTAGAGTTTGTGTGGGTTTTAAAAGCTTTGTGAAGGCCAAGTTGTTATGTAATGTTTTCAACACTTTTAGAAGTTGAAAGATGACTTGACTATCCAAAAAACACAATAGTGTTCATAAAAAAAAACCAAGAATTTATAATCTTGACAAATTATTAGTTTCAACAAAAGCTCAAACCTAAGGTTGTTAAATTGACTAAAGTGTGGACATTGATCAAACTAAACAACCTAACCTAAACATGAGTAATAGGTTAGTAAGCTATTTGTTAAGTAACCTAATTAATTACTTGATAGGCTACCTTCTTAATATAGGCCTATTATGTAATTTATTAATTAATGTAAGCCTTCTAAGTTAATATCTTAGATGGTCTATGTAGGTATTGAAGGTGATTGAATTTATTAAGTAAACCTAGTAGTCAAATAGGTAATATACTAACCTAGGCCACGTACGCCTAATAAGCATTTATGGTAGTTTAATGTCTAATCCTTATTGTGTTATAACATTTTAAATTTGAACTAAAAGAATTTATCAAAAAGAAAGCACATTTTTCCATATAATTGTTATAAGTATATACTATTGGAATATGATTCAAATTTAGAGTTTGGGAAACCTTAAATTAATTAACAATTTTTTTACAAATTAATAGTAAATAAAATAAATCTACGGTGCATTATAGGGGGAATTTTATATGTAAAAAAATGCAATACATATTTGCAAAATCATACTGAAATAATACATAGGTGATTGGAGGAAACCATATGTGAAAACCCTAAACCCTAAATGCAATACTCGCATGTATTGTCATTTCAAAAGTGGTCTTGGTACCAAAATTATGTCTTTTTATATACCTAAATTAAATATTATTCTAAATTAATCTTATGAGAAAATGTAAGTTTTACAATCTTATGTATAAAGTCGCTTGTTGCATGCGTGCGTGTGTGCGTCCGTCCAGGTCCTGAAACCCAGGTCCTGAGAGTCACTTAGAAATATAAGATTGTGCACCTGTCTGTGACCACTGGATGTAGAGAAAAGTGACGGGGTTACGTGCGTGCGTCTGTTTGTGAGCACTGGACGTAGAGAAAAATGACGGGGTTGCGTGCGTGCGTCTATCTGTGAGCACTGGACATAGAGAAAAGTGACGGGAAAAAGATAAGACACAGGACCGAGCACCGGTCAACGACCATAAGATGGAGAGCCAGGTCTTGAAACCCAATGTTCGTTTATCGAGGTCCTAAAACGCAGGTCTTCAGAGCTAAATGCAACAACACAACAACAACAGAAGAAGAAAGTCGCGGCTCATAATAGGGCTTGCATGGCTTCTAAAATTAGAGATGATGGTGGATGTGGACACTGCAACACAAGGTTTTCTGGGTAGGTATGTTGAAAAAAAGAAGAAGAGGGTATTAGGCTTCAAATTTTTAGGTTTTTTGGGGGATGGGTTTGGGGTGAAGGGTAGAGTGGGGGTTTGGGTTGTGGTTCTTTCACCTTCTTTTGTATCCCACCATCAATTCTTCCAACCCATTTAACTATGGTTTGAATATATATGGGAGGAATAAAGATAATTACCCAATATAATTGAATTTCTTGAATTCTTGGAAATAATATAAAATATATGGGAGTCTTAAGACCATCCAAGTGAAGGGAAAAAAAAGGCACGCACGGGCGGATTGTGTCCAACCATCACGGGTACCCATTAATGAATGTAAAAACCAACAACTATTATGGGACCTATATGCGGGTATTGCAAAAGATGCCAAAAAAACCAACCGCTATTATGGAGACTATATGCGGGTATTGCAACGAATGAAAAATGTCAACGATTATTTATGCCCTATATGCGGGTATTGCAACGAATGAAGAATGTCAACGATTATTTATGCCCTATATACAGGTATTGCAAGGAATGCAAAATGCCAACGGCTATTATGGGACTCATATGCGGGTATTGCAAGGAATGTAAAAGGTAAACGCCTATTATGGGACTTACATGCGAGTATTACAATTAATGCAAAATGCCTATGGCTATTTTTGGACTTATATGCAGGTATTACATATTAGAAAATGGTCTTATGGAGTTCATAATAGAAAATGATGTAGGTATTATATGTTTAAAATGTGTGGATTATTTTAAAAGTCTTCAGGTGATGTGAGTCCTATTAACTTAGATGTAAGTATTATTTTTTTGTTCATTTTGGTTTGATTCTTACATCTCAAGTACTAACAAAATTATGACAAAGAAAACATATATGATTAACCAGATACACATCAAACAAGTGTGAGTAGAAGATACTATTACATCGATAAAGAATGTACAAAAATAGGTGCATGGAAAATTACTAGAGAACCCAATGAAAAAAAACCATTGGATCTCTATAACATATCAAAGGATCGAAGTTCAAAATTGGGTAGTCTAAAAAATAAAAGGGCTACAAAACCTTACTAATTATATAAAATGAAACCCTAACCCATATCAGTATTTACAATCCCATGTTTAGCTTGATATGCAGCCTTTGCTACATGATGAGCAGTGTAAAGATGGCAGCGTTGCATTTCAACCTGAACTGCATTTGCAACAAACTAGGCCTTTGTTTGGTCATGAACCCTATAAACACCCAAAAATCACCAAATTAAACCGTAACACACCTTGGATGAAATACAATAAAAAAATAATAAACATTGTTTATTATTGTTTCTTACCTTCCATGAATCATTTTAGATTCATGAAAATCCAGAACATCCGCCAACTGTTTTGTCCGACTTGTTTTATTGGACTCTTGATCCCAATATTTGACATCCCATGCCGTCTTCAATTATCGTGCATATACACAATGGGTGGATCGGATCATCCCTTGTAAATCTTCATTTTTCTCCATCCAAGATGTTGCATCTTGAAGTAAACTACCCACGCCCCAGGCATTAAGGCCCAACACCTTCAACAATTACTCTGAAACTAATCTGACCAAAGGTGGTTTTGGGAGTGGTGGACACTGTTTTGCAAGAGTTACCAAGTGATTCCACTCGCATTCTGCTTTGGCACGAGCACGACTAGCAACTTTCTTATCATTTCGCCTTTGCATAGCCATCACATTTTCCAAAATGCGAGCATTCATCTTGGCATGGTCTTGATGTCGAGGACCTCTTGCAACAGTTAAAGGCCTCCCAGGTTTAGATTTTTCTACCACCAAGCCGTGCACCTCCTTCAAATGTTTGGTCAATAGCCATTTCGCACAATATGTGATAGTGCAATTGTGGACTTCGCACTTCCATTTGGACCCAACCTTTGTCCATTCCTTATCCTTCCAAGCCAAATTAGGTGGACAAAGAAGTGCAAGTGGTTGAAAAGCTTGCTCAGTTTCCAGTTCTAGACCTAAACCTAAAAAATGAAAGTTCAAAAAACATAATGCAGGTATTGCAAAACATCAAATCACAAAATCACATACTACTCTTATAAACATGAACTGTTCTAAGGTATTACAGTAAAAAAAATTTGACAAAAAAATTCCCGCACCTTCCAACAAATGATGGAAGGCGCGGATATAATTTAACTTCAAGAAACTTGTACAATTTTATTAATTTGTAATTAATATAATGTCCTATCTTGTAATGTCCACAAATTCTAAAACAATCTATACCAATGCTATCCTTGTGTTTCAATTGTGATAGAGCACAATTTTGCTCACCAATTTCCTGATCTGTTGCAACAACACTTCAGTCACCAGTTGCCACATTTGATGCATCAACATTTTGTTGAGCACCTCCCCTATCTGATGCAACAACATTTTGCTCAGCAATTCTCGCATCTGATGCAACAACATTTTGTTGAACACCTCCCGTATCTGATGCAACAACATTTTGCTCAGCAATTCTCGCATCTGATGCAGCAACATCTTGTTGAGCAATTCCCGCATCTAGTGTAGCAATTATGACATCTGATGCAACAACATTTTGTTGACCAATTGCCGCATCTAATGCAGCAATATTTTCCTCAACAATTGCCACACCTAATGCAGCAACATGTGACTCAATCGCCTCATCTTCTCTAGCAACATATGGCAATGGCAGAAGAATCACCTCCTCTAACACAACAACATTTGGCAGAACAATTCCCTCATCTGTCGCAACAACATCTTGCTTATTAACTTTCAACTCTCCACCAACGCTTTTCCTTAATCTTCTTCCCCTACCCATTATAACCTCCAACCCTAAACAAAAGACCACCAATTATTGTTAAAATGAAGACAACAAAAAAAAATGAAGAAGGAGAAGGAGAAATTGCAGTGCCGCGTTGTTACAACGTTGCAGCGTAGCATAACGATGCCTCTTCAAACAAAACAAACAAAAAAAAAAGGTACGGTGCACTACAGTTGAGCTGCAGCTTAGCAAAGGAAGTAGAAGGTGACGACAGCGTTGCTACCGTCGCCTTCTTTGAGGAAGAAGAAGAAGGAGAAGAAGAAGAAGAGGAAGAAGAGGAAAAAGAAGAAAAAGGAGAAGTTGCAGCGCTGCAGCGTAGCGCAGCGATGCTTTTTTTTAAAAAAAGGTACGGTGCGTTACAACTGAGTTGTAGCTCAGTAAAGGAAGTAGAAGGCGATGACACTGCCGTTGCTACCGTCGCCTTCTTTGTGGAAGAAAAAGGAGGAGGAGAAGAAGAAGAAGAAGGAGAAGAAGAAGAAGAAAGAGAAGTTGCAGCACTACAGCGTAGTGTAACGATGCTTCTTCAAACAAAACAAACATAAAAAAAAAGGTATGGTGCGCTACAACTAAGCTGCAGCTCAACAAAGGAAGTAGAAGGCGACGACACTCTCATCACCTTCTTCTTTTTTTTCTTCTGCTGCTGCTGCTGCAAAAAAAAAGGTGTCGTCGCCTTCTTTGCGGAAGAAAGAGAAGAAGAGGAAGAAGAAGAAGGAGAAGTTGCAGCGCTGTAGCGTAGCGCAACGATGCCTCTTCAAACAAAACAAACACAAAGAGAAAAAAAAGGTACGGTGCATTACAACTGAGTTATAGCTCAGCAAAGGAAGTAGAAGGCGACGGCAGCAACGTTGCTGCCGTCGCCTTTTTTGCGGAAGAAGAAAAAGAAGAAGAAGTTGCAGCGCAGCGCTGCAGCGATGCCTCTTCAAACAAAACAAACACAAAAAAAAAGGTACGATGCGATACAGCTGAGTTGTAGCTTAGCAAAGGAAGTAGAAGGCGATGACAGTGCCGTCGCTTTTTTTTTTTTTCTTTCGCTGCAAAAAAAAAAAAAAAAAAAAACGGTAGTAATGCTGCCGTCACCTTCTTTGCAGAAGAAGAAGAAGAAGAGGAAGAAGAAGAGGAAGAAGAAGAAGGAGAAGAAGAAGAAAAAAAGGAAGAAGAAGAAGGAGAAGTTGTAGCATTGCGCTGTTGTAGTGTTGCAGTGTAGCGTAGCGATGCCTTTTCAAACAAAACAAACACAAAAAAAAAAAAAAAAAAAAAAAAAAAGGTAAGCATCTTACTTGATCGTGGGCGCGTGGGTCTTGTGGGTGCTCGAGCTCCTGCTCCGACTCTAGCCACTCGAGCTCTCGCTCCACAGCAACAATTCCACAGCTCCACAACAATAGCTCCACAGCTCGAGCTTCCGCTCCACAACTCGAGCTCTGGCGATGGAGTGAGGGGGGGTGGGGTTGCTAGGCGGTAGGTAGGAGGCGGGAGGTAGAAAATTTTTTTGGTAGAGAATTTTGGGGCAGGGAGGATCCGGGAAAAAAAAAACCGATGCATGCAGGGAGATGATCATCCGCGAAACGGGTTCAACGGGCTCATCCTCAACTGGTGCATTGGTGGCTGCTAATTCACTCCAGGCGGGTAGGTAGAAGCTTCCCAAAAGAAACTTAGGGTTAAGGGTGGGCCAAAAAAAAAAGCAATAAAAAAAATGTTCCCAGAAAAAAGAAAAAAATTTGAGCTGGCGGAAAAAGCTAGCAGGGAAAAAAAGGAGCAGAAGAAAAATAAAATACTGACCAAGTAAACTGACCCCTGGGGGACAGTTTCATCCCATCCATGAAATCCCAGAACGGGATTTTTTGGATGGTGCACTGGTGGGTGCTGGGTCACTCAGGCCACATTTTTTTCATCTTTCTCGTGATGGAATCATCTCAAGAGCCAACTTTCCAAGTTACAAAAAAAACTTTTAGTGCCAAAGGTCAGAGCTGTGTGTGTGTTTATTATGTAGGGTTGGGTTGGGAACAAAAGAAAGTTGATGGGAAATTGATGAGAAGAGTGAGAACTTGATGAGAACAAAAGGATTTTGATGGGGTACTGATGAGAACAAGAGGAAGTTGATGGGAAGTTGATGAGAAGAGTGAGAACTTGATGGGAACAAAAGGATTTTGATGGGGTACTGATGAGAACAAGAGGAAGTTGATGGGAAGTTGATGAGAAGAGTGAGAACTTGATGGGAACAAAAGGATTTTGATGGGTTACTGATGAGAACAAGAGGAATTTAATAAGAACTGTTTAAGAACTTATGAGAACTTATGGAGATGGGTACTTGATGGGAACAAGAGGAACTTGATGGGAATTCAACCCTCACCCCCTTCAAAAAAAAATGAAACATCCCTTGGGGGCATGTTGGCGCCACCCAATTGTCTCTCCTCACATTCTTTATCCTAAGGTTCTTTTTAGGGACAAGCTACTAGGATACGTGCTGCCCATTTGTAGAATTTTGTTTTAACAAATTGCCTTGGGCAGGGAGAGAAAATTAGACGGAGCAGCTAAAAAGGTGGGCAGACTATGTGTTCTGGAAATTCAAAGAACCGGTTTACTACACCCCAACCAAGGATTCTCACAAATTTGACCGGATGGGCATATAGAGACGGTTCTCAGTAACCAAAGAACCGGTCCGGTCCACAGCAACAACATCAACCAGGGTTCCCAAGGAGCAAAGAACCGGTTGGGTATACAAAATCAACAACAGCCGGGGTTCTCAGGGACCAAAGAACGGGGTTTGAAACATAACCACGGTTCTCACAAACCAAAGTACCAGTCTGACATACAACCACGGTTCTCAAAATCTCAAAGAAACTAGTCATATATAACCTGTCTGTAAAACCTCAAAGTTCTTTGCCAGGTATTTTTCATAAAAGGGAAATTTCTTTTGAATTTATGTAAAATTTTCATTAAAAAACTGGCGATTTATTTTATTTTTAATAAAGAATTCTAGAAACCCGGAACTGGAGGTTGTTTGATTTTGTTGAAAATACCCAGAAACGGAGGCTATCAACCAAATCAAAGAACCGCACACAACCCGGGTCATAAACACATTCGGCAGCAAGTAGGGAGTGGGATTCGAACCCACGACCTCCTCCGACGTGCGCGAAACCCTTGTTTGCTGAAATTTGTGAGGAAAGTGCGTGCGTGCGCGCGTCCCTCATGGCTGCCCTTTGCTTTCTCATGCTCTCAGATTGATCGCAGATCTTGACGGAGCAGTAGCAAGTTTTGTTCGCGGAAAGAACAGAGATTATAAGAATCTGGTTGTTTTTTTTGTGTGATCTCCTTTTTTTGAGTTTTTGTGTGTTTTTTTTCTTAGGTTTTGAAATTTTTCCTTTGCGGGGAGGTCATCGAGTTGTGGAAGAAAGGGTTTTTGGAGATTCGTGGGGTTTGAAATGGGAAGTGGGAAGAAGCATGAGAGAGAGAAGAAGGGGTTTTGGATTACAGCACTGTTAGCAGGTGGAGTGTTGTTACTGGGTTGGGCTACAGTGGAAATTGCATTCAAGGATTTTTTGCAGGCGGGGAGGAGCTCCATAGCTCGCTCCTTGGATCCCAACTACGACCCTGATGACGATCTGGAAAAGACTCCTCCAGCTAGTGAAGAAGAAGCTCAGAAGAAGTACGAGAAAGAGGAGGAGGAAGACACAGACAAGGCGACAAAGACCTCATGATCATGGATTGTCACCTCTTCTTTTCCCCTTCCCTAACCCATCCTCAGGTTGGTTCTCTCTCTCTCTCTCTCTCTCTCTCAGATTCTGATTCTTTATGTTGAAAGTCATCATCAAATCCTGGTGGATGGGAATTATGGAGCTTTCTAGTCTCAGTGAAGTGGAGAATGGGTTGAGATGTGAGCATAAACCTTGAGCGTTTTTCATGGTGCATTGATCTAGCACTACTGGGTTTAGGTTTAGGGGGTTGAGATCCAAATGAAACCTTGAAAGATTGTTGGACTGGTGTACTTATTGTGCATTCTCTGTTGCCCAATAAGGTGTTGTACTGCAGAACCTTCTGTTGTTTCTAGTTTGGGGGAGCAATATTGTCTTGAGGGATATGTATACTGTATACATGCTTATCAGTTTTGACTGAAGTACTTATTTTGCACCTTGAGACAAGGTGTTGTTCTATTGTCATTCACCTTCCACTTATCAACTGTTTTGGGAAGCCCTTGTTTTGAGGATTTTATATGTGTGCTCAATCAATTCTTCACCCATGATGAATATCAAGGCATTGCAAAGGAACTGTGATCATTATTCTTATGCACACATGCTCTTCATATGCAGTTTATGCTATTCCCATCCTAATGTATAATCTCTTTCTGACTTCTGAACAGTTGTTCCTGGTGGCATGACGATGTCAGAGAAAGAGAAGTTCAAGGCCCTGCTAAGTATGGTCAACATCCAATTCTAAGCAGCATGGTGACACGTGAAAATCATAGAAGCAGACTTCTGTTGCTTTGCAACTTATAACTTCAATTGCTCAACATCTAGATACAATCTTCCATTACAGGGTGCTGAAACTGATACCTTAGCTTGTCTTTCTTTTGCAGGTGTAGCAAGAATTGAATTTGGTCATCTTGAGGATGTCAGTTGCACAGTTTGGTTTCTTAATCCTTTTCATATTCAGTGCTTCTCAACATTTAGTGGAAGATGTTGGTGAGCACCAAGCAGTTTTGGATCAAACTGGAAGAAATGCTTCAGAATGTTCCCAAGTGCCATGTACATATGAACACCCGCATTATAATCAAAGGTTTGCTTGATGAGAAAGACTGCAAACTGTATGGACACTGCGTTGTGTATGTTGGTGATCAATTCATTATAAAGTTTCATGCAAATATCATTGAGATTTTCAAAATGCAATTTGTAGTCTTTGTTAGGGGGTTTCAAATGAGATTTTCACCTTCAAGATTCTACTATGAAGTTAATGTTATTGAGAGGAGTGCAAGGCAGAATCCATTTGAGTACAAATTACAAACCAGTATTGGGTGATTATCCACCTCCGCCTCCCGGTTGCAAGGCGGTTCTTAGGTTCATAACCATGATTCTCAAAAGAATCAAAGAACAGCTTCAAGAACATATACCCATGGTTACCAAAAGATTTGAAGAAGAGTCAATAAACCACATATAAAACTGCTGGTTCTATTCAGGTTCTTTCATGAAAACCGTGGGTTCTTTCAGGGGTATCAATAATTGGTAAAAACCTCCAGAACCGTCGGTCATTTAACTAACCGGCCCAACATGGGCACAAAGTTAGAAACGTTCAGCAAACATTTCTTCACAGACAAATTGTCGGTTCTTTCAAGAAACCCTTCGGTTCTTTGAGGTGTTGGAGTGATTGGAACAGAGATAGTTCTCTGATTCTGAAACGGTTAAAAAAAGAACCGGAGGATATTAACAAAATCAAAACACCCGCCCAACGAGGGTACAAAAATTGAAAAAACATTGACATTTCTTGCCACACAACTTATGTGGCAATTGAAAAAATTCGATATTTGTTGCCACACAAGTTATGTAGCAACCATATAAATGCGCAAATAAAGGCCAAATATGTGGCTGCACTTTGTCAAAGTGAAGTCCGATTTGTGCTGAAATAAGGGTTGTCGTTAGCCGCCAATCTCAGCTTATTTTACTCTCCCTTATTGTCGAGCGAGCGGCTCTTAGGGGGATCTATCTGTTTGCCTAAACCTTTGAAGTGCGGTGTTCTTGTACACACGAGTCTTTTGTTGCGACAGCAGCATACTGCAGCAATAACCACAGCAGCAAGAAGAAGAAACCAACGGAGAAAGGAGCATCATGGCTACCAGTAAGTGTTTGTTTGCTGCAGTCTGTTTTGCTCGTCATTGCTTGGCCTGTTTGTAGCTTTCTAGTAATTTTTCCGAAGACTTGGCTCGTTTGGAAGGCACCTGACGGCTGCTGGCGCAGTATATTGCGCATTAGAGGTTTTTTTTGCTTCTTGTATTTAAAATTTTAGAGCTTTGTTTCTACGGGAGGTCGGATACTATTTAAGCTAGCTTTTGATGATGGCCAAGTTGATGTATGTATGTTTAAGTGTTGGTTCTGTTGATTGCTGCAATCTTTCTTGCTTCGGCTGTCTCTGCGCTATTGCCTCTTTTGTAAAGCTGTGGCTGCTTCTTGACTTGTTTAAAAGCTCTATGAGTATTTTTTGTGCCTGTGGGTATTTTAGGGTTAGGGTTTATCAAGGTTTCTGATTAGGTTAACCTTTCCATAGTGCCAGCTTGTACTAGAAAAGCTAATGTGTTCTTTCCAAGTTGACTCTACAGGGTCACAGTTTGAAAATAGTTCTGAAATTGGAGTGTTTTCGAAGCTTACCAATGCCTACTGCTTGGTGGCCATTGGTGGATCAGAGAACTTCTACAGGTATATAATTTCTTCTGGCAGTTTATCTTCAGTGTTGACATGAGGGCATGTAAAAGTGTCAAGATTCTTTGGAAGTAGATTTAAAAAATAGAAAGGAGATTGCAGGTTTTAGGTTTTGTACCTAATATGTCCATACCCTCGTTCCTGTTTTCAAATTTTGAATGGCAGGATGGACTCTGGGAATCCTTGATGCTTACACTGATTTGTTTTGGATGCATGACAGTACATTTGAGGCAGAATTTGCAGATGTGATTCCAGTTGTGAAGTCTTCAATTGCAGGAACTCGAGTTATAGGCCGAATGTGTGTTGGTGAGTGAACCTGATGTGGTTGCTCCTTGACTTGTGTGATGAATTCTTTTTGGTGCCACCCTTAGCAAGAGCAATGGCAGCCTAAGGTTTAGTAAGAAGTGACCAAGTTTCAGTCAGACATTGAAGAAATTGAAGTTCAATGTCTGGATTTTTTGTGTAAAAACTTGTTCTTGGTTCAGGATATGTTGATATTTGTTCATGGTGTATACATGGTCCATTACATGAAAGGTTACTCTGTGAGGTTGACAATCTATACAATCCTTTGCTTGCAGGCAACAAAAATGGGTTGCTTTTACCAAATGCAACCACTGACCAAGGTATGCCTTTTCTTAGTGCTAAAACAAAATATGAGATTCTTTGAAAATCTTGGGCAGGAGTGGGAGAATACCCTTGCAGAGTGAAGCATAATGCATTAGCTGATAACAAAGCTTGTGTGGGGGTGGGACAGAGCTTCTCCATTTCAGGAATTGTTTGCCAGACAGTGTGGTGGTGCAGAGAGTGGATGAGCGGTTATCAGCTCTTGGGAATTGTGTAACCTGTAATGACTATGTTTCTCTTATTCACACCGACCTTGATAGGGTGAGTAATGTAATTCAGCTGCAACAAAATACCAATCACAATGGCAGTCTGCACAGGTGTAGGTCAAGAATCAACATCAAATTTGGGCAGTTGACCTTGAATCTACAAAGTTTCTTCCTGTAGGATCAAATATGGTGCAAGTGGGCCATAGGGTCAGGTTGCTTAATAAGGTGATGTAGTGATGCATTTACTGCACTTAGTTCTCTTGCTTTGTTTATGGGACCATTTTTGTTCATGGATGGTTGTGATAATTGAACAGGAAACAGAGGAGTTGATAGCAGATGTGCTTGGCGTAGAGGTTTTCAGGCAAACTATTGCTGGAAATATTCTTGTAGGCAGCTACTGTGTATTCTCTAATCGTGGTGGCTTGGTAAGTCTCAATTGGTGGCATCAATGATGTTTGTCAACACTAGTTGCCAAGTAGGGTGATCTCTCAATCAGTAGTAATCTCTGTATGGAATTGGCAATTGAGGAGAGATTAGACAGGAAGTGAAAAAAATTCAGTTGTATTCATGAATAAGATAGTTCTCATCTGTTTTGTCTCTGATCAGGTGCACCCCCACACATCGATAGAGGACTTGGATGAGTTATCATCATTGTTGCAAGTACCATTAGTGGCAGGTACTGTAAACAGGGGAAGTGAGGTGGTTGGTGCGGGCCTTGTTGCAAATGACTGGACTGCCTTCTGTGGCTTGGACACAACAGCAACAGAGCTTTCTGTTATTGAGAGTGTATTCAAATTGCGGGAAGCTCAGCCAAGTGCTATTGTGAATGAGATGCGTGCTTCTCTCATAGATACCATGACATAGTAATACACTTGCAATGTTCTCCACATTGGCATTACTGAATGTTTTTGGTTACTGTGATTTTCCTGAAAGGAACAAATCATGTGACATATGTTCTGATGAGTAGGTATCTGGTGCATAGGGTTTGATTCAGTCTGCTATCAAATTGAAAATTGGTTGGCAGACCAGAGTTGTATGGTACAGCCCTATTAGGCTTATGTGGTAAAGATATTTTTGACACAATGAGCACAGCTCATGGGAAATGCAACGTGCAAGAAATGGAATTGTAGACATTCAGATTGAGAGTCATTTGATAAATATAGTGGTGGACTATCGATAGCCAAAAAAATGGGAAACATGTGAGAAGAAGCTACAATTGTTTGGTATGCAGATGTAGCTCTGATGGCAATGCTCCTCACTATTTCATATCTACTGAATGGTGCCCACCTCAAGTATGGAGGCACCCTTCAACGCAACGGTTGTGGGTCCAGCTTCTCATGGATGATAAATAGCAAGCTTCCTACTGTCGCAAGCTCTCCACAACAAATGATGCATAAAGGTCCCTGGAGAAAACAGCACATAAAAAAATCAGCAAAACCTGTTTGTGATTATTATATAACAAACATCTCTTGGCAAGGCAAGACATGCAAATTGCAGCACTCAGATACCGTTGTCTACAGACACCTTGCTTTACAAAACTGTTACTGGTTGGCGGACAACGTACATCAAATCTAACTGCACAGTTACACCACAGGCATCCCAGATACAATATGTTATGCATGGTGCCTAGAGGTTGAAAGAATTTACATGGAATGACCAATGGCTTCAATAGCACTTTCAGCACCGAGAAAATCATTCACAGCTACCTCCTTGTTCTCATTCTTCTTGTCTGCAGAAATTGTCAAGATACAACAAATTTTGTTTTCTGTTTTGCAGTTCTAGCCTGGGTACCATCAGCAGATATACAATTTGGAATGAATTTGATCTGCATTAGCATATTTCAATGAAACTTATTAGTGCTTTTGGGGCCAAAATTATCTGTTTATGCATCTTCATCTATCCCTCCTGCACATGCCTGAACTCAATGTAACTAGCAATGCAGGAACAGTAATATGGATACAGTCCTCAAAAAAACGACGGATCTCTGCAAGCCGGTGAGGTGGAAGCTCCTTAATATGCTTGTAGTGACGATACTCTGGATCATCAGCACACACAGCTATGATTTTGTCATCTTTCTCTCCCTGCGATTCAGATTGGAGCAAAGAGCAAGCATCAGAATTTATGCACCTGGATCACAACACCACAAAAGGTTTCCCATTTTTTGAGAGGAATAAATTCATGCAGTGGAGTATCATCAGGAGTGCATTCAACTTGTCAAGATTGGCTTGAACATTGAGGGATGTACTAGATTTTCTTGTTATCACCACTCAATCAAATGCCATGATGCCATTACACATCATGGACCAAGTGCAAACTTTCACAAGACATAAAGTGAAACCTATGAGGCACCTAGAGTCACCCAGAGAGGTATCCTTATAGAAGGCAACCAGTAATCTTCATGAAAATAACTGGGCAAAAACAGAAAAAGGTCAGTGCCACAAATGGTTGACAAAGAACCTGATCAATCATAGGCATGAGGCCAATTGCTCTTGCTCGAAGGAAGCACCCAGGAAGAACAGGTTCCTGTAATAGAGAAGCAATCCCACTACACTAGTCAATAGAGTTATCTGGAAAGGAATCTGCTTACAGTAATACAGCATGTGTGCAACTTCCTCTAAAAACTGAGGCTTGTTCTTAATTTTTGCCTGAAAGGCATGGGCCCCAGGTTCTTCTGTCTTGTATCTTAATGGGAGCAAACTGCCCAGTCAAAATGGAAAGTTGGGAGGAAAAGCTGTAACCTGCATGATGACAAGAACATCAATGGGGTCGTTGTCTTCACAAAGGGTACGTGGAATGAAGCCATAATTGTGAGGGTAGACAACCGATGAGTACAAAATGCGATCAACCTGCCTCCAAGAATATCAAAACAGGGGAGGAAATCTAAGTGAGAGAGCATGCATATAATAACATATCACATTCTTTCAAGGTGCAACTTGAGCACAAGCATATCAGCACGACGGTCAAGTAGCAGATAAGAAGAGATTGGGAGTCATAACCATGGTACCTTGATAAGCCCGCTCTTCTTGTCCAACTCATACTTCACCTTGCTTCCCTTTCCAATCTCCACCACCTGCAGTCACCATTGCCAAATCAGAGCTTTCCTTCATAGCAGATGTGAAGTGCCATTGGGAAAATCCTTGTTCCTTTTAGTCTTCAGGCAACAAACCCTTTTAGGCAGAGGATTAGGGCATCAAGATCTGACGAACGAGAGCCATTTGTAAATTGAAAGGCGAGCTTGTCGAGAGAGCTCGGCAGAGGAACTCACACAGTTGAAAACTGCTGGTGCTTCGGGTCCTGCAGAAACAAATCATGCAATTTTAGCGCAGCAAATTCGACGATGCGTGGAAACAAAATAAATTGTGCGGCGGGGATCCAGAATCTCGGCTTGCAAATGGCTGTTACACGCAAATTCCATCCACATGGAAGTGCCGCCACACAGTGAGAGGAGAGGACTCTTTTACCTATTTCGAGATCATGCCATGGATGTGCTGCAACTGAGTGCCTGTCCATTGATAAAGTACTGTAGTCGGTGACAGGAGTGATCCGTGGTGGCAGCCGTTTCACTGCAACAGCAGCAGCTGGTGGAGCAACAGCAGCTTGTGGAGCTCCATTAGTAGTCATAATCGGCAATGACTGGTGACCACGCCTTTGGCTCTACGCTGCAGCCTTCACAACCAAAGGAAAAAAGAAAACAGAGACAGGAATGATCGTTTGTTACAGAACAGCAAGAGACTCTCCCTCCTCATCAGATGCACAGATATCCTCCTCGGCTACTAAGATGCATCGTGCAGCTGCGTCTGCAATGGCTTTTGTGAATTCGGAAAAAACTCTTCTTGACATGTGCAATTTTCTCTATCTTCCACATTATTGCTCCAAAAACTACCTTCCTCAGAAATTGAACTTCTTCCAGTGCGTCCAAATCCGTTGACCTTAACACAGAGAAACGACTAAGCAGAATATCAACCAAATTCGCGAACAAAACACTCTTACCTCCACGGCTTCTTGACGCACACAAGGAGCACACGGCAAGAAACGCGTCCTTAAGGGACCGTCGTGAACCTCTGCCGAAAAGATGAACAGAAACAAAAAAAAAAGTCTTTCAATCTCCTCTACCACGCATACACGGTGATCCCGGATCTTGATCAAACTAGAGACGTTGCAGAATTTTGCGAAAAGCGCCTGACAAATAAACATAACTACAGATGTGAGGAAAACAGAAAGAAGTTAGAACCCGCGCATTCATTTCCAAAAACTCCCTCACACTACTAGTATCGAGCCATGATCAATCACCGTAGGTATCGGAAATCCATTGGTTTCCTCTTCATTATTGAAATAACAAGAGTTACTCAAAATTCTCGATCAACTCTACTCTCCAACACCAGATCCAGAGGAAAGAAAAACACATTTTGCACACGACGAATGATGGTGAGGATGGCACCGCAACAGACCTCGAGACTGTGCGCGGATGCGTGCGCTTGCTCGCTGGCTGCTTGCCTGCTTGAGTCTCCCGCGAGGCGCGGCCAAGATTTCGGAAACGGAAAACAGAACGCAGAAAAGACACCAGAAAATTTTGAGAGCTACAAAACGAACGCAATAGCTGCCGTTGTTATGTAGTTGCTTGTGCCATTCTCTGCGCCACGTTAAGTGCTATTGGGAACTCTTTGGGGAACATGTCAGGAACTTGGGAACCCTTTGCTTTGGGCTCCCCCCCACCTCACCCAAAAAAAAAAAAAGCTTCCATGGAAAGTCAATTGTCTATTATCCAAGTGGAAGTGAACATTGGACAGTCCACTCTCCTAGTGCCTTGCCAGCTTCCACCAGTGCTATTTCTTTCATTTATATTTAAAAATAAATTTGGCGAAATTTAACAACAACAAAAAATTAAAGAAAAATTAGTCCAATTTACACTAGAAGGAAAAAAAAAAATCCAAAATTTTCCCAATTTCTTTCTCAAAAATGGCGAAAGAAATCTCGCCAGAAAAAAAAAATCACGTGTAAAAGACTAAAGATGTGCTCCCAAAAAAACAATTGTGTAGTTGTAGGGCACCTTATTCACTGCCAAGGCCGGGCAGTTTGAAAAATGTAGTGCCCGCTCCAGTGGGCACTTCGAAGGATGGGCACGTAAAAAATAATTGTTAATGCTGATTCCTGTGGCTGTTTCAAAGGGTGGGCATATATTAAAAAAAATGTAATGCTCGTTCCTGTGGGCGTTTCAAAGGGTGGGCATATCAGAAAAATTGTAATGCTTGTTCCTGTGGAGGACGGGCATATCAAAAAAAAAATGCTCGGGCGTTTCAGTTTTGTGAAGCACTAGCCCTCATTTGTCCCATGATACCCCATTGGTAACCATTGGGTATCTACGGGAGCGCTTAAGTGACCGGCGGGTCTATCCTATGTAGGCAAAACCCAAATAAACATTTTAAAATTGATTTTGGGGTGAGAGGCCAATCAAAGAGGCTCGTGATAATTATGGATGCCTATTAGCACCACACTAGATATCCCATATTCTCTGATCCCAAGTTCTACTACCTACCCAAAGTACCTTGGCAGCTTCCACACTAATTATGTTATTTTCAGAAATGTAGATTTTTTATTACAAATTTTTTTTAATAAAAGATTCCTTTTGTGAAATGAAAATAAAGAATTTTTATAAATATTTTAAAATATTGTTATCTTTCAACATGGAACTTTCAAAATAAAATAATTATTTGACATTGAAATGTTGGATGTGCCATGGTACTATATTATGGTATTGTAATTGTAGCCTATATAGATAGGCCAAAGCTAAAGACACATTATAAATAAATAAAAATTGGGAGTATCCAAATTGTGAATTACTTGTTTTGTGATAGGCAAAATCAAAGAGGTCAGTGACCAAAAACAATTTGAGCTTTGTCCAAAGTATGAATTTAATTTATTTTTAAATAAAAATTTGGGTGATGTGCCACTCGCGGAGGTTCCTCACCAAAAAAATCAAGCTTTTTCCAATGTCTGAATTATTCCTTTTGATGATAAGCCACTCCAAAAGGTCCATCACAAAAAAAAATACAAAAAAATAAGTAAATAAAATTGAGCTTTTAGTTTTATTTATTTATAGTTACCAGCCAAGCATTAAGGGAAAATTATTCCAAAATAAGCTATAAGATTATTCATAGAATATGAGGCAAAAATGTTCCATCCATTGTGAAATTATTTCATAATCTACATTTTGGCCTAGTTTAGTAAAGCCGAAAAGTTGATGGAATTCATAAGTTTGAATTTTGGGCTACATTTTGGTGGACCTTGCTAAGCAATTAATCCATTGCTTATTAACTCGAAAAAAAAAATACAAAAATCGGTAAACAAATTATTGCCTTAAAGATGGCCCCAAAGCTTAAATGCAAGCATTGTTGTGCCTCAACTTGTGAGTGGATCAACTCATTAGGGTGTATGAGAATGTATGATTGAGTGGAAAGAAATTGTTATTGGCACAAACTTTGGATTGACATGATCAATTATTGAATTGATCCAAATGGGACAGCTGATTGGGTGGGAAAAAAAGTTGGCACAATACATGGGGTTTGGTACTTAGGGGATTCACAAGAGGAGAGTACCTAATATTTGAAAATGTTGGTTTGGTTGGATGGGTGAGAGTGGATTAATGAAGGGTGGAGTGCGTTTGTTGGCCTGACAAGGGTATTTGTGTTTAGATTCATTATAGAGTATAGTGGCTTAATGGATTTTGGTCCCTAGGTAATAAATAATAGGTCTATTTTTTTATATGAGGATTTTTGAAAGATGATATTTTGGCTTGTGTTGAAACTTGAAATTAGTTATAGAGTTATAATATCTTGAAGGATTTTAGTTCCTTTTAGAGGATTTTTTTGAAGATTATATTCTTGCGTGGTGAAATATTTGAGTTTTCATAATTCTTCTTTTTGCCTTAAGATACTTTTTAATGTAATTGGCACGGCCACAGTGTGACACAAACCTTGTCCTAGTTGCAACTAGAAATGCAAAATGCAAAATAGACTTCACCACCACCACAACAACAACAACAACAAAGAAAGCTCATCCAAATATTTGGGTTTTCTCCACTCTAATTTCTCCTAGGTTGGTCCCATTAAAAGATAGCTTTGTTTTTCAGTTGGGCTTTTTCTCTTCAGTCTACCACTCAAGTATCAACCCCCATACTCCAAAACCCAAAGTGATCAACAAAAATCTTTCCCAAGCTCTTGCAAAGTGCTCGTGTTTGCAACTCTTTACCTTCAAAAAATTCACTAAAGTTGGCTATTGTGTTTCCATTTTCAACCTTTTTGCCTCATCTGGGTTGATTCTTGGCCTATGGACTCAATGCCAATTCTATGACAAAACCTTCCAACCGACCAATAAATTTTATGTCTCCCTATTCAGAATTAGTGCAAAGAAAGATTGTGACCTAGGTACTTAGTATATTCTCGCTCTCTCTCTCTCTCTCTCTCCACAGTTTGCATGTGCAAAAAAACTGGTAATAAGTAGAGAGTTGAGAATGCCATTGAAAACTTCCAATATTATTCCCTAACCCGAGGGCGGCGGTAGGGTGTCAATTGATTGTCGGCCCCAAAAGCCCCGCACATGCATAGGACGGTGAGGCTCCGGTCTGACATAAACCTTAGGGGAACAAGCATAATTCAAGCACGGAGTGACTGTCCAATTTGGTGAGCTATATAGCAAAGTAACTAACTATGAGTGGACCTCAAATATTGGCATAGTTACTACTACATAACTTTGTTGGTCTTGCCTACCAAGGCAAGGCAAGGCAAGGCAAGGATATTGTGTTTAGATTCATTATAGAGTATATAGTAGCTGAAGGGATTTTGGCCCCTAGGTAATAATAGATCTATTTTTATATGAGGATTTTTGAAACATGATATTTTGGCTTGTGTTGAAACTTGAGATTAGTTACAGAGTTATAATATCTTGAAGGATTTTGGTTTCTTTTTTAGAGGATTTTTTGAAGATTATTATTTTTTGCATAGTGAAATATTTGAGTTTCCATAATTCTTCTTTTGCCTTAAGATACTTTTTAATGTAAATGGCAAGGTCACAGTGTGCCAAACCCCTTGTTCTGCCTTGTTGCAAAGGCTAATTCATAGTTCATGCCACTACCGTGAGTGTGTATGGTTTAGGAATTACACTCCCTTATAAATGTAAATGCATTATCAAAATTTATGTATATGTTGAATAAGTGTAAGTATATATAGGGTGAGACATGTCCATGTAAGTGTAAAAAAGTGTAAAACCATTTTAAATTGTGTAAAAAAAAAAACATGTAAGTGCAAAACAATTACACTTACACTATTTTCTTACACTTACATTGTTTTACATGCCTTTGTAAGTCAAAATAAAACAATGACAAACAAAAAAATGAGACCCCACAAAATGTCAAAAACATGCAAACTTTTATTTCATTCATACGAATGAAACACTAAACATGCATTTTTTATTGTAAAATATTGATCATTGAATTGGCAGATTTACAAAATGGGTATGGGAAAATACGAGTTCAATCAACACTAAAGAAGTATCAAGTGCATGGTGAAATAAAACACTATCACAAGGGGAGCTTTGATTCTTTGCATCCCTAAAGCACAAAAAAACCAAATCAAGTTTAAAAAGACTAGTGGGAAAGATGACCAAGATGAAAGGGTTGTTACCTCACCTAAACATGATGGTGATGGCAAAAACACAAGGAGAAAAATGCAAAACCTAACAATTCTTTTGTAAATCCTTATTCATTTACATTTTACATGACCCAAAAAACTTTCCCGTGGTTATGTGTTGTGTATGTTAAAGCTTTTTACATTGCCCATGTGTAAGTGTAAATGTAATCGAGACAAAACTTATATGGCAAGTAGTGTAAATAGTCAACATGAAAATGTAATTCACCATTTTATTCATTGTATATATGCCTATTTAGACTTATATTGATAACTCTAATTCATAGTTCATACATCATAACATGCACATCACAAACTTGCCCCCTACAAGGTTTAATGTTTTTACAATATTTTAACAATATGTTCAAAATTAAATATTAATAAAATCATTAATAAAATCATTAATATGATGTTGTGATTA
This sequence comes from Sphagnum contortum, assembly GCA_963920785.1. Classification (NCBI taxonomy): domain Eukaryota; kingdom Viridiplantae; phylum Streptophyta; class Sphagnopsida; order Sphagnales; family Sphagnaceae; genus Sphagnum; species Sphagnum contortum. The sequence continues at coordinate 13,309,671 of OY987278.1, forward strand.
TATTATAATATATTAAAACAATAAAAATTTGTGTTACAATGCCATGACAACATTATATCAATAATTTATCATCACTTAATTTTAATTTTAAACACGTTGTTAAAATGTTGTAAAAGCATAGATAAATGAAGGGGGCAAGTTTGTGATGCATATCTAAAACTTTAACAATCACGCCAAGCTATCCCTCAACCCCTTGACAAGAAATGATGAAAGTTAGGGTGTAGGGTTTTGAGGTTTATGATTCTTTAGTTTACAATTAATCCCAAATGGAAGGTTTTGAACAAAGAAGCAGATTCCCACTGACATGTTTATTGTGAATAATAAATATTTAAAAAATTCAGCATAAATAAATAAATCTCCACTTTTGCAAAAATATAAAATAACACTGGCAATTTTCAATTTTTAAAAACAAGTCCATTGTACATGTATTAGTTTGAACCCCCTGACTAATGCACAAGTGTGTGTGTATTTGACGTACATATTACAAAATTACAACTACAAACTACATTTCCAAAACCTCTCTATATACCACATTCCGCATGTATCCATGGGGACCCTGGCTGCTGAAAATCTTGATGTTTGCACTGCTTGTGACTGTGCGATAGCAACATACAGCTGACCATGGGAAAAGACTGGAGACAGCAAATATATGTTAGGTTTGTTATTGATATTGATATCAAAATCTTGAGGGTGCCCCCCCCCCAGAGTCGGGCATGCCTTTCCTAGGCAGTGACACATGCGCAGAGGGGGGGGGGGGGGGGGGGGGGGTGTGGGGTTTATTTATTTCAGCCAGGGTTTTCTTCCCTGTATGATGCCATCCATGGATGGATGACGGGACAGATGGATGGATGGAAAGCTTCATGAAAAATGACCACGACGTCCTTCACTATATGTAATATTATATATGGTATGTATAAGCCTAAAGCAAGTCCACATAAAAGGAATGTGGAATCTGGATATACCTGAATCAATCAGTCGACAAGTTCATTGGTTTCAAGTTGCCTTAGATTTTGTAGGAAACGAATCCAACACTTATCTTTTTTGGAGGTTGAAAAGACAGGCAGAAATTGAATTGACATCCATCAGCTCTACCAATGAGGAATGAGAGGAGGTACCCAACTGGAATTACTTTAATGTGCACGATTGGTACTGAAATATGGGTTGAATAAAATGAGCTTTCTAACCGACACAATCACTAGACATCTACCAACTATGTAACTCATTGTCAATCAACTTGCTACATATTTATAAAATATTGATATTTTATGTTGAATTTTTTTAATAAAAAAAGGTGCTCAATCAGCAATTCTCTTTTGCAATTTTTTTTTTCCACCACTCGGTTACAAATTTAAATCCAATATGATTCATACAAATGATTTTTGTGATTAAAAAGAAATGTGCCAAAGTCATGAGATCGCAATCAGGAACAAAATCTCAGAAATCACCATATTTAGACAATAGGTTCCAAGAGGTTGTGAAAATGTAGCAGAATTATTATTAAATTCTGCTACTTTTCTCCTTGGCCTGTAATTCCTCTTGTGGATGATCACCAATGTGGCTACATCACAAAATCGGTAAATAATAATATTTATTTTTTATTTTTTAAAAAAAATTAAAAACTGTGCCCAATAGCAGGACAAGGTGGGTATGTTCACAAGTCAATACCAAACCAACACTCATGATCACCAATCTATGAGAGGCCTATGTTCTACACACAATGGAAACAAAAGCAAGCTCGAAAAAGGTCAAGCATATTCTTGTATATGCTGCTCCTTTGAATGCTTTTGTCAAAGGTGGGCATGAATCTCACACACGACTGGACATCAACCCATGAAACTATGCAATGCCCTATATCAGTTAGCCAAAAAGCATACTCTGGATGGAAAAGTGCGAGAAAGAAGTGCATGGCTTTGACATACGACAAGAATGGGGGACACACTATTGGCTACAAGCAAGCTTGCAAGTTGGAAAGCACACCATGAGAGAAAACATTGGTGTCATTGGCAATTATGGTATGCTTATACCTGGACTGCACTGGGCACTGCCAGTTTTCTACAGTTTAGAGAAAATTTACTACTTTTTTGCCATTTGATGCCAAATTTTGTACTAGAGCCCATTCCACCTACGAATGTGACGAGGGCAAGCCGCAATTCCAATTGGTGTTAATGGGTTCCTTTGAGGCCTATTTGAAAGTGTAATTGGTTTTTGACCACTGATTCACATTTCAAAAGCCTTTATAAATTGTCAATTTCCATTAAAACTGAGAGCAACTCCACCTGTGTGCTCAGTATGTGGTAGCCTGAAAATTAAGATAGGATCAAGAAAAGTCAAAACATGCTGGTTTGGCTCAAAAAAATGGTTTTGGCCCAACATTTTGGCACATTTGCCAAGGCTGGTACACAGCACAGCAAAGCGTCACATCTGATAGAGAAGAGTAAAATGAATATTAGCTGCCTACTCCTCCCTGTTTCTGATTGGCCACTCATAATGATTGCTCCAGTTGTTTTGCAACTAGTAGTCTCCAACATATTTGCAGTACCAATTTTAGTTTTATGGGTGGGGTTGGAAAAAAACACCTTGCAAAACCCAAGTGGCATTTTGAGTATCCACAAGGGAATATTTGTTGTAGCTTCTCCTTAAGGGTTGTTCGGTCTGTGTGATCACCAAAGGGACATGTCATGCTTGGCTCCTACTAAGCTCTTCGTTCCTCCATCTTTACTTATACCATGTATTATTCGAGCAGAAGAAGGTTGGGGATGTTGCAATGAATTCACCTGTGAATAATAAATAATACACAAAGATTGCATATTCATATTCTATGATTGCCAACAGCCAGCCAGTGAATTTGCTTAGTTGAAAAACATATTGTGGAACGTTTACACTAATATAGCTATTGGCCAGAGTGAACCAGCACCCACCAGCAAACCATCCACTGGATGCTTATTATTACTCAGTTCTGGATGAATCTCATCTGAGTTACTGTAGGGTTTCAATTATGTAAGAAATAGGTCTCATATGTAGGTAGATAGGTAGGAAAATAGGTAATTACTAGGTAAGTAAATGGTTTCTACATAGGTAAGGGCTGTTTTTTTACTACCTACCTACCTACCTACTAACAACTTGCTTGTGGGTTGTTAGTAGGAAGGCAGTATTAAAAAAAAGCAACTGAGCTAACCACCATAGTTACCTAGGGAACTGGAACCCAACAGAAAACTGTTTCGTGACCACTTACCATCCATCTTTCATGGTGTGCTGGTGGGTGCTGGTTCATGGTGGTCTGTGGACAGAAAATACTTCTCCATTGTATTCCTATCCCCATAGTTCACCACATCTGTTAGACGTGTATTAACCATCCACATGGTATCTACCTACCTCGTAGCCATTGTGTGCCATATCTACTTACCTACACACAAAGTAACCAAGTATCACTATAACAGAATGTGGTTTTTTTTTTTAACATCATGAAGTCATGGCTCATGACATATGTATGAGATAAACTTTGTGGTTTCATCCATCACAATGTAAAAAATATATGATGTTTATTGTGACATGTATTACAATAATATTGTAGTTTGATATTAAGTTGTGCCATGTATTACACAAATGGTCAAATTATAATACTTTAATGTAATATATGACACAATAAACACGAGTTCTGGATCCAGTTTTCTTATGTGAGGGTTGGTTGTGATCTTGGGGTTTTTTTTTCCCCAATTCAAGGCAGTTTCCAGTTCTTGGGCCTAGTTAGGTTCAGTTCCGTGTAACCTCTTGGTTAGGTTTCACAACGCCAAAAATCATTGGAAACAATTGAAATTTTAATTTATAATTTATAAAAATTTGAGATTTGCTACAAAGCTCTTGGGAGGCCAAATCAGGCAATTGTAATCTAATTTTAAATTCTGAAACTAATTTAACAATTCTAATTTCTAATGGATCAGTACCATTTTATATGCAATGGGTTCCATTTTTTCAAGTCTCATGCACTTGTTTGCCAACTTTGAAATGTGAGTATTGTCACTCTTGAATTTCAGCCTTCAAAAATCCTCCAACCAGCCCCAAATCAGCCTTGAAAGAAAAAACCCAAATGCACCCCCCTTTGAGCCCCAAAACAGTCCCCAAATTTGCCCTTAAAAAAAACCCCAAATGCACCCCCCTTTGAGCCCCAAAACAGTCCCCAAATCTGCCCTAATTCAGCCCTTAAAATAAACCCCAAATGCACCCCCTTTGAGCCTCAAAACAGTCCCCAAATCTGCCCTAATTCAGTCCTTGAAATAAACCCCAAATGCACCCCCCCCTTTAAGCCCCAAAACAGTCCCCAAATCTGCGCTAATTCAGCCCTTAAAATAAACCCCAAATGTACCCTGTGAGCCCCAAAACAGTCCCCAAATCTGCGCTAATTCAGCCCTTAAAATAAACCCCAAATGTACCCTGTGAGCCCCAAAACAGTCCCCAAATCTGCCCTAATTCAGCCCTTAAAATTAACCCTAAATGCAACCCCCTTTGAGCCCCAAAACAGTCCTCTAATCTGTCCTAATTCAGCCCTTTTAAAAACCCCAAATGCATCCCCTCTGACCCCCAAAACAGTCCCCAAATCTGCCCTCATTGAACCCTTAAAGAAAATCAATGTTGACCCCAAAACACCCTAAAATTCTGCCTTCCCTTTGCTGAACTCAAGAGAACAAGGAAGAACAAAAAAAACTTGAAACCTAGCAAAATTTTAGGTTCCATCACATCCAATTCCTAGGCTATAAACCAACAACCTAAACCCTAGTGTTGATTTCACCCAACTCCAAGAGCATGCGTGATACAATTACATCCTCATTTTCATCCATTAAGATTTCTTCCATTTCCATGAATTTCTCCATGGATGGAGAACCACCAACACGCGCATCATCAAGCTAGTTCTTGTAAATGTTTATAAGCATTTCAAGATTGTCAATGCCTAATTGAAAGCGTCATAGGTTTGTGCAAATGCTTGCAATATTGAAAACTCTTTCCGCCTCAATTTGGGAACCTACAATATCCAAAATTTGTCAAGCTACAAACCCAACATATGAATAATGTACGTCTTGGGCTGTCCACCATGCAAGTGAATCCTTGCATTCCTCTTCAATTACTTTATTGATCTTGAAATGGGTCAATTGTTCCTTCACCACTTACAATGCCATATCTTCCATGAGATCATACAAACTTGTAAATTGATAACTTTTCAATGCAAAGTTAGGAACTCTTTCACTTACATTAGTTGGGTTTAAAAATTGTATGCACAAACAAGGAGCAAGAACAATATTGCTCTATCATACTCACCTACAAATTTGAAAAGCCCTCTCCTTGCCAACATATTGAATGATCAGCCCCAACCCCTTGTAACATGGGTCTAACATCATTGCTAACATAATGTGAGTTTTGCGAGAATGAAAACAAAGCATGAATGAAAGGAAAGGTTCTAGAACTTGTATAACCTATTTTTGCATGCATTGTCGAAAGACTTGAAGTTAACCATCAAAGTATCGTGCCTCAATGGAATCGAATGCCAAGCAATATGTTTGCATTTGACATAAAAGTGAAATTGTCACAACAAAGGGCATCCAAAAGTAGTGAATAACCTCGACTTTTATTCAACACACATTGTTGAACCATGGGACTCAAGGTATTTGCAACAATTTGAGCTATAGCCCAAACTTGTGGACTTTGCACATGACTTTGAAAGGCCAATGATTGTTGCCTTCCATAGCATAAAGCAATTGTGTATTCGAGTTCCAAAGTCTCTTGAAACAAAATGACTTGAAAAGAAAACATAGTTTCCAAAGGAGTCTTGAACTTCCATGGGGGCACACCAAATCCATACATGCTTGGTGCCACTCTTGTCATCTCTTCCCATTCTTTTTGGTCCATGTGATAGTTTTATGCAAAATGGATTGTGATGTGTGTCCTTGATAGAAATAGAGGTTAGGCCAACATAAATTTTAGAATCATTAGTAGCATATTGACAACACTTAGACATGACATGCCCCCACAAATGGTGTTATTAACCCCAATACCTCACATGAAACAACAGAAATCAATATAGTGGTCATGGTTGAGATATTACCCCCTTTTATCATTGACATATGCAATAACTTGAACATTGAGCCCATGTTTTGCAAGGACTTCATTGATTTACAAAGCCATGGCATTCTCGAAAGTTTCAAATATCTCAAAAAGACCAATGGTTACATGACAAGGATCCCACTTGTCATCCAAAAATTGCACAATGAGAACAAATGTGTCCATTCCCACTCTAAACATCCATAAATCAAAACTTACCATGCAAGTATTACAAAATTCAAAAGTTTGCCTTCATATTTTATGTAATCTTAGGCAAGATTTCACTTATTAACGCTCACCTACATGGAAAATTAAAATGAGGATTTGTCTCGAAATTAACCTTTGAAAGAATGGAGCTTCAACAAAAGATAATGGCACTAGCTTCTTAACTATGAACAATGCCAAATCCTCTTCAAATTGCTTTTGTTAAAAATCATTATTTGAGTACAGCATCACATTACCAAAAAAAGAAAAAATAGTTGTTGGGGTCGGGTTGGACCTATTTTTTTAACATTACCTTGGTCCTTCGGGTCCATCCTTCTCTTGTTCTTGCCATTCACTCCACACATGTCGATGAAAGGTTTCAATGTGCTTTTGAAGTGCATAAATCCCATTTGTTGTCCTTCTTGTAATTTAGAATGCCCTTCTTAATTCCTACAATAAAGGCAATGGGATAACAAAGAACACATTTTAACTGTTCAAGTTAGTATGTTTCATTATCACTTGAACAACCTCAAGAGAAGATGAGGTAGTGGTTGCAAAAAATGCCCAAGCTAAGGAAAGGCGACCTTTGGGCTTTTAATAATTTCATTGTTTTCCTAAAGCGCAAACTTGTGTATTGTTTGTGGCTACATAGTTTTTTTGTTGTTATTGAGCTTGTACCTACACCATAACCTAATGCAAAACCTCAATAATCATATTCCAATGGCAATTTAGTGGGAAAGATCCCCTCCTCTATAGGAAGTTGATTATCCTTTATGGTGTTCAACTATACACCCTTCAAAAACTCAAAAGCCAACCAAGATGGCTAATTATTAATTCTTGTTAATTGTAGCTATTAGAAAACAAGATGATGACTAGGCTCAAGAGGCTTTAAAATGTTGTAGCCGCTAAGATAATAGGACGATTAAGACTGGGGCAATGGCTAGGAGGAGCACAACTAGTAACACAAAGTAGATGACCATGGCCACGACAATCGCCAAGAGGAGCACAACTAGGAACACAAGAGGATGACCAAGACCACAATGATGGCCAGGAAAAAAAAACTATGAACACAAGAAAAAGACCACAACCATGGCAATGGATAAGAGGAAAATAATTAATAACACAAGAAAACAACCACAACCATGGCGATGGCCAAGAGGAAAGCAACTAGGAACACAAGAAGACGACCACAACCATGGCGATGGCTAGGATGAATGCAACCAAGAAAACAAGAGGATGACCACAACAATGGTTAGGAAGAGGCAATCGAAAACACAAGAAGATGACCATGATCACGACCACAATGATGGCTATGAGGAACACAACAAAGTACACAAGAAAATGAGGATGACCACGATGATGGCCAAGAAAAATGCAACCAAGAACACAAGAAAATGAGGATGACCATGACAATGGCCAAGAAAAATGCAACCAAGAACACAAGAGGAGGACTACAGTAATGGCCAAGAAAAAGCAACCATGAACACAAAAGGACGACCATGACCATGGCAATTGGCTAGGAGGAACACAACCAATAACACAAGAGGATGACCACAACAATAGCCAAGAAGAGCGTAACTAGGAACGCAAAAAAACAACCATGGTGATGCCCAAGAGGAATGCAAGAGGATGACCATGACCACAACCAAGAAGAGCGCGATCATGAACACAAGAAGACACAACGATGGGTAGGAAAAACACAATTAAGAACAGAAAAGGATGACCATGACCATGGGCAGGAAGAGGCAATCAAGAACAAGAGGGTGACCGTGACCATGGTTAGGAGGAGGCAACTAAGAACACAAGAGTATGACCACGACCACGACAATGGATAGGAGGAGGCAATTAAGAACAAAAAAAGGACAACCATGGCCACAACAATGGCCAAGAGGAGCACAATTAGGAACACAAGAAGATGACCACAACCACAATGATGGTTAAAAGGAGGCAACCAAGAACACACTTGAGGACAACCTAGAAAATAGGACAACACATGACACCTACAAATTGCAACAACAAGAATATTTGTAGTGCATCAAAAGAAAAGAGATGATGACATACCTAGTAATGGTGGCCTACAACACACGAACTTGAAAAACAACACCCGCATCCATATTGTGAAAATTGAAGACGACCAACACCAACATGAAGAAAAACACTTTAATCAACATGAAAAACAACACTAATGTGAAGAACACCAATAAAAGGACAACACCAAGAAGGGGAAAAAATGTAATAAAACAAAAGAGAAAATAGTTTTGAGTTTTGACCTTTCAATTCAAAACTAAAAACTTAAAACCCCAAATCCTAATATTGGAGCCCGAACTGAGTTTTTTCAAAAAAGATTTCCAATTCCAATTCTTTGAACCATTAAAGACCCAAACCTAGTTTTGATTCTTTTTTAAATCCACAAAAAAATTCAAGGGGGTTGGTTTCAATCCAGTTTCCTTGACCCCATTTACACCCAATTCCAAGTCATGTCCGATTCGACATATTGAACTTGGTTGTAGTTAAGTTTTAGGTAACTAGACATGGAACCAACATTGAGTACCCAGATATTTCGGGTACCCAATACATACATTACTTACCTACTAGCAACCACTAGCATACCACACGAAATGAATGGTATGTGGATAGGAAATATTTTCCATGCTCATAAAAAAGGAATGGTTCAAGCTTCATCCTTGTAATAGCTAGGTATATTACATGGTTATTGCACCATGCTCATTATGATCTTCCATATATGGAGTAGTGTTTTGAATCTATTAAATTCATACTTGACCTTCGTAACCAAAGAAAGTCCCATTACCTGGGACTTGGCCATGACCTAACACTTATATGAACTTGGGTGAGGCACTATTTTCCAACTTTGCCAAGGAATGTGTAAATCTTGTTCAAGTCACTTGATGTTCATTTGTTGCTCATATGGACACCAATTATCCAATTGTTTTCAATTGTCTAAGAAGGTCATTATATCTTTATACAATGACAATTTCTTATTATGTGCTAGTAGATGAATGCCCAACACTTTTGAAACTAACAAAGTTACACCCATCAAAATATGCACACAAATAAATAATGAGTAACACCAAAGATGAAACTCCAAGAAACCCTTAAAACACAAACAAGTTAGAATTTCATTCACATTGAAACAACTATAAAGAAACCAATGTTTTGCAATACTTTTGATATTCTTTTAGTTCAACAAACTCATGAAAGTCATTTTGAAAGCACAACCTTGGTACGGACAAAAATAATTTATTAGTCCTATCATCCTACAAACTTTGAGGAATTGGGGCCTAGAGCATCAACATTTTGACTTTTGGTGTATTTATCTTTGGGTGAAAGCAAAGTTATAAGGATTATTTGAATTGTCACAATCATAATTGTTATTCAATTGTAAATGAACATAAAACGTAAAGTTATATTGAACATTAAAATTATCATAATTATCCATGTTGGAATAGACTTAAATGAGGATCATATTTTAAAATAAGGATAAATTTTAAGAAAAGAATGCATTCATAATGGACTTTTGAAATCATGACATCAAGTTTTTTTTGCCAATAAAATGAAAAATGTGAATTCAAAAAATATGTTTTAGTAATGTTAAAATAAAAATTGAAAAATGGGCCTCCATCAAATGAAAATTTTAAAAATAAAATTCATTCTTTTTTTTTAAATACAAGATAATTGAATTATTATTTTTTGAATGTTATTAATTTGTCATTTTCCATCATTCATAGTCCATTTTATATTGGAATATTTAAACTTTTACATCAATTTTTGAATGAATTACATGTTTAATGATATTTAAAAGGTGATTTATCAATACTTTTATTCAAAAGCATGTAGATACTAATAATATTTATAATTTGATAATTGTTATAATGGAAGAAATTTTAGCTAGTGATAGATGTAAAGTTTCAAAATGTCAAAATTGAGTCACCTAAGCATGTTTTTACCTCATTATCGTCAACTTTGCCATTTGAAATTCAACAAGGTCGTATACGTAGTAGCACTAAAGGGGTGTTCTAAAATGAATTTTTAATGAGTACCTAATCCATCATGAGGATGGTCATGGAGTCCATTTAGTAGGTTAAAGGCACAATGGTTTACAATGACAACCAACTAGTTGAATAACTTTAATGGACTCAAATGGGCATCATCATTACATGGTTGCCCAAGTCTTCAACAAGCACCTTAAAGACTTGTACATTACCATATTTATAAATGTTTTTCTTACCCAATGACCCCCATTATAAACAAGTTGATTATTATAGCTAACATTAACATGGCTTAATGATGAATTAAAACCCACAACCACTTCCTAATGGTCATGAATACAAAATCCGAGTTGTAGGTTATAAATTTTTGTTTTTTGGTAAATTGATGAGATGTTTATGTTAACTTACAATAATTAATGAAACAAAATTATCTTTAAGGCGAGATAATTAGAGGTTAATTCTAGAGTGGAATTCCAATGAAAAAATTATTACATGATAATGTAGTAAATCCATTTTATTAGTAGTACGTAGGAATGTTTGAAATTGCCATCATAGTTTTAGGAGGAAAGTTAACTATCTTCAATGTTTTAGGATAAATTATAATGGTTTTTTCTAGAAGGTGGGTAGGTGAAAAATATTCAATTTAGGAAAAAAATTGAAGATTTTTTAAAAAGGTGAGTTGTTAGGTTTAATTTAGAAAATGAGAATAAGAAAGGGCATGAAGTGACCCATGTGTATATGGGTGGTGAAACCATTTAGTTTTGGCCCTGCATTTTCTCTAGTTGTTTGGTGTGGAGATTCATTTCTTTCTTGGTTGTTTATTGGAATTTAGGGGAGGAGTGGAAAGAATATGTTTTTGGATGTTGTTGGAATACAAAAGGATTGTGTGTTCCAAAGAAAGTACATACCATGTGTCCATTTTTTATTTTGTTTTTATTTCATTTTCACAAATAGATATATTTAATTTTCTTTTGATATATAAAATTATAATTTTATTTTTATTTTGTCTTCATAATTGTTTGTTGGATGGTAGTTGTGGCCATGGAAAGTAACAATAATGGTGGACAAAAACCCAAAATGGTGAAGGCAATGAATTTCCATGAAGATAATCTACAACAAAGTTAAAAAGATAGACATAATAGCAATTGCCTTCTTGCCATAATTGTACATGTTTTTTTAGGCGTTTGTTGAGTCTTTCGAAAAAGAAATCAATTTTCTAGATGGTAGTTTTACCTAATTGTAAAAAAAAACACAATAAGCATTTTTTCTTGTATTTTGTGTGTTTTCTTACCTAGCAACCCCACCTAATCTTCACTTGGGATTGTTGAAATCATTTATATACATTTTTTGTTTTGAATATGGAAGCCCACATGAATTTCTAAGGTCTGAGCATGAGTGGGGTACCCCCTTTGAGTCATGGGAATCCACTCCAAGGACTTCCAAATTCACCTTTTTCTTCATTTTTCCCATGCCATGTCTTTCATTTCACCCTTTTTTTCATGTCAAATGAAATAATTTTGTTTCATATTTTATATAAACCTATAAAAAATAATTTTTTTTCAATTATAAAAGTGAGAATAGTAAAATTTATCCAATATGGGCCATGTTCTATCAATGGCCCAAAATTCCGAAAAATTTGACTTTTTGAAACTTTTTACATTGCAATGGGGCATTTGGTTTTTGTCACGTTCATACATTTTATACACATTAATGCATAAGGTGTTTGTGGTAAAAATCTTGGGCAAAAAATATAAATTAAACATTCCTTATGAATCCTTGAACTTTTTTTCCCTCATGAGACAAAGTCTTGGATTTTTTTCAAAAACTTGGTAGGAATCTTTAAACTTGTTCAAATTTGACATTATATGCATAGAATTGTACCTTTGTAATGTATCTATTTAAGAATAAATCTAACTTTCAATATGAATGTGTTGTTAAGTTTGAATAACATGTTTAAGTGAAGGGGTCTAGTGAATATAAATTAAGACAATCCTTTTAAGTACCCCAACCATGCTTTGACCTTCTAAATGAAAATTTTTAAGCAAGTTTTTTGGAATCCATTATGCTTTATGGATTCATATTTTTCAAACAAATATTTTTAACGTGAAATTATTGTTATCTTAAAATTGATTGTAACTATTTATTTCAAGTAGGGTTTTTTTTCTTGGTACTCCATTAAACTTGCAATATAACTTTGGGACAATTTCAAAGTTTAGATTTCACACCATCTATTTCATACTCTTATGAGATCCACAAAACCTAACATTAATTTTACAATGAAGGTGAAATGTTGAACTTGTGATGGGTTTTCATAACCTTTAAATTACATTCATGACATCTAAATTTAAATCCATTGTCTTCAAATATATCATAAATTTCATGCTAGGATATGTTCGATTGCAATTAAAATCAAGGACATCATTCTACTTAGTCCAAAAATGTGAAGATTATTATCATAATTTCAAAATTTGTAATCCTAATAGAAGGGTGGTAAATTTGGGCCTTGCCCCATTGGAATGACAAATTGAATAACACCTTTTCAACACCACTTACATCCCATGCACTAGATATTTCACATAAATCGTCAATTCATTTGTCATGAAAAAGTTGATCTAATTTTGTACTCAAACTAATAAGGTGTGTTTGACAAACAAAAAAATGTAATACCAAAGGTTTCATCACCTTACAAGTCACAACTCCTACCTAAATGTCCACACAAGAAATTAATTGAAATATCATAAGTTTGTGATTTGAATGTTTGGATTGTGGCCAAGGATTAAGTAATTAAATGTGTAGGGGAAATTGTATTAGTGACATTTTCCCCCATAACATTGTCTACCATTTATCCTTAACTCGCTAATAAATATTTTCATCCTTTGCCAAACTACCTTTTTCCATACAAAATTTATGATCCAACAATGTGCTCCAAAATTCCTTATGCCCAAGTCATAAAAACGAAAAAAATTCTAATCTCCTAACTAAACACCCACTTTGTATCCTCTATCATGAGATGGATAAATATGTTTAGTCATTTTCACAACTTGAAAGCTACCAACCCATTTGCCAAAATTTAACAATTTACTCCACATTAAATTTAAGAAGAATTCAACTTTGACTGCTTTGTAGAAACTCATTAAAACAAAGATGATTTTTCAAATATGTCCATAAGGCCTAAAGAACTTACATAACACACTTGTCTTTGCCTTTTAGAAGTTCTAAATGTTTTGCTACACGTGCTAACTTAGCTTTGCGGTTAATTACAACTCCTTTTCACAATTAAAACATGCAATAAAGTTATTTGTAAGTTAAACAAACCCAAGAGCAAAACCTTGAGTTTGCTCAAAATTGAAAATGACAAGGAAAAATTGTAACATGATTGTGCCAAAAAAATTATAATGCAAGAGGAGATCAAAATTTGGTCCTAAACCTAGGATTGCTTGAGTTTCATCATATGTTAACTTCAACAACTACTAGTAAAGCAAACCTATGGCATTCTTGCTTTAACCACACTAGTTAAAATCAACTCAACCAAATACAAACCATGGGGCTTGGTATAGACCACTTTAATGCACAAGAACTTTGGAACTTTTCAAATTAATTCACTATGATATTTGTGGCCCCTTGCACTTCCCCTACACACACTAGCAAGCAAACTTCCGCATGAGCATGGAGCTTGAACATAGAGCCTAGAGCCTCAAGATGCAACATGGAAAAAACATTTCCCTTATAACCATGCTATTTAAAACCTATATTGTAGGCCCCAATGGATGAATGCTTTTGGATGAAAGATTTAATATATACATCCAATTTATGGATGAAAAATTCCAAAATGATCAAAACATTTATATTGTTGGTGGGTAATGCAAGATTTTAAAAATGAAATATGCATGATCAATGAAGACTCAAAATATGTAAATTGAACAATTCATTTGTAATTAAATTAATATCATGCAATATAATGTTCACATGCTAAAAAAATTCAATATTTGTGGTGTTATTGTGAACCAAATTCAATACAAGATTGTAATGTATGGACATAAATTTTTATATCCAAATTGCATCAAGAACAAATATGCAATTAATTTGAAGACATGTGGACCAAGCCACCTTGAATGATAGGAAAACTATATATGTTTATGTAACTACAAGGTGCTAACCAACTTGAATATCTCTTTGCAAAAGTTTTTTGACCTCATTGATATTTATCGTAGGTTGGTTGATGAAATCATCAATTTTGTGATCGTAGAACATCCGAGTTTTAAAAATGAAATACAAATGCTTGCAAGGGACAAACTTTCCTTTCTTTTTCAAATTTGTTAACATAGAGAAAAAGTTAGGACAAGTGCAATTAGGGATCAACCCAATTGTCACTTCATATGCCATAGTCATCATTTCAATAAGGGATTCAATTGAGTAGACTCTCCCATATCCAAGATTTGGAACCTCTTACATTCACAAAACAATTATGTTCGAATGTTTCCCAAACAACCACTTGTTATCATGATCCTTTCTAGGTGGAACATGATGAACAATTTTGTTGTCATGTTTGGGAATTGGAATGTCATTTGCATTTGGATCCCCACCACCATCTTCCACAAGGGAATGCTTAAGCATGTGAAAATTGGCCTCCTCCAATAATGCCACCTCCATTTGAGTGAGTCCAATACCGGTGAAAACTAATCACACTTCTAGAACTTGAGGTTTTCCCTTCACAAAATTGCAAACATCTCCCAACACACAACGATTCTTGTCATCAAGACAAAACCACATTGTTTTATACTTAACATCTTTATTCCCGATAGGTTTGAACCACCCATAAAACACAAGGGCTTGGGTGCGAGAAGATCCTTGTGCTACTTTCCTTTTGCACTTGCGACCTTCAAATTGGATAACTAAACATTGTACTTTTGAATTTGCAATTGTCCTTGCAATGTGAAAAATCTCTTGATTACATGTGTTCTCAAGAATATATGTGGCCTTTTGACCATGACTACCAAACCTCCATTGAATCCCATGTTGTATGGAACTTTCTTGAGGTTGATGTGCACAACCAAGCTGCACCTTTGTAGAATTTGTTTGTCATGATAATGAAATTTCACTTTGGCTGGGTGATATGAGTATTTAGGGAACCAACCATGGTGTCAAGGTTTCTTTTACCACAACTAAATTTCTCTTCACCTTCCAAGCCAAATGACTTACTATGCATGAGATTGCTAGACACAAAGCTTACAACAACTTTTGCTATCTTTTTGGGGTTTCTTGATTTTTGTGCAACCCTTAACCACAATTCAATCTAAGTTGGTCCTATTCTTTTTAGTTTGCCCATCAAATACATTCTACACCAAGTTTGTTGTTCCAAAGCCCTTATGAGGTCATTAACTATGGCATTGAACAAATCCTTGCCTTTTTTGCTAGATTGTTGCAATCATGTATTTTGAACCGTTTTAGACAAGTTGAAAGTAGGCATGTTGGCATATTCTTCAGTGGTCAAGACCTTCAATAAAACACTATCAAATGGTAACCATGATATTACAATGGTCAACTACTTCAAAATATGGTTTCTTGAATCCTATTAAATTACAACTTCGTTTTAAATAATCCATAACATTATTCATTGTGTTGAGACTACATGGATGATAACTCTAAATGAAATGACGGGATGAAATTTCAAATACCTCACTAAGCAAAATTCTCCCACTATTCAACTTGGAAATGCCAAAAGGACAACCAATGATTGAGCTCTTCAAGATCATTGCCCCATGTTGCACTAGATGAATGCCACCAAGACCTTATGACCTTGAAATTCACATTTGCTTCTGCAAGCATTTTGGAATTCTTATAGTTTTTGCAAATTTCCATATGTTTTGCTCACATATGTGGCTGCTGAATAAATCTGTTAATATGGATTTCCATAGATTGAACCCAATGGAAAAGGCATGTTCTCTCTTTGTTGCGCAACGGTTGGGATGGGTTTCTTGATGGAAAATAAAAAGTTCCAATGGTTGTTAACTATTATTATAAAGTAGACAACTATGGAGAATAAAATAAAATAGAACATAAAAGATGAATAGTGGTAATACAAATTGTAAAGGCAAATAACTTAAATTTGTTAAGTATGCGATATTTAGGTTAATGTAAAAAAAAAGGATTCAAGGAAAATTTTAATGTTGGGTGGTTTTTTTTGGAAAGAATCATTGATTTTGAATTGTGTACATATGCATATATAATTGGCTAAAAGACTAGCTAGAAACCAACATTGGATTAAAGAACCCTTCTTTCTCATATGAGTGAAATAAAATGATCATCAAATTTATAAATTAGTTTAACTATTAGAATACATTCGATAATTTTAAAGAACGATTATATATATTTTTAAAAATCAAATATATTTACTTTTTTCTCACATACATTTAGAAAAATTCCTTTTCAAAATGAATCTAAATATATAACCTTTCACAATAAAAAAAGTTGTCATAAATTACAAAGTAAAAGGATTATAACTTAATTTTTAAAAAAATGACCATGAAAATAAAATTTAAACATTAATTTAACTTTAGCTATGGATTTAAATGATTTTTGGATGTCTTATTTCAAAATTGATTAAACATTAATTCATAGTCTTCATTTATTTGTACATTAAAAATAATAATGTCTTCATGTTTAAACAACAATTTTTCATGTAAAATGATTTTTGATATATTATTACATTCTTTAGCATTGTAGGCATTTAAGAATAATATTTGATCAAATTTTTGAAATATTTAAATTATAAGTATAAATTATGAAACTAAGAGCTAATACAAATGGAATTTTAATATTTTGATAAATTTTTAAAAATATGATCATAGAATTATAGAATTGACATTATATAACCTTGGATTAATCCAAAGGTTTTTCCCATGGCCCATGGGGGTTTCAAATTCTAACTTAACCTTCATCTTTTCATGTAATCTCTAATCTTCAAAACTTTTTCTTTTTCTTTACCAACTTGTCTTTTACACATAGAAGTGGGGGAAAATGAAAATTCCCCCATGAATTTCCACTAATTTGAGGTTTAGGGTTTAGGGTTTAGGTAAGGAAGGTAAGCCCTAAACTAGGGCCCCCAAAAAAACCTTATGCTATTGAAAGAATAAAAACCTTGCATTCTTGTGTATTTCAAAAAGAACATATTGTCATGTTATTAAAAAATTAGATGCTTATTTAATTAAAAAATAGCTATCTTGTGTTATTAAATTTTTTTTTGGGGGTGTAATTAAAAAAAATCATATTCTTATGTTGTTTTCAAAAATACCATATTCTTAAATTATTTAGAAAAAACCATATTCAGAAAGAAATAAAAAAAAGTCCATAAAAAGGTCGGTATCGGTACCCGACGGTTATCATAAGACGCCTCCCATGCGCCTTCCTTCTTCCCTTTGTACACAGTCGCTGCTTCCGTCCTGCGCGTCTGCCTCAACCTCGACCGCGCTTCTTCTACGCACCAATCGTCGCGGTAGGAGCACCGAATCATCGTCATCAGCAGCAGCGGATTTGGATTTCCTTTCAAGAGAAACAATTCTTTTGGTCTGCAATAGAGTATTGCGTAAGAAAAACTGAGGCGCTCAGAAACTCGTTTTTGGCGAGGATTCTCTTTCTGGCGGGTGGCGTTTGGGTTTTTCTTTTTGTGGTTCCGACATCATATCTGTTCTGTTACTGCAGGCAGGTACTCATTTTTTTTCTCTTGTTTCTTTTATTCTTCGGATTTCTGCGCTCTTCGAGTTTCGAGGGCGAGGGTTTGAATTTGGTCCAGGGTTTCGGTATAATTGCTTTTTTTCTTGAACCAGTCTTTGAATGTGCTTTGATTGTTCCTGGCTTTTGTTCTTCGTCTGAGTCTTAGTCGGTTGGTTTTTAAAAAATAAAATTATTTGGTATTGACTGTCGCTCTTGTTCAGACCGCTCCTCAGATTTTGTTTTTGTTTTTTCCTCTGTTCTTTAGGATTGAGTTTTTCCTCGCTTTCCTGTTTGATATATGTTGTCAGGTCTGAAAATCTCTCTAACCCTATTGTTAACAGATCATCTCTCAATTTTGTTCGGTTTGAATTCAATCGGAAGTATGAAGAACTGCTCAGTACTTATGAGGATTTTTTTTGGTTGAAGAACTCTTGTGCATGACGGAATCCCAATATTTCTACCAGTAGCTTGCTTTATTTAGTTTAGGGTTTCCTGGTTTAGGGTAATTGACCAAATAGATTGAGAACACTGATATCAGATTATAAATCTCAATCTGATTTATACAGCTGCAAAAATACTCATGCTTCCTATGGCAAGTGAAGGGATTGTGTCAACATTATTCATGTGGTCACTATGTATTCATCTAGGCTCTTTTGAAGTTACACAAACACACGTCTTTGGGAAGACTAGGACTCAAGCAGGGCAGCCATGCTACAGGTGATTTTTCTCTCTATTTACTTTCTGGAGATTTTGCAATTGTGGCAGTATATTAGAGAGTAAAAGCATGTCTGATGTCTTTTTCCTCTATGCCATGCCTTGATTCAAAGGTTGTCAGGAAGTAGAGAGGATGTCTTGGTTTCTTGAATACTGATGTGTGCTGAATTTGGCAGATGGATTTTCGAGGGACATCAGGGCCAAAGCGTGCACGCACTGAAAGTGGGTTTGGTTCTAGTCTAGCATTGTGGAGCTTTTCTCTTATAAGTCATCATGTTTTTGCTGCACATAGTGCCAATGAGCATATAGTTCACCCTAAAATTTGCTGGCATTTGGTGGATTTATTGGTCTGTCTCATAAACCATTAAACATGTACTTTGCTGGTAGGTTCTCGTGGGGATGGGGATTGGACATGTCCTCAGTGCGGCAATGTGAATTTTGCTTTCAGAACCACATGCAACATGCGCAAGTGTGGAACAGCAAAGCCATCTGAATCCACTCAGGTATAGTTTTTGAAGCACTGTTACATTGTCCTTGGAGGTTCGATATGCCATATGTGGACATGATTTAAGTGATGCACATAAATGCATGTTCTCAAAGAGGAAAGGGGTTCAAAATTTTGGTTGGATTTCAAGGTTGCCTGCTCTTTCTCACTTGGCTGTGGTTTTTCTGGGTGCTATTCATAACAGAGGGAAATGGGGGTCCACATGGGACCAGCACTTTATGGCCAGCCATCTGCACCAATTTACATGGTCAGCCCGGGGGGAACTCCACCTTTGACATTGGGACTCCCATCAAATTATGGAGCCCCGATACTCATGCAGCAACCAACACCAACTAATGCGCCATATGATTATAGTTCATCCATTAGCAATGTGACATCTTACAATCCACCACCTCCTAGACCAGCAGCCTATGCTCCTCCTGGGACTGTTATTGGTGGAGGTGATTCCAACCTGCCTGGCTTCAAAAATCAATTTGTGTATGTTAATTGTGTCCTATCTGAAGTGGGTCCCAGGTGCCTCCGTGTTAATGTTTGCTGCTTAGGTCTCCTAATGATAAAGACAATTTGGAGGAAGTCAACATAGAAAGCCCCTGGAGAAGCAAGACAGTCTCTATTTGATAACTTTTGATGTGGATTGCAGGTCTTAATTAGGGTGCACCATTATTGGATGGATATGGAATGAACATGAACAGGAGTTTGGGCCAACTGGTATGTCTCTTCTTTGTTGTGCCAGGAGTTTTCATTGACTTTCATGCACATTTGATGTCCTTGTATCAATGAGGTATTTAAAGTTCTTGGGTGACTGTATCAATAATGAGTTTTTTGCTTTACTGCATACAGATGCCTGCACCTCGTGCACCTGCAAACTTTGGAGAAGAGAATGGTTCTAGAAAGCGCAGACGTGGTAAATTAGTTTCATTTTAACTAACCATGCAACAAAGTCTGGAAATGCCCAACCTTTTTGTTATTTTTGCAAGGTTAGCTGTCAAGCTTGGTCGAAGTAGCATCAAACCACCAGAGATGTTGATGTTTTGTCATTGAATGTCCTCTGGTATTGTCTGCAGGTCCAGATGGTGTGTCTGAAGGTGATTGGTTGTGCCCAAAGTGTGGTAACTCTAACTTTGCATTTCGAAGCACTTGCAATATGCGCAAGTGTGGTGCTGCAAAACCCACTGAGGTGGTAAGTATTGTTAGTTTTGTGTACTGGATAATACAGATGTTAGACCCCGTTTGATACATTGTTGTTTTGCTGCAGGCATCACTGGCTTATTTTTTAAGGTGAAATCAGTTAGGCAACTTTTCCTTGTAGTGTGCGTTCAAATGAAGATGACTTAAGAAGTTTTCATGTGCTTGTGCACCTGCAGTCACGATATGGAAATGGCCCTCCTGCAAGACTGCTCTCTGTAACACGTATGCCTCTCATTGCATGACTAGGGACATACTATAAAGAAATCTGGTTGTTTAGCATCTCTGCTGCTTAAGTATTCATGTGGTGTATTTCACCTTGCTCTTCCCCTTGGAGAATGCATACTAGATGAGTTCTGTTTTCAACAGGGTCTATTTTTTTTCAGAGGGACCACCTCCAGATGGCAGCTGGACTTGTGAATCATGTGGGAATGTGAACTATCCATTCCGCACAAAGTGCAACCGTAGGAATTGCGGAGCCGATAAGCCAACTGAGTCAAAGCCCAGCGTCAATTCTGCTGCACAAGTATTGGCATCTGATCAGGTTTGTGGAATCTCTGATTGTAAGTTACATCAGGTGAACGTGGAAATTTTTGAAATTCTTTTGGTGCTAGGTGTTGGAGTTTTTTGGATGATCATTGTTTATTGGACAGCCTGCAGATGCAGCATGATATCAGCTTTATCCATAAGTGCTTTGAATGGCATAGTTGTTTTGTTGCTTTTGCTGTTTGTAGCTGTTTCAACTCACTCTCCCTCGATTCTAAGTTTTGGAGGTGAATTTAATCAGTCTGCCTTAATTCTGGGTTCTTCTGAAATATGTAAAGGGAATTTGTGCTCACAAAGATCCTCAACCAAATAGCCACCCAGTGTGCACCAGTGGAGTAAAGGTTTAACAGCTGACAGTTGTTGCAGAGAGAAAGTGTTCACAAACTGTACCATTAATGTGAAAGCATCTAAATAGGTATGTGACTAAATTAAAGAGGAAGGGCATTTTTATTGATTTTCCTCCGTCTGTTCCAGTGAGTGCCATGTGTCATCTCATTGCAAGGTGAGGGTGGATCCGAAGTCCAGAGTTACAAGAGTTACGTTGTGGTTGCGTGGGCGAACCCTCCCTGGGTCAAGGTGTGGGTGTCACAAGTCAGTCAAGGGCCGTCTCCGTCATGTTCATTCATGCATTTCTGTGCTCTGTCCACCAGTCAACTCTGATGTGCAGGCTGCAGGATCAACCAAACCTAGGTTGCCATGTGATCTGTCAATACATGTTCTCTTCTGCGCACAACATCTGATTTTCCTCAAATATGATGCACCAACCTTAGTAGAGAGGTTGGTTGGATTTTAGGAACTGGAGTACAGTCAGTTAGGGGTGGAGTGGGACAGGCAGATTTTTTTTGTGTTTATTTGAGAGCATAGGCGAACAGTTATGCCATCATGGGAGGCATGTCTTGTTAGTTATGTGACTGCAATCACTTTGTTCTCTCTAGTGCAGTGCTTGTGTAGCTCATTCTTTAGGTAAGTATGGGTCTTCCTCGTCCTTTCCTTAGGGCAATTTTAGCCATTCTTTCCCATTGAGTGCATCCTAGATTTTGTTTGGAGACTTTGCATTGTTGGAGTGAAAGGGAGCTCTATTTGTATGTTGGGGTAGCAAACATCATTCCGGTTCTTCTTGTGAGGGTTTCACCTTGTAGGTCTGGTACATTTACAATGATTGGCATGTTGAATCGTGACATTGTTGCAAGTTCTGATAATAGACTCAGGCAATGAAGTTGGAATAGGACCTCCATCTCCTGCTAACTAGTTATGTGATTGGTCATGGGATCAACCTATAGCAACCTAGTATAAATACAGTTCATCCCTCTGGTCCTAATTGGTCACTATTATGGTTTTCACCATACCATTTCAGACCACAGATGATTGACTTTGTGAAACAGAATGATTCCTAAGGAAGATCATGTCTGAACACAGGATGCAGGTGAGTGCATCATCCATCTGAGTGAACTTCTGCATTATTGTGGTTGTGAGGTAGTGGGTGAATGACAGTGATGTTCACAGTGGCATGTCTTCATTTTTTAATCTTAACCTCAAAAAAGCTGTGACATCTGTGTATGCTTTTTCCCCTTGTTTGTGAAAAGCATGGTCAACTCGGGCTTTGCAAAGGGTGCCTATCTGCTGGCATCATGGAACTTCAAAAAGAGGCTTCACATCAGAAAGAAGGCTGCTGATGCAAGGTATTATTTCTCAAAACCTTTTTGGGTGGGTTATACCAGCTTCACTTCTTTTAAAATGTGTTGGATCTTTAGTGTTGTTTATATTCTTGGATGTTCTGTATTGTTGTTTATGGTCTTCTCTGCAACTGTAGAGATTATTAGTAAATCCAGGTCCACAAGATCATTGTCATATGTCAAGTTTCAGCCCAAAAAGATTGTATAAAAATAGCAGTTATTATTTGCATCCAAGTGTGTAGCTTGTAAATGGATGAATCTTCAGTTCTTGAGTTAGTGTATAGGAGATGACAAAATGATATCAACCACGTGAAAATCAGATGCCTCAGGTCCATAGTTGTGTTAAAAGTGTGTATTGTGTCCTATGCGATGTGAAGTCCTTAATTTTGTGACTATGGATGAGACATTTGATCTCTGTCTGTGATATATATGTAGTACAATGCCAATTTTTCTTACTAGCATAGATTTTATAGATGAGCTGTGGGAGGAGTCTGTTGTTGTTACAAGTGTCATGTAAGATGTGTACGGTTCTTTGTAGCAATTTTGGTCAGGTGTAAACTCAAATAGGACATTGTATTACATGGATACTTATTTTGCTTCAGCTGATACCTTGTAAGTGAATGAAGAGGGATCAAGAAGTTCAGGTAATTAGTAGGGTTGTGCTTACATTGCTAGGCTACTTTCCTCTGATGTAGGGCTCCTTTTAAAGTCCAAAGAACTTTTCAAATTTAGTGTTTGTATTTGAAAGTGCCTCTTCTGGCAGACTTTCCCCTTCTTAATTTAAGGAAATCTTACAAAAGTTCTTCAGGTTGGAAAGGAACCCCATTGAGGCTCTTCCTGGACTCTCGGGCTATGGCCCTTGGCCAGGCCGTCAAGTCCAGGAAGAGCCTCAATGGGGTTCCTTACCCTGTACATGAGGATCCTTTATTTTATGCGATAATTTTTTTCCAGTTATTGGATATGGAGTAGGAAATTTGAAATAGACGATATGGATGTCATGGTGCCCATATTTCTATGCATGCATGCCATAGACACAATTCACATGCATTCATGGAGTTTCATGGTTCACAAGGTGACATTGGATGTTATGGTAGTGTGCATTATTACCAACATGGTATTCATGACATTAGCTATGTCATCCAATGAATGTAACATGGTTTTGATCACATGAAAGGTAATGGAAAGACCCAAGGGCCAGAGAAAAGGGCAAGGTGGGACACATCAACTCCTGATGTGGCAGATGATGTGGCATATTTGTTTTTCAACTGGCTGCATTAAGTAGGCCAATGTTAACACATTGGCCTGTTGAATGGTGTTCCCGACATGGGAAGAACCATTTATTGAGTTGATTTAAGACTGTAGAATCTGGCCCAGAATTTTGTACAAAATGTTACATGAGCCATGGTGCAACAATAAATTCTATAATATGACATGCAACGTCAACTGATGGGATGCACATAAACCAGACCTCATAGTTTGTGGCAAATGCCAACTTTGCCAAAATTAATTTAATTTTGGCAACTTTCTTTGGGTAATTTTGGCAAAATTGGCAGTGTGTGTATTTTAACGTGAGAAAGTGAATTTCAAGGGTTGTTGCCATCGTTTGCAGCGTTTTGATGTTTGAAAAGGGCCTTTAAGTCCTAGGGTGAGGTAGAATCCAGCGTGACATTTTGGGAATGGCCTTCATCATGAGCATCATAAACCATGAGGGAAATACTATTATGGACCTAAGCTTACATAGGTCACTAGGCATAGGAGAGCAAGGATGTGTACACCTAAAGATCCCTCCCTCTCTTAAGGAGTAGGCCTATTCTCAAAGTCTAAGCTTACATAGGTCACTAGGCATAGGAGAGCAAGGATTTGTACACCTAAAAATCCCTCCCTCTCTTAAGGAGTAGGCCTATTCTCAAGGCCTAAGCTTACATAGGTCATTAGGCATAGGAGAGCAAGGATGTGTACACCTAAAGATCCCTCCCTCTCTTAAGGAGTAGGCCTATTCTCAAAGCCTAAGCTTACATAGGTCACTAGGCTAGGAGAGCAAGGAATTGTACACCTAAAAATCCCTCCCTCTCTTAAGGAGTAGGCCTATTCTCAAGGCCCATGCTTACATAGGTCACTAGGCATAAGAGAGCGAGGATTCCTACACCTAAAAGATCCCTCCCTCTCTTAAGGAGTAGGCCAACTCTCCAGAGATTATTTGCCTATTATTATTACTACTACTACAACTACTACTACTTATACCCACTTAATTTTGGCAACTTTGAGTTTTTATTTTTGGCAAATTTGGCATCATCCCAATAGAATGCCAAATTTTATGAGGTCTGACATAAACTCTGTAGGTGGTCTTGTTCATGGGGCTTCAAACTCACGTACTCTCACCAGTTATGTGTGTGTTAAATGGTGATGGAGAAGCTTCATTTCAAGGATGTCTTTTTTACGTTGGATTGTCATCTCATATTGATAAAGCTTCATCAAGCTTGAAAGACAATGGAAGTGTGTAACCTGAAGTATGGACTTCTTGTGATGGTTGGTGTATCTCAGTGTGTGTGTGTGTGTGTGTTTTTGTCCTAATGAAATTGTGGAAGATGGCAAATTCTGAAAATAGCTAATGTGAAAAATAAGTGACTTTTGGGTTTCTAATTGCCATTTTCAAAAATATTATTTTTGAATTTTAAAATAGAAATATAGACAGATGCAAAAATCTTAGAACTTTCATAGTGTTTGTAACCAGATTTGGCTAGAATTTCTTACAGATGATTGCCCACTTCTGCTAATCACAAAATTTGAAAGAAAACTGTACAGTGTCTGTCTGCACATTAGAGAGTTAACCCTAAAGTCAGCCAGGCTTTGGGCCCTAGTTTGACCCTCTCATCCCTATTTCATCGCCAACTTGAGTGTAGCCAGAAAGTTAGTGAAATTGGATACTGTTTAATGAAACTGGGTATCATTTTACAAGATTTGCAGGATTTTATTTTGACAAAGACTTGATTTAAGGAAGAATTTGAGCAGCAATGAATGCCCAGATAAGGTAAATCCAAAACTTGGAGGTGAAACTCATGTGAGGATGACCACAGGGGTGATGGCTCAGTGGTATAGTCCCTGTCTGAAACCCTGGGACCTCGCAAAAGGCTCTGGAAGGCTCTGGGTTTGAACCCGTTGATGTGCAGGTGAAAGCTTTGTCGGCCCTCTGCCACTGAGCTTGAATTGGGGGTGCCAATGGCTTGTTGGTTTGGTCTGCTGTTGTGCTCCAAAAAACGAAGAGAAATACCCTTTCGCAAGGAACAATTTAGGTGAGAAATCGGTTTGGTTTTACCCTCACCCTTTTTATTTTTCCTCCCTGTGGAATGTACAGTATCTGTCCCCACTTTGATTTCATCCCCAAACTGGGGCCCAGTTATGGGTACTTTTTACACAAAACTGTTTGCTGTGATGAGTAAGTGGAATGTGCAACTTTCTTTGATGAAGAGTAAGTGCAATGTGCAATCTTCTTTGATGAGAAGTGTAATGTGCAAATTTCTTTGACGATGAGTAGGTGGAATGTGCAATTGGTGGAAACTTTTTCAATACTGGAAAAGTACTGACATCAAATTCTCTTAGTGCAGTTACTGAAGTGGGCCTATTTCCTTATGCACACTGCACAGTAAGAGGAGGAGTATCCCTGAGTACCAGACCGCAGTCTTGTATGCCTCTACAGGTAATATCACAAACTTATATTCATTACTTTAGCTTTATTCCTTGTTGTCCTTGTGCTATCAAAATTGGACCCAACATGGGTACAACAATGCAGATTAGCTTCTCATTGCTGGTTTAGTCAATTGGGTGAGTCTGCTGGTTCTCACAGCTTGATAGCAAAGCAATTCTTTTGGGTTCCTCCAGTAACATCACTTGCACTTGAAAATAAAGGATATTGCAGGACTCATTATTGAATTGAAGTTCTTGGGTCTGTATGGTTTGATAATGTTGGGGCCAGGCTACCTTGAGTCCAACCCACATATACTGTGGCATGATATGTGGTACTCGGTCATAAAGCTATGTGACAAAATGGACATTAGTATATCAATGTTGAATACGAATAAGCATCATCAGTGTGACCATGTTTTCTGATACAACTTGTGAAGAATTCAAAGATTGATGTAGAAGGTGGATTACAAGGTTGAGAGTTAACAGAAGATTTCAAATGGCTGGACACTAAAAAGAGCTTGGGTAGAAAAGCTTTAGTACATACTGTAAAAGAACAAGGGGTAGGGGGTGCCCATGAAGAAAGATCTTATCAACCCAGGACTGTCATTGATCACTGACAACTCCAGGTGCAAGAATCTCTATCCACAATTAGGGAGTGGAAGGAGTGGAATAGGGAGCTAGGCTCTCTCCAAATTCACCCCAAATCTCTGCAATTTCCTCAGCTGTTAGTGTCACTGGAAGCAAGTGGCTGGTAAGCTGGTATGGGGTTGATGCTCCTGATGTATCTGGGCTTGTGTCTCTTGACAGCTGTGGAGTAGAGCGTGTTGGTGTCAACACATCCAGAGGATCCGCCACATTGTACTCAGTTACATGATCATTGAGGTGGTCATATCTCACTGCAGCTTCTTCATTGCCTCTAATGTCTTCATTTGGAAGATTGAGGGAAGGCACAATATCAATGTCAGTGCTGTCCTTGCTGCTTGTCATGGTATGTTTGAGAAGGGCATGAGTTGGGCTGTATGTTGCTAGATGTGAAGAACCCACATTGTCATTTTCTGCATTACAGGTCTCTGCAAAGGAAGCCATGAAATGCTCAGGAAGCATCTCTGCTTCATGGAATGCCTTGACAATCTGTGGAACTTCAGTAGATCCCTCTGAGGAGGATGTGGATGATGCCTGAGCATCTGAATCCAGCTGACCAGTGTCAGAAGTCTGAACAAGTTTTTGTAATGCAACAGAATCATTGCTGATCTGGAGCCTTGCATCTACCTCTGACTCTCTGGAATCCACATGTACATCTACAACCTCCTTTGTGGGAAAATGTCCATCATCTTGTTGCTCTAGAGCAGCAGGAATCTGATTCCCCGTAGTAAAACAATCAGGAACATTGGGTGTTATCTCTGGGATCCATAAGAGTGGTGCATTAATTTCCATCTTTGACTCAGCAGAAGTCCCCATGAGGAGAACTTCAGACGGTAAAGTTTCCTTCTCCATCTCATCTTGCGATGTGGGGTGCTGCTCAATGGTGACATGATGTGGCTCCTCAGTGACACCTTGGAGCTGCTTGAAGGCAGGACTCTGTCCTTCAACTTGCAAGTCCTCATCATCAAACCTACAAATACTGGCTTCTCTGGAATCCACAATCATCAGATTTCTCTCTGCGTCCCCATCTCCATCTGGATGCCTAATGTCCAATTCATGATCCTTGGTTGAGTTGTCAAGGTGCTTTGTGACCCTGCCTGCTTCAGCTTGTATGTGACAATCTTCCCCCACCCTGGTGAGAATCATCTCTGAGTCTATGTATGGATCCATTGTTTCACCCTGAGCTCTTCTTGGCTTAACCCCTTCAGACAGTCCAGCTTCCTTTTGCTGATTGAACTTCTCAGCAGATTTATTGGAATGGGCACCCATCTTTGTAAGAGATCCTCCCAATTCTGCATTCAAAACTATTTCTATAAACTCAGCCTGGTCTCCTGAGACTTCTTCAACATCCCGAGTTTCAATTAAATAACTGAGGTCAGCTGTGAACTTGTGGTGGTGATGGTGGACCATTTTTCTTTTTTCTTCATCTTCCAAGGAATGATCAGCCACATGTGTAAGAATTTCACTGGACTTAGCATTTGCACCAACAACCTCTGCACTCTCTCTCTGGCTGGCCTTAACCTCCTCCAAAATCTTTGAACTGACTACAAGGTTGCTTGATGCAAAATCAAGCTTCTCTGCAGGCATGTTCACCTCGACACACTGTAACACCGAGTCTTCTGAAGGCACTGGACCTGATGGGTTCAAGACTTGATCTTTGACTGTAGGAGAAGATGCTGCAGCACTCCCAGGGAGGGATACATCTTCTGTCAGGAGCTCCTGGCATTCCAATATGAACTTGTCACCTGAAAACTGTTGAGAGTCTTTGGCAGCAGTGGCCTCCTGGCTGTCAATGACAACTCGAGCCACGGCTCCAGACACCTGCTCCTGCACAGTGAACAGGACACAAAAATCAGATAATTAGGAATCCTGGCTGGTTCACACTGCATGGATTGGTCTGTGATTGTACAGTCACTGATTCAACAGGACAAAAACGTTCCGGCAGGGTTGATCTTCAGTGGAAAATTGATGATATATTGACAGCATTGGCAATCTACACAATACATAATAATCAAACATCCTAACAGAAATAACAAGTGCTCTTTATCAGGCTGGTAGAAAGTTAGGAGAAATTCTTTGATTTTGGACAATAGAACAGCCTTGTAGGGGTTTCATGCTTGCGTTGATTAAACATTTGACAATACATCTGCAATTTTGGTGCTCCCAACTTGCAGCCATTACATCTTAGTTCTAATTGGTAGAGATTCTTTTCAAAGGTCTCTGGAAGGGCATTCAAATCCTCAGAGCTTTGAATCTGAAAGAAGGCAAGTACAAATCTCTGCAAGAAGACTTTAACAATCTCATGCAATTGGTTTTATACAGACCCCTTTGTAGATAATTCAGTCATGCACATCAATTGAAAGCCTCTTGACAACTCTTGAAGGCACTCTTCACAAGAAACCAGAGAATCAATTCATGCAAAGCAAGGGTAAATTACCAAATTGTCATGTGCCATCTTGATCACTGGTGATGATGATTGTAATGCTTCCTCTCTATCTGCACTCTTGCATACTCCTTCATCCTGGTCTTCTGCTTCACACACATTTGTTGCAGGACGGGATTCATCCTTCAGACTCTTCTCAAGTTCTCTTTCAGCTTTTGAATTTCCATCAGAAGTGAACTCCAGTTGAACAGTAGCAAGAGCCAATGACTGATCATCTATGGCTCTGCTAGAATCGTTGACATTGTCAACAGCTGCTTGAGGAAGCATTTTGATGATGGGGACATCATGCACATAGTACACATTGGAATTGAGTGGTTTCAAAGGCGACCTTTTGATGTGCTCTTTCTCCACACCGATCTTCCCCTGTAGGAGCTGTCATGCCAAGATCAGAATCACACACTACTAGATGGTGCTCCAATTGCGAGGAGGTGGAACTATCAGATTGGTCACCAGCTATGGTTTGTAAACTTGACATGGAGCTTACTCCATATGGAAACTATATTCAAGAAATGCCTAACTCTGCTAAATGATAAAATCCTGAAACACATGTAAATGCTGCTGATCATGCTCATCAGTTCACTGTGGTAGATGTGGGAAGTTACAACTAAATAATTCGCACCTTGCCTGAAGCTGCTTTGTATGGAACCCTATCAAGAGCACATTCTTTGCTTTCACCCAACTGTTGCTGCTTGGAGGACCCCATGACTGGAGATGGCAAGTCCAGAGACACTGAATTCTCACAAAGTGGTGTTGCGTCTTCTCTGCTAGGTCTTGCATCTTTTCTCCTAAGTTCAACTGGTCTTCTCTGACTTGACAGTCCCTGCAGCCAGGAAAAATAATTGTAAGCTAGCAAACTCCAAAAGACCTGCTCGACTCAAAGGGGTATATACATTGAGCTTTGTCTCTACAACAGAGTCTCCACTGGCATAGCAAAAAACCCATCACATGGCAAATTCTTTTCCTTGAGCAAACTAGAGGTTGAAAAATTCTCTGTCTTATTTGAGAAGCAAAGCATTGAACTCAGACTTGGAATCATAATAATGCACTGTCTGCAAGGCGCCAGTGCACTGAAAGAACAGACACACCCAACATCACAGACTCTCTTGACAAACATCCTGTCTAAGAAAAACTGCCTTTTTTCAAGGAGATGAACAGCAATCAATCCTCAAAGAAGTCAAGTGTCGTACAGCAAAAAACCAATGTGGCAAATTCATTCACTTGAGCAACCAGTAGGTGAAAAACGTGCTGTCTAATGGCAGAAGCAAAGAGATGAACTCAGACTCGGAAGCATAATACAGCACTGTCTGCAAGGCACCAGTGTGCAGAATGAACAGACATACCCAAGATCACTGACTGTCTTGACAAACATCCTGTGGAAGAAAACTGCTCAGAGAGAACAGAAACACCCAAGATCATTGACTGTCTTGGCAAACATCCTGTCTAAGAAAACTGCTCAGAAAGAACAGACACACCCCAAGATCATCGACTGTCTTGTCAAGCATCCTGTCTACGAAAACTGCTCAGAAAGAACAGACACACCCAAGATCATTGACTGTCTTGTCAAGCATCCTGTCTAAGAAAACTGCATTTCTTCAAGCAGGTTTGAGCAGCAACCCCATTCTCAAAGATGTGAAGTGTTGGTACAGGAACCTTTGGATACTCCCCTCCAAGAGAATTGACCACCATACCTGCTCCAGCTGAATGCGCAAACTGGATGTCATTTCTTGCCCATTCACATTGCTTCTGGGTTCTTCGACAAGGGGAGTTGCAATCACGGATGACTGATGTGTCGAGACAATGCCATTACATCTTGTAGGTCTTTTCTTGGCGTCCCGGAATTGCTCCTCAGACATGCCCGTAGGATGATGCTCCAGAGGTTTCGCCCCTTCCTCCAGCTCTGAAACAGCTATCTTCTCAAAAACGGAGTCCCGGGCACTCCAGTCAGCAGTTGCGACTGACACAGTAGCACCATTCTTGGTTCCCTCTACAGCCGGCTTCTTCTTCTTCCTCTTCTGCTGCGCCCCTACTTGCGAGCTGACGTGACCGAGGTTGCCAGCCGCCGGACGTGAAGAAGCTCTGGGAGTAAGCGGAGAAGACGAAGAAGACGCACCGGCAACAGCAGCAGCAGGACAATTGAGGAAGATATTGAAAGAAGGAGGATCGTAATACCGCGATTTACAAACTGTAGCTCCTCCTCCAAGATTCCTTCCACAACCACTACCACCATTCTTACTCACACACAATCCCATCTCTCTGGCGGAAAAAAATTCTCACAGCTTTCTTCATATAACACTTGCAAGGCGGAGATCACGGCCTCTTGGGCCTATCCTTCCCTGGAAGAACCCATGATCCGTTCCAGTCCCTTTCCTGCACTCCCCTGTCCACCACAAAAACCACCAAAAATTTGTACATGTCTATAGTTCGGTCTACTTCACTCTCGCGCCATCTCTTTCGGTCTCTACTTGCACTCAGATTCGCAAAAATTGCGGGCTTTTTGTTGCCCAAATTCGCAAATTGCACGCGCGCGCGCGCGCGAAGGAGCACGAAGAGCACCAGGAATGCTTCGTGAGGAGTGCGCACTTCCTTCCTACAGCGGTCGTGGACTCGAAAAGAAACGACTAAATTTGAAAAGAAAAGGGGAAAGATGGGGTTGGCGCCCTGTCTCTTTTACCTACTTTTCTGCGTCTTTTTTTTTCCTTTTTTTTTTTTACCAGCGGGAACTACCGGGAGACGTAGTAACTTGTAAGTAAATAAATGCAAGTGTGTAGAATTTTCAAAGGGGAATAAATTTAACGTCCGGCGGAATTCCCTAATCATTTTTTACTTCAATGTAAAAAGTGAAGTATCTTAGTCCACTGTCCCCTCATTGAGCTACATATCTATTTACTTACCATCATTAGTTACACTGGTAATTATTATTATTACTATTACTATTATTATTATTATAAAACCGTTTGGCACCTGGAGTACAAACGTTTAAATAGAGCTTTGGTCTTCCGGAGGTCCCATAATGAGGTCTCATTATCCCATCTCCCATCCCTCTATACACCTGGGACCTCGACCGGTCATTGTAATGAGTTCAAGAATTGGACCGTTTGGAACGTGGAGCGAATATGCCGCGGAAACGGCTATATGTCGCAATTACGTTCCTGTCCCCTTTTCACACTTGTCTTCGCTTTTTCTTTTAAAATCTTCAATTTTGTCTCCCTTTCCAGACTTCGAAATGAATTTCCATAAACGTTACAAACAATTTTTTATTTTATTTTATTTTATTTTATTTTCTTCATCTTTCGACATCGAAAAATTTGGCGAATTTTTCAAAAAAATTTAAAGAAGAATTTGAAGTAGAAAAATAGAATTTCCAAAATTTTCCAAATTTTTTGGTAACATAAAAACGAATTTTTTTGTCAGAAAATCAAATCCTGGATACAAACAAACTCTTGGATTGTGTAACTAATAATATTTTTTTTTTGGTAATTCAAATCAAGGTACTTTCTATTTATTTTTATTTTTTTTCTATTCCTTCTATTATCTGACTATAAATGGAGTAGAAGAAAATGAAGGCCCAAATTTCCACCTCAGAAATTTCTTCCATTTAAAAATTTCAAATCAACTTATAGCCCAAAAAAAAAAAAAAGAAAAAAAAAAACTACCTTATAAGGCAAAAATGGTTTTTTGGGGGGGAATTTAAATGAGTGTAAATGTGTGGATAATAAATGGGAGTTTAATAAGTATTAAAAAAAATTGGGCTTGGGTGAGTCAAGTGCTCTCAAATGATCTGCTGGTGGAGTTTTGCCACATCGAGATGTGTGAAGTTTTCCCAATTGCCTGCACTCAAGAATGCACCAATGAAAGTGGTGGCAATTGCAAAAGGCTAAAAACTCATACATGAGCTAACCCAAGAGTTCCCACTTGTTTTTTCCTTTGAAGTTGCAGCTGCTCATTTTCTAACTTCCTCACATTCATTTTCACATTTTAGAAATTATATGAGGTTTCATCCTAATTTGAAGAACCACATTCTGACTTAGGTTTTTAATTTTAAAAAAAAAGTACTCAAATCTGGTCATTTTGAGTGCCATATTTAGAGTACATTCATTGAATAGCATGTCTAATTTATTTAGTTGGTCAATGAAAGTGTTGGATTTATCCTTGGGCAGCTCTTGCAAGCTCTACATGAGCTCGATTTCAAATTTGTTGTCTTTTCATCTCTTTGCTTGGTTTGGACCAAACTTTTTCTATGAAAGACTTTTGAGTGCATAAACTTTGAATCCAACAATTGGTTTTAGAACACAAGTAGATTTGGCCAATTTTTTTGACTAAAGTAAAGAGGAGAGCTAAAATGCCTATAGAAAGGGCTTAGGTTCTAAGTGGTTAAGAGGAGCTTGGTATGCCAATCAAAATCAACCA
Source organism: Sphagnum contortum (assembly GCA_963920785.1). NCBI lineage: Eukaryota > Viridiplantae > Streptophyta > Sphagnopsida > Sphagnales > Sphagnaceae > Sphagnum > Sphagnum contortum. The sequence goes on from OY987278.1 coordinate 13,343,475, forward strand.
AAGCCCATTATACATACAAAACTTTGTGTATTTGAAACACTCAAGGAATAATATATGAAGTAAGGTTTGGGGAAAATGCCAAATGCCTTCACTTACACTTTTAGCAACTTGTAGGTAGTGGAATAAGAGCATGCCCAATGGAAACTTGCCCTATGAAGACTATTTGAAGATTCACTTGGAGGGGCTCATTTTGGAGTGTTTTTGTAGGGAGCAATGTGTCCCAACGTCAACATTACAAAGACACCCTTATCTTTTGTGAGCATTTCTAGTCCCCCACCATTGTGCTTCCCTTGTGACCGGTTGTGGGGTGGTCGAACACCTACCTGGTTCCAATCACAGGGTTTCTGGTTCTGATTCTGATCTTTTGTTTAAGGGTTTAAGGAGTTAAACCCGCCGAAAGGGGGAGATTTAAGACGGCGTGGTTATGATTTGGGGGGCGAAGGTTTAGTAACGGTGCATGGAAGCTTGTGTGGGAAGCTTTGGAGTAAACGGCGAATTGAGGAGGCGATCTTTTAAGCTGGAGACGGTGAGACTGATGGATTCAGGCAGGTGATGTTTTTTGGAAAGGGTCACTGGAGGTAGGATTGCGGTTGTTGAGCTTATGTCTGATCTTCTTCCGCTGCGCAGATCATGTAGTTTTCAGGCTAGCAATCTCTCCAGGGAATTAGCATGAGAGGAACCAGAGGATTGGTTTTGGTTTTCTTTTGGGACTCTGCAGGACTCTAGGAATGCACATTGTAAGAGCAGACAAGTTCTACTCATTCATATTGTTAATATAACTAAGAGCTCAGGGACAAGAGGCAGACTCTGAGGTTTTGTTTTCGTAGTTCTGTCTTGAGTGGGATGGTTTCTGGAGAGGTATTGTGCATTTGTGTGTTTGTGTGTTTGGTGGACTGACCAGGGCAAGAGTGAAGTGTCGTTGTTGAGAAGATCAGTACCCTCAGGTATACCAAGGATCTGTGTACTCCTCATGGCTGATCGTTTCAGCACTATCGTATCTCTCTCATTCTAAGTGGTCCCCCTCTCTTTTGGGTGACACCCTCACCATTGTGCTTTTGCTTTTACAAACACATAGCAACAAGCAAATAGTTGAAATTTTACACAAACATACAACAATAGATAAACACAAAGAAACACATGAACACTTAAGCTTCTATCATAGGTCTTGTCCCAAGCAACATGCAACACTTGAGCTTCTACAATAGGTCTGATTTTAAACAATGTGCAACATTTGAACTTCTATGTATTTGAATATGGAAGCTTGGAGAAATCACTTGGTTGCACAAAGTAATGCAATTGTATAAAACGTAGGTGACCATCGGCCATTTGCCCATGATTGGATCTTGAGAAACAATAAAAAAAACTTTTGCAAAGTTTTCGTTCTTCCTTTGTGCAAAAGTTCATTCCCTTGTGTCATTTTGTGCCAACATTCCTACCTTCAATTAGAGCCTTCATTCTTGAGTTGCCATTTTCAGTTAGCAATCTTGTGCAATGTATGAACTAAAATTTGGAGCCCTATATACGTGCACACTTTTGTATGGTCTTGACAAAATTTTGATGGGCCTACAAATTTGTTTTGCCATGCTAGTCTATCATTTGGGTGATAAAAAACTCACATTAGATCCCTAAACACTCACTATGGTGTTAACGTGCAATTTGCAATAGATTGTTGGGCATATTCTAACCCATTCCATATTACAAAACTTGTGCAATTGGCAAAGGCTACTTCCTCCATTGGCAATAAAATTGAGTAATGAATTTGATGATATTGGCTAACAAGTTGCATGGTGTGAAAATTTCAATGCTAATATTTACAAATTTCATGTGACCATTTTACAGTGCACAATGGAACAAGTTTGATACTATTAATTCCCTTAGTCACAAAATCCCCACCAAATATCCAATGGTTTAGACTTAAACAATTTCAATTTTAGATCGATTACAAAATTAAAAATTAAAATCTTCACCAATGAACCATGCTAAGTTATCAACTTTTAGTCATCTTTAACAATCATTTGAAGGTGACTTTTTATCTTGTCTAAGGTGAAAACACATTAGAATCCCCACAAATTATAGTTCCAAAATTGTTTTACAACATTTCAATTTTTTTTTCAAATGCATTTTCACAAATGGAATTATGATTGTGAATTTTGAAGATATTTGATTAGGTTGGAACTTGAGCTAACCATTTTTTGAAAAAATCAAATGAAATAATGGAGATTTAAAATCTATGAGTATATCTATCACAAAATTATATACATCACAAAGCATGAAAAATTATAAATACATTTCAAAAGTGGGGTTACAAGTGATATTTTGGGTGTTGAATGCTATAGATACAAACTACTAAATTTCATTGATATTGATAAGTTCATCAAATTTACCTAATGAATGTAGCTCATCAAATGTCTTTGTTTTTTTCGTAAGTCATAAAGGCATAATGATTTTATTTTTCTTTCAAAAACCCCCCTTGAAATAAAAAATAACACATATATGAAGGGGGCAATATGTGTGTTTTTCATTTAACTTCTTTTTATGAATGTGGCATGGGACCAAAACTATGGATGTGCTAGCATCACAAAATGGTCTCAAATTAGTTGTGATATACAATGTATATGTTGTATATTTTTAGATCTTGATTGTTGGATCAAAATTAAAGTGATTGCAAATTAAAGCCATGATAAATCACTTTACATTTTGACCATTGGATTGGAATAAAACAATTCAAAATGTTTGCACAAAACTATTATGTCACAAAATATAACTATAGATACCACAATTATTTTTAACACTTTACAACATTTACCTAAAATGGGGTAACATTAGTGTGCCTTTACCATGAATACTCCATTCATGAATAATAAGAAATTTGAGTTTTCATACCACACATAGTGATGGTTGGATGGCTAAGGCGTTTTTAGTGGCTTTTCTTCACATTCAAGAATCCATGTTTAAGTTGGTTATGAAATCAAATACTTTGGATGGGATGGCTAAACTTGCATATGTGAATCACTTCATGCACTTTTAACACATTTTTAAGACATCCAATATGCTTTCTTGTTCTTTTCCAAAGTATTTCAAATTGGCAATGATTGCCATGGTACAAGTCATTGGGAGCACAAAAAATGAGCAATGCTTAATTTTTTTGGTTTTTACTAGGCCAATTTGCACAATCAACTCAATTTAACAACATGGGTTTAGTCATTAGAATGTTATCCTAGAAGTTCCACACCTTGCATAACTTTCCATTAAAGTCTTGTTTAGAATCAACCATAGTTCAAATCAATTATTTGCCAAAAAACCATTGGTTGAAGCAATTGGTAGACACCCCTAGGAAACCATTCATTATATATTTTAGGAAGCACCTAAGGTAAAAACATATTTTTTATGGGGTACATTGATTTTCTTTTCCATCCATCCAATAATTTTTTAATTTTGCAACATGCATAAAATTTATTCAGCAAGTTATTTTAAAAATATTTGACTATAGTCATCAAATATTTGACATCTTATTAACATGAAAATAAAAAGATTTAAAAAAGTGATATATTTTATTAATTATTTGAAACAACTTCACTCAAAGCTTCAACATTATTTTTGTTGTGGGGCCAAGATGAAGTTGGCAAGGTAGGAATCACATATCCTACCAACTTGAAAGCTGAAACCCTTAAATCACAATGGCCACTTCATTCAATTCCAAACTTCCATTCATCTAGACTTCATCCAAATCTAGCCTACCTTTTTATTTGATTATAGACTAAATGACACATGTCGTGCAATGCCTTTCACATTCTTATGGCCCTATGATTAATATCAAAATTTAAAATTTAAAATTTATAACTTATATTTATTTAAATGAAATACTTGATAATTAGGGTATGCAATTGTATATATATAATTTTTTGCACACCATTTGGAAAATATGGAAGTAGCCTCCCTAACTAGATATTAGACCATGAAAGAATTGATAATTCTTAACTTTGGTTATATGATTTCTTGTAGCTTTTGAATTTCTTGGATTTAAAAAAGTAATAGGTAGCAACCAACTCCCCCGCCATTGCCCAACTCCCAATCCCCAATGCTTCTTTGATTTTGGTTTTCGCCCCAAATACCTAGAACCAATGGTTATTAAGAAAAATCAAATAACCAACTAGCATTAGTGCAAACCTTTGCCTTGCAAGAATGGAATATAAATAGTTCTCATTTATATGGCCCATGTACCCTTGCCTTGTGAATAAATCGTTACAAATGTCCTTATGGATCTAGCTAATCCTCTTGGGACACGCCATCAACATATCCTTTTTGAATATTAAGTATGTGTATAATTATACAATGATGTCACTATGATATGTTTCTTTGAAAACCATATGGATTCTATCAATAAAATAAATAGGCCCATAAATACCCCCCACCCTTCTACACATTTGAATAAAAAATGAGATTTTTTTAGTGGGTATAAATAAAAAAGAACCATTAGCAACATTTTGGTTAGTCTTGACAAGTTCATGTGTCGACACAAGATTGGTCAAATTTATGTTGAAATAATGTTGAACAATAATGTTTAAACAATGTTTTTACATTGTTTCATAGTGTTTTTTTGTGTTGAAAAACATTGGTTATAGGTCATTAAAACATTAAAAGGTATTTCCAACCTATTTGATTATTTTCAAACTTACCCAAATGTTACACTAATAGATTAAAAACATTATTTTACAAATGCAACACACATTTTCAACACTAAATTAATGAAAAAACATGTTAGATAAAACACTGGTTACATTGAAATTATCTTCTTTGATTATGGAGATACCTTAATGTATGTGGAGGACACTTTACCTACCTCAAAATTGTTGCCTCAATAGAGGATGGCACTTCATGACAACAAAACAAAAAAAGTAGCATAGAAAGGGTTCAAATCTATTAAGATTAATTTTACATTAAATCCTTGCTAACACATAAACAAAAAAACTCAAACTAAATTCCCACACAACACCCATACACAATCCAAAACATCAACAATATATGAAACTTTACATGTTTTGGGTTAAGATAATCTAGGTTCTTAAAGCTTGGTGATTTTTATGTGGGTTACACCCAATGAGGACCTCATCACATGCAACTATAGATCTTTCCTTATGAGGATTGTTCACCAAAGACACATAAGTTTGCTTTTATGAACTTTTCCATAATCAAAATGACATATAAGTTTATTGAAACATGAGTTCATTGTACAAGAGGATTAATAACAAACTAGCAATGTGAAATCATGAAAGGGAAAATGAACCTAAAACTCCACCTATAACTTTTTACATACTTGAAAGCAAGATAGGATAAATTATCAACACCATTCATCTACATAAATGATGATAAAACTTCTAAAAGGTTAATAGTAACCAATAGTAATAATATTTATGGATGAATTACTAAATTATTTATAACTTTTATCTTCATGAAGCAATAGCAATTAATTCCAATTTTGCATTTTGGGGAAGTCCAATAGGTGAAGAACTTTATTTATTGTAAAACATAAGGCAAATCTTACCATGAATTTAAACATACGTAGATCACAAGGCAAAAGATGCCCAAAAGGATTTTATGCCTAGTCTTTAAGAATGGCAAGGATCTTATTTGAGTATGATAAGATTCTTCACATTCTTAACAAGTAAGCATAAGAACCCTCCTTTTTTCTAGGAAGGATATTCACAACTATAAGGTGCCTTGCAAATACATTAGGAAATTTTTAATGTTGTATTGGTATATTAGCGTTGGATTGGTATCATCAATGGTATGTGCAAGGGTATTGAAAAATCATACAATGACAACTATTTGTGTGAGGGTTGTTTTTTATTTCATGATAACTTGTTTCACTATTGTGGGGGCTAGTTGCACAGTAAGGTGAACAAAAAATGACACATTTTGAGTCCATAAATCACAAGAAAATTGGATTTCAATAGGGTATCAACTTGTTTTTTATATTTTAATGGATTTTTAAATTGTTGTATTTAAAATTTTCTATTTTACACAAAAGGATGTACTATACTAATTTCCTTTCTTATGAAAGAGATGTTCACATGTCTTTGGTTTCAATAAGGTATGGACTTTTTACGCATATTAGTAGTTTCATGAGGATTCATTAAATTAAATTTGAAAGTTTGCATGTTCAACCGTTAATTTAACATTGCAATAACACCATGATCATACTCAAAAAAATACCATATTTTGCATTTATAATTTTTTTCATATGAGTCCATAAATTTGTTCTATGGATTGCCGCTTGGGATGTTGCATCACTTCAAAAATACATCCCATGATGAAATGATGACATCTTGTTACCAATTTTTTTCTCTATTTCTACAAGTACGTCATATTTTTATATGGGTCCCTTTCCAAACATTAAAGGTGGTTCCAATTTGTATTGTAACAAGCTACCATGTGACCCATGTAGAAACTTTTTATGATAATTGGTTTACGGATTATCTAATGTGCAATCACTATAGGGTTCTTTCATTAGGTTAATGATTGTGGTGATGTTTTCCTTTGGTTGATTTCTCACTCTATGTGAAACAACTAACAAGGTTCAATGTTTAGGGTTATTATATATTTTTTGTATTGATCTTATCATGGTTCACACGACAAGTTTTGTGCATGTTGTTGCCATCATTGATTACATTGCAACATATTTTTATTCTTAATGAAAACACTCCAAACCTTTCATTTTTTGTTTATTCTCTTTTGTTTTGTTTTTATTGTCAACATGGAGGTGAATGTTTCAATTCATTCTTGTGACACCTTGTTCATGTCTTAATACTCACAAGTGGCCTACATCCCTAGGGGAGGTTGGCCTTTATACATTGCCTAGGAAGCCTACATTGTATATATATTAAATTATAATTGTTGTAACTCATGTAACTTGTCTGATAACAGTCACAATGTAAAAATACCGCAAGTTACAAGTGATCATTGCAATTCAAAAATTGAGTTACAAAACTAGTTACAAAACACACATTTTTCATAGTGGCGGTACAAACTTATGAATGAATGAATTTTGCATCATACCATATATCTATGTGTCAAACGTGTTTTCAACACATGATATGTATGTGTGAAACATAAAACCTCTGAATGAAGGAACTTCACATGATTTTCATTACTAAATTGTTGGATGTTAAGTTTGTGATGTATAGGTTACTTGAAACCCTTTAAATAAATCCAGAGAACATACATACATAATGAACCATTTGAAACCATAGGCTTTAGATAAATCCAAACAATAAGCCTACCTAGGGGCTAGTTACTTACTTATTTAAAACCTAGCTACCTACCTTTTCATACCTACTTGCAACCTATCTAATAACAAAGGTATATTATGAATAAGGTGTAAGGTATTTTTAAGCTAAAATTAATTTTTTGTTAAGGTTATAAGGTATATTATGTTTGTGTTTTAATAAAGGTATTAAATTTACTAATTTTATGTTAAGGGTATTACATGTACATTAAAATTGTACTTTAGGTACATTCATGTTTTATTAATATATGTTACAGCTATATATAATGTTGTATATATGTTCCCACTCAAGGTTGTACCAAAATGTATCAAAATGATATGGTTGTGAAAACTCAATATTGGTGTTAGATATTAGCAAAGGTTTCAGACCTTCTACCACTACAGTAGTTAACTACATTAGTTAACTAAGTTAACTATTTTTTCGGGTTGTGACAACCTCTAAGTTAACTATTTTTTTTCATCCTCGGGTTATGACAACCTTTAAGTTAACTAGCTTTGGCAGAGGATCAATATGGCGCACCCCTAGTCACCACTTAGTGTAGTTAGTGGCGTTTTAGTGCCAAAAAATTTTAGTGGTAGAAGGTCTGAAAGGTTTATCCAAGATTTTGTTTAACCAAGGCATAACTTAAGTGCCACATAGACTATGTTAGTTATAGTATAGGTTAATTAGTAGGTAGTAAGTTAGGGTAATAGATAATAGGGTTTAGGTAGGTAAGTAGGTAATATTTTAAAAGGATTTATTTGAATTTGGATTCAATTTTTAAGATCAAGTTTCCTTGATAGGTTCATTCCAAATAACATTTAGAATTTTTAAAAAAGGCATATTTAGTTATATAGTTTACAACATTGACAAAATAACAAAAGATATCAGATATATTTTCTAGTCACAAACTAATTTATGAATGAGTTACGATTAGAAAATTTATGCCATATCTTTTATCTCTCATTTCAATCTTGTATATTATGTAAAGACATGCATTTGGTGCATTGAGAAATTCATTTGGGATGAACCAATAGAAAAAGCTTGACCCTAAATGTTAAACCTAAATTTAAAAAAAAATCAACCTACTTACATACCTACCTACCTAGGTTGTTTAGCTTACTAGGTAGGTAGGAAGCTACTTGGTTTAGGTAGCTACATAGACTACTTCCCTACTTACCTACCTAGCTATTTAGATGTTTAGTTTTACCCAATTTCAACAAAGTTTAATTAACATGCCATGTGATGATTTTAAAATTGCACCACATGTCACATTAAAGACCATCCAAAATGGAAGATGGAGATTTAATTTTGAATTAAAAATCCATTTCTCTTGAAATTTTCACATTGCAAAATGTGATTGGTGCAAATGGAACAATCTTAGACCATCTAGTTTGGACGAATGAGATAAAAAATGATATTTAATTTTCATTATTTAAAATCACATATATGCCATTACATGTGGAAATGTGTAATTGATGTTATTGTAGTTGCAAATAATTATACATACCTACTTACTTATAACTTACATATTTATCAAGAACCTTCCCACTTACCTATTTACCTACCTACCTATAACCTACTTACAATTTAATTATGTGATTAAAGAGTTTTTAGGGGGTTTATTTGGATGTAAAATCCAAGTATCATCCATGTCATTGCTTACATATCCAATTAATTGCATACCAATTGGATACATGTGGACCTAGGGGGGTCTATAGACGTACATGCCAATGCACATCAAATCCTTTAAAAAAATTAGAAAATGACTTAAATCTATCAAATGTGACACATCATAGACCATAAGGAAAATTATTCAATCAATGTAAACTACAAGCCCATTTCAAACTCTACAACTACATAACTTTCTTTCAGAAACACTCTTTCACATCATCTATGGCCCAATTTGATTTGACAAAACGTAACCTCCTAGTGGGATAATCACAATACTAAAATGGGATTTTGCTCAAAGTTTGATTTAGCCCTTTGTTGTCATTTTTTTTGGCAAGGAGCATTATTTGTGTTTTTGTCTATGTGGCTTTCATCATTTTTTTTTAAGCCTTATGGCCTAGGTTTTGTTGCAACAAAGGCAAGGTGAGTAATAATGGTTTATTTTCCTATGTTTATGGTAGTCATGTTCTTGTTTATCATTACTTGGTTTTGTTGAAGTAGAAAACAACAGTGCTATTTTTCTTTCATTTCAAAGTAGTGAGGATTTTTTGTCTTGTTGGGCTACTACATTAACACCTAAACTAATAAAGCCACACACATGAAAACATGCACACACATAATTTTTGATATTTATCCTCAAGGTGTGGCAAGATAGTAGGATAGACCACTTATTTAGGCAATTAACCTAGGTTGCCTATGTTAAAACCATAGGCTAGGTAATTTAAGCTATTTAGGTTGCAAGTGTTAAGATTTGATCTTTGCATTTCCATATGAAGGACAAAGGCTTTATTACGATTATACCATCACAAATTTTTATATAATGTCACCATATTTTTGTAAGCATTTTTTTGAAACAATCTAATTAACCCAACCAATTACATTAGTTAACTTAATTTAATCTAATAAATTTAGTTAAATTAGGCTAGGTTACAACCTATTTAAGCCATACCTAAGGTTTACTAGAACAATTGGTATGTATCTAGAATCGAATTATATCGTTGTGTATCATAGTGCACTGATCAAGTTCCTAACCACTTGGTCATCATCCTAGAGAAGTGAATGATGATGAGAAAATATGAAGGTAAATAACATGCACCTCACTGATAATATTCACTTTAACATCATAGGTATGAACGGGAGTCTCGAAAGTTCAAGATTCACTACTACATATTGTGCCTTTTTGCGAAGGGCCAAACAAAAAATCTGAAGGGTTTGTGAAGGAAAAACAAAAAACCTGAAGGGTTTGCGAAGCAAAAAAAATCTGCCAAATTTGTGATGCGATACGCATCGCAACTTGTGGTGCACCACTCATCGCAAATTGATAATGAACCTTTAATCATCGCAGCGTTTTTGCGAGATACACGACAAACAAAACTTTGCGACCCGCTCAATCTCTGTCCACCATAGCGATATTCCGCACTTCGCAACGTTTAATCATACTCAAAACATCGCAACTTTTATAATACATAGAGTATCGCTACAAACTTTGAGACTCACAAGACATCGCAACTTGCGTTATTCGGCGCTTCGCATTTTGCGTTTGAATATGTATCGCAAACCTCACCACAGATTTTCGCAAAAGTTTCCTTTGGTAGGCGTATCGCAAGTTGCGATGTGCGTTAGCTCGCAAAGTAGTGAAAGGGTTACTGGAGAAGGAAGTTTCGCAAAAGGGTTTCGCAATGTCATCTAATTCCCAAAACGCCATAAAAAAATAAAAAATCTTTTAGACCAAATGGAAGCTATAAATCCACTTAACCATTATTATAATCTATATTACCTTGGTAGACTGAGTGAAAATATCAATAAAATACGCATAGCAGTGCTCCTATTCTTGAAAATAAAATTACACAATGGAGCAGAATAGGCAGAAAATGACACAATGAACATTGTGCAGTAATATAGAACCACAAGCCTCAATGGCAATTTGCATAAAATTAATGAGTAGTACATTATATGTGGTCATCATCCACCTCAGAGGTTGTAAACACAACCTCTGGTTTCTCACCTAGAATAGAACGGGACCGTGGCACATATGTGACAACAAGTGACCACTCCTTTGGGTTTGGGGGATAAGAAAGATAAAAACATTGTCCTACATGACTGGGAAAAGTAAATGGCTCTGAAGTTTGCCAATGAGATGGCTGATAATTGGTGGCAAATGTCTTTAACCGTGTGTGTCCACACTCATCCTGAACTACAATGCAATTTGCACCAGCAAGGTTCACTTTAAACCATTTGCACTTAAACACATACTCTTCAAACTTTGAATGTGCATCATAAGATACCACCAAGATCTCTTCTAGCTTTCCATAATGTGGCACAATATCTCGAACAATATTCTTGTCATGCCGACTGCTTCTAGAGTCCTGAATGAATTGCCCTTGAACTCCACAGTCAAAGGTGCGGCCCCTCTTTTCATCCAAACTGGAAATCCTGAAATTAATATTGTGTTAGGCATTGTGAGTCTTATACTTATATGATAATAGAAACTTCATGCCCATAAAAATCATCCTAGAACATTCTAAAAAACTTGTCTGGAATATGAAGATGAGTTAATATGCCTAATGAAATAGAAAAAATAAATACCTGAAATGTCTCCCTTGTGTCCACATTGCTGAACGTGTTGTCACAACTCTTAGTGGTCCATGAACCATGGTGCGAACATCATCTGTGATCTCTGGAAAACATGCTATACTTTCTCCTTGTGCCAACAATTGATCCACTTCAACCAACTTCTCTTTCATGTACTTATGAAACGTAGGAAAAATCCTTGATCTCCCACTCATACTTTTGGCATTCTCATAGAAGTTCCTCCACTTTTCCATGACATTACTATTATTCAACATGAATGTGGTCAGCTGAATTAACTCTGTAGGTAATAACATATGTGTTTTGATGGCACCAGTCAAACGGTCTTCCTCCTCTTCTCTTTCCTCCATCCAGACATGAGGACATGATGGATCTATAGTGGCCAAGATGTTGGTGCAATAAAACATGCTCTCTGCTGCCAAGTGTCCTGCTGCCATGCTTCCCTCCATTCATGCATGGTTACGGACATAACCTTTTAATACTGCCATATATCTTTCAAGCCAATATATCCACCGACAATGCACAGGACCAGCAATGGCTATCTCATCCACAAGGTGAACTAGTAAATGCACTTGATAATCAAATAATGATGGAGGGAAAGCTTTTTCCAACTTGCATACCACCTCTGCTGCTATTACCCTCATTCTTGGAATCTCCTCTACAAATAACTCCTTTGAGCATACCCATCTCAACAAATTTCCCAATGACCAAAGAGCATCTTGTACTTCTGCACTAGCTAAGCCTATTATTGCCACAGGCAATATGTGTTGTAGTAAACGATGATAGTCATGTGTCTTGAGATACCTTGGCCACTTGTGGTCATCGTCCCTACCAAAAGCTTTTTCAAGATTAGCTCCATAACTTGCAACAAGGTACCATAAAATTATACAAAAGTATTCTAGACATCCAACAGATAACATTCTATATTTCAAATTCTTTTTCCAGTATAAGGCATACAAATTTAAATATAAATAAAAGCAATAGAGTACTTCTAAATTCAACCCTTGAAATCAAAGTTCAAACCTATAGGGAATCGCATCTCTCCTATGCGATTTCGAAAGTCTCTTCTTTCCTGTGTAGTAAGTGTCCATGGAGCTGATGGTCGCTGCTCAATACATGTGTTAGGATCAACAGTAATCCACACATCAGGATGCCTTTCAAAATCCTCACATGCCTCCCTAAAGTTACTGTCCTTCTCTCCATAGAGTTGTTTTATAATAGCCTTTCCCACATTTCCTTCAATGTGCATGGGGTCCAAGAGATGACGTATTTTCAGCTCACCCCAGTAAGGCAAGCTGTTGAGTATACCCCACCTTGTCAATCCACTACCCTCAAACACCATAGAATCATTTAGGTCAATAACTTTATTGGCCACATCCCTCCAATATGCAAAAGTGGTAGCTTCTGGAATATCACGCTCATCACCATAAGGCATGTCAAAAGATGAAAATAAAAGTGGGTCTGATCTCATATCATGTCCCAGTGGAAGAAATTTTGTATGGCCAAAGTAAACAATTTTGCGAAGATGGCTTGAGTATTTAGCCATGTCCTCGAAACTTGGGCCACATGTAGAGCAGGCCTTGTAACCTTGAGTTTGCAGCCCACTTACAAAACCAAACCCTGATTGTAGAAGAACGGAATATTAGAACAACAAATAATCACAAAACAGAATAATAAAGAAATGTATAGAGGCATGTGCATGAATTCTTACCAGGATAATCATGCATTGTCCACATGCAGATTGCCCTCAACTTGAATACACGTGGTATTCCTCCAGTGGTCTTCCTCCCATCATATGCCCATACTCCATCCCACAATGTTTTGAGCTCATCGACCACTAGTGCTAAGTAGGTGTCTAGGTTTTTCACCTTACTTGGCCCTGGGATAATAAGAGAAAGCAGCAAAAATCCTTTTTTCATAGACAACCATGGAGGAAGGTTGTAATTCATGACAACAACTGGCCAAACAGAGGTAGGTCGTCCCTTTCCTCCAAGTGAATGTGGACTAACACCATCTGATGCTAACCCCAACCTCACATGCCTAGGGTCACGTTCAAACTCTGGCCATGTTGACTCCACATGCTTGTGAGCAGGAGAGTCAATCAGTAACCTCATAACACCAGGCTCTGATCGATGTTTCTTATGCGAAACCATTAACTCGGCCAAGTCTGTACACCGATATATGTGCAACAAGCGAGGAATAATGGGAAACCACCTTACTGATTTCCTGGGCACCTTATTTGTAAGCATGTGAAGATCATATCGAGCCTCTTCACATGTATTGCACTCCGTTAAATGGGCATTGTTCCCATGAAATAACATGCAGTCATTAACACATGCATGGACAATTTGATACTCCATGCCTATGGAGGATAAGATCTTTTTAGCCTCCTTCCAAGATCCTGGCAAAACATTTTCCTTAGGTAGCAAGAGGCTATGACAAAACTGGAAAATGTCTGACAACATAGTATTGCTTGCCTTGTGTTTTGCTTGGATGTTTAACAACCCCAGTATGGCTACTAAACGGCTTAACCTTGCACCTTGAAAACTAGGTGTTTGAGCATGTGCCTTCGCCTCTTGCCACTACCGTTGTCCCTGGGCAGTATGTTGATGACGTGGATCATCTGCATTGGCTCCTTCATCATGTGGGTTGCCAGACATATCATCAACTATGTCAAGTCCAAACCAGTCAACCATGAAGTCATCCATCGCTTGTTCTTGGTTTGCAGGCAGTGGTGCTTCCTGAACTGGTTGAGAGACACCTTCATCATGAGCAGACAAGTCATTTGATGAAGAATGAGTTGATGAAGAGTTTGATTTGTGTGGCATGCCCATTTCTCGATATGTTGCTCTCAACCTCCGTGGCAGCATGTCTTCAGAAGGTCGAATATTCTATGCAATACCAAATCCAGAAGATTTTAACTATATACCAAGCATAGTTGCATATTACATTATAAATAAAAAATGCCAAAATGCATGTATATAGATATGGTATGTTATGTCTTAATCAAAGTACATAGTTTAGAAATGGTGGAATCCTAATTCCACTCATAGTGTGTAAACAACTCATCTCCTGATCTGATCGTCCTAGTAGCTAACACCAGGCAATGGTCTTCATGATAAGTCTGGCCGTATGGTGCTGGAGGAGGTCCTTCAATAAAAACCCACTCACAATTAGCCCTACGCTTAGGCCGAGTCCCCACCGTACTGTTGATGAAACCAGCAATGTTTCCAGAACGTATGGGGTCTCCGTCTATCACCCTCACATCACTATGCCTCCTAGTGCTACCAGCAAAGGTGTCCATATCAAGAGCAAAGGTCTTCCACTCAGGATGTTGTTTGAGGATCATGTTCCAATGTCTTCTCTTATAGATAGGCCCACCATAAGGGAACAAAGTAGGACCCTCTCTACGACAACTAGTTGAATCCTCTACAATGATGTCCTCACAAGCATATACTCCATAGCCATGCCTCTCTCCAAGTGTAGAGGTCTTAACAATCCATCGTCTACCCCAAACCACAACCTCCTCATCATAGGGCAAACTATCAAGCAACCCAAGAACTGCAGGGTTCCATGACTGGATAATATTGGCACATTTGCCAGTGAACTCACACATACCCCATTTGCCCTCAACAATAGTCCTAGCATGACCCTCACTTGGATGTTCTGCTTTGGATCGATGTCTAACGGAGGGCAGACATGGCCTTGCCTCATGATGTGGATTACTGGCCTCATGAGAGGCACCAATCCCTACAGCAAATGCATGCGAAAGTGCATTTCCTATGGCAGTTAAAACCCCTTGTGATAGAACATAGGGTGGTGGTGTCATACGGGAACCCTATTACATTAAAAAAACCACAACAAACCATGGAAGTGAAAATAGTTTCAAAGAGGATTTCATGAAAAATAACATGTATCAAAGAGGAAAAATGACAATGGTAAAATGACACTTACCACATGAGATGAAGAAGCTCCTGGGGTAAGACCACGATGACGCCCAAATCGCTGAATGTGTTGAGCACAAACATATGACTTTTGTGAAATCTGACCAACACACTTGGTGCATTGGCAAAGTTGCCGAGGTGGACCACGAGGAGAATGGGACACCTCTGCTTGCGTATGAGCTAATGTGCCTTCATTTGAAGAGGATGAGTCATTAGTGGAGACAACGGAGGAGGAAGACATATCATCTGTCACATTAATAAGGCACAAATGTAAGGCAAAGACCAAATTAGACTTTCAAAAATCATGTGATACAACAATATAAACCCTTGACAACTCATAAATTGAAACTACCTAAACCAAAAAGAAATGCATACCTGCATCCAATGTGGGCTCAACAATGCCTATAGGCTGGTTGCCCGAAACCCTTTGCCATATGCACAACAGGAGTTCTCTCACCTAAAACTCTCGAAAAGAAACCTTAAACCTAAAACTTTTCGAACCCGTTGCGAACCCCCTACCATCGCATCCCTTTTCGCATCTGCATTCGTTACTTAAACCAAAACCTTAAAACCTTTAACTTCCTCCTATGTTAGCAAAGCCCCCGACTTCGCAACCCTCTAATGTTGCGAAACGAACAGCATTGCACGGCCGTTGCGAGCAATACCGTATCGTAGGTTTAGATGCGGGTTACATCGCAAGCCTTGAATTTCTGAAAGTCCTTAAGCTGGAACGGAATAAGGTGTAGTGAAATCTTTTTGGGGCTCTAGACTAGAGTAGGACGGCGAGTGAATTTGAACTCATTCTCGGCATTGCTCGAGAATTTTCGAAGGAAAACTTGGGCAGAGAGGAGGGGGCGGATTGCAATGGTTGGGACTAGTGGAGGGGGTTCTGGGTCTAGAGGAGGTGACAACAATGAGGAAAGGTTGAGGAAGATGGTTGCCATAGTGATGACATTCTTGGTGCGAGAATGTTATGGAAGCCCAAAGAAGCAAGAATTTTAAAGAATTTTATAGATCAACCAATGTAATCTGGTAAACATTCGCGGGTCAAGAATGTTATGACAAGGTGCTAAATGAAGAATTTTAAAGAAATTTAATGTGCAAAATGAAGAATGTCATCACTAGGATGGTTGCTAATCACTTGAGAGCTTCAGAGCTGTTTGCAATCGATACTAGGACACCTGAAGGGCTGGCATCCTTGATAGCCATCTTAGGTCAAGCATTGCAAGTAGGGCTGACTGCTGGGGAAGCACAAAGAGAGGAGGAGGCAAGGAAGGCTACAGAAGCCAAGGCAACAGAGAAGAAGAGAAAGAGAGATGAGAGAGTAACAACAGGAGCTCTCTCGCCTAGAACGCTCGAGAAGAAAAGGAGGAAGGATGAGAGGGTTGCCATCAGAAAGGAGAAGCTCGATCTGAAGAAGAAGGAGGAGGAGAGGAAGAAGCTCCCTCTGATAACATTGGCAAAGGAGGGAATTCCAACCGAACTGGCATACACTGGGGCCAAGAGCACCATTAGGCACATTGTCTCCACCAACTTTGCACGAGGAGTTGAGTGGGGCATTCTCTCAAAGGCAGAGCAGAGGAGAGTGATAAATCAGGTCAAGGGAGCATTTCGAAATGGAGGAGAGCTTGATTCACAGTGGATTGCAGACAAGATCTCCAATTCAATGTCTCAAGCAAGATACCATGACAGGATGAAGATTCGTGTTCACCTGAGAGACCTGAATGTGTACAGGAACTTGGAGAGGCCGCTTCAGTTCTCAGAAGACATCTGGAATGCCTTCTACCAGTCTGAGGTGCAGCTGAAAGCAACAAGGCAGCTGAAGGAGATCACATAGCAGTTAGCCAAGGCCAAGAAGGCAAGAGAGTCTGGGAGGTCTGACCGTGACTTGAAGGCACTGGAGCTGAAGCTTACTAAATGCCAATCAGTGGTGGACGAGGTTGGTGATCCACCATTGAAGTTCCTCAAGGCAGCAGAGCGAGTGAAACTGGTTCCACCCACCACCCACAGGCTAGGGCAAGGTGGCATTCCCGGCCTCAAAGCAGCATTTGTAAGTATCCTCCCTCTCTTCCATTTTTTTCTGCAAAGATTCGTTTCTGTCGAGTCACATAGGACTGTTTGGGATACCTTTGCGATGCGAATTGCATCGCAAAGATAGGTCAAATGGCGTTTGTTTCGCAAAGGTACGATGCTATTTGTTTTGCAAACTGCTTCGCAAGTTACAGTATGTGAAAGTCTGCGCTTCTCAAAAGAGGTCGTAGACTTGAACAAATCGCAATCTGCTTCGCAAGTTATAATATGCGAAGGTCTGCGCTTCGCATATATGCGTTTTTATTGACCTGTTGTTTTATGGGGACAGTACAAGAGGTACAAGAGGAAGATCACAATTGCAGAAGTGACAATGGGCCAGGAACATGGTAAGGAACATCTTTTTTAACATGTTGATGCGCTATTGGTGAGTGGGTTTGGTTGGGATTGAATTTCTGTTTGTGTTGAGATTGTTTTCATTTGAATCAAGATTTTCATTTATGGTGTTGACTAAGCTTTGCATGTTGAAATGCAGGCATCTGAGGGTGAGAGTGAGAGCTCCCAGGGCAGCAGTGATGAGGAGGAGAGAGGCGCTACCACTGCTCCCCCTAATGCTATCACTAGCAGTGGACCCAGTTCATTTGCTAGTCGAAATGTAGGTTCTGCAGGGGGCGAGGATAGGGAGGAGGAGGAGGACGAGGAGGAGGGGCAGGGGGACGATGAAGAGAGGGAGGAGGATGAGTAGCCTCCCCTTCCACCAGAGAACACTAGGAAGAAAGATTCAAGGAAGAAATCCAAGAGGGGAAGGAGGTCTAGATAGACAGCCAGTGTGTTAGATACCCAAGAGTTGCAAACCTTTTTACATTGTAAATTTTGAAATTTTGATATAGATATTTTTTTTTGCGGCCCAAAGTGACTCCAAATGACTATAAACCCTGTTTCCAAAACAAGAATACAGTGCCATGCTCTTGCGATACACAGTGGATCTCAAACATATTTGCGAGTCATATTTATTCGCAACACTGCAAAAGCCAAAAGACCAAATATACCATCTCACAGACATCGTTAAACTCTGACGGTTAAAATCATTCCAGAACATGTTTACAAAATCTTAAGTTTCGCACTACTACATATTGTGCTTTTTTGCGAAGGGCCAAACAAAAAACCTGAAGGGTTTGCGAAGCAAAAACAACCTGCTATATTTGCGATGCGACACGCATCACAACTTATGTAGCACCACCCATCGCTAATTTATAATGTACCTTATTTCATCGCAACACTTTTACGACATATACCACAAACAAAACTTTGCGACCCGCTAAGTCTCCGTCCACCCTAGCGATATTCCACACTTCGCAACGTTTAATCATACTCAAAACATCGCACATTTTATATACACAAAATATCGCTACAAACTTTGAGAGTCACAAGACATCGCAAGCTTGCGTTATTCGGCGCCTCGCATTTTACGTTTGAATATGTATCACAAACCTCATCACAAATTTTTACAAAACTTTCCGGTGGTGTACGTATTACAAGTTGCGATGTGCGTTAGCTCGAAAATTAATGAAAGGGTTACTAGAGAAGGAAGTTTCACAAAAGGTTTTGCAATGCGATTTTGAAATTTTGATATAGATTTTTTTTTTTGCCTTTCAAAGTGACTCCAAATGAATATAAACCCTGCTTCCAAAATAAGAATATAGTGCCATGCTCTTGCGATACACAGTGGATCTCAAAACCATTTGCAAGTCATAATTCTTCCACTATTAGAAATTCTGTCATATGCAACCACCATGTTTGCAACTGGGATGCAACTGCCGGTCGCATGCAACTATTTTTGGTTTTTTATGCAACTACAATGGATTTTTGCCCCCTTTTTGGGTGTGTATGTAACTATGGTACAACTATGATCACCTTCATCCCAACCTTTGGATGATTTCTGTGATATATCATCATATATATTTGATATGCATATACTCATAGTTGCATGTGTAACCAAATTATGCCAACTATGGTCTTTTGGTAAGCTAGGTACACATTTTTTGTAGGCATGTCTAGGATTAGGGCTGCCTACAAATGACAATTCCATTGATAAGGTTTAAGATATAGGTGAAAAATAACTTAATTTATTTTGCCACACCTAAAATAGTGTATCTATCCCCAACTTTTAGTAGCTTGCTCCACAAACATTTAGAAGATAATTGACAATTGAAGATATCAATTTTACTTACAATAGTTTATCACTTGATGAAGCAAAACAATGTATATGTGTATTCAATAAGAAGGTCCAATTAATCCCCTCAAGATTACAATATGTGGGTTTGACATGTGGAAATAATCTATTTTATTCCAACAATTATCCAGTACAAGTGAAGGTCTCATGGCACATATACACCTTATAGTCCATGTAATGCATGAATTAGTTCCAAAGTGACGCACTCCCAAGTTCCTTGTGGACCCACTTGAAGGTCCAAGTGTGTGGCAATGCGGAAGGAGTTGGAACTTGGAGCCGCTCCCTAGCTCACAACACTAGGAGGGGTAGAGGGGTGTGTTGGAGCTCCGGGATGGGACTAGGAAGAATTGACAAGCTTATTCACTCACACGGACCTGCACACAACCCACACAAAGTGGTTAGTGCATAGTTAGAGCACCTTTGGTGCTAGGACGAGCCACAGGCAACACGGACACACAAGACTCACCACGGCCGGGACTTGGGGGAAGTCACCACCTTCCCCCTTATAGTATACTCTGCAGCTCTCCACGGAGGTGGCATCCAAATGGCCATTTTTCCCGGGACTCCCGCGTGAGAGTCCCGAAATCGTCCCGGGTTGGAGTCTCGGGACTTTGGATGCCGATATCTCCCGACTACAGAGTCCGATCGCGACGCGGTCTGAAGCAAAGTTGTAGCCCTCGTCGAGAGCTTTTCAACGCCGTGTCGTACTCTCAAATCGGATCTCGAGAAGACCTCGATTCCAGACTTTTAATGGTCGGGAGTCAAACTGCCACTTCGACTCCCGGCCCTTCTTTTGCCCATAACTTGTGTTTGAGATGTCCAAATGAGCAATGCGAGCCCATTTTAGACATCTAAGTTCCAAGAGCTTTTCAACGGTACCAAGAGAGCAATAATCCATTGAGATTTGCCCCTTCAACTCGCACTCTGAAGTTTCGGGAGTCCACTGGGACTCCCTCTCCCAACTTGGGAGTTGCCTTTGGGAGTGTGAGTGCTCACTCCCTCACACTCCCTCGCACTTCCTTAGACTCCCGGGAGTATGTGATGACTCCCGGGCTTCCTCTTGGCCTGCACCCTTCCAATGCCTTTGCCTTTGCTCCCGGGCTTCCTTCCTTTTAACTCCCGGGCTTCCTTCCTTTTGACTCCTGAGCTTCTTTCCTCTTGACTCCCGCAACCTTGCAACCCCTTACCTTGGTCGCGAGCCCAAAGCTAGGGTTGCGACACAAAGTCAGCCCTGATAGTCCTGATGGGTAGACATGTGAATAAAGCACACATCAGAAACCATACATGAAAATACATGTTATTGTCCCCCTTAACAACCATAACCAGACAATATGCAAACCTTGGAAAGGGTTACAAGTGGTGGTATATTCATAATGCCAGTCAAATATATACTTGAAAAACACGTTACTTGCAAGTGGCAGATTCCATTGTTTCAGCCATAACAAGCACAAGTGGATAGAAAGAAAAAACACCATTGTGAGAGAAGTTAGAGTGTCTTAGAACAAAATGTCACTTTCAAACAACACCATCACCATACATCTTACCCAAAGAATATCTCAGAATAAGAAGCTCTATCTGAACCCCAACTTCACTCAATACATATATACTTAAAAAACATGTTATATATATAATCTTCTACTAATTTGAACCCCGTGCCTAATGCACAGGTGTGTTATTTCAACAATGTTTGGTTCATGTTTTAGTTTTTTAAAAAAACTTTTATCTTTTTTATTTAGCAGGGTTGAGCAGGCAAATATGGATCGAAGTTTCCAGAGGGTGCTGTAACATGTTTAGACAATAAGGATCTTCCATTGCTCCACCACTCCCTCACTACTCTGACATGCCCCCTTGAGGTGATAAACAAAACATGTATGAGGGCTTAACCACACAACAAAGGATTGATTATGCTGTTTGAATCTCAGTCCTTGGCTAAAAAAGTGGGCATTGAAAGCTAAGTATCTCACGGTCTTGGTTGGTCATTCCTCAACTTGTTATGAAGAAAGAAATGACATGTAGAACTACTGGTGGTTTTTAAGGCTGTTGGACTCTTCCCATCTTTTGATTTACTGGCCCTATATTCGACATCACACCCAAATATGACATTTTCTACAATCCTGGTATTTTTTGAACTCTTTCTCATTGAGCTTTGTGACCTTAAATGACTAATCAGACCCATCTATTATCTGCCTAACACAGGTGTGAATACCAATGTTTCAAATATTACACTATCTCATTTGATTACGGTGGTGGGTCTTTCTTTTGTTTTTTGGTTGTATGCTAATTAACAGTAGCATCAAGGTGTTATATTGATCAATATCAAGTTCTTGAGCATGGCTTAGGCACAGATGTATCCTGATCGACATGCTAATTGGCCCGTACAGACCGCGAACGATCTGCACTGCCATACAGCCCACGCCAATTGGCCCTTACAGACCGTGATTGTCACTGATTGAGCGGTCTATAATGCCATACAGCCGGTCAGGAGGTGTGCATCTGCAATAAGTAAAAAACATGCCACCCTAAACCCATAAAAGGACACACTAAAAAGGGGAGAGTTGGATGATCAAACAAACCTGACCTTCCTTCAGGAACAAGGGGTTGACAAATATGGAGGTCACATACCAGGCACTGCCGGAGAAGCTCTGGGATCATCAAATGCCTAACCCTACTTCTCCTCACGAGTTCGAATGGATCCTTGGACAACATAGGAGGAAGAAGAAGAGCAGGCCATATTCACTCTTATATTAATACTTCGGTGTAGCTTCACCTCGGTCTCTATTTTCACATAATCCTGGTGAGGCCACCTTCACTAGTGTCGCCAGAGACTTTCAACAAAGTTATAGGTAGTATTGAAGAAGTCCCGAAAAGAGGGAGGGTAGAAACAACTCACATTTCCCCTAAAACCTCAAGCTCATCGTGATATCTTGCTGGCTGTTGTCCTCCCTTGACTACCAGCCAATTCAACTATTTGAAACGAGCTAATAAAGCCAGCACATCTACTTTCGTCAACTATTAAATTTGAACTTGAGCAATCAATGTTCTGCAGGTCAAGATGCCTTACAAATGCATTTTTCCAATGCAAGCACAAGTGGGAAGCATTGCTCACGTACACCCTCGACACTATGCAGACTTCTCTCAGCTCCACAAGCATATGGTAGCAGTTGACAACAAACTCAAAAGAAATCAAACAGCTAGATGGGAATGTTGTACCATCCTACCTGTCTCTCAAGTAGAGCATCTCCTTATGTATTGACCTCGCAGCCTCCTCCAACCGCCTGGGCTGAAGCTCCATTCCCTGCACTCAAATTGAAAGCTCGAAAGCAAAAGACGGAAAACAAGCAATGCAAGAGACACAGAGAGAATGCGAACCTTAGCAGTTGCACTAAGGTCTAAACCTGGGAAGTGGAGACGACCTTGTAATCACCGACGACGAGAACATCACTCAGAATCTCCTCCGCAATGCAATGCACTTGGTGGTCCTGCCACTGCAATCCTTCCACTACAAGCCAGGCTTGCACAACAGCAGCAACAACAAAAGCAACAGTAGGAGGAGTGGACTTGCAAACAACAAGAGCTTGGCATCCATGACAAGATCTGGTGCGAGGAAGGACGTCGACAGTTGCTTTACCAATACGATCAATTGGATGTAAGTAGTTTTGCCTTCTTCCCCTTTTCTCCAATCCCTTTGTCCTCTTTCCCTTGGTTGCTTATGTTTTGTCTCATTTCAATAATGTGATCATCATCAACAACTGGTTTAGAAAGGTACTTACCTTAATAAACAATTCTAGTGCTCATGTGAAAAATAATAATGTCTAATGTTTCAATTGTTATTTATGTTGAAACATTGACAAAATTATGATCCTCACCAAAAAACATTATGCATAATTGGATAATGAATAATATGTCAAACAAGAATAATATTTCAAGCACTTCAGGTACTTGATAATTATTCATGTTGAATCATTTTGAAATATCACAAAACTGATGTACATCTTAAACAAAAATAATATTTCATGCACTTCAGGTGCATGATTATTATTTTTGTTTAAAAGGTTGTACACTAAAAGCTCCCTGAGCATCCACAACTAAGTACAACATAATACTCCCGGAGATTAGAAGGCAAACCTTGAGGAAGCCCTGCAGCAGCACACGCCATGATCATAGATCGTCCACACTCACCGATGCGATCCAAAAACCTAAAAAAACACTCATTCCTGCTGTTGCTCTTCTCTCTCTCTCTCTGATACTCGATGATACTTACTACATAGACCTCGATAAGACGTCCCTCGCAGGCAGACAGGCTGCAAACTCTTTCTATTTCTCCTGCTTATTTCCGCACATATCTGGTTGATACTTTTTGTCACAATCTACGCTTGTGATCATTTTGCAAGATGAAAGTCAGAGAGTAGGGCATCATCACAACAACACTGTCTCTACGGTGCTCAGGCATCTAGTTGAATAGGGCAAGACTTCTTGTCAGGTTGCTACTGCCCATACACAAATTGGTTTGATCATCAATTGCACATGAAAAGCTGGATAGCTCTCACAAAGCTTCTTCTGGTACCCATGAACCTGTTTTGTGTGCTTATATACCAAGCACCACAAGCACTAACAGGATAAAGATTGTTGTCCGTGCAGGAATAGAAGAAAGACCTCTAGCACCCTTTTGTTGATCATCCCACAGTCAAACAAAAGCAAGACTTATTGGTGATATCATCCCTGAACCAACCACCATGGAAAAAGCTTTCCACCAACAATCAAGTAGAGAAATGCTTCATGCTTCACTGGCAACAGAATAAACCAAAGGTTTCATCCTAAAATAATTATTTATAGACGGACCAGGAGAAGGAGCGGGTGAGCTCTGGAACTGTCAAGGATCTGTACTGCTGTGAGCCCCTGGATGTCAATGGTGCAAACCCTACCATGAAGAAGTGTAGCCGTGGAAAGGGAATCAGATTCACTGCAAGCTTTCGAAGATCTGAGTTGAGCTGACCAGGGAATCGAAGACAACAGGTGACACCGTTCATTGTTGCACTGATAAGATGGTTCAAATCACCGACTGCAAAACACATCATTGTCGTCAGAAACCCCCAGCACCCAAGCAGAAAGTAGGAAAAAACACATGCGAGGCTCAACAACAAAGTTCTGAGATTGCTGGCTTACATGTAGGCGTGATCAGTTTCAACGTCCTGAAGCAGATGTCGTAAAGCGCCTCATTGTCAAGAACCATACACTCGTCCACATTCTTTACCAGCTGATGCACGGAGAGCGTCGCATTGTATGGCTCCACGACAGTGTCCGACACTTTCGGAGAAGGAAAAACAGAAAACGTGAGCATCATTCTGTCAGGATACTCCTCGCGGATCTTGGAGATCAACAAGGTCCCCATGTCGGATCCAGTTCCTCCTTCCAATGAATGGCACACCTGAAAACCTGCAACAAACAAAAAACACAAGAAAACAGTTCTCATGAAGTTTTCCTCCACATTGCATCAAAGACTTCCTTCGTTCCTTCCTTCTTTGGCTACATAGAAAAAGAACAGATGACCTTGGCAAACAAGAATCTGCTTCTCCAACTTCTCCAACATACCTTGCAAGCAGTCACAGCTCTCCGCCTCCTTCCGCACAACATCAAGAACAGAGTCGATTAGCTCCGCGCCTTCAGTGTAATGGCTCGTAGCCCAGTTGTTTCCAGCTCTGCTCTGTCCGAACATGAAGTTGTCAGGCCTAAAGATCTGCCCATATGGCCCCAAACGCACGCTGTCCATGGTACCAGGCTCCAGGTCCATGAGCACAACACGCGACACATACCTGCCGCCACTGGCTTCATTGTAGTAAACATTGACGCGTTCGAGCTAAAGATCGGAGACTCCTTGATACGTCCCGGTTGGGTCGATGTCGTGCTCCTCACACACAACCTCCCAAAACTTGGCACCGATCTGGTTTCCGCATTGTCCTCCTTGGATGTGCAGAATCTCACGCATCTTAGCAGAACGAGATCGAAACCCTCGCAGCAAAACAAAAACAGAAGAACCGAAACCAAAGAAGCAAACAAACAAATGGAGGCGCCAAGAAGAGCAGAAGTGACGACGAGATCGAACTCCCCCGCAACAAAAGAAAACCCACGCAAGCAAAGCAGGCAAGCAAACGACGAAAGGATAGAAGGAAGGCGCGACGAAAGAAGACGAGAAAGTAGAATAGATAAAGAAATGCCATCAAAAGAAGGGAAGAAGGAAGTGCGCGGTCACACGAGTGGCAGCTCACCATTCAAATCTACGAAATTTATGGATTCTTCAAAATGTCTCCAGTTTTGGTTCCACTGAAATCTACATATTATCTAATTACTTTAAGTGAGCTTAGTGTGATCTATGGACCAGGTAACTGGCAACAGGTAGCCGGTTACAAGCGAGGTAGCCGGCTACCGGACGTAACAACCTTTGAAATGTACTGCAGTGGAAACTGAGGGTGCCTTACACGGTGCGATTTCTTGCTCCCTCCCGGAGCGAAGCAGGGAAGGGGTCTTACGCATAAGCTCTGTAGGGTGCGATCTTACACATAAGCTGCGTAGGGTGGGATCTTATGTGTAAGATCCTCGAGGGCGAGATCTTATGCTTAAGCTCCCTAGGGCAGGGGTGTAACACAATCTAAACTATCAAATCACCTCATTTGTTACACCCTAGAGCTCAGGCTCCATCCTGGGTTCAATGCTTTCCCCCTATACATAACTTATTTTCTAGAAGATCAAGAGTGATATCACAACCCTCCTACTAATGGATGAAAGGTCAGGTAAGCCTCTGCTCAATATCTGATCTCCTGTTTGGACGACACAATGCATACATAGCAAAAGAACGATGAGAAAGTTTCGCTTGGTGAACGAACATTCACCGGAGAACAAAATCAGAGGTTGGGAAACCTTTTGGACCAGAGGTTTTGCACCAGATAACCGGCAAGAGGTAGTCAGTCAGATATCAAAAATAGCTAAAAGGATGCAAGAGCAACAAAGGTACTTCAAGTACATAATCGATGACATTAAACTGGTTACCGAAGCCAGTGTTCAGGGTTCATGAGTGACCACATAACCCTCTTGTTGAGGGGATGAGAAGTTAGGCAACTTGCTGGCACTCCGAGCACAGATGTTGGAGCCTCAGAACTACTTGGAGCAAGTGCAGGGGCTTTTTTTGCTGGTGTAGGAGCTGGAACAGGAGCAGGTGCAACAACTTTGCCACCCTTAACCACCACTTCACAGAAGACGTCACATTTCCCTCACTTTTTTCACAAAGTGCGAATGAACACAGAGCTTGTGGTTGCACCGGAAGAGGCCAAAAAAAAAGGAGCCGACAAGCAAGAGGAAACACAAACACAGAGCAAAAGAGAAAACAAACCAAGACACTGCGAATGATTTCAACAGCCTACAACAATGTTGCAGCGTGCAAGAACCTTTGAGCAACTATTGTGTTTGTTGTAAAGCGCTGAAAGCACTCCCCAGAAGATTATGCGTACCAAAATGTCAGACAAAGACCCAGCAAAGTGTCTGGAGCTTGTTGTTGCTGCACAGACGACGATGGCGCAGCTGCCTGCCTGACGAATATGCACGGCCTCGAGAGCGAGCGAGGAAGTGAATTTCTTTGCGAGAGAGAGAGAGAAGAGTGAAGATAGGCGGCGTTGATCTCTTCTGCCCCCCGCTTCTTTTCTTCCCCGACCGGTCTGTCTTTTTTTTCTCATCCAACTACATTTCATCCAAATTCAGATGAGAATTCAAAAACCTTTCGTTTCCCTTCGTGAAAGCGATTACATGGGATGAGATATGCAGATGAAGAGAATCGATAGATGCATATTCCCCGATCGATGCATTAGGGACAGAAAATCGACTACCCTTCCGCTCTTGGTCATCGACTATAGGTGTTCATTAGCCTCTAATCCGTCGGGCAAGAAGCCGTCGCCGGCAACGGTCAGGGACGTTCAGTGCGAAATGTGCCCGTTTCCGGACATTCAAGACGAATTTAGGTGATCAATCACAACTAAAGCTGGTCCAGCTGTTGGGCAGAAACAAGAGACTGAGATTGGCGGGTAGGGTCAAATTTTGGATGGGGTCCGAGGGAGGGAGCGGGCCGAGGGGGGGGGGGGGGGGGTTCCCATGGCCCCCAATCATCGAACTTGGAATTGGCCCGGGATTTCGTCTGGAGACTTGGGATCAGGGTTTTTTTTTCAATTTTGTGATATCAACAAAATTGGCAATTTTTCCGCAAAATTAATCGAATTTACACTTTAAAAACGCAAATTTCCGAAAATTTCCCAATTTTTTTGGGTGTCAAAAAATCGAAACATTATTTTGTGGAGAAAAAAACATGCTTGGGATGCGTGTGTTTTTTCTTCCCTCTTACCTAATCTGTTTAGGTACTACGTAGTTAGGATTTAAACCCATTCCTAAAATGTCACTTTCCTTTCTTCATCAATTCACCAGGTTTTGCATTTGCCCATTTGCTTTCTCTAATTCTTTCTTGCCATTGCAGCCCCCCCCATGAGCATGGGGCCCTATTGTTAGTTCTATTAACTAGTTGAACTTTGTGGGGCAGGGTTTTTTTCTTCTTTTCAAATTCCTCGAGCAGGTCCAATGGCGAGGATCCCCAGCATTAATTAGCCATTAAATGGCAACTGTCCTAAATGGCCTGTAGCACCTTTACAAAACTGCCGCTACAAGTGGCGACCTAGGAAGTGCCTAGGTCTAGATGTGGTTAATTTCATTAAAAAAAAATTCGAAAAATGGCGAAAAAGGTCACAAATTGTGTGACCCTATTTGTCCCTAATTTGACGGTCCCTAACGTGTCACAAGACGTCATTACACCGACCCTTAAAATTCCTTAAAAGTCACAAATTTGAAGCATTGTTGGAGGGGTGCATTCAAAACGAATTTTTTTCTTTTTGTGATGGGCCAATCAAGCCTCTTTGATAGGCCCATCATAAAAAAGGAAACATTCACCAAATGAACACTTCCTAAATAGGGAATAATTATGTAGCCATTTCCTTTGGTCTAGCTACAGAGGTTACAAGGATAGAAATTTGGGCAAAGGACATGTGTGGTGTGAACAGGAACATTCTTGGGAAACGCATTGAGAATTTGCAGAACCAGTTTGGAACTAATTGAGAACATATCAGGAACACATTAGGAACGTAATGTGAACACACTGAGAACTTGATGGGAACACATTGGGAACATCAGAATCCAAACCTCTAGCCCTCGCCAAAGGAAAAAGAATTGAGGCTCTTGGCTGCTTGTTGCCTTGTCTCATTGGTTGCAAAGGAATTTGTGTTTCTAATAAGGGTGTTCTTCATCTGACAAAGCTAAGGGAAATCCCAAACTGGGGCTGAAATTCCCCTGAGGACTGACGAATTTAGATGAAAGAAAACTAGTTTGGTCACCAATTATTTTCCTGTGTATTGTTTTCATCTTGACTCCTCATTTAGTCCCCAGTTTTGATCAAATGGCCACACAATTGTGCCCCAAATTGGAGTGGGGTACCCATAACTATAATAATGTTAGAAAAAACAACTAGTTCTACCCCAGGGCTGACAGAATGAAATGTGTGTGATTTTGTCAAGGCAAAAAGAGGCAAGTGGTTTGTATGTATTATTATTGTACCCTCTGTTTGGAACTTCGTGCCCAGTAGAGAGACCAAGCGGATTACAAAGCGCTTTACAAACAACTACCAACCTTGCAAAATGCTCTTTCGGCAAGTGCTTACAAGTGCCTTTGTTTTCAAGCGGTGCCTACACCTTGGTGCATCATGGTATTGGGGCAATGCTACTGTGATGGCCCATCCACTATAGGGTCATGCAAAGTGCACCGCCTGCCCATGCCCT
This sequence comes from Sphagnum contortum, assembly GCA_963920785.1. Taxonomy (NCBI): domain Eukaryota; kingdom Viridiplantae; phylum Streptophyta; class Sphagnopsida; order Sphagnales; family Sphagnaceae; genus Sphagnum; species Sphagnum contortum. Next base: position 13,373,062 of record OY987278.1, read on the forward strand.
TCTTTCTTCATGATGGTGCAAATGTCAGGGATAATATTGAAGCCCTGGTCCAAGCAATGGTTTTTGAGGGGTGAGTTGAGGTGTTTAGGGTTTGCCCACGGTAATGAGCTCTTGCATGGGAGTGTTTGTGAGCCAAGGGCTTTTGGTATAGGTCCTAGTGGGAGGACCTCACAACATAATCCTTGTACCCATGGAAGATCCTCATTTGAATTGGAAAGGACCTTCAATTTTTGTAAGGTTCCAAAATTTTCAAAAGTTTTTTCTTTTTCATATATAAGAAATCATTTTGAGCTCTTCCTGGGTTTGGAGGCCTAGCTGAGTTTGATTTTCCGACATATTGTCTTTGTTTGGGCACACTTGAAGGGCCCCCTTGAAACTTTCTTGAGGGCACACTTGAAGGGCTTCTTTGATTTTTTTTAGACTTTTTTTTTAAAACATGCACTTTGGAGGGACTTCTTAAAGTTTGCACTTTCAGGCTTTTTATTTTTAAAAATCATTACAAAGTTATTATAGGCTTTGCACTGTGGATTAGATAAGATGTTTTTGAAGGTGTGTTTTACATGGAACTATATAAGTGGGTTTTTCCAATTTTCACTTGTGGTAACTTCAGTACTTTTGGCCCGCACTTGAGACTCTACTACATAAGGTTTTTTCTTAAGCTTATTCATACGTTGCCCTTTTCATTTTGGGGGGAGCTCCTTTGATTTTCACTTTTTGTTTGAACTTGTTTTTTTGGCTTCTTGTGTAATTTTATCGCCCAATGAGAACGCGCCAAGAAGTTGTGCGCCTCCAGATCGAGGAGTCCACTAGACTGGCACTAATGAGAAGTCGGCACCTGGGTTTGAACAAATGGGCTTTTTTAATGTCGTTGGGTTTCTATCTCCCTTGCTGGCTGTGTGTGAAAAGGGATTCAAATAGTTTAGCATTCAATTTGGGTAGGTAAGTGTGCCCTGGAATGGGCACGCAATTTACTCAACGGAAAAGTGCGGGGTATCCTGGGATTTCATGGCCTAGGGGAAAAAATCATTTTTAAGGGTGAGGGCCAATCAACCTGCGCCAAATTAGCAAAAAAGACCCCCCTTTGGCGCCATCTTAGATGGGAGGTTGCCCATTCGAAAGGTGTAAAAGGCTGAAAAATCAAAAGCCCACAAAAAAGTAAACAAATACTTACGAGTTCGCACATAGGGAACACAGAGATGATGAGGGCAAATTTTTTTGAACTGATGGACTGGGGTTAATTATGAACTGCCACTTCAGTTAGTTTTATTGGCATCACTTTTGGCCATCTCCCATCTCCCATTATTTGGCCCCTTTTTGACCCCATTCATGAATAAATTGCCTTTGTTACACTTGCCAGTTCTTGAGTAGTGTCGTTTTATGGTAAGTGAATGTGAAACGTGTTAAAATTCGGCATCGAGCAACGTCTAGGGGCTTGGGGGTTGGCAATCAAGCCTTTGCTTCTCATCAAATCTGGGTAGTTCAAAATGGGCTTTTGGCCAGCTCTTTGTGAGGCCAAATTTGGCTCTTGACCAGAGTTGTGACGGGAAAAACCAAATAGGTATAGCTCAAATGGAAGGGAAAATGTTCCCTCCCCCTGCCCCCCTTCTTTCAGGCCTTTGAGCTTTATGACCATTTGACCTTAAACCCTCTTTCTTTTCACTCCCATCCTCTTTTCTTGTGTTTTGTTGTCATAAAGTTTGGCGGGTTTACATCATTTGTCTATGGACATGGGGAAACCCATCCTATCACCTTTGCTGGACGTGTTCATGTTAGGAGTTCACTCTTTAATGGTGATTGTCAATTGAGTTTGCGTCTAATGAATGATACATTGTCAACGTCAGTAGTGAGAGAGAGATATTTAGATGGATGAATAATTTTAAGGTAAGCTTTCATTTATGTGATACTTTTAAGGTAGGTTTTAATACACATGGACCTCCAACATTTATTCTACATGCAAAAGGATATGCTTTGCATTTCAGGTCATGCTAGCAAAATATTCAGGAATTCATTGAATTTGCTCTTTTTGGTAGTAGTTGTCCAACATGTTTTGGATGAAGATTAGTGAATATTTGTCAGAATAGGGCTTTTATTTAAAAAATAGCTTGGGCTGAACATTTTTTTTGAAGATGTTGAGGGTCACAAAAAGCCATTGCATGTGATGCCTACTCATTGGCCCAAGTACACTTGTTATTGAGACACGTAAGTTATCTTGATTGTGTTTTCTCACATGTCCATGTTTTGTTATGTATCGTACACGATATTCATAATTTGGTAATGAATTAAGGAATTTATTGCACATTGAGGTGAGAATTCAAAACATTAAATATTAAAATTCAATGGTTTTTGGGAATCAAATTATTGTCAAAAGTATCCATGGGCATTAATTTTGTGAGATTTTTTGGCTACTTAGGCAAAAAGAGATGATTGTTATCATGGTTGTCTCCATTTTTTTATGTATGCTTTGGGGTTTTGTCTACATCACAAAAGTTGAAAACAAATAATTTATGAATCATCACTTCTAGCTCCCTATTTTTATGAACATCCTTTTATAGTTTTTTTTTAATGTAACAATTTCATAAAAATGATTCCATCCTTCTATGAAGGACTTTTTATAGGGATGTTCTGACTATATATTTGATGAAGAAAATATAAACTGAGAAAAAGTGAAATTTGCGGGTTTTGTCACCAAGTTTTGGGGGAAAAAAGAAAAAGAAAGAAATACCAAGAATTCTATGTTGGGTGCCCGTAGTTAGGAAACAATATAGAAGAGTGCTTAAATCGTTCCACTTTCATATCTTGTTTATAGCCCAATTTGGCTAAATCTTTGTTATGGAGGATCACCCCTTCAACTACACCACAAAATTAGAAAGAGAGAAACACTAATCACACCATTTAAATAAAAACTATCCTACATTTTTTATTTTAAAAAAAAAGGATCAAAGAAACCCAAAAAGATGGAGAAAAGAAACATTTTCCTCTATTTTGGGATGTTATCTTTTTTTTTTTGATGAAAAAAGTTCCTTGGTTCACTAATGTCAGTGATTGACCCAAAAGGTGACATTTGATTGGGTCCTTTTAATTTACACTATTTTAGTACCTTGGACAACTTAAGGGGAAGGAACTTTCTTCCTTTACAATATATAATGATAATCAAGTGAGTTCGGTGAGCTTTGCATCGCCCTGCTGAGCACCTTTTTGCCCCCACCCACCAACCAATGTGCCATCTGTGCACGTTACACAAACACCAACCATTTGCAAGCATCGACCTACTTGCCTTCGACCTACCGATCCCTGACACACTTGTTCCTACCGACGGCCCACGAAGCAATTTTGATTTTCCATAAGACTTTCAACTAGGCACAATCTTATCCAGCCAACGGGGGGGCAAAAATTGATGTGACGTGTCAACTTTTCATTGGCAATGATGTCAACATTCCAACGAATTGCATTGGTTCCGCCATCATATTTGGCACCCATTCGGACTTCAAGTCCCTTTCAAATGCAAGCGGATCATACCTTAAGGCCTAGTATAGAAAATAATACCAATACAAGCCATGTATCGGTGACCAAAAATAATCTACCCCATATTGGGGTTATATATCGACGATGGACGTGATCCAGGGGCATTGGGAAAATGAAAATGATCTGCGCAATTAGTGTTTTTCCAGGCAGTTAAAAGTGATCTCAATAATGTGTGGATGACCAAAAATAATCCACATCATCCATGCCTTACCAAAATAGGATCCACCCTATGGAGTGAATATAAATCATCTCTTTCGTCCACGGGTGATTGAAAATGATCCACGACATCCACGAATGTTTGGAAATGATCTACCCCATCCATAAACGATTAAAAAAAATGATGAACGTTTTTTGGGAAAGTGATTGTGCATGATGTCTAACATTCATATGTTGAAATTATTACCAAGATTGCAACCTGACTCAAATTACCTTTTGAATAGGCTCTCAGAATGTTGGATTTGCGAATGTTCAGATAAGTGCACAATATCGAGGACCCATGTACTCTGTGTTAGGCTTTAAATAACGCTTTGCTGAATTCTTTCCTTTCATTAAAGATTTTGTTTATTGCTTATTGGTGGACTTGTTGGTGCATCTATTGATTGTTCATTCATTCTTTTCCATGTGACTAGGAAGTGCATGTTCAAGAATGATGAACCCATAATTAATATATCAAATTGGTATTGTTGCACTTTAATTATATTTGTGTACAAATGTTCTAAGAACATCAACATTCACATGAGGGTCTGGAAAGCGATGTATGTGTGTGTGTGTGGAACAACATTGCGAGTGTACGCACTAGTTAAGTAGCAGTAGTAGTAGTGGTTTTTTCCCTTTTTTCTTTCTTTGTTTTTTATTTTTTGTGTGTATTCAATGGCCAATTTTGTGATGTCACCAAAGTGACCATCATCCCCAAAAAGAAGAAAGAAAAACAGAAAAAAAAGGGCCAAATTCGCCAACATCACCAACTACGAAAGTTTTATTTTTTTTAGAAGAAGGAAAAGGGGGTCCTTCCGTAGTATTGGCTACCTAATAGAACTTACCATAAAAGTCTGATGTTTCAGCAACTTTTTTTTCCCACAAAGTCTAGCCAATTTGGGACCATTTATTTCCCACGAAAAATCCTTCAAATAGGTTGAAATTTGAAATCATATATTTCAGGTGCAAATTGGCAAAAAAATCTGGCAATAAAAAAAATCAAGGAGCTGCACGTAGGCAGTGGTATGTACATTACTACGCATACTGAGTAGGCCAATCACGTGGATGCCCGAAAAAAAAATTAAAAATATATAAATAAGCGAAACGGAAAATGGGACAAGGGATGATGGGGAGGTCAATGACGGAAAAAAGGACAAATGGACGGAAGGACTGACGGACGGACGAACAGACAAACACAAACTAAGAAAGAAAAAAAGAAAGAAAGGAAGACGGACGTACGTAGAGCTCTTTCATCCCACTGCCCTGGGCGCAATTCACGAATGTCTGTGAGGAACACACAAACAAACAACACCACCACGTTTGCTCTAATACTAGTGGGTAACCCGTGGCTACGCCACTCCAGCCACCCCCAACGCTTTGTGCTTCCATGTTTGGATTTGTAGCCATGTTTGGCTAAATATTCCTTCAGATAATTGCCCACTTTTTCCACATCTTCCTATAGATGATGGCCATTTTGGCTACAAACAAAAACAATTCGCCAAAAAAAAAAACCCACCAGTGCTATTATTACCATATGGTTGAAGAATGGGTACCTTTAAAATAAATACACTTATTATTACATTTTCTTTCAAGGAGAGGTTTATAAAATTTAAAATAATAATAATAATACAATTAATATGATTATTTTGGGGTGCACAAATAGACAGATCCATTTCAGAAATGGAGAAATCCATAGTTTTGACTCTTACCCAAAATTGGATCTGGACTTCAAACCCTAATCGTTGGATTCAAAGAACCTGGTTTGGGAACCTCAAGCTGCACGTGGATCGAGACCTGGACCTGGAGTTGGACTTGAAACCCCAATATTTGGCTTTGAAGAACCTAGATTGAGACCTGGTTTGGGAACTTCAAGGCGCAACAGTGGATCTGGACTTCAAACCCTGAATCTAGGGTTTGAAGAAGAAGAAGAAGAAGGAGGTGGGGACATGGTTAGGGAACCTCAAGCTACACATAGATAGACATACATACACCACGTTTGCTTTGATATATAGGATATAGGATTCTGCAATGTGACTTAATTTCACAAGAGAAGAAATCTTGTAAATACTATCTTTTACTGTCATTTGTAAGAAAAATTAAACAATATCCCCTTTAAGTAATTTTTTTTTTTCTTATCATAAATGGTAGGGCCACCATGCGACGCATGCCATGCCCGTCGTGTTTTGTTTGTCCTGGATGGTGAACATGTGTCGTTCGGATAAACCTTGGCCGAATTGTGTGGTGGATGAAATTGAACCCGAAACCTAAGCAAATTGGTCCCATGAATGAAGATTTGATGTGAGACATATTGGTTTACAATACAAACGTCGGTCGCGAGAATGAAAACTAATATTAAATTATTGGTAACAGAGCGGGGGAAAATTGATATTTATTTAAATTGATGTCATATTAATTTCCTTAAACAATTACTTTATTTTTTCCATAGGAGGGTTCAACAAAATGGGTAGCCCGATGTTTGAGTCATTGCAAAACTTCTCGATGGCATAGTTGGGAACGAACCAAACAGTAAGCACTACGCTAACTGCTCCATTGTGGGTCGTCGCATCAATGGTTCAACCTGGATTGCCAAAACGGGGGGGGGAGGGGAAGGAGGTTCAATTCCCTGCACCCCCGGTCCTCCTACTCTTATCTGAGCTCTGGTTCGACGACCAGCCTAAACCCCCCCTGACGCACCCCCCTCTTCCTTCTTCTACTTGTGATTGGTCGCCTTTTGTTATTTTTCGTCAAGCCGCATTCGTTTTCGCCCTCTTCTTATTCGATTTTCGATCACTCGAATCGTTCATTTTGTTAAGATTTTTTTTTTTACCAACGGTTAAAATTGTTGAACTTTTTCCCTCCACGAACGAATGTAAACACGGAGAGCCCAGAGTCCGTTTGATCGGACCCCTCAAATTTTTGAAAAATACATGGGAACCCCCTGAGGATTCTTTTTGTCTGTTTTTGTTTTACGAATACATTTAACAGAGTATAAATATTTAATGTTGTGTAAAGAGGTATTTCGTTTGAAGATCGTCATCATTTGCATCATTTTTTAGCAGGAGTGTTGTAGGATTTGTGCCCTCCAAGGATGTTCATAGCTTGATTGAATGGGAAAAGAAAATCGTGCCTTATGAAATTTCCCAGGTTTTTTTTTTGGTTTCCCAGGCTTGAATGACCCAACACCCACCAATGCCCCATCCACAAATCTCGTTTTAGGGTTTAGGGTTGAGAATTTTTTCTCCCAAGAAAATTAATAAATAGCTTGGAGAAAAGGGAGAAAGTATACTTGTAAAATTAAAAATCTATACCATAAAAGAGGTATTTGATATGAATTTGTCTGGAACAACCCAAGCCGCATCATAAAATAAATCAAGAATTGCTTTTTATGACGACCAAATAACAATTAAGGTTGTTTTGGGAAAAGAAACATTATGGCAACGCCGCAGGGCATATCTAACCAAATAATAATTAGGGTTGTTTTGGGAAAAGGAACATTATGGCAACGCCGCAGGGCATATCTAACCAAATAATAATTAGGGTTGTTTTGGGAAAAGGAACATTATGGCAACGCCGCAGGGCATATCTAAAGTATGTCATCGTGGCGAATCACGGTTAATTTTAATTGGTAAATACTCTAGGACATTTTTGGTAAACAGTATTAGAGTTTTCACGGTTGCACAAAGTTTAATATATCACACATCCCTTTTAATCTATAAACATTCATTGTAACAAAGCTTTGTTGGGATGGAAGATGAATTAAATGTTTATTAAACAATGAGAATAAGAATCAAATCTATTTCCCTCCAAAATGGCCACGACGTTCCCATTTGGTTGTGGACGGCCAATCCCAACGTTATACGGGTCAGTTTATTTAACATGTAAAAATTATAAAATATGTTTCATATATGGTGCACTGGATTTTTGTACAGGCCACATTAAATACTTAAAATTATGTTCAACATTTTCCCAAGTGTATTGAAAGAGGTGGCACCCATATTGCAATGAATACACAATCGTATCAAATTTAACACAAAGTATTCTACCTTTCTTCAAAATTAAATTCCATTTATCCAAATAAATAACATATATATGCATGGATGGCAATAAAAAGGTACAACATGTGATAAACAAAGGGGGGGGGGTTTAGATATTAATTTTTTTCCAATTTTCTTGTGTGTGCAAGAGGAATATGTCATGTAAAATCCCACGATTTGGAAAACCAAAAGCTATTTTGTATGTGTAGTATAGCAATGTATAGCACCAAGCGCTTGTTCCTCGGGTGAGCAACACAACATACATCTCCATGTAAAATTCACCGATCCATTTTGGAATCTTTTACACATGGTTCGCCCAACATCCGAACTGTGAATGATTGAATTATCATTTTTTGCATATGTTATGTCGAGAGGGAGCATGGCATCACAAACATCGCATGTTAAACTCTGCGTGCAGGATTTGTTGGGATGGAGGATGAATTAATGTTTATTGAATGATGGGAATAAAAATATCATCTATTTCCCACCAAATATACCAAAGATAAATTGGCCATGAATTAATCAGGTCCGCAAATGTTATGTGCTACATCAATTATCATTGAAACAATACCAAAAATAAATCAATACAATCTAAATCTAAATCGGCAGTATTAACTTGGACAGGTTCTACTGTAGTATGTGAGCACAATGGAATGGCATGACCAATGTTTTTCTTCAAATTGTCATATTGAAAATTTGGTGATTTTTTCAAGACATAACAAAATTAACTGAATTCACACAAGAATTCTTAGATTGATATTAAAACAATTAGGTTAATCCATAGCTTCTTTCCCTAACCACAAGGATCTAGTCTAGAAACTTTGGTTTCTTCCTTTTTGGTGCTCTTATCTTTAAGAATTGACATAGACAAACTAAGGATTTCCAGTCTTTCATATTTATCTTCATATATTTCCAATTTCTAACTTATGGTAGGCAAATTTACCCTCTAAAAATTATTGTTTTGTTTTGAAACATAGTAGTGTGCCATATATATGATGTTATAATTTCCTCAAAATTTGCCTCAAAATAGCAAAATTGGTTGAAATTAAATTAGAAAATAACATTGTCCAAAATTTCTTGGATTTTTATACAAGAAAGGGATAATTCACTCCCTAAAAAAACATTGTTTATGAGGTATATGGCCAAAAAAACAGTGTTTTATGAGGTATATGGGGGTTGATCAATTTGGGGTTTGAAGGGTTCAAGGTTTAAGAGCCAAGTCATTAGGGTCCAGAATAAGTGTGTAGTTTGTACCAAATGTACATGCACTTCCATTATCACTTCAACCTGACAAAATTTTGCCCACGAACAACACCTGATTCCAGTGTACTGGATAGTCTTTTAAATAACCCTTTACGAAAATGACGACTACCTATAATGACGAAATTTGTATGGGGATGCGACAAAGAAAAGAATGTTGCTTACATCAAACGTGCTTTCAAGCAATGTCACAGTAAAGTTGCTAGTTCAGAGGTACCACTAGGATTCAGGGATTGAGCATCTCAGAAGTAATCTAGATGCTTGTTGTCGATGTTCTCGTGAGCATCCGGTATATCTCAGAAGGCACAAAATATGTCTAGATTGGTATGGTGTTCATGGTAAACTGAAATGCAAGCATATCCCAAGATTTGTGAATGATCGAGCAACACGAAGGTTGTTGTTTGTTCAGAAGCTCAACTTCACAGAAGTGAATTTCTAGGTGTGATGTAGAGTTGTTCCCCTATTTTTAGATCGTTTTCGACTACCTCCAACTTTTATCTTACAAACTAGCAATGTTTCTTTTAGAATGCACGATTGCTCAGAGTTCACACAGTGGGTCAGTAGATTTAACAACCTAGTTGCTAATGGAGGGACTATGGGGGACTCTACAGGTATTGAGCAGTGTTGATGTGAGTTTTGGTCTTGGTCACAATTCACAAGGTCCTTACCACGGGCCAAAGCTCAAAGAGAAACCTGACAGGCTTGGAAGAAACCCTAAAAGTTATTAATCCTTGCTAAAGTGAGATGGACACACGAATGGGTGTTGAAATGGAGTTGAAGGTTGTCAAGAAGGATTTGCAATTTGCATATGCCAATTCAAACACCAAGGTGGTTGACATGGTGTCCCCTGCACCACCATATGCTCCACCGACCAAATTCAAGTAAGCATCTATAGCAAGGGCTCTTGTAGAATCCAAATGTTGTATAAAACAAAGCCCATTGCTCGGTGATTTTTATATGGCAAACTTGCATATGGTTATTGTGGGCTCAATTTAGCTGCATTACGTTACAATGGTTGTTTCTGGGTTTTCCTAACAAGAGTCCATGCTCCATCAAACATGGAATAACCTGTAGGGGACAATGTAGGAGTAGAAAGTTCCTTTTAGGACTATTTTTGCTTTTAGTGGTTAGGCATCTATTTGGCTGTGGCAGGTATGAATGGTACCAAACAACCAGTTTGGTTGTGGTTTGTATTTTGGCAAAGGCAACTGAAGAAGAAAATCTGAAAGTTCATTTCAGTGAACACATTGTATGTTCCAAGTTTTATATACTCCTAGACCTTGATTTTGTTTCTCAAATAGTTTGGTTGTATGTTAGTTGGGCTTCTAATGACTTGTATGTGTTTCGAGATCAGTTGCACAATTTTTACAGCAGTTTCTTCACCCTGCATTGAACTGTCCAAAAGAATAGCTCCAGGCCTCTGTTATCAGGTCGCTATGTGTTTCTGAAGGCCTAGTGATAAATGGGTCAGTGTTAGGGTCTCTTTCCATTAGGCTGCTGTGATCACAATTACACACAGTGTGTTGTGATCACAGTAGCCTAATGGAAAACCACTGACATATTAGCATCTTGTTTCTTGCTTCAGGGACAGTCAATTTCCATTGGAGAGTTACAAGTGTGGTGAAAATATGTAGTTAATTAAAGGTCATATAAAATGATGGATGTTGTGATTTAATGTCACTTACAGCAAATGATGGAATGTGTGTTGGCAGCTAGGCCTGGTCATTAATCTCAGGGAGCCATTGCCGTGCATGCTACAACTCCCCTTGTTTGGCAAGGTGATTAATTATAACTATGCCATTTGTGTTACAGTAGAAGGATAAGCCATTTGTGTTACAGTAGAAGGATAAGCACATTGCTAATGTGCCTAGGCTGCTCACTAGGTTAACTCCCACACGTTGACTGTGCAGGTGATCCCTGTAGAGTGTAAATATGCCTACTTGAAAACCAAGTTGGAGATCAAACTTGTCAAGGCTACAAACATTCATTGGATGCAACTTGGGTGGAACACAAAATGCGGGACTGACTGGGACAAGTTAGAGGCAATTGTTAAAGAAGAGGTGGGTGTTTTTCAGTCTTGATATTTTGTGACAAATATGCCATATGGGTAAAACTATATGCACATTTTGCCTTTAGTAGTAGACCTGTGATCTAACTCGGGCTGGTCTTGATAGGTAAACCACCCACCGCCTATACAATACACTACAATCCTAAACAAAGGTAGTGAAAATTGGGCAAAAAAGTACAACGCATTAGAGGCCCGAATATGTGAGCTTGAGGAGAAGATGAATGCAATGACCTTGGAGCTGAAAGAGGTATGCCAAACTGTACTACTGAGTTCATTAGTTCCCTTGCCTACACAACCCAGCCGCCTTGGTGCAAATCCAAAGATAGTTGCAGAGGTTGCAAGGATATTTTTCCCATCATGGGAACCACTTGAACCATGATTTTTTTAACTCCCTAATTTTTGATACAAAGCTGTTTGACGAGTGTCCATATTAAACCTTAATGGACCCTAAAATTTTCTGTGATATTAGTCGTTGAAGGAGCTAAACCGATTGAAGTCAAATGTACCCAAGATTATCACCTTAGAGGCACTGCAGATTTGTGAAACCTTTTTGGACATCTCAACTTGCAACATACAAGGTAACTATTCCTTATAGCAGCGCAGTCTAAAAGGATTTGAGTCCCTAGCTTGGGTGTCTGTATCTTGTGGGCAGAATAGGACATTTTTCCTTTGAGCTTCATTCTCTTTCTAGGCTGCAAAAGCTCCTACCATTGTGGCTGTAGGGTAGAAATAGTGAGTAAGGAGTGATTTCCGTTCATGATCTCATACTTTGTGAGTAGCACCCAAAAGGTAATCACTAGACTCATCTTGTAATTGTGAATCATTCTTATGGAGTTTTCTTCAAATCTCAGAAAGATGAGTCGAGTGTGATGCCTTGTGACTTGATAGGATATTGCAAGTGATGCAAATGATGAGACTTTGTTGGCTTCAGTGGAATCATCCAGTTACCCATTTGATATTGGAAGCAAAGGGGCTCAGTGGGTAATTCATGGCCATGTACAGTGGGAGAGCAACACATGCTGCCAAAGTGGTTACGTTTAGAAAGACCCTGGCTGCTTCTGCTATGGACATTGGTGTGTTCTGTATGTGTACTGTGGCATTTTTGGTGGGTGCAACAGAGTTGGTGATCTTGACGACTTGTCCAACGTCCAGAGATGAGATTGGTTCTGGCCCTTGGACAAAAAAAAGGGTTCAGGTTTTTTGTCAAATCAGGAGTCACCTGCTTTGTTTCAAACATCTTTAGTGTGTTCATATTGTTCGCTGCTTGTCTTTGTTTTCTTTGTTCTAGTTTTCTTTGCAGCCAAAACATGGTGATTTGGACATGAATCAGCATGTCAACGATGTGAAATATGTTGGATGGGTGATGGAGGTAAGCTTCTCTTAGCCTGTTTTCTCAGAAGTTAAATAAAAGATACCTGTTTCTTTTACTGATTATTTACATACATACCTCAGTTTGTGATGACCAATGGTGTGTGCTAGCTCCTTTTGAGAGCACTTGGCTTCAAGAGTAATTATGTTTTTCTACCTGATGTTTGGGTGATTTGGTTTTATTTTCTGTTATCTAAGTGCCATGCTCATGCAGGATACTTGTTTCATTGTTTGGTTGGTCAATAGGAAATGTGGACACAAGGCTAATTCAGAATGTGGCTTTGGCTGCAGAGTGTTCCAGTTGCAGTTTTTGAAAACTATGAACTTTCAAGCATGACACTCAAGTACAGAAGACAGTGCAGCCAATCTGATGCTTTACAGTCAATGTGCAGTCCTACATCTTGTACTGCAAAGCTAGAGAAGGAAGCCGAAGTAGAGGTGAATGGAGTAGGTTGTTCATACACAGCTGGATCTCAAACATCAATTCCAGATGTTGCCAAGTGTGTACCTCCACACTTACAATTTACACATTTGTTGCGGTTGCAAGTTGATGGTGTAGAAATCCTCCAAGGTAAAACACAATGGAGATTAAAGAAGTCTAAACACTTGCATTGAAACTGGGTGCTTTTTGTAGGGTAGAGAAGAATATTATAGGACACTTAAATCTGTCATGATATGTTATGATAGGTGTGTTATGGAAGGGAAGGTAGGGGATCTAGTAACATTATCTGAGAGTTGTGCAATCCAACATTTCATAGAGCCACCTCCTCGATACCCAAGGGTTACAAACCCTTTTACATTATAAATTTTGGAATTTTGATATAAATATTTATTTTTGCCTTCCAAAGTGACTCCAAATGAATATAAACCCTGCTTCCAAAATAAGAATACAGTGTCATGCTCTTGCGATACACAGTGGATCTCAAAACCATTTGCGAATCATAATTCTTCGAAACACTGTAAAAGCCAAAAGACCAAATATACCATGTCACAGACATCGCTACATTTTTACGGGTAAAATCATTCCAAAATAGGTTTGCGAAATTATATATTTCGCAAACTTTTAGCGGCATTTTGAGAATCCCAAAATGTTTGCGTTAGATCTTACATCGGAAACATATAGACTTTTGAGTTGATTCGCTAAGTCGTTGCGGTGATGGGTTTGTTGCAAATAGTTTCCGATGTAATGTCAATCGCAAATTTTTAGCGGCATTTTGAGAATCTCAAAATGTTTGCGTTAGATCTTATATCGGAAACTAATAGAGTTTTGAGTCGATTCACTAAGTCGTTGCGGTGATGGGTTTGTTGCAAATAATTTCCGATGTAATGTTAATCGCAAACTTTTAGCGGCATTTTGAGAATCTCAAAATGTTTGCGTTAGATCTTATATCGGAAACCGATAGACTTTTGAGTCGATTCGTTAAGTCATTACGGTGATGGGTTTGTTGCAAATAGTTTCCGATGTAATGTTAATCGCAAACTTTTAGCGGCATTGTGAGAATTGCAAAATCTTTGCATTAGATCTTATATTGAAAACCGATAGACTTTTGAGTCGATTCGCTAAGTCTTTGTGGTGATGAGTTTGTTGCAAATAGTTTCCAATGTCATGTGTATCGCAAACGAGTAGTGGCATTTTGAAAAGCGGAAAATGTTTGCGTTAGATCTTATATCAAAAACCGATAGAGTTTTGAGTCGATTCGGTAAGTCGTTGCGGTGATGGGTTTGTTGCAAATAATTTCCGATGTACTGGGAATCGCAAATGGTGTATAGAAGAAATTATAATCGGAAAAGTTTTGCGATTGTATCAATTTCGGGAGTTGCGAAGAACTTGCGATTGTACGGGTGCGAATGTTATGGTTTCGTAAGAGCTTAAGAGTTTGCGAGAAATTGTGGTTCACAACTGCGGGTTTTCGGAAACTTTTTTCTTTGTTGTTTGCGATGATATTTGGATCGCAATATACCCCTCTTTTGTTGTAGTGATTGGTAGGTAGTTTATAAGTCCTAAATGGCTAGCTTGCTGTTAGGGACTTGCCCACTAACACCAACCAAGTGTGATTGTAACTTTACATATAGAGCTTGAACAATGAGTCCAAGGAATACATCATGCAAAACTCAGTTTAGTCAATTGTGCTTTAGTTGGGAACTCGGAACTGTCAAAAGTTTCCAACAAGGAAAAGTCCAAAGTGATTGCATGTGACAAGAAACTCTTATGAATTCTTCAAAGATGGGATGCTAAGTTACAATTGAAAAATTGTGGGCTCATGGAAACTCATCATCTGTTGACTGGATCACATTTGCAACAACATACCATTCATGATCCTTCTAAGGTGGATGCTAGCAGCACCTTAGAAAGACCTGACACATGGTAGTACATTGTATGTCAGAATACATAAACACTGGAGAAAAAGCTGGAATACAGAAGCATTGGAGGAAATGATGGACCTGGGGTAGGCAGTTTTATGTCTCAAAATTTCGCCCAGCTGGTGGGTTTTCTTTTCAAATTGTCAAAAAAGTGCTTTTTGTGTTTTGACTTGCGAAAAAATTTAGATTTTTTAAATTATTTTTTTTGACAGATTCCAAGCTGCTAAGTTCCAATAGGGTAGCAAATAAGCAAACAACATAGAAAGTTGCATAGATTTTTAAAACTTTAGTATTTAGTTTATAAGCAGATTTGATTCAATTGTCTTAGGGATGATCATCACTTGACAAGTACATCAAAAAAATTGACAAAACAAGCTCCATCTGGGACCATAGATTTGACACAGCCCAAAATTCTGGACACTTGGACGTTCTAAAAACAACTAGCAAAATGTTATTCCAAGTCACAAATCACAGGTTGCCAATCACATATTTGAAAAATAAAGATCATTTACTCTACATTACCACAAAATCAGCTGAAACAAACAGAAATCTATTTCTTTTGGGGCTGGGGGCGGGGGGTAAGGACGAGGAGGTCAGGGACATAACACTCTGCTAATTGTGGACCATTGAAATATGGTGTTTCCACTATGGTGTGGAAGGATACATGTATTTAGGTAGGTGTGTCAGCAATCACTTTCGTAGCAATTGGAACGAGTGTCAAAAATCCCGTGTCCAGAAAACTAGTTGCTTGCCACACTTTGGCTGATGTCATTGCTTACATGCCAACACACGTGACAGAACACGAGACTTGAAAAGTGAAAACACTCGATGCCTAAAAAGGAACAAACAAGCCCCTCCCTCCCACCCCCCTCTCTCCTGCGGCTGCAAGAAAAAAATCAAACGTGGTGTTGATTTACTGGTCTGTGTGTGTGTGTTTTAATGCAATTGTCTACACAATTTGTCAACACAACTCAAATTGCTTGCCCTACCAACTTTAGTGTCTCAAAGATGAATAATCTTGAAGCCAAACTTTTTGAAGATTAAAAAACAAAAAAGTCAAGAAAAGGAGTTCCAGAAAAGAGCCTTCTAAGTTCTCCTCTTTCTCTATATATATTTTCTAAACATTTCGTTCTTTCCATTCTCACAGCAAGCCCCTTCTTTCAGTTCTGGCAGTCGCCGGCTGCTTCAAGAGCTTGTTGCTGCAGTTTCTTCTTGTCCTTGTCTTTCTTTCAGTACATAGATTTTTTTCTAGCTGAGAAGTTGGAGTGAAGATCAGATCAGAAGGACAAAATCATGGGTGGTCCCAATGTGATTTCTACTAGTGCAACAGCAAGCTGTAGCTTGGGAGTGTTGGTCTTGTTGTTGTGGAGCGCCGTAGGAACAGTGCAGTGTCGCCATAACCCACCCACACCTGCAGGATTGAGTGAGGACTTTTACGCGAAGAGCTGCCCTCAACTGTTCGACATTGTGGAGGCCGGCGTCAAGAATGCTCTCCGGACGGATGTTCGTATAACTGCTTCCTTGCTGCGTGTCAGCTTCCACGACTGCTGGATCGGGGTACTTTTCTCCCAGCTCTCCCCCTCCCCGCCTCATCACTACAGAGCTCTTCATCTCAGGATTCATGCTCAAGTTTCTGTGCTCTTACAGGGTCCAAATTTAGTGCAGGAAACGAGAGATTTATGTGAAGATCTAAGTTCTACATTATAGCTGAATAACTTCTTAGAGTCGTCGTACAAAAGTGATTCATGTAACTACTCTGAAAACGTGTATCTATGAATCCGCTGACTGCTGCAGGGTTGCGACGCATCGCTGTTACTGGACAATGATCCTACACGACGCATCGTTTCCGAGAAGTTTGCGCCACCCAACAACGCTTCCATCAGAGGTTTCCCGGTGCTGGACGCCATCAAGGCACAGCTTGAGGCGGTTTGTCCACGGACCGTCTCTTGTGCCGACCTCGTAACTGTCGCGGCCCGCGACTCTGTTGTCTTGGTAATGAATTCTCATTGCCTTCAGTCATGATTTCTTGAAGCATCAGCTTTTATATATTAGCAGCTACCAGAATTATATTGTTTGTTTAATCCATCTCAATTCGCGCAGCTGCTGATCAAGTGGCATCAGTTCTACCTAGACTGATCCCTCTCTCATGGTCTAGACTGTAGATCATGGTGAGCGAAGGCAGCTGGGGACGTGCTTGAATCCTCGATTCTTGTCTCAAAGCTGATGAAGCCTGGCTGAACTTCTTCTTCTGCAGTTCAGCTAGTCCTTCTCACATTCAAGTAGTCCTCACTTGCGTGTTGACAACCTCTCCAAGGAGGCTTAGTTCAACGCCGGAACATGACTAACTCATGATCTTGCTTCTGATTTTGCCGCAGGCCGGAGGCCAGGGCTGGCCAGTGGTTCTAGGCAGGCGTGATTCCCTTACCTCGCACTTCAATCAATCCAAGTCCACTGGGCCTGACGGACTTCCTAGCCCGTTTGTTAACTTGTCACTTACTATTGGCAACTTTGCATTTCGGAACTTCTCAGCCACCGAAATGGTCACCCTCTCAGGTACGCAGTTTACAAGTTAACTATGCCGTTGCATCCAGATATATCCCGGACGAGATCCTCATTCCTTCCGACGCTAAGAAGCACTAGTGAAGTTCAGTGATGACAAGAGTTCGAGACGCCGGGATGGGCCTTACATCCTGACTATGACACAAACAAACAGTTGTGTTCAGAGCTCGCAGATTTCTCCACTTTCTAATTTCTATGATCCTCGTACTCGAGGTCCTTTGAAATCGCCACCAGCTTTACGCGTGAGCCAGGAAAAGGTCGAAGCTGGACCCAGTGCCATCGGCCCGTCTAGGCAAAAGGTCGCTCCAAGACACATCTGCAGATAGATCCCCGCAAAAATCGTGAGGACAACTCTAGTGGAGCAAAAAACGATCTTGGGAATATATAGTTTCACTAGAATATACCATCTTGACTATATACATGAGGAACCGTATCACTAGCTAGGTTTTCGAAAACCTTACAATTGAGAAAACCTGCATGACTAGAGTAAATCTCAGAGCTCAGATTCTGATTGCAAAACGGAAAGTTTCGGATGATCTAGCTAGCTACCTCAGATGTAGTAGCGACCAATCCTGACTACCGATGATTTTTGGAGCTCTGCATCTCGGGATATCCAGAGTAAATCTGACAGGCGTCTCAAGGCTCGAGTGCCTGCAGTAGCTGTAAATCTTTCGTACAGATCTTCTATGTGCAACAAGTTCAGCTTTGTTGAGTTTAGTATTCAGCTGGCAACAGATCGATGGAGACTTCTTTGATGGACGGCAGGTATATTGCAGCAGCAAATGAAGCTGACCTGCTGATCCTTGATCGTCGTCGTGTGTGCAGGTTCTCACACCTTTGGGAGAGCAAAATGTGCAGTAGTGACACCACGATTCACTAACAACCCCCTCAACGATACCAATGTCATCGACCCAAAACTGAAGGCAAAGCTCTTGAAGCACTGTGCCAACGCTTCTGACCCTAACTTTGTCATCAACGACTTGGACCAGACCACGCCCAACACTTTCGACAACAAGTACTACACCAACCTGGAGAAGGAACTTGGGGTTCTACACACGGACCAGAACCTGTTCAGCGCCCAAGGTGCCAACACAGGTCTGGTGAAACTTTATGGGAAGAAACAAGATCTCTTTTTCTCAGAATTTGCCCGAGGCATGATCAAGATGCAAAACCTGGGTCCTCTCACAGGCAAACAGGGCCAGATCCGTCTCCAATGCGGCAAGGTCAATCCGACCAGCAGCAGCAGCAGCAGCTGGACAAGTTCAGAAGAATCATTGCTTGCAGTAGAATAAAATTCCCACCAGTTACACATGAATAATAATGAATTCATCTGTTGGATAAACGAAAAACTAGCTACACCCAAATCATCAAATATTCGGAGATCATAAAAATTTGCAGGTGTTTGCAAATTCTTGATGAAATCTGCAAAACCCAAATTGCAGATTCGTGATCCGACTGCAGCTTCTTCCATGGTGATAGTTTTTTATATATTTTGCACTTGTTTGCACTTTTGCTTTCCTTCTATGTATGACAACAAAAAATGGTGATCATCATCAGCAACGACTTCAATTATCATCTCTGTGTAGAAACTAAAAACAGAAAACCACAACTGCAGAGACTGTATTTCAATCCTTTTTTACTACAATATAAGAGAAATTTCAATAAGTTAAAAAAACAATGTGGTGCTTTTCTAGACTTTGATCATCAGCAAATTATACTGCATTAATTATTTTTGTTAAGTTGAGTCTGATCTTAGTGAAATCTAGTAATACATCAGTTTTTTTTACTGCTATGTTTTGTCTGTGCAAACCTGGAGTTAGATTATTATACCAGTGTTGGTTTGATAATAGAAAAGCATGAGCCTGGTCTCAACTCTCAACACTGGTAGTAAGGATCCTTCCCTGGCTTGGTATGACCTGAAGCAATATCAGCCTTTGTACCAACCAGTACCTGCAGTCAGCCTGGTATAGAGACAGGAGGTAGTAACACCTGCCTTGTACCGATTTTGCACTGGTTCCATACCGGTATGAGAATCAGGAGCTGGTATGAAAAATCTACAAAGTAAATTGTATCAAGACTAGACTGGTTGGTATATTCAAAAGTTGATACCAAACCAACACTAGTTTGTACTTCGTACAGTGATATGATATTATTCACTTGAGGAATATTTACACAATCATATCCATTGTGTAAACAACTATTTGTGCATGCACATGTTCTCGATCCCGAGCTCTTCCCAGCACACTTCTGCTTTTGCTGTGCATTATTATTATAATATGCAGTTTTAATCGTTGTGGGGGTGGACAAGAAAGTTGAGGCAAGTGATTGTTTTTGTTGGCTCTGCTTGATTTGAGACTAACAGAAGGCTCACAGACTACTACTACTAAAGTCGGATCTATATATAACCTTTGGACTATATAACCCTTTGGGCTATATCCTCTCCCTAACCCTATTTCCTCCCTCGAGAACCATTTTTTCCTTGGACCTATCCTCACCCTCGAACCACATCCTGTACCTAACCCCATCTTTTCCTCTTGGAACTATCTTATTCTTATTTCCTAACCCTATCTTTTCTTTGGGTCCACCTTCTCACATGCCATTGACCATCCCAAGGACACATCTTCTCTCCATCCCGTCCTTTCTTTGGCCCCATATTTTCCTCAAGGGTCCATCTCCATCTTCTCCCCGACCCATTTTCTTGCCATCTGCATCTTTTTCATTAGGATGCATTTTTTCCCCAACCTCATCTTCTTCTCAAGCCCCACTTTCCCCAAGGCCCGCCTTCTTTTTGGCCACTATCCGTATCTGGGAACACATCTTCTTCCCATGCCACATCTTTTCCCAAATGGAATCACACTAATGCCTAATAATTTTAGGCACATATTAAAATCCATAATTATTTAAATTAACATTATGAAAGTGTGGAGGTAGGATACGTTGAATCATACAAATCCTTTTGCAAGTTATCATCATAAATTCATTATTTAAAAAATTCCAACCTTAGTTTATCTTATGAAATATGAGTTTTTAAATTAATATTTTCATTAAAAAAAGGACTTGAAAAATTCATAATTCAAAATAAATAGAAAAAATTGATCATCAAAATCATCTCAAAAAGGTTTCTTTTATCAATGTTATCACACCATATTATCATTGAGCCTCTTATTCAATAAAAAACATTATATCAAGATGTATGAAGTCCATATTCATTGATTATGGCCTATTGTAAATTTTTGGGCATTTTTTTAAAAGTACATTATGTTACAACAATTCAAAAACTACTCAATTTTTTTTTCATAAAATGTGATTATAATATATAAATAACATTGTAATGTTGAGTTCTTTATCAACTCAATCATTTTTAGTTAATCACATGGCCAATTACAAATTTCAAAATCTTACAAAAAAAGACTTGTGACAACATTTTATGGACAATGTAATGTGTTTTTACCTTCCCCAATCCCACTTTCTTCCCAAGAGTTGTCTTCTCCCCAAACCCACCTTGCCCATGGCCATTGTCCATCCGTAAGGACACATCTCCTTTTCAACTTTCTTTGAAATATTTATAAATATTTCACCATTTTCAATGCATAATGTTTCCATGAAAAGCTCATTCAGTGAAAATCTTTCTGTACCAAATATACCAAATAGGACGAAGTGGATGTAATCCTTACTATAGTTGTTTTTTACCCTACATTTTGATCCCCATAAAGAATAATGAATCTAAAGTTGTCAAATGTTTCAAAAGGAATATATTTTAGACCATTACAATTATAGATTCCATCATAATCATCCATAAATGTGTCTTTGCATGATGAAAAAAACTAGGTAATTTTTTTTAAAAAGGTGATGTTGTGACAAGATTTTGGTACACCTTAAAGAATTTAGACCCCATTATTGCATCTAAGAATGGTTTTCATCACAAAACCTTGGTCCAAATGGCACATTTGGGATGACATGTAGTGTATGTCCACTAAGATTGCTCGAAGAAACATTATCCATTCACTTTTGGGAAAACTTGAAATTTGTGAATTGATAATGTAATCATTTCATGACTATTACAACTTTTTGATGACAACATCAAATCCTTCTATCATAATGGATGAAGGGAATTTGCACCTTACGAACAAAATTCAATTTTTTTGAATTTAATGTTCATTCCATTTGTATCTGGGTGAAAACATGGTCAAAGGAGCTAGGGGTGCCAAGATAAAAGCCCTTTTCCAAGGATTGCACATGACACATGTCATTTTTGTATTGGTTTATAAACTTTAAAATTCGTATTATGGGTGCCCCTTTTAACACTACATTTTAGATATAAGTACATTTTGACTACAAATTGGTTTTATATCATGTATATTATGCATTGATGCCCTCTATCACAAAATATGAACAACTTTTGTTTAAAGCACATTTTCAAAATCCATAATTTTCAGGGTCAAAAACATTTTTGAGCCAAATATATTCAAATTGGTAATAAAAACAATTTCATCAGTTGAAGCTTTTTTTCCCTTATAATCATCAATGTTAAAATTAAATCCTCTCCAATTTTTAGAAGGAATGGTGCACATTTTGTAGAAAAAAAGGACATTTGAAAAAAACAATGTTTGAGTGCTTTGAACATGGAAAAGCATTCTTGATTTGTGTCAAGCTTGAACATGTAAACTTTGCAATTAATGTAAAATATTCCAAAAAAATTATGACAATCCAAACTATTATGCTTGACTTGTGATCTTTCAAACATACAAAAATGTTACTTTAAAGAATGTCCACTCAATTGGGTGGGTCTTTTGATTATATTTTACCCAATTGTTGAATTTTATAATTGCATGTCACAATCTAAGTGGACATTCTCCTGCTTATTTTTTGTGCATTGCACATTTATAATCTTTGCATATTTGTAATTCAGTCTTCAACATCATGCATTAAAACTTTTAATGCTACTACAAAAATGATTGATTTTAAAGTTGACATTATATATATGAAGTTTGCCAGTCTATCTAATGCACCAAAGAAAACTTTGAATGTTTGTACTTTGAATTACAACACCCTCCCCAAGGTCACTTTAGCTATTACAATTTCTAATGGGTCAAAGGGTAGAAAAGTGGACATGGTTTCCACAAAGATTTTTCATACACAATCATTCAATGGTTAAAAATACCTAATTTTCTAAATGGCAAATGTAATTGACCTAGTGAATAAATGCAATTTGTTTCAAAGAAAAGTACATCAATTCCTAGGTACATTCAGATCAGGTTACCTTATCAAGAACCACTTTTAAAACATGCAAAAGGTTTTCAAACTTTTTTTGTTGGGACTTTTTGGAATTTTTTTTAAATTTTCGATTTAGAATGGTGAATATTTGATATTGATTTTGATTATGGGCTTTAGTTTTAATGATGACAAGATATTTATGTTCTTCAAAATCATAAAATATCCAAATTTACTAGTCCTTTTAACCTTGTGGCCCATATTTTTACAATTTACTTTTAGAAATCCTTTGTTGTAAATACCAATCCAAAAATTATTTGAAATTGAATCACACGGGTTAAGGTTTGTTTCTCCACTCCTTTGTTAGTTTCCTTTTCCCATCTCATGCACTTTCTTTCTTTGTTGCTTGTGACTCATGTGCAAAACTTGTGCATTTCCATGTTCACACACAAAGCTCAAGTATTTGTTGTGGTAATACCTTGAACAATATAATGCTTTGAGCATTTGTCAAACAAAGTTGTTCAAATTCCCTACCATCAAAACATAAAATTTGCATGCGTACTTGCTTCCACTTAAAACCGTCATCATTTTATTTGGATTTAGGTAAGGCAATGTTTTCAATGTTCATTTTCAAAAGCTTGAAAACTTTTTAGATTTTTTGTGCATTATTGAGTTTATTGATTGTGAATTGGAAATTTGTTGAAAACTTATAAATACTTACAAAGGACACAACTTGGTTTGCAACACATACTAGAGGTTTTATGCATGATGGTGCTAACATTACAAAGCTCAACATCAAGGAAGTGACAATTGAAAATATCAATGGCTTTTTTGGACCAAAAACGAGGAAAAATGAATGGAAATACAATGAGAAGCTCGATGTTGTAGGATAAATAAAGGTATAAGGCTATAAACCAAAATGACAAGTAAGCCCAAGATTGAAAACACACTAAAAGAAAATTGACAATTTGTGACTTCAATTTGTGTCTCAAAAAATTGCAATGAACATTTACAACTAAAATTGTTTGGGTTGCATAAGTGAAGTTGCACCCAATGTTTGGTTGCAAATCATGACTTAACATGATGTTAACAAATGGACCATGGATAATGTATACGGTCAATGTATAGATGTTCATCCTTTGACCATTTATATAACATTTGCAACTAAGTCTTGTTTTTGCAACTAATTTTACATCAAATGTCCACACATAGTTTACCACATGTCTTAAATTAGGGTAACTTTGAAATAATGGTTTTAAATGTTGAAAACATATATGCCATCAAATTTCAATGACTTGTATGGTGCCACTTGGCAATACAAACACTACTACGAAATGTGGGTGCAATTCACTAGTCCTTGTTCATTAGACCAATGAATTCACTACTTCTTCTCTAATCCATGTTCACTGCAACTAATGAATTCACTATATCTAATGAAACCACTTGGCATAAAGGGACACTTTTTGTTGTAATGAAAAATCCACCATGTGGCACTATGAGAATTATTTTATTATCCAAACATTGATCTTGGCCATCTTTTCTGAACAAGCATTATAAATGGTCATAGATTGTGACATTTGTCTTAATCAAAATTTGCCACATGGCATATTAATTATTTTTTCAGAAAAAATCAAATGAAAATTTGTTTGACTAAATAGGTAGGTAAAACATACCTACCTACCTAGGTTGCATACCTACTTACCTATTTACATAAATTAGTAATTAAAACTTACTTACCTACTTACTTACCTACTTAGGTGAGTAGGTGGGTTAAAAAATAACCATGTAAATATTGTTATTTCATTTTATGTTTAGTTTTTCAAGTTAATGTTTTTTGAGTTCATCCCCAATGGCACGAGTTTTTTAATGTGAAAACATAAGAGAAAACACTTTCTTATATAGTTTCTAAGATGAAATTGCAGGACAAAACATATTGATTAAATTTTCTAGTTGCACCTTATCTGCAAATTGAATTGCAACTAGAAATATTTGTCCATATGTTTTGTGCTTGTTTTTCATTTTGTAAACTATATAACCATATAAGTAAATAGGTAAAAAAAAAACTAATTAATTAATTAATTAATTAATTAATAAACCACTAACTAATTACCTATTTATTTACCTATTTACTTGCCCATTTACAAACCTACTTATAAATACCTACAAATTTTTAATTATTTTGTTCTAAAACTAATATTCACTTTTACTTCATATTTTCGACCAACTCATCAACTAATTCGTAATTATTATTCATCAACATTATGTAATTATTTTATGTAATTAATTCATTGGTTATTATTTTAATTATAAATTTAATCAACTATTTAATAATTTCAAAAATTTACAAATAGGCTTTATAATTTTATTTATCAACTTAATTAATTAGTTAATTAATAATATATACTAAAAATTCGATATTAACTACTGAGTATTTATTTATTTAGTCTATAAATATTATTTAAAAAGATATTCATTTATATTCATTAATAATTGACAATTCAATTTGTGAAATTTTAATTAATATTTGTATAAGCTACATAACTATTAATTAATTAATAATTATTCTCTATTTACCATAACTCTATATTAGTATATTATTAGTTAATTGATTCAATATTAATTAAAATACTAATTGAATTATTAATTATCGCTTTCTAAAGTCTAAATTGATTAAGAAACATGAATTATTAAATCTAAATTTATGAACTAAATATGAAATCAATTTAATTAATCATGAATAATAACTAGATAATATAAATTGTGAAATTTTAATTAATATTTTTATAACATACATAATTATTAATCAATTTATAGTTATTTGTTATTTACCAGAATTCTTGATTAGTAAATATTAATGATTAGATGATTAAATGAAAATTTTCTAATTATTAACTGACTTATTCAATATTTATTTATAGCATTTAGCTTCAAATTAATAACTTAAAATGAAAATTTTATCAAAGAATCAATTGATGTTGAAGATTATATATTAAAATATTTATTGACTAAATAATCAGTTTAAATAATTATTAACATATTATTAAGTACTAGTATTAAGTTTTTAGTAATATATAACTTATTAATCAATAATGTATAATATATATATTTTAATTCATCAAGAAAAAAGTAAATCAGTTTTATTTTATTAATTATTATTCCATGGTTTATTTTATTCAATCAATTTGTTGATGATACTATTTTATGAATAATGAATATTGGTTTGACAATAAGATTATGTCATCTTAATATGACCTCACCTTTATAATTTGATTATACATGGAAATAAACATGATATATTTGTGAAAAAACCATAATATCAAATCAAATGAAATTATTTTTAATATGTTAATAATATGAGGTAATATGTGTTTAATATAGTTTAAATACATTTAAATCTGTTAAATAGGTTTTAACATATGCTTCATATACCTTGACTACATGTTAAATATATTTTTAATGTAGTCCAAAACACCTTCGTGTACATAAAATGAATAGGCACACCACCAATATATATATATATATATAATTAATTAAATTTGCGACTAAATGAACATGGGCACCTATTTTTTATGAAAAACCCAAGAAGTTAGTCAATATGAAAAGATGCACCATAGTTGCAAAAGTATTAAAATTTTGTAAAGATGGTTAATAATTGTAAATTTTATAAAACATAGTTGTGAATGACAAATAGTCACATATAGTTGCAAATTGGATGGAACTTACATAATACAAGATTTCTTATAGTGACAAGTTGTGGTGTCTTATGTTTGCAAGGGGTGTTACATTGTAGAATCAAAGCCATTGTAATCAATTGGGTTGCTTATCTTGCCCATGTCCATGCTTTTAAAAAGGTTAATTAGGAGTGTCAAGGAGGAGTCACAAGTTAGAAGGGAGAAAGAAGGTTTGCATGTAGTTAAAAATGTTAACCTTACATGATTGCCAAGAACTATGCCTTTGAAAATTTCCAAAATTCCATCAAGAAGTTTGTCCATATTTTCCATCAACACTATTGATATCATTGGAAATGGAGTGAAGTCTAAATGTAATTCTGAATCTAAAATGATGAAAAATAAAGGTTCAATGGGGAGAATTTTACAAGGTCCTAGGTGGTTAGTAGAGGATTTGGAAAAAATCCAAGGTTTTGTGTTCTCCAAACAAAAGTTGTGTGGTCCATTGAAAGAAAGCTTGGAAATGTTGAAAAGCATGAAAGAAAAGGCAAAAGGTGAAGTGCAAAGTTGTATTTTTATTTTTGGTAGACAAATTATTTATGAACAAGCCCTACATGATGCTAGAAGAAGTCATGAAAGGATTGAAATAGCTAGAACAATTACCAAGGATGTTAAAAAATGCCTTACCATTCTTTTGCAGCAAATAGGAGAGTTAACATGGTGAATGGAAAGGTAGCTAACATTGTAGATGAATTGGATGATAAGGTCAATGAATTGGAAAAAAAATGTTATTGAATGGAACAAAATGTCTGATGCAAAAATTGACCAAGGTCTAGATGAGAGGATTGAAAAATGTGTCTTCCAATCATTCAAGATTGTTGAAGTTGATTGTTTAAAGCAAATGAAAAGAAATTAGAAAAACATGATTTTGAAGCTCAAGTTGTATCAAAAAAGTTGTTAGTACAGGCGAAGATTATGAAAGCCATAAAACAATTGAGAAAAATGAGGTTGGGAAGTGGTTTGAGCTTGTATCCAATTCCTATTTTGTTTAATCTTAGTTGCCTAAGAAAATTGAACAACACACTTGAATGCTTGTCCAATTTTCGACCTCTAGTATGCTTGTAATAATCACCTTGTAGTTAAGTGCAGGCATTCATATCACCCACATTGGTGTATTTCTTAACACTCAAAGAATTCTACCACATGTTTCATTCTTGGATGTAAGATGCCATATTTTGTTGAATGGCTTGATGCTTGGGGCATCCACAAGCATGTTCGAAACAATTTAATCACCAAGTTGCCTATTGTATTTGATTATACATATCAAACAAAATTTAATTACAATGGGCACATGATCTCAAGATCTAGTGAAAATTTTAATTCTACTCATTTGAATCTAACTTGTCTTTTGCATTGACTCCTCTTGTAATGATTTTGTTTTGATGGTTTTGAAGAGTGTAGATTACTATTTTCATTGAAATGTTATGTTCTTTAGTTGAAAATGTTGTCTCACTCGACTAAAATATGAAATTATTATTATTTCCATGATGTATTATAATATTATTGTATGAGTAGTGAATTTTTTTATATTGTAGCCTATGATAATTATAATGGTTTTTCATACCTTAACTTCATATTTTCACAAAAAATGTTTCACAATTTAAAAGATTATTTAATGATGAAATCAACCCTAGGGTAAAGTAATACTTGGATACCAAACTTCCAGTCACAAAATTGAAAAAAAATAATAAAAAAAATCTTAGTGACAATTAATTAATTACTTGAAGAGCCTAATAAAACTTGAAGGGGTCATATATGACTACCTATCCTCATATATGTATACTAGTGGGTACCCGTGACCTTCGGACAATGTGGAGTCCCTCGGTTTCTTTAAACAAAGAGAGACACACACGAAGGCGCAAAGCAATTAATTTTATTTTTATTTTATTTATTTTTTGTGACGAAAATCCGTTGAAAAGTCCCCCATGAAAACATACATGGTGAAGTGAGCATTTTGGAAAATTTCCAAAAAAAAAACTAAATCGCCACATTTCCAGGAGGGGAAAAGAAAAAGTTTTGAAATCGCCACATTTTGAGGAGAAAAAAAACAGGTTTTGAAATCGCTCAGATTTGTGGAGGATTTGGGCAGATTCCAAGCTTTCTTCTTTTGAAACGTGTTTATGAAGGGCGTGCTAGCCCTAACCCCCTTACCCCCAAGGAGGACGACCGGACAGACAAACACCTAAAATATATTATATAGTGGGTACTCGTGACCTTCGGCACTGTGAAGTCCTTAGGTTTCTTTAAACTAGGTTCATGTTTTAGTTTTTTCTAGAAACTTTTATCTTGTTTATTTTTTATTTTTATGTGTTTTTTTGTTTTTATTACTATTTTGTATAATAAAAGTAAAGTGTTTGTTTTTCACTTTTATATTTTTGTTTATTTGGATGCAAGTTTGAAGTTTTGGAGGAAGAAAACACACCTCATTCTTTTTTAAGTAAGGTTTTTCTTCATTATTATAAGTTTTATTTTTTCTTATTTTTTATTTTTTATTTGATTTCTTTATTTTTGTAAAAAAAATTCTTTTAAAATTATTTTACTGTATTTCCCTTTCCTTGTTTCATTTGTTTCCATTCCTTTTTTATATTTTTTGCGTTTTTACTTTTTTTCTGTTTATGTTTGTTTCATGTTTTTATTTTTTCAATTCTTATTTTGTATATCTTCATTTGTTTTCTATTTTTATGCATTTATTTATTTATTTTCTATTTTCTATTTTCTTTTTCAAAAAAATTCTAGGTTTTCTAATATGTTTCATAATGAAAATAATTAATTTTTTTTTTGTATTTGTTTGATTAGATGCATGTGTGAAGTTTGGAAAAAGAAGACAAACCTCATTTTTTTTTCAAGTATGGTTTTATATGTTTTCATTTTGTTTCTATTTTTAAGTGTTTTAAAAAAGTTTCTAATTGTTAAAATGTTTGGATAAACTGCTGCTGCCGCCATTAGTTGTCCTCCTCCTCCTCTTCCATCATCTTCTTCGGGGATGAGGAACTTGGATGGAAGGATGACGGGACGGATGACGGGACGGATGGATGGGAAGGACGACCACCCAAGGATATTATATAAGTAGATATATATATAAGTTTCATAATATGTGCATAAATGGAGCAATGTGTATTCCTGGTTAATTAATTTAATGCTAACAAGTCAATGTTTTTTTTTTCCAATTTTGTGAAGTCGCAACACTGACGATCAACTATAAGGAGATTTAGCCATATTTGGCTATAGATCACTTATATGAAAATAGAAATTTATTAAAATCTTTTTTATATCCTAGCTACTTGCTTGAACAATATATGGAAACAATCCAATTTTTTCAGAATTTTTGTCGATTTTTTTAATAGAAAGGGAATATTCAACAAATAAGACTCACCACAAATTTTTAAAAAAACGTCACTCGACACGCATTACATTTTTCTCTGTTATGCCCGCCGGGTATCATGTACCCGGTATCACGGGAACAAATTCAAAAACAAGAACACGCACGATTCTTACGCCATGTAAAGTGTAAACCCTCAGGGGCGGCTATACGGGAACGGGGCCGCGCTTAGGGCCGCCTAGTGGGGCCCTTATTCCCGTAGAGCCCGCTTCCTCGGGCTTTATCGTACCCTAAGAGCCTTAATCACACAGACGCAAGCTTCAGGAGGAGCAGGAGGATGCAGGTGCAAGGCTTTCAACACTAACCCTAATGTGCAACAACAGCAAAGCTTTCAGTTTGGTTTCAAGGCAAGCGGACAATTCTCGACCTTGAAGAAGCAATCATGGCGTTGGAAAGCAGCTCTTACGAAGGAGAAGAAGAAGAAGAAGTACCAGCAGTAGTAGCAACTACAGAGCCCAGTGTCCGAAAGTTTGCAGTTCCTTCCAAACATTTTGTCGCCTCTATTCAGGTTCAGCCCCAATCCTCTCCTGGAAATTGTTTATGCAGGAGTAGCTAGCTCGAGGTCTTGATCCTCAACATGGTTCTAACTCCAATAGTGAACCCTCCATTCCTTCTGGGTCTAACTTGTTATGCAATAGTAGGTGGAACTGGTAATGCTCATGGGTTTCTCTCTC
Source organism: Sphagnum contortum (assembly GCA_963920785.1). Taxonomy (NCBI): domain Eukaryota; kingdom Viridiplantae; phylum Streptophyta; class Sphagnopsida; order Sphagnales; family Sphagnaceae; genus Sphagnum; species Sphagnum contortum. Next base: position 13,403,421 of record OY987278.1, read on the forward strand.
CCTGTTGTCATTCTTGTTTCTTGCTTTTGCAAGTCAAGGTATGCTGTTTGTAGGATTGTAATTAAGATGGGGCTTTCTTTTTTTATTTTTTTGCAGGGCAGAAAAACCGAGATTGTTCAGTTCTCCTATGATGATTACATTCTTGTGAGTCTTTTCCTCTCGGTGCCCTTTTGCCCTCAGATCCAGTGTTTTTCTGGGTTGCAGGTCTTGTAATTGTAAGAGCTTGATGCACTATACGGTTTATCTGAGCATGGCAAATGGAAATGGAATGCAGGTGATAGTCACACAAGTAGGCAAACTGGGCACTCTACTGCATGCCAGGTGCACTATGTTGATCTCTCTTTTTGCACTAGTGCATTCTCTCTTCTTTCATGATAGCATGAGAAGACTTTTAGGTCAGAAAAGTATGTGCACATATACCAGTGTGAGTTGGAGATTTGTTTGTACTTTGTGCTGCTACTAATTATGCTACCGATGATCATATATAAACCTTGGTATCTTCGATTTTGATTCTCATACTTCTTTTGTTTTGAATGGCTCTGCCATCAAGCTATAATTAACCTGGGATTGAAAATTTGCAACAAAGGTTCAGGTTGATGTGTGGTGATCAACATTTTGAGATCCAGATGGAAGCTTTTAGGGTTTAGGGTTGATATTTCAGGTTTCAGGGTTAAGGAGGTAGGGTGTAGGATTTGGATCTACAGTTTTCAGGTGTGTGTCCAGGGATCCTCAGGAAAAGGGCTGTTGAGTGTGGGTTGCTTTATCAATCAGTTTAGATTGCTCAAGTATGTGCAGCTGAACTTGTTTTGTATTCTGCAGGAAAGAGGAAGGATATGGAACTGCACCCACTTTCAATGTTAGTATTATTATGGGAAAGCGTGATGAGGTAGTGCTTGTTGATCATCCCCTGGTCATTATTGCATGCCCTTCGTTGAGAACCTCACTTGGAGTCAGAACTTCAGCAGTCTATTATTGTTATAGGGTTGATACCTTCGGTGTCTCATGAGTCAGCAATGGTATTGTTTGATGTGCATTGCAGCCATTGCTGGTGGCATGTGCCCGTCAACTCATTGAACATATCAGGTTTGCTTTCTATACATTTGTCATGCATTTCTTGTTAGTAGTGTGCAGGTTCTTATTAGCACTGGTTGAGTTGTCATCGATTAAGCATCTCATGGTGAGCAGTAAAGTCTTTTGACATTCTAACAGCATGATGTTCGAGTATTACTCAAGAACTCAATAAAAATCACCTTAGAGTAGTGCAGTTTACAATATGACCAAATTGTCACACTATGAGGCAGTCTCATATATGCTGAGACAAATTCTGCATCATCCTGCTAGATTGTCAATTTGCAGGCACATGAGGGCATGGATTACTGCCCTATCAGGCAACATATGTAGTATCTTCAAAGAATTGCAATATTTCCACCACAAGTCAAGCTTTGCAATTTAGCAGGACCAGACATCTTCAAAGCAAGTAGCATGTTCATATTGTGGGCCCCCATCAAGAATTGTGACGTTCTTGATTACAAAGAGGAGGTCCTTCATGTTGTATGTTTCTCTCCTCAGTTTTAGCTGCATTTGATCCAGTGGAATGGGAATTTTGTGTGCAGTAAGGATGGATCATCACGGCCTTTGGTGCTGAGTTTAGGACTGAGTGACCACTCCATGGTATGCAAAAAAATATGCCGTCTTGTTCCTCATCTTCACATAGGATGCAGCTCAAATTTGTCAAAACCTGAAGTATGTCATTAAGAATCTTGGGGATCCATCAAGAAATGCACCAGTAATAAGCATTGTGGTAAGGAAGAAAGATACAGACATGCACTATCTTCTCCTAACAGGAGAGGAACCCGCAACTGAAACATGGCACAGAGATATCTTGTTCAACAAACCTTTTTTTGTCTGACAGTAGAGCAGCATACACCAAAGATGGCAGCCAATAGACCAGTTTACAGTAATCTCTCAAGTTTGAATTTGTATGATGGGTTGTCTCTTATGTGCTCTATATTCTTGCCCTAGTATGCTTCTGATTTGAGATATGGGGACTTTGGGTTTCTGCAGGACACTTTGAAGGAGATTATTGAGGTTGTTACATCTAACAAGATTTGGTAGTCCTTATGTAGATTCAACCTCTATAGATGCTTCAAGAGCAACCTTGATTTGTATGCGTAGGCCTGCTGACACATGTGCTCCATTCAATGGGGAGGATCTCACAGGACTCAATCTGAATGGTCATCAAAGTGCTTAGAAGAGCAACAAATTCCCTGTTTTATTTCTGGCGGTTGTAAATGCCGATCTTTGTTCTATGACCAAAGGGAAAGTTAGCCTAATCATTTCAATAAGTAATTTAGTCATTTTAGTCACACTGCCAAATGTTTTTGTACCAATAATTATTGAAAACAATTATCATTTAGACAGAAGTCTAGGGATGGTAGGTGTAGGAATGTGACCTTTCATGTGTTGAGAATGGTTTGTGGAATGGAAATTGATGACCCTTATCAAGACTCATTTCAATCCACAAGTGATCTTCTTTTAAGAGACTTTTGAATATGCTACAACCATCAACCTATTTTATGTTAGACAATCATTTCATTTGCAAGCTCATTTCCTAGTGAGCCTATGTGAGCCACAACTTGAATAATCATTGAGATTTGAAGAGATTATTAAGCTTTTGTGTGATGTTTTACATGCTACCATAAGCATCTTACTAAAGCTTTTTGGGAATACCCTCGTAGGGCAACAATAGTTCCCCTCTTTGCAATGTGGAGAACTTGATTTAGAACTTGAAATCCTTTAGATAAGGATGGTGGGTGAGACAATGACTATTGTGTAAACCTTTTTGCCTTGTGTTGTTGCCATTGATGAAGACATGATGCACAATATGTTGGTACTGATCCTAAACTATAGATATAGGAGAATGTGGTGCATCAAAGAATACATGGGTCCAACCACACTATAGCAAGTCACACCCACAACCGTAGGTGATTACTTATTTGGAAAAGTCTTGGAAAAAATATTTAAATGTTTTTCGCATTAAAAAAAATTCCATTATACAATTATATTAAAGTTTGGGTTAAAATATTTCCAAAGATATGTCATTTTTAATTTTTAAAAAAAATTTGTAATAATTTTTTTGTATTTAAAAAACCATTATTTACAAATGCTTTCAAAGTGTTTTAGATCATTTTTAATCATTAGATTGATTTAAAATTTTCAGAATTATGTATACCAATATATTGGAAATAACATTGTATAAGAAAATCACATTTTTAATTTCTTAATTTCTGAAAAATAAAAATACACAAGATTAAGCACAAATTACAACCACTTTGGACATTTTAACATGGTTGGACCCACATGTTGAGCTTGAACGATTCAAGATTGTGATGGAGGACATTGACAACAAGGTCCTCATGCACCTTTCACCTTTTGAATAGATGTCCAAGCAATTAAACATGAAGCATATTGAAGCCATCTCAAATATCTAAATATTATTATAAATTCTTTGTGATGGATGTGATGTGTCTCCCATTGGATGTGAATTTTGGATAGATTAATTTTGTGTTGATGAAACAAATCTGACACTTGATACATGATACCCATCGATTATCGCATACCAGTTGGTATGTTGTTGTTTTTTTCCAAATTGATACCCGTATCCATATTGGGAAATTGGCATTACCATTCATGTGTATGGTAGAGTCTGGACTCTGGTGTGAGCATGAGATTTTACTCATACCATTCTGGCAACTCAAATTTTTGGACCCTGCAACACTTGTGCCCAACCCTAAACCTATGTCTTCACTCGGGGTATAAACATTGCCTAAACCCTAAACCTAAAATGGTAATACTAGTATGTAAAACTAGAATTTTCTCCTCTTGCCAGGCCTTTCCCCTGCATAAAGATTTATATGTCGGGCAATATGTTTTATGTTTTCTGTAATCCCCGCCCTACTTGTAGGAATGCCTGGTGTGAACTGGTTGCCCAACTAATTTTTCCTTCAAAAAAACAATTTTTTTATATAGTTTAATTGAATTTCCAACAATAAAATGTACTTAAATTTTATTATCTCCCGCACCTTAGGTCTAAAAATTTCCAAATCACTTTCATTAAATCCTACACATTAAGAGCTTTTTCAACAATATCAAGAGTGCATCCAAATTCCCCTGTAATTTTTTAAGTTTTGATTTAAATGAATTTTCAAATGAAAAAGTTATTCAATAACTTTTTCCAACCATGGGTTGAAACATTATGAAACCAACTTGATGCAAATTTTACTCATCCAGGGCTTTCCAACAATACCTAGAGTGCAGCAAGAGGTGCTATGATATGGGAGATCTCAACCTAACAAACAAAACCAAACAAAATCAAACACCCTTGCTTCATAGATACATATGAAGGCTATGTCCAAAAATCATCCAACAATATTAATTCAGATTTAAATTATTAAAATAAAAAAAAACTGGATTTGGGAGAAATTTTCACACTTAGGAAAAGTATTGCATTTCCAAATCTGGCACAACATATACCTCACTTATAAACCAATGTTTTTTTATTTTGGAATTTTGTGGTGTCAAGGTTTTTGCAAATTTTCCAGATATTTTAGCATTTTTTTTTGTTGAATTTACACCAAAAATTTCCAATTCTTTTTCAATTTTTTAATTTATTGTCAAGTGGGAAAAATTCTCCAAAGAAAAATTCATTGTTCTAAATACCATACATATTACATAAACCTCATATTTGAGGTATTTATTACTGGGACTCTTTTGACAAAACCCCCATGATTCTGTTGACAAGAGTGTTTCACACTTATTTCCAATGATTTCTCCCAAACTTGATATCCAAACACACATTCAAATCTCATATCATTATGATGCATTAGCAACATGTAAATAACACCATGGTAATAATATAGATACATACAATTATGCAGCTCTATTATTTTCAATGCCAAGTTAACTCTCTATTAGAAGTTTATGATCATCATGATTATGCATACTTATTTGAAAAATAACCATCAGATTTTTTCCCCAATTATTAAAGGCTTGACAATTTCCATTTGATAATTGTGTTGATTAGTCACCAAATTATTGTAAAATCATTTAAGCATTTGATTTCAAACTCTCATTCTACATAGATTTAACTTATGTTCCAACAATGAGCATTCCATATAATTATTATGATGGGTCGAGAAATTCCCACCATCTCTAATTGAAATGCCTAAAAAACATCCCTCCTTATAATTTGATTGGTTGATAACCTCAAAACAATATGAGACATGATTTGATTTGGGCACATTGGACAACATCTTTCCTCAAGTTCTAATTATATAGCTTCATGGATAACTCTGAAAAAAATTGTCGAGTTTTTACATGTTTCGATTTTCAGGCATGGAATTAGGTATGTAAAAGGGACTGAAATAGGTAGGTACACAACCTACTTCTTAGGGAAGGTGGTAGATACAATTTGTCAATTGCATAGAGGACAATATCTTGTAAAAGGGAGAGAGGTAGGTATGTAGGCATACTTGGTTGCAAAGGAGATAGTTTTGTAGGCTTCACACACACCCACAAACACATGAACAAATTTGTGACTATTGTTAATCATATATTTTTCGTCTCAAACATTAGTTTTTGTGCTTTAATCTCATCATTTGATCAATTCCATCCATATCATTGGAAGGTCATTAAGAGGCTAGAAATTATTTAATCATGGAGCTCATCCAAATAAGAAGAATAGAAAATCTCCAAGAAAACTCATGGACCCATTTGTATATAAAGCAATCAAAGATATAATAGGAGGTTGGTCTTGGGCAAATTTTTCAAAGTTTGCAAATTGCATATAACAACTTGCATTTGTTTTGTGCTTGCATCTTAGACCTATTATTCTCCGACTCAAATAAAGGTGCCTTGTGATTTGATTCCAAGGTTTGCAAGGAAAGGGGATGGATATTAACCATTATAAAATGTGACATGAATATTCATTGATTTTGGGAAGTTTGTTATTGTGAAACCTTGTGGGCATTGGCAAATTTTAGGTCATGTTAGGGTTCACATTCCCACCCTTATCAATTTGTGACTCAGCAATTGTATTGTTTTCATAAAGATGACAAAATATGTGGTACCATTTGCATGCTAAAGGAAATCCAATTAGCTCGGGTTTAGTCTTTAGATATGATGGGATACAACTAATTCTTGGATGCCAATCAATAAGTTGCCAATGCCATGATGAAGGATCAATTTGGTTTTGCATTGAACAATTACATTGAATTGTGGAGTACTCTTTTTAATTTAAAAAATGTGAAGATGTTACATCAATTTTCAAGTTTTTTTTTGGAGAAATTGCAATGTAATTATTTTAAATTATTTTAATAGTTTCTTTAATTTCAATCATAATTTTATTTATAATGTTTAAAGTAAATAAAATATCTTATAAATTTATAATGAAATTAAATCCACATGTCTTTACTTTCATTATATATATATAAATATAATCCAACCTAATTTAAATTCAATTATAGTACAAGGACTGAATTACATACAATATCACATAAAGTGGCAAATGGGATGGCAAGTTGTTTCCCTTGTTACTTCCTATCAAACTACCTAATGGTGAGAGTTTAGAAGTTTCATTTTGGAACCTCATGCATAATGTAATTCAAGGGTTCTCTCATGATACATACACATATATTCAAATATATTCAATTGTTTGTACACATAGCACTAAGTAGATGAGCTTAAAAATTATTCATCATCATCTATTTGATCTTGGAAAAAAAGTGCACATTAATCTCAAACTATTTGGCTGTGGTTTGGATGGTTGGTGTTGTTGTGAACCAGAACTCTTATCCCTTTTTGCACTTGACAAACAACGAACTCTTTTGTTTTAGGTTTTCTTTGTTATCATTGATTGTCATTTAGTAGTTGTGAGTCCTCTTTGCATAAGGTCTTTACCTGATTTTTGTTTTTTTTTTTCTTTGGGTTGTGTTTACTTGTGTTCTCTTTTGCCTTGTACTTTTTGATGGATGGGTTCTCATCCTTGATTTTTATTTACAGGGTTTTTTTTTTTTTTTTTTTTTCGGTTGCACTATTGACTCCTATTGTGTTTTTGCACAATTCTTCAATGTAACATGGTTTTTTACAAGAGCTAAAAAACTTGAAATTTTAATAAAAAATATGAATAACAAAATAGTTAACCTAAATTTGCTAATACTTCCAATAATAAATTTAACAATAATGATTTTAATCTTTTAATCTTTTAATATTGATTTTTTTTTAATAATAATTACTGAAATTATTTTCAAAGATTTAGTGTAATGATTAAAATTAGTTCTTATTTATTAAAATTTTAATTTTTTGTTATAATAGTTCATAATAGCTTTAACAAGTGACATAATAATATAACTAATAATAATAAAACAGTTAACCTATGCTAGCTACAAGTTACATTATTATTATAAATAATCATTTATTAGTTATTATTTAATTATTTAATTAATTTATAATAGTTATTGTAATAGTGTAACCAAAAGAGAGGGACCCTATACATTCGCACTGGATGATCGAGCCCTTGATGCGGACCTAAGCGATCTTGATCTACTCATTCAGACTCAAACCTCCTAAACCAAGATGAACTCCAAACCGAAATTGCTGATCCTTTCAACTACATTCGAAAGGTCAATTCCTCATCACAACACACCACTGCAGAAACAAAGATTCCCGCAACTGAAACACACAGAGCTCATCTGCGAAACGTTTCTTGTTTTAAATTGCAAAATATGTACATTCCGAAAGCACAAGCTCTCTCTCAAACCTTCTCCCAAAACCCTCAGACTCCTCTGATCTCCTCTGCACTCTACTCTTTCCCATGAATGAGTTCTGCAGCAAAGCAACTCACTCCAAATACCAGACGCAGTGGAAAAAAACAAAATTGGTAACCGGTGGAACTCTCTCTACTACAGCTTAGACATATTCCTGGTTCTCTTCCTCTTTTGCTCCTGTTGGCTTTTCCTACAAGCTTCCGTTCCCACTCCCTAAGCTTCCGTTCCTCCTCACCGACCCAGCCATCATATTTTGCCGTCCTCCTTAAACCAACTCCATCAGTTTTAATGAAGATGCATCGCCATTCCTACACACACCAAGAACAAAAACTCCATGCATGCCCATGCAGGATTAAAGAGCGTTGAAAACCAAAAACGGCCGTCACTTAAAGAACTAGAACGAACATCCGACGTTCACACTGAAACAAATCCACCTGTTTTTGTGTGACAATAGTTCATAAGAAAACTTAGTAAATTATTAAGTAATGCCAAAAAATATTTTCAATTGAAAAATAAATGGAATAATTATAGTAAAATAGTTAGTCTAGCAAATTACTAGTTATGTTATTAGAGTTTTTAAAATTATTATTTAATACTTATTATTTCAATATTAGCCAATTAACTAATAGATCATTAAAGTTATATGTAATTAAAACTAGATATTTATTAATTTTCATTTAACCAATAAATTTCATAAATTTTATTGACATTTAAAAATATATTTAATTATTTAATTGTATAATTCATAAAAGTGTGCCTTACAAGTCTAATGCTACTCTAGATCATTGCTTTGTTGTTTCCTTTAAGTTGCACCCCTAGTAAGTTGTCAAAATCAAGAAAATGACTTTTTGAACTTTAACTATAAACATTTTTTCATCTTCAATTTTTTTAATACTAATTTTTAAAAATAAATTATTGAAACATTTGGACCAATTTGGAATGAATCTAATGAATATAAAATATTCAATTCAACAATTCTAAAGCATTGTACCAATTGTTTTCATTTTTTTTCATTTTTTAAATGACTTGAATTTTTAAAAATGAAATAATTATGTACAATAATTACCACACATTATAAGAAGAAAAAAAATTTGCATTTATTTTTTCAATCAATTGTGTACAGTAAATCGTCGCATGCAACAATTAATCACAAAGAACATGACAACAATGCTAATGTCATCAACTTCTGGATGAACTTTGTGATCAATGTATACAATCTCATCCTTTGACCAAATCAATACATATGGCCTACATGCCTACACGGCAAGAATTTGTGACTATAATGTCATTATTTTGGTGACCTCAACATAATTTATTTATTTCCCACGATTATAACATAGTAAATTAAAGTATTCATTTCTTATAATTACTTATATACAATAATTTTGATTGCATCATAAATATTTTGAGTAATTTTTACTGAAATTAGAATAATTAATGTAATTTCTATGAATTTATTTATTTATTTTATGAGCAGAGTATAAAAATATTGTATAGCTAGCAAAGAAATTAATCAATTATCATATTTAACTGCAGAAATTAGTATTATTTAATTTATATATAGACATGTTATTTGAAATTATTATTATTAAATATTTATGATGGCGTTAAAAAATAGTTATAGCAAGCTAAATAATAATGTGAATAATAATAAAATAGCTAATCTAGGCTAGCTACTAGATAAATTGATAATATTACTATTACATAAAAATATCATTATTCGTTATTCATTCATTATCCTTATGATTTTAATAAGTAACATCTATATAATTATTTCTAATATTTGATAATTATTAATTAGATAATAGATCATTATAGTTAATTTTTATTTAATATTTATTTATAATCTGGTAATATTTTAATTAATTAGTTAGTTATATAATTACGTAACTAGAAAATTTTGATGAATTATTAATACATATAATTGAGCAATTCATTTTCCACCTACCCACAATACAACATATGTTTGAGTAGAGCCATCATGTAATTTCAAATTTCATGGATCCAAACAATGCAAGTTATTGTTATCTCTTCCTTGTTATAAAAGACCACAAGTTTGTTTGCTTTCTTTTCTTAGGTGGGTCTTCCCTGCAATTGCATTAGACTAATTATGACCTTATAAAACCCAAATGGATCCAAGGATCATGTAGATCTAGATAGCTAGTATGGAAAGGACCTAATGGGAGCGCTTCTCCTATCCATAAGCACTTTATGGACCTGATGGGGAGCCCTTCTCCCATATGTATAAGCACTTCATTTCTATGCTGATTCTGAATTGACTCTTCTTATTATGCACTTGCAACTTTCATGCCCAAATGTGCAGTGAAAATGGACATGGTAAGGGTAGATAGGCTGGTGAGCAAACTTTCTTTGAAAAAAATGGTTTCAAAACATTTGACACATGGTTATAGTGAACATAGTTGATTACATCACAGGTGCATTCAAAAAATATATTTCTTAAAGGAGTCATTTTAATTGGCCCATCAATAAGTTTTTTGGAACATTGGACATGCATGCCCCTAATTGAAGCACCTCTTACAACCTTGTAGATTTAACTTTTTCAGTTTCTACACATGGAGTTCAACTTTGGGCAAACCATATGGGCTAAAACCCAGGTGCTATTGGGAATATCTTGGGGAAAATTTGGGTACAATTTGGAAACTTGATGAGAACACATTGGGAACAAGAGAAGAATTGGCGGAATTTCATAATTAAAAAGGGAAGCAGTGTCTTAAGTTGTAGGCTGAGATCAGAGTGCGTCTTCAAAAATGTTCAATGGATGCTAGAAGTGTTCAGAAGTAGCAGAATATGCCATGGTCTTTTGACGAAGCATCTCCTCATTCTTAGACTAGAAGCTTCATGAGTCCATCATACAGGGGGGCAAAGTGATGGGGATAAAGCTTTTAGTCTTTAAAGGTACAGAACAGTAGAGTACATCCACAAAATTGGCTGTGATCTACTTATAGGGGAATTAGAGGATTTGGTTTGTTGGAAATTGGAACATGTTCTATTAGATATCTAATATCAATGTTTTTTGGTTTGGGGATTTTTATTTTTTTAGTATGAAATTTTCATTGTCATTTTTATTTTTTTATATGAATTTGAAAATATTTTCTGTTTCCTACGGGGAAAATTTGCCAGGATTTTTATATCAAAAAATTGAAAAAAGGGAAAAAAGAAACCTGATTGCAATGCTGAGACACAATTATATATGCCCTTGGACCTTTCAGAGTGACCAACTAGTTGTCGTTACCCCATACGTGCTTGGAAAAAGCTAAAATCATACATGCATGTCTACTATCTTAGGGCAATAATAAATGTTTATAACATAAAATGAAACAAAAATATATACAAATTAATCAAATAAAAATTAATTTCATTATGATTTTTTTTGTAAAATCTTCATCAAAGCCTTATTAAATTTCTTGAAAAACATCAAATTAATTTAAAACATTTATATCTCAAAAGAAAGTTTTATATTAAAATTTTATTTTAAAATTGACATGTTTTATTTTAATCAATTATTGCATAATATTTCAAATCAAAATTTTAAAATATCATTTTAATAAGACTTTAGAAAATTAAAGCTAATTATTTGAACATTTATCAAACAAATTTCATTTTAAAAATTAATCATATGAATCATTTTTTACATTTCATAGTGATATAAAACCTCGTGATACAAAAAGGCAAGTTACAAAATGCACCCCCTCCTCCCCCAATGTATAAAGGCATCATTAAGTCAGTTATCCAGCATTCATATTTTGAAAAGAAAGCCAACAAGTAGATGGGTGCACCCAAAATCTACACATGGGCATCCATTAGCTTGGGGCAACTAGATGTACATTTGCCCCATACATGCTTTGTAAAACATAAAATCATACATGCATGTTTATTATCTTAGGGCAATAATAATTTTTTATAAAATAAAAGGCAATAAAAATTTAAAAATCAATTAAAGATTAGTTTCATTATGATTTTTGCTATTAAATCTTCATCAAAGCCTTAATTAAGTTTTTAAATAACATCAAATTAACTTAAAACATTTATATCTCAAAAATATATATCAAAATTTTAATTTATTTTTAAATTGACGTGTTTTATTTTAATCAATTCTTGCACAATCTCTCAAATCATTTTTTTAAGAATATCATTTTAATTAAATTTAAAGGAAATGATGCTAACTATTTGTATGTTTATCAAACACATTTCTTTTAAAATTAGTCATATGAATTATTTTTACATTTCATAGTGATATGAAACCTTGTGATACAAAAAAAAAAGTGACAACTCAAAAAAATAAAATGATATAGAGACACAATTAAATAAATTACCCAACACTTATATTTTGAGAAGAAACCCAACAAGTAGATGGATACACTTCAAATCAACCCATCAAGTGGATGGGTGCACCCAAAATCTACACATGCACATCCATTAGTTCGGGGCAATACTGACAATAGAAACAATATGTGAGGATGAGTGGAAGTTACAAAAATCTCTTCATTTCTCTTGAACAATATTGTGCCTTTTCATATCCATGTTAATGTATCTAAAAATCAAATTTGTGATTAACGCAAATAATGATGAACTATTGAAAACCATATCAAAGCATGGAGAAATAAAAAAGAGAAAAGAAAGATTTAATTATTAGAATACATTCCATAATTCTAGAACATTTTCCCCAACCATGAGGTTTTAGTGGTTTCAAGCAATTCATTATATCACTATATATGTTTGTAATTAAAATATTTTTAATTTAACATATTATTTTTCCAATACCAGATAACATGCATGTGCCATTTTCATGTCCACGTGATATTGTAAAATCAAATTTGAGATTGACATAAATAATGATAAACTATTAAAAACCATATGAAACATATGAGGGAAATAAAAAGGGAGGAGAAAGGGGAGGGAATTTATTAAAATGATAAACTTCATCTCCTTTAACATTATTCTTATCTCTTTCTCACATTTTCAAAGTGAAGATTTAATTAAAATTTAAAATACTTTGCATAAATCAAAAGCTTTTTTTCATGGCCATTGGGTTCAAGTAATTTTGTGAAGGTGTAACCACCAAAAGTTCACTTTAACTCCACACACACATATATATAATTAATGATTGGCTCTGATCTTTGTTGCCGTCAATTACCACATATGCCATGAGGCTTACCTCTTTGAAATAGGCTTGAAAATTTTGCCTATATCATATCAGCCAACATTACATATGCCAATCCAACATTATCTACTTCGGGAACAAATTAAAGGTAATGGTTACATAACTATCAATGGTGAACTAGGCCAAAGCAGTAGTGAATGTCAAATCATCATGTATTTATGATCAACACTAATTATTTTTCTTATTGTTTATCTTATTGCCTATCTCAAAACTTGTGGAAAGTTATGTGAAAGTTGAAAAACTAGGCAAAATATGAGATAAGATACAAGAGACACACAAAAAATTCAGTGCTGATCCAAAAAGCAATCTTACCTAAGTCAATTTTGGGAGATCAACACTAATCTTAGTGACAAGCACTCCATGCCAAACATCTACACATGGAGCAATCATGCTGATTTTCACTTTTCTTTTTCGTGCTAATCTCCATTGAAATAAACAAAGATTTGATACCTATTGATGATTTACTTTGTGACAAAGTTTTTTTATTTTAAAAAAAACTTGAGAAAACTTGTGTTTTCAATGTAAAAAATCATGTTTCTTTAGCAAATATTTGTCACATTTGTAAAATTTCAACAACTATCAAAAAAATGTGTAAAAGGGCAAACTATTTTTAAATAGGTTAAAAAGATATCAAATAAGTTTTTTGGCTGGTATGCAAGGATGAAGCCATAATATTATGCAAATGTTGAGCAACTACACAAACGAAGCAAAGGTAATGTAAAAGACCCTAATTCGCCAACCATGGCAGCAGCCCCCAATCCTCATACTTAAAAAAAATTCATTAGATATCTTCCTGAATTTCTTTGAGAGGAAAAAAATAAAAATAAAAAGCCTTCCAAAAATACTAAAATATATGAATGTGTAGGATAAAGCAAGTGGGGGCATTCTAAAAAATAAAGGGCCTTTGACAAGGCCACCCATTTTAAGAATATCTCCACACGTGAGCTTCACCTATAGTGAAGGTCATCACAAACTTAAACATACAAGATCACAAGGTGTCGGAAGGGCAGGGTTCTTGCATGGACACACTCCTTAAGAGTGGGAGCGATCTTACACCTATAAACATGAAGAGTGTTATAGGTGTAGTATCCTTCCCACTCTTAAGAGTAGACAAAAAGCAGTCTAGAAATTCTGGTAGTGTAAATGGAGGGACATCCTAAGGCAAAATCTGAAATCTAGTCAATATTGCCTTCCAATTTTTGTAGGGCTTTTTTGTTTTTGGGAGGTTTCTTCCATTTTGTGGGAGATATTTCGCATTTTTTAAAAATGCCTCTTATTTTTTAGCAGAGTGCTTTACATCCAGTAACATCCTTGGTCAAGAACTTTACTAGAATTCGGACCAAGGCATTACCAAAAGTGAACCCACACTTGGTTCTCAATTCACATGGGCCCTTCTTTGGTAATGCCCTAGGCCTTACCTACGTCATAAGATCCTCTTCTTATAAAAGAGGAAGGCTGAGGATACCCCTCCCTCCCCCATCCAAAAGAGGGATGAAATTCGTCATTTGCTGTCTGTATAGCTGTGTTGTAGCAATGCACAAGTACTAAGGTTGTGCTCGTTCCGTGCAGTAGTGTGGTAGCAGTAGGAGAGGCTCTTAATTCAGCGGGTTTTGCCGGGGGTGTGTGTCAGTGGAGAGATGCACATTTTGCAATTGGTTTTTTGCTGCTGATGCGCATTATTCCCAACACCATAATGTTATTCTTATGTTGTTTGATCATGTGATCACTCCGAGCTTTTTTGTTGTTGTTGTGAATTACACTGTTTCCTTAAGGCTATGAGAGTTCGTTGACTAGGAATGTTTTATTTCTATTGTCCTGAATTTGCAAGGTTTCGCTTACCCTGTCTCGCTCATTGTGAGCCCTTTGGTTGTTATGAGATTTCGTTCACATGAGTGAGTATTTTGTTCTTGTGAATTCCACCATTTGGTTTCAAAGGTCATGAGAGTTTGTTGTTACTGAATTATAATTTTTCAGACTGAACTTTTTATTTTATTTTTTGCAATTGGGTTTTGGGAAGTACTGTTGTCCTCGAGTACTATTCATCTTAAGTTGGTAGTCACTGGAGCCGTGGGCTCAGACACTTTCGTTGTTGCCGTTGTGTCCGTTGTGTTGTTTTGCTCGCAAAAGGCTATGGTAATTATCTTTGTGTGAGTTCTTATGTTCTTTCTCTTTATTTTATTTTGGTTACGAATTGGGTTTACGAAGATCTAGGTGGGGTGGGTGTGGATGGTGCTCTGATTTCATTACCATAGACTGAAAAACCCGGGGTGCTTGCCAAGGGGTTACTGTGACCTTTGTTGTTGAGGATTATACGGGTTGCTACACGGAACGTCGTCACCGGATGCGGATGCGCGCCTTTGTTATGTGACATTGATCGCACATCCGTTGCTGCAGCCTCACCTACTCGCGCGATTCCTCTCTGAGAATTGGGCAGCAGCTCGCTGCTTTTGTGACTGCTACCGGTATGGACAACCCTTCTACTCATGGATCTCGGCGTAAGAGCGATAACCTTCCTCTGCGTAGCGTTGGCCCGGTTGACGATCTCCAAGTGCGCCAGCGTGCAATGCCAAACGTTAATGCAGCGCCGCCCTTCACAAGTCCGGAAAGGAGTGTGGGCTTAGTCAATCGCCAGCGCCTACCTCGTCCAGAAAAGCTTCCCGCGAGGAAGCGGGAGTCGACCTTTGAAGGCGATGAGGTTTTCACCACCGCTCGCCAGAACGCAAGATCTTGCCCTCCGAGTAGTCGCAGTCGTTCGCAGGGAAGTTTTCGGAGTGCAGTGGATGTGGGATCTTCTCACTACGGCAGTGGAGTGCCGCGAGTCGGTCCAGCAGATCAGGTCAACGATAATCTTCCCACCGCAACTCGAGAGCTGATCAGCATAAGAGCTTGCTCTCACCGTAGTCGAAGTTGTTCGCATGCAAGTCTTCGTAACGTGAGATCTTCTGCTGATGGTAGTCCAGTGCGAGCAAGCCCAGCCGATGACGACGTGAAACTGCCCCGGAATTCTGCGAAGAAGGTTGCACCAGCTCTGCCATCTGCAGGTCGGGAAAGAAAGGTCAGCAACATCCCTCGTCGCTCCAAAACTTCCTTGAGTCCTGCGGTCAACCACCAGGCCGGAAGCTCTTGCGCTCAAGGTGGTGGAAGGTATTCACAGGCAAATCCTCAGAGGGAAGCTATTGTGCAGCGATCTCCTTCTCACCGAAACCCCGAAGTCGGGACTGACCCGGTGCAACCCGTCGTAACCCTTGTTGCGGGTCGACCATCTGCAGCTGGTCCAGAAAGAGTTGTCGACAAAGGCAAAGGTGTGAAGCGATACAGCTCGCCTCCTCCTCGTCCTCCTCGTCCTCCTCCTGAAGAACGTCACGTGGATAAGCAAGGCATAATGCGCTTTGCAGGTCGACCATCTGGTGCCGGTCAGGAAAGAATTGTCGACAAAGGCAAAGTGATGGGAAGCTTTCGAACTCCTCCGCCTCCGAAACGACGTTACGTGGATAAGCAGGACGTAATGCACAGCGTTGGGAGTCATCGACCATCTGCTACTGCTGGTGGTCCCGCGGAAAAAATTCTAGACAAAAGCAAAGTCAATCGATACTCGCTTCCTTCGGAAAAGCAACCTTACGTGGATAACGACGAGGAGGAGGAGGAGGAGGAGGAGGAGGAGGAGGAGGAGCCGAAAGGCTTGGATTTTATTGACAAATCAGAGCTTCCTACTCGGGCCGGAGATTGCTGTGTGGAGAACAAGATTTCTACTGTTGCCCGTGTGCTTGTGTTGAACACTCCGACTATACTTCCTTCTAGCAAGAGTGGAGGCCCTGCAAGCAATGTAAACCCGGATCAAGCTTCCTGTACTCGTAATCCAGCTGGTTATTTGAGCACCATCACCAAAAGCACACTAGCAACCATCCCGCCAAAGAAACGATGGGGATTGCTCCAAGCATTCGACGCGACTACTACAACTACAGGACAAAGTGAACTATGATGCATCACAACTGTTGGTAATATTCTACGTTGATGTTCTCTTCCATTTGGGTGATCCAAGAAGGAGCTGCTGGCAATCCAATCCAGCACATGAACTTGCTTGATTGCTTGTTTCCTACTATTTCCTCCAGATCGGAAGAGGCAACTGATCATCAAATCTTGTGCATAGATCCCACTAGCTGCACAACAGAATTTACCACATGTGGTTGACTTCGAGATGCTCATTCGCATGAGTTGCATGAGATCTCATGGTAATTGATTTCCTCTCTGCATGCATGCTTTGCTGGCTGGCTAGCAGCCTGTGAGACTGATCATTGGCGTTTTCTTGGTTCATCTCTCGTATTTACTATTGCTGTAGAATCTGTTTGGTCTTTCTCAGCAATGAACATTCTCATGTTTAGATTGAAGAGTTTTCTTCTTTTTTTAGTCTTTCTCTTTTCTCTGATCTTTTCCTGTGGCTTCTCAGATCTCAAGCTCTCTTGGGTCCACTTCATATCTTTACTGGAACTTCTTGGTGATGTACAGAGATACTGTACACTCTTTGTAAATGAATTTGGTTTTTGGAAGCTGATTTGTGCTTTGATTTTCTTGTGATCTGAACATGTAGTTTGTCTTTGTTTTATGTTTTCCACAGTTTTTAACATAACTTTAAATACATCCCTCTTTTTCTTCCATATAGGAGGATTGATCCAGGACACAGCCTCCTGTGTGGTAGGAAAGAAAATAGTAATATATTAAAGCTCTGATTGATTATATAACACATGTTGAAGGAATTGGAGCAATGGGTGCATTTGCATTGTATGCAGTTATTATGTTTTAATGTACATAAGTGTATCATGGATGCAATCAGTGTCTTTGAGTAGATTGGTTTTTTTTGTTCTAATGAGAGTGATCATGTAAAAATAGATGGAGATCTGACCATTGTTTTCATTGCTAAAGAACTATTGATAATTGTGAATTGTCAACTAGTATTTCTGCCTTCTTCAAAGGTGCATTTTAATATTGCCTTCTAGCTGGATGCATTAATTGTATGTAGAAATAACACCCTTATTTTTAACCCAAATCCAATTACCATTTTAATTCCTTTGCAGATTCATTGTGAGTGCTCCTTGGTTCCGATCATGTGCATGGGCTGCAGCAGGTAGTTGAGTTTCTGAATTGCTAGCAAACTGGTTCCACTGTTTGGATTATTTGGGAGATCTGAAAGATCACATCAGGTTATTTGCAACAGGGTCTGTGTTTGGATTATTTGGGAGATCTGAAAGATCGCATCAGGTTATTTGCAGCAGGGTCTGTAACTGTCTCTCAAGTTGTGTTTTGAGGGCTTCTGGGATGAACAGTATGATTCAGGCTTTCCTCGTGTACTAAGCTTGAGCATTGCTAGTCCAAGTTCTTTGGTTATTTTAAGTGTTTCATGTGATGTCAAGCTTCATTTCAATCCACTTCTGTTCATTTCAGAGATATCTTTAAATTCATTCAGTGGGATTTAGATGAGGATTTTTCATTGTTGTGGTGTAAAATTTTCGTAAATTATGATTGAGCATTCATAATTTTTCTAGATTAACTAACTTAAATGTGGTTGCATTAAAAGATTTGTGATTCCAGTTGATTATTTCTTTTGATTGTTCAGTAACTTCTCTTCAACCCCCTTTTGTAGCAATCACGTCATTTAGTTCCTCAAGCCAAACCTTTGATTGGTTTTCAGTCTGAGAATGACTGTTCTCTTCTGATGATTAACAATTTTTTGGTCTTTAAGGTTTCTTCACTTGGATTTGGTTTTGTGTTTGTGCCTGTAATCAGTTTTTGTTTGGTCAATTGGTTATTGCCCCAACTTGGATATGAAGCCAAACTCCTGCCTTGCTTTTTCCATAAATGATTGTGGTTTCTTCCATTCTGTAATTTTACATTGGAGCAGCAAGATTTATGGTTTAGGGTTTGAAGCCAAATGATTTCCATGAGTCAAGCATAAGGTGTTTGTCTCATCCTTGTGTTGATTTTCTTAATCCCCATCAGGGAAGTAAGGCATTCAAAGAGTTTTGTGCATATTATGTATATGAACTGACAGGTTGCCTAGCTGCAATCCCAATTGAAACATCCAGATTGAGATATGCTTTTGTATATGGGTTGCCTGAATGCAATCCCAAGTAAAACATCCAGATTGCTTTTTGTAGATGCACATGATTGACATCTAGGGCAAGATATGTTGCAAGATGTTGTAGTTCAATTCACTCCATCTTTTATGTTGGATACTCAAAGAGTGTATCCACTTTTTTCTCATCAGGCAGTGCATTAAGGAAAAAAAAAATAGTTCATGGAACTTGGAGAATACTTGTGCATAGAAGAAACAGTACATTCCCAAAACCTTTTCTTGTACTGGATGTCAGTTGTGGTTAACTTTCAATTTGTACAGTTGGATTACTTGGACCACCAGGGTCCAGAACAAGTGCAACTTTGACTATAACTTAACCTTTCTTGTACTGGATCTAGGTTGTGAAGTTTCAATCTGTACAGTTGGCTTACTTCCATCACCAGAACACGTGCAACTTTGACTACCTCCGGTTTCAAATAGAACAGCAATTCGATTATCACCTTGTGTTATTAAGAACTGAGTGATCCTCTTTAAAATTCCCTTCAAGCAACCTTGTTTTGTACCAACAAACTCATGTTTAAGCACTACTGGAATTGGCCAAAAATTTGATGCAGACAGATGGAGTGGCAGGGAAGATGAGCAGGAAGAAGAGAACTATTATTGCTAAGAACCTTCCCAACAGCAACAAAGTGTAACTTTAAACACAAGCTTTGCAAACAATCCACAAATCAAGAAAAGAAATTGAAATGAAGAAAACTAGAAAAATGCAAATTAAGTAGTATTTGAATCCTTGTACAAAGCATGAAAAGAATCTCAGTTCTGTCTATGCACTGGACTGGAAGAGCTCAGCGATATGTTCATTTCTCATATTGTTTCTCTGTTTGCCCTGCCTACACACTGGCTATTGCCCTCCCATTTATCAAATGCTGAAAAATGTTCACTCACAATGTACACTTTCATACACTCCATGTATGTCCCTACCTTCCATGATCTCTCAAGTAAACTAACAACAAAACAGAAGCCCTCAGAGAACGCAGAGCTAGGTTTTAGCCCCAATTGCTTCAATTAGAGGTCTATGTCTAATAAGAGGAAGTACCTTTTGCAAATAAGAGGAAGTACCTTCAATTAGCCCTAGTTATATGATTGGGAAATTTGAGGTATTCGTTACATGGGTTTCATGCTCTAGTATCCTTGTGGTTGCTTAAGAATGTAAAACTTCATGCAATCATGACAAACCTCAAACTAAATCCAACCACATATGGATGAGAGCTATTCGTGATGCATTTGAGGAATGAAGGGATGATGACAGTTGGTTTGCATTCACTAAAATTGCTGCCTTGATTGCAACCTGTGTTTGTTATTCCAACTAATGCAGAGTTCCATGGCACATGGCATTTCCACATTTGCCAGAGTCTAAGAACATTACATGTAAGAATCCGTCTAACACTCTTTTATGACTCAATTGGAAGTCATAAACCTTGTCACTAGCTGCGGTGCTTCTTGTGATGTCTTGTTACACTTTGCTCCTCACCATTAGAGTCATCTTCTGGATCAGAGTCTTCAATGATTCGTCCCCGTCGCCTTTGAACTGATCCTGGAACCTCCCTGCTTCCAGGACTAGATGGTGCTTCATCTTCATGCTCTTCATCATTGTCTTCATTGCCTCTGTTATCAGCCTCAGCCTCCGGAACACCACTGCCCATGATTTCCTCCTCAGCTTCCTCTGTAGTCTCCTGTGTTTCTTCTTCCCCATCTGAATGATTGGTGATATCCACATTTGGATCATTCTCTTCTTCTGCTTCATCCTGAAGTGGCCTGTCATCTTCTGATCTATGGGCCACAGGTTTGCTCTTCTTGTTGAAGACTATGATTTTAAAGTCTCTTGCAGTGCTACGCTTGGCATGGCGCATGAGGTTCACTTTGGAGACTCGGCTGAGCTGTATCAGATATCTCTCATAGTCCTCAATGTGGTAGATTAGGTTTGGTATGGTCTTTCCCTCTCGCTTGATTTTGCTGAATGATCCCTTTTCTGTTTGATTCTCCTGCTGGTCCTGTCAAGCCAACTAACCATGGATGGTTACTGAAACATGAAAACTAGCTGCAGATTCAAAGCATGCTTACACAAGATTCAGAATGAGTTGATTTGGAGATCTTGTGCTGGAAGATAAAAATACAGGACAAGAAGTTAAAAAGATTTATACCCTCTGCATTGTGGCCATGAAAAGGTAGAGAGGTGCAGTTAATCTCTTGCAGGTCACCTCAGCAAGCTTCTGGAATCGGGTACTCGGAACTACTTGAGTGCATCCTTTTGCTGCAATGCACAGTTTTGTTGATGCTGCCAGACACTTGTAAAGGTGTGTGGCCACCTTGAGAAACTGCTCAGCTGGAAGACCTGCAAAATAGAAAGTCCCATGAAAGCATCCATGAAGGGAAAGAGTTCCTCTGATTTGGAGCTTTCCTGGAACACAGACCTACTGATGACAATCTGAAAGTTTAAAGTAGAGGCATTAACTGCAGTCTGATTTGAACTCTCCATCCAAGGCCCACATTCTTACATCACATATGCATCTTTGAGGCAGTAGGTTATATTTTGTCCTAGCAAAATGTCAGCAGAGTTTTACCTGTCAAGCACATGGTGCTAAAATCAGACAGCGTGAGCATCACAGCTTCCACTCTTGTGTGCAAGACTTCCTCCAGTTGGAATCTTCTTGGAATATCAGACTGTCCAGAAACAGAAAATCTGAGCCCTGGAAGCTTCACTGATCCTATAATCTTGATCTTCCCTGTCAGCCACTCCATGTCCTTCAGAGTGTTCTCACAATGCTGCAGAAGAAATCTAGCCATGGCATTCTTGGTAGTGACATTAAGTATGGGATAAACCTCTGATGAATCAATTGGGTCTACTTCTTCAAATCCCATAACCTTCAGAAGCTCAGAGGACAACCCTTTTGCAACTTTGAAATCCTCTGGAACAGTATTCAGACATACGACCAGGGATGCCATCGCACAGACAGCCCCACTGTTTGTGATAGCAAATTCTTTGCAGATGGCTTCTGCCCATGCTGCATGTTGTTTCATCATCGAAGGTGGCAGCTTCTTTCCCAGAAATAGTAGGGTTTTTGCTACAACCTGCAGATACACAATCTAAATTTAGAGGAAATAAGGACCTTGCCTAACATAGCATTAAGGACATACCCCTTGAGCCTGTCTTTGGGCAGACAGAAAGGTGTGAAATTGATGGTGGCAGCTTCTTTCCCAGAAAGAGAAGGGAAATTGCATGTTCACCTCGAGAGCCCATGCATTAGCAGCAACATCATAAGCAATGGTGTTTCTTGACTCTGCCAGGGCTAGATTAGTAGTCATGTTTTTTTTAAGCAATGATATCCTTGGTCTTAAGACAATTTGTGCCAAGCACAAGCTTGTGAAGCAAGCAGGGATTCAAAACCACCCAAACCCATTGTCTAACTCCAGAGGTTCCTTGCTAGAACAGCACTGGAACCAACTTTCTAGATGAAGGGCCATTTCAAGACATTGTAATTGATGAACCTTTGCAACCAAATAAGGCTGAGGATATCAGTACCGCAAGCTCGCAAAAGCATGAGTCAGCAAGTAGGCCTCGCATGAGAGGTTGAATCTGTTTCTGAAGCCAGTGATGTAGTAACTGTGCATCTGCACCTTCAAATCTTCCTTTCTCAATTAATCCAACACGTGATTCAGGTGGATCCCCACTATTGTGCTCAGCATCAGAGTCTGATGTACAACTGAGAAGAACCTCAATAAAACTCCCCCTGTAGGTTGCTATTTTACAAAGCTCATCTAGACAGTTCACTGCAATCAGCATTGGTCCCTCCCCAGAATCCTCAGAAGATTTTTTTGCTTTGCCTCCTTTTACCTTCTCTTGTGACTTAACTGTTGAGGAACCAACCCTCACACTCGGAAACTTGAAAGATGAAATGAACTCCAAAAGTGGAGCTGCTATCAGTTTCCAATCTTCTCTCCCAAAAGGTCCAGTGAAGGATCCACTGAGATTATTTGGATTCTCCTTCTCTATAAAGCATTCATTGGCAACAGCCTTCAAATGCCGAAGACTTAGACGAAGAACAAACGATGTTGCATCACAACCAGAATTTATGTCCTGATCAGCTGTTGTTTGAAGAAGATAAGCAATGCAAGCACTGCTGGAAAAGGAAACACGTTTCTCAAGAATTGCTTTAGGTACCGCAAACCTTGTTTGCTTTGCAGGTCCTGGAGTTCCTCGTGACTGTGAAGTTCTTCGGGGTTTGGGATTTAGGATCTTGCCAGTTGGACCTGCTTTTGCTGGGGCTGTAGCAGAGGCCTTCGTATGCTGTTTCTGGTTGACAATCTGATGAAGTGAGCCATGGAGTGCAAGGTAGCTTTTGACCTCATCCTTAATCTCCATCTGTCTACCTTCACAATCTTTTTGAGTCAGCTCAGCAACCGCTGCATCCATCAAAACCTCAAGCACACCCAGGAAGAGACGCCCTTCCTCCAATTTTTTCTCACCCTCTACAGTTTCAACAGCAAAGTTCTGGGTCTTGTCAAGCTTGAAATCTGCATGTAAGGTTGAGAAACTTCAGTCTTGCAATACTGTAAATAAGCCTTACAAGAAGCATCAGCTCCTTCACTGGAACTGCTCATGCAGATGGAGTTCAAAAACAGAATGGATGCAGATTGAAAGGCAGACTCATCAAGGAGTCAAGGAGTCCAGTACAGACCTCCTAATGAGCTACTTCTGACATTTTTCCGAATCTTGCAGAAGGCAGCCCCAAGTAACTCTCCACTAGACAATTGACCCTGATGCAATCAAAGAATATCAGTTCAGCAGACAATAAAAGGACTTTAGAACTATCTGGACTTTGATCCTATTGTAGGGGTCTTTCTAGGGCCACATACTTCTGTCAGAAAATGCATCAAAAGTTTGGAAAACAGGAATACTCAGAATTAGGTGATCCTGGAATCAGTAGGTCTTGCAACAGTCTAAATTGAATTGGACCTTGGTGATATGATTATGCTACAGCTTCTGGAGAGATTTTCAGCTTGAGATGTATGGTATTTATGCTAGATGTATTGAATACAATGACTCTTATCTGTGAGATTTGGGTAGCAGTAAGAACAAGTGGAATCATCAATCTTACATCTGGTTGAAAGAAAAAACCCAGAAGCGTCCAATGAAACTCAAAGACCTAATCTGACGCATGGAATGCAAAACAGGATTTTCTTCAACAAAAAGTGGGTGCAAAGAGTCAGAATTCACAGAAATACAAGCAAAGTTGCATACAAGTTGATCCTCTGAGAATGCAAATTCACAAGTCTCTCCCGTATCAGAAGCCTGCTGTACACGTCTCTCTTGTGGCTGCAACAGTAGTAGCTGGTGAATGCATGCAAGAAGATGATCGAAGGGCTCTTCCAAATATGCAGCATTATTCCGTGTAGCCACACATTCACTTAGTTTCAGGTTCACTGTATCACCCTAAAACACCCACAAAACATGATCATCAGTACAAACAAAGTACCTCTCCTTGCCCACAACTTAGGAGATTCGTTTATTCATCATTGGTCTTTGAGCTCTCCTAGATGTCTGCAGAAGTGATTGCATTCCTTTTGATTGTCCTGTGTTTACTGTTGAAAAGCCATCCAATTCTCATTCTGAAATCATTGGTTCATTATATGATACTACCACTTCAAGATTACTGTCCATGTCCTATACTGAATTTATAGACTGTTGATCAAACAATAACCATTTTTTTGTTGTTCTCTTTTCCTTTCTTCTGAGGCTGTATGCAAACATGTTACTAAAAACATTGGCTTTAGGAGCTGTGAAACAGCCATTAGCTTCCTTTCTTCTTTCGTCCTCTCTCATGAGCTATGTGGGTTGTCTGATTCACTCTTCCTTCTGATTTCCTCCACTCTTCTCCTTGCTAAATGCTTCATGCCCTATCTGTCCTATTGACCCAAACAACAAACTATGATCCATTTTGTGTCATATCCTATCTGTTGTATTTACCCAAACATCAAACTATGACCCAGATTGTGCTATTGCAAAGTAAGGATTTACTTCTCTCTCTTCGTAGAACTGCTGGAAGTGGGGCCACAGAAGATCGAAAACCTCCTCTGCTGAAGTAGGGTCAGCAATTAATACACTGGGAAGCCTTTTGTACAAAGCCTCACGTACACACACCTGTGAAAAGCTCAGATTGATAAAAAAAATGCCAACCTTCTTCATTCCCACAACATTTCAACCATTTATTAACAAAGCTGCCTTATGCACATTTGCAGCTAAAGTATTCCTGATCATCAATACTAGTTTACACTTCTGAATTTTGGAACCACAGATTTACACTAAACAAGGGCAATTATTGAATCTGGTAATTAATGTGGAGCACACTAATGTTTGGCACACAGGTAATCATCCACCCTGTCAATTGAGACAGTAGCAGAAGAGTCAAGATATTCTTGTTACCTGCTGCAGAAGGCAGCGCTGCAGCAATCCAAACACCTCACGAAGAAGTCTTCGACTGTGTCCATATCTACCATGTCTTGGCTCCATCTGGCTACAAGACTGGCTACAGCTTGCCTCACTGGAGGACATTCTGTGCCATGACTCAGAGTCTGCATCATTCATGGTTCTATTTTGCTTCTCAGCTATAATAAGGTCCAGAAGTCCTTGGACTGCAACCATGCGATTGCTTGCTTCTCGGCCAAACATAGATTTCCGTAACATCAAGATAGTGTAGTCCTGTTCCAAGTTCAACCATTTATTGGGAGACAAGATACCCTGCTGGAATAGAAAGTACTAACAAAGATATCAAGCAATAAATCTAGAGTGCTCTTGTTGGTTACTGGTCTCCAAGTGATCTTCAGAATTTTTCTCTTTAGAGAACTATCTTTGTACAAGAAAGTCTTGCTGATGGAGATCCTAAGCAGAGAGTCTGCTCAAACAGAGCAGCACTAAACAATATTGTACCAAAATCCAACAGAGGGTTGTCAGACCATCCACAGTTCTGTATTCCCTCTTTAAGGAAGGTGCCAGAGTTTTCACTACCATGGGAGTTTGGACCATTTCACAAATGTATGGTAGAAGAACATAGAATGGCCTGCAAATAGACCTAAACATGGATCACTTCCATGAAAAAAAACAAACATAAGTGAAACTTCTCCCTGGCTCACCTGGAGGTCACGACTGAGCTGAAACAATGGGCACAGAGCTTGAACAATTGGAGCTGCTGAGGAACTGGGCAAGAAGGTGAGGTAGTCCAGGCACTTCTTGAGACAAGCACTGCGCATTAGCATGTGCTGTGGGTGCTTTTGCACAAGGAGTGCGAGCATCCTGAGAGAGAACAAACTCATTGGGGTTCAGATCCATAAAACCCATGGACACTCCGAAGACAAATGAAGCCATGAGACAGAGAAGAGAGACTTCAGCTGCATAGACAATACTGAAGATTAGCAGCTTTCTGCCCTGAACCACTCAGAATTTCACTCATGGGACAATGCCATTTGCATAGATGCAGCCTACTTTTGGTTCCAAATTGTCTCACTAGAGCTTTTACTTGCCTGACAATCAGCACACTTTGTTGAGGCTTGAGTCCAATCAAGCGAAGTTTACTTTGCTCAATAATCTGTATCAGTGAGGAAACCCACTACAGTTATGAGGTAACAAACAGGTAAAGACCTTGCTTCATAGCCACAGCTCTAAGTTCTGTACTCAGTAAAAGGCACATTTGCATTCTAGAAATTCCAGTCCCATCAAAACTCCATAAACTGATCCACCAATCTGTAACTTGATTTAGGAGAGGCCTAAATTTTGCAAATATACTAGCTTGTCATTCATGACTGCATGACAGTAAACAGCTTTTGTTTGAAGGAAGACAGAAGTAAACACACTAAGGCCTTTTGGAATAAAACTAGCAGACCGATCCATGACATCTCAACACCAGAAGGCTGCCTTTGTGCTGTGTACCTTGCAAGACAGTCAACCAAGTACTTACAATCTGCAGGAAGTTCCCTGTAGATTATTCTAAACATTGACACCAGAAGAAGAGCAGAACATCATGTGCCAACTAAAAGCTTAGAGGATTGTGAGATGCAGAAAGTTGCAACCTATGGAATTCACCTCATCACGTGCCATTTCATGAACTTCAAAAGCTGCTGAGAGCAACTGCAGCCCTAGTTGCTGGCTCTCGGACACTGACTCTATGCGTATCCCATCTTCACCAAATGGATACCTTATGCCTGCTCCAGACTCTATCAAGATGAAGCCCATCTGCACAACGCTAGGAATCATATGATCCCACCCAAATGCACTGTTCTCCACCTGTATGGTCACAGAGGACATAAATAGCTGATTAACATCAGTCTGAGATTAAAGCTGCAAAAGCCAAGAGTAAAACATAGTTATTTATATGCTTTGATAGGACACAGAATCCTCAGAAAACCAGAATCTCTTCCTATCACCCCTACACAGTTCTATGATCCATTTGTGCTCTTGGTGGATGTCCTATATGTGGCTTGTCTTGTCTTTGTTCATTACTGCAATTCTAGACAAGCACAAAACAGTATACCTATGACAATGAGTTAAGGATATAGATATATATTACGGTCCACATGAAGGACTGCTCCATAGCTTTAGCGATCCGGGAACTCAATGGACCCAAGATTGATGATGCCAATACAGATTCTCTGCATTGGAAACCAGCAATGAGGTGAGGACTTGAGGTGAATGATGTCAATTCAACCTCGAGGAAGAAAGAAGATTGTCTAGCACCCCCCAAGCAGCTCAAGAGCTAATGGACAACTAACAAAAGGTAGAGAGCATCAGAGACCTGAAGCTATCTCATATCTAACCAACCAACTAAGGTTTTCATAAGCAGCATGGCATCATGAAGATAGCAAGGCACTTCTGGTACTTGTTGCCAGACTCGTCAACCAAAAATGCACTCAGTTGATAGCATCCTCACCACTGCATCATCTATTTCACCTCCAGTGCATGATGCATTGAGTAAATTCCTCTAGTCACTTCATGATCATCTCAACACTCCTGTGTTGAACAGGTCCAGCATGCACAATGTCATCCTAATAGGTGTCAATGATCAGCTTGTATATCAACTACCTGCAATGCTCACAGTCTTGATATGACTTCACAACAGCAACTTTGAGAAGGTCGAAGCAAGGTTGCTCAAATCTCTGGATTTGAGCAAGTGACAACAAAACACACACTGTAAATGGTGTAAACGAGCCTGACCCCATCCGCACCACTGTGAGCCACTCCAAACCCAGAGCTGAATCTTGCTTCACCGCAAAATTGATGTGAAGAACTACAGTGCCTTCTACTTGTCGATACGCATCAATGGCTACTGGACATGAACAACAGCTCATCAGAAATCACTCTTGCAAAACCTGTGAGATCCTATGCAACACTCACTAGTCTAATGTCATTGTTTGAAGACTTGGTACGGATGGGTGCTGAACTACAAACATATTGTACCAGTTTGTGGCCACTCTTTGCGAGTAGGTAAGCCGCATAGTGTCCAGCCTTGCAGCTTGCTGAAGAAAGACATGATGCCTGTGACAACAATTCTTTTGTGGCCATGGGAAGCCAACAACAACAACTGATACACCAGAGATGGCAGGGCTTGAGGCTCAACTTCCTCCATGTGACCAAAAAGCTTCTTCAAAAGATCTTCAACCTGGATCAGATCAAGAGGCAATTCTCGAATTATGCTAGCCATTCTCGTGAGCAATGCTTTCGCCCATGGAATGTGTAGCAGTTGCGTAACAACATGATCCCTGTACTCTCTCCCGCTCATTTGCAGTTCTTGCCCCTGTGTCCAAGCAACAACAGAATGTGTATTGAGACGACCATTGTGGGAGGAAACCTTAACCCTAAACCCCACCATTGTGGATGCAAACGCTTGGCATCACCCGTCAATCTCAGCAATGTGTTTGGAAGGGAGGAGAGATTCATGACGTCAATGTAAGCTGAAAATTGGCACACCTCTTCCAAGGATTGCATGAATGATTTGTACCTGCTCTCCAGGCACGAGAACCGAGTCGACTGACGTCATTATTATTGTCAAGCAAGTCGGGAGAAGATCAAGAATGGAGCCATAATCCTGACCCACCTCCATCTCCAGATTCGAGATGACAGCCTCAACAACAGAAGGAAGAAGGCGTTGGGGTAAGCTCCCCATTTCTTGAATGAAGAACGAGAGACAGTCTACAACTTTTTTGTCAACGACAAGCGTGTGCGAAATCACCAACTCGATTACATGGACTACAACGAGAACCAAGAGTTTTGCTGCTCTGGAAAACTCGTTGTCTCTCGCAATGGGAAGCAGAAAATAGTAAAGAGCTCGAGTGTAATCCAACGCTGCTTGTCCTCCTGAGCTGGATCCCGCGCGGCATCTTTTCTCGAATGCGGCTAGCACCGTTGCATCACTCCTAGACAGAAACACATCGACAATGCTTTGCTTCTCCGCAAACAACTGAGAATTCCCTCCCAGCCTTGCCGCCTCTTCCACCACCTGATCATCAAAATCCATATTTCCGCAGCTAAACCCAATGCAACTGAACATAAAAAGCTGGCTGATAGTGCATCACCTTACATTTCCCTTTTCTTCCAGAAAGCTTCCGCAACAACAACACCTCTTCATGGAATCATTTAGAATAATGCATGCTCCCAAAAAACCGCGCATTCCAACACAAAACTAGCGCTGGAAAACAACGCAACTTCCCCAGTACAATACTCCGAATTCTGCAAATACCCAACGCTGCAACTCTCGTAAGTGCAACCCAATACACCACTTCCTCGAAAAATTCTCAGGCATCTGACAATCCGATGATGACCCGAACAAAAATTGGAGCAATCCAACCTCCGGATTCTTCCGACGGATTCTTCGAAAAAATTCTTCTACATTCTTCCTCTCGAATTCACCATCAAGTTCACATCCGAGCGCGGGAAGAAGCAGCGAGACATTCCGTTGCGTAATATTCCTCTATAACGTCCTCTCCTCCCCCACCGTCCGGCCTGACCTATACAATTATAGGCGCAGGGAGCCCAATTCTGCGTCAGAAAAAACAGGTGTGCTTCTACTCTTTTTCTTCTCGTTCTTTTCTTCTCATTCCTCATTCCTTTTGATTTTTCTCCGATCTTGTGTTCTGGGATGTTCTGATTCTTGTGTTTTTGCAACTTCAGTCCAGCTGCTTAAGCTCTAAAAGAGAATTGCAGAAGAAACACCATATACAGCCATATAGTCCTCATGCACAATCGAGACTTGCACAAAGGCTCTTCATCGTCTTTCTCTAATCTTGTCTTGCACCTCTCTCCTTCTGTAAGAATGGATACACAGAGTCTGGGCTTTTCATAAATCGGTTGCATCTCAGCCTGGAGCTTGTTCTTGGTCTATCCTGAGACCATGGACAGCATCTCGATCTCAGCTGAAATCCTCACTACTGTCTGTGTCCAACTCCAGATGAAAACTATGGCGTTGTTCAACTGATGCAGACAATAGTGTGCCCTGCAGCTTGACTGGCAGTCTGAAAGGGGAGCTTAATTTTCCTGAAATGCTGAACTGAAGATGAGCTTGGCTTCTTCCTCAAGAGAGATTGAAGCAGGAGGAGGAGGAAACAATTCTTTCAAGTGCAGGCAACCAGCACATCCAACATGTGAGGTATAGCAAATAGTCTACAAAGTTCTTAATGATCTAGCAGAATCTCTCCCGAGTGCCAATTACATTAGATAATGACCATTGGTCAGACCCAGCTCACAGCCATCAACCAGCCAGTCAGGCCCTCCCACGTAAGAGACCAATAGTGAGGTACAAAACCAAAAGAAAAACAAGATTAATTGACTTGGAGGAGCAATCTTATGATTTAAAGCCTTTCCGTTATGAAACCTATTTTCTGGGTTCTCATTTGTAGTGCCTGTTCACAATAGTCAAAATTAAATCAGATCTTGAGATTCATGCTCAAGGAGATTTGAGTGATGGATTTGAGTTTGGCTCTTGTGCTGGTGGAAGTGATGATGGCACCAACAGCTGCTGCTGCTGCTGCTGCTGCTGCATTGGAAATTGAAGCTGGAGGTGTCTCGGGATTCTGAGTCCTTAGCAATATGCAATAATCATTGCATATTTTATTTTTGACCCTCAAGCCAATTTGTCTGATTCCTGGCTTAAAAGACAAATAAACAACAATATAACATCATCTATTACAGTGACCATCATCAGAGTTGCTCCTTCCAGACATTCCTTTGGGCCTAGCACAAGCCTGCAGCAAGGGATTTAAAAAGGATACACATCTATGAGATTGAAGAGCAAATACTACAAGAACACTTCTAAGGTATCAGGAAAACCAAAACTAACACAACAATAACATGGTAAGAACCTTATGACTGTCAATCAAGTAGCACACCACCACCTTCATTGTAAATAGCAGTGACTGGCCACCATGATTCCCCGCTGAATTCATCATCTCCCAATATTGGGCATAAATAAGTGTGAATAATTTGAGCAAAATGTTTGAGCAAACTATAATACAAAAACCTGCATCCTGAGTTTCTATCACATTTCATGAAGCATCAGGTGGACTCAGTCATGATGTTGGCTAGCTTTGAAACAGGTATATTGGAAGGAGGATTCATATCACAGGCTGATGACTGCAAGCAATAGTACCAAGGATTGTCTGAAACAAATTCAAATATGAACAGGTTCATGAACTGGACAAAATTCATTGCCCTTACATCAAAAACTCCACATAAGACAGCCTTGTTCTCCTACTGCTACTGATAAACATGCTGTCAACAAGTTCTATCTTCTCAAAATGGCCTCAATGCTGGACAAAAGGAGAGCTGTCCAGCATTGACAGTGTACCCCCAGAAATCACCATATTTGCATCACTCTTACAATCCTGGCTATGAGAACCTACATAGGAAGCACTGTTATTTGAGAGCGTCACCCAATGCAACTGAGTACTATGAGGCCACAGTACGCCAAGTGCCAGACTGTACTTGTTATCTTTTTTTCCCTGTCCTATCATGCCTACCTATATCGGGCAAGCCTCCTCAAACTCCCGTTGTTCCTTGCGGCAGAGTTCAAACTCATTGGTCCAGTAATCCATGCACTTGCTATATGCATCCATAGCCTTTGGGCACTTGTCGTTGAGCTCCTTCAGTCTAAACATTCACCAAATAGCAATGTTAGATAGTCCAAGCTACCCCAACTCATATTCTCACTTGTAATGACTACAAACAAAAAGCTTCATAAACCTGACAAATGCTGCCTCTTGCATAAGCTCCAATTAAAGTAGGTTGCAAGATGTATGCAAAGAAGGCTATCACAAGAATCAGATTGACAGGACTTTATCAACCTCAATTTCTGAACATGAGCAAATGAAGTGCCATCTCAACCGATTCATGGACTTGACACACCTAGATGATTACAGCTATGACTATACAGAAGCTGGGTCCAAGCAAAGAATCTCAGTCAGATCCAATCATCAATGGCACACAGCTACTGTCAGGGATGTTGAAGACAAAGGATGCAGACACTAGTTGTGTATCGAAAGCCCTTTTGACCAATTCTCCAATGGTTGATCCTTT
Source organism: Sphagnum contortum (assembly GCA_963920785.1). Classification (NCBI taxonomy): domain Eukaryota; kingdom Viridiplantae; phylum Streptophyta; class Sphagnopsida; order Sphagnales; family Sphagnaceae; genus Sphagnum; species Sphagnum contortum. Next base: position 13,436,108 of record OY987278.1, read on the forward strand.
CTGCAGAGATGGCTTGATCTACTGTCCACCATTTGCTAAGGGAAGTTCCACATTTGCTTCCTTTCCTATTTCATGTGCCACAAGTCCATATAGACCATGTTCTGGATTTGTATTTGAACCAAGAAACCACTCAACAGAGTGATCAAGACAGTGCCCTAACAGTAAGCCCCCATCTATGTGGCATTTGTAGCCAAGACCGCTTGTAAACTAGCAATGCGCTGTAGTCACTCCAGTTTTGGCTCAATACTCTACACCCTCAATAGTTGGTCAATGCGTTTATTCTTCGTGTATTTACTTCAACATCTGGATCACCAACATATAGGAGCATTACCTGCCACATTTTTTGATAGCTTTGCAAGTTGGCGAAGACACATGAAAAGAACATCAAAAACGCGTATAGTAGGTGAATGCCCGGTCATAGACAACCCTAGATTGCGAAAGGTTTAGGAAGCTTACAACGAGACAACACAACTCGTGACGTCCTGGCCCTGACGCAAACATCTCTCGGGGTTGGGATCATTCCGCTTGCAATCCAGAAAGGCTCGGTTCTGAGCTCCGCATTTGCTGGCGATGTGCTTGGATGCAGCCATGAGGACAGCTGAGGTTGTGATCGGAGCCGGCCTCTCCTGCGGCGGCCTCGTCTCGACTCCCATCTGTCCACCACTGCTTCAAGAACACACCCTCTTCTTTTGTCCCTAGATCTAACACTTCCCTTCGAGAAAAAACCCGGTGCAACAAATCGATCACGCACACGCGGAGGTCGGGAAAAAAGCTCCGAAGACGAAGAACACAACGAGGAAGACGATCCTGGAACCGTGCCCTAAATTCAGGTCCCTGATACCAGATTCTCAAATTCAGGTCCTAAAAAACGAAGAACAGAGAAACAGGAGGCATCAATTTGGGACGTCGATTGCAAATATAAACCTTGTGATCTTAGGTGGCAGTCCTTAAAAAAATGATGTTCAGTGAATTTGGGTGCCCCACACATAATGTTGCTTTTATGTGTAGTTATGGGTGTGAGAAAGTAACAAAGTTAATAAATTTTGGTTTGTTGTCATGTTTATGTTTACACATAACGTATGGGTACATTTTCATGGACATAAGTGAAAGCAAAAATGAGATGAAAAGTAGTAATGTCAAGTTTTCTTTGTTTGGTTAAGGGTGTGTTTAGGGCTAGTTTTTAAAAAATTCCCGAATGTTTTTTCATGGCAATGTTTGATTTAAGGGTGGGTTGGATTCATTTTCACAAAAGATCACCAAGACAAACAAAGAAAATGGTTGGTTATCGGGGGTTTGTTTGTGAGATTAATGGGCATGCAACTATTCATAAATAAGCTCTAAATTCTAATAAAGATACAATGCATCAAGATTACCAAGGACATCAAATTTTGAGTCTTTCAAAGAAGTTCATTATTAACCCTCCAAAGGTTTAACCCTCAAGATCTTTACTAAGTTTTTGCAATTTCCATTCCTTCCAAAACCCAACACCAGAACAACCTTAAACATAGGTAAAGCTTAACTTAAAGGTGCAGGTATGCCATTCTCTTTGATGTACACATCCCAAGGATCCAAAAAATGTAGTAAATTTGGAAATAAACTATTGCATGTTCAAGTAGTGTTATAGTAAAGTAGATGAGTGTATAGAAATTTGCAAAGTTTTCCCACACTAAATCAACATCTTTTTGTTGATGTACATGTTATGGGAAGAAATTTATACGAGTAACTTATGATTTAGTTGATCTCTTGCTTTCATGAATCTCCTTGATCCAACATTTTGGACTATAGATTATTGAATCTGGCAATAATCCAAATACTTTTTGAACCTTTGGTTATAAATATGATCTATGATTTTTGTCCCAAATTCTAGTAGTGATTCTTTTACTAATTCTATTTTGAAATTTCTTAGTTGCAAATCTACCTTTGAATTAAACAATTGATCATTTTTACTTGTTTTACTTTTAGTTGTAGTACAATTTTTTGCACATCTACCTAAAAACCTAATTGTTTTTCATCCACTTTTTACATTTTCTCCTTAAGACTTGTTTTTTGTAAGAAAAGCTTCAGGCCCAACCTTTTTTCTTTTACACATTCTACTTATACTGGTAGATATGAATTATGATTGATTCCAATATTTCTTAGCATTTCAACAATCAAATTTAAAAACTATAAGAAAAGTTGGAACTATTCTTCTAAGCAAAGTTGGAGTTGGGCCAAAATGCACATCGCCAAGTTCTTAAAGGTTGGGACCCAAAAGGGTGAACCATAAATTGTGTAATGTTGTTACAAAAGGTGTTTTACCAAAGTTCTACATTTTCAGAATTGAAAAACTACAAGATAATTACATCAAACTTTGTAAACCAAAAATTTGCATGGCAATGCAAAAGAAAGTTTGGATGATTTTTTTCTTGTTCAAAGAGTTCTTAATTTTTTTCAAAAAATATGTTCCAAGTGGAATGTCTTTTATCCAAATAACATTTGTTAATTATAGATGGGCATAATAATCACATTACCCTAAAGCCAATAAAACATGCACAAGAGTTTGGGTTAAACACGATTACCTTACCATCTTATTTATCACATGTTCTATAACCATTAAATTTGTCTTGTTTCAAACCATTTAAAACAATAAGGTTAAGAACTCAACTATGTCAAAAAAAATCACTTAGAACAAAAATAAAATCATTATGGCCGGATGGATAGATTAAGTCGTAGACCAATCTTTCACAAAGAAAACCATCAATTTTGGGTTCACGACTACAAGTATTTGGCCTTTCAACCCTAAGGCAATGGACAATAAGATTCAATCTTCATAAATTTATTTTACAACAAGCATAAACAACCATCGAAATGAAGAAGAATACACATCAAATGAAAAAATTGATTATAATCAAGATCAAAAATGCATGGAGGATCTATTGATGTAAGACTTCTCCATATAGTTGAAACAACACTTGAAGATCTCTTGCCAATAGGTTAAAAATTGACCAACATTATTATGTAAATACATTTTGAAACCTTACTGTGATAGAAAAGCAATTATAAAAAATTATAAACCTAGATGAGGTTATTCCTAAGTTGGTGCAAGAAACCTAGAATCTTCCAAATTTATCCCAAGAAACAATGAGGTTGCACAACTTTCTTTCATTGCCTCATTTAGTTACAAGACAAATAAGGGGAAAGGAACCATTAATTGATTACTTTCAATCACATTTTGTGACTTCTATTGAACACCTAAATATTATTTTAAAAAATACCATGGACAAGGGAACTATAGAGGAAATCGTAAAAGGAAAAAAAAAGGAAAGAAAACATAAACAAGCCAAATGAAAACACATTTTGGGGACTATAACAAATAAAACAACTATCATAATTGTTATGAAGCATGTTAGGAACACAATTTAATGTAGCTTGGACTCTAACAACTATCAAGGAGGTTGATGATAGATTCACAAAAACTTTCAAGTAAACTTGTGAACAAATCCATATAGCTACATGGGTGTTAATCTTGAATGCATAACCTGAGTTGAATGAAAGTTTGAGCAATGGGCACGAGCTAAGTAGCAAGCAAGAAGGCATTGAATAACAAGGTTGCTTCCTATAATGACTCAATATAAGAAAAACATATGGTCATTACCGAGACTAGTTCACCAAAGGAGAACATGAATTAGGATATTAGAGTTAAAACTGAAATGGAAACACCTCAAGAACATGAAAAAGAGGTCAAGAAGCCAACATGAATTTCAAGAACACAAATGGAAGTTAAAACTTAACGAGATAAAATCACAAAAGCGCAAAAAACACAAAATCCATAAGTCACAAAAGGCCAACATGGATTTCAAAAACATGAAAAACATAGCTAGAAGCTTGAACTTGATGAGACAACACTTCAATAACACAAATAACACAACCAAAAACTTGAATTTATTGAAACAACACTTTGAAAGCACGAATTGCACAACTAAAAGCTTGAACTTGCTGAAACAACACCTCAAGATCACAAAGAGCACAACCATAAGCTTGAACTTGTTGCAACAAGCCTCAAGATCATAAAGAGCACAACCAAAAGCTTAAACTTGTTGAAACAACACTTCAAAAACATTAAAAACATAGCTAGAAGCTTAAACTTGTTGAAACAACACTTCAAAAACATTAAAAACATAGCTAGAAGCTTAAACTTGTTGAAACAACACTTCAAAAACATTAAAAACATAGCTAGAAGCTTAAACTTGTTGAAACAACACTTCAAAAACATTAAAAACATAGCTAGAAGCTTAAACTTGTTGAAACAACACCTCAAGAACATGATCAAAGAAAACAACCAAAATTTCAAAAATCTTAAGAGAAGACCAAAATTTCACCTACAACGATGGAGCTTCAAGCCCAAAGTTTTAAAAATGTGAAATGAAGATGAAAATAACATACAACAACGATAGAACTTTGAGTTTAAAGTTTTAACACGTGTTTAAAAAACTATAATAGGTTATATCAATGATGAAACTTTGACTTTAGAATTTTAAAAATGTGCCTAGAAGACCAAAATAGACTACAACAATGGCCATGTGAACTCAAGTACTTCTTCTTGTAGGTGATATGAATTTGCTTATTCCTAGCAATGTGTTCTTCTTGGTGACAACACTCCTTAATGACATGACACATTTTTTTTAATAATGGACATCATAAATTTAGCATGCAACAAATTAATAATGAAAATCATCAAAGATTCATTCATACACTTTACACACGAATATCATGCATTGAAAACACATTCATTTATTCACACATGAATAAAGGTGTTAATAGATGAAATACAAACCTGTGAATGAATGAATGTCATATGAGTTTCGCATCTTCCTTTAAATTTGTGTTTCAAATATATTTTCAGTGCACAATATTAATGTGTGAAATGTATGAATTATGAATGAATAAAATTTGCATGATTTCCATTAGTAAATCATGAGATGTTAAGTTTGTAATGAAGTTACTTAGTGATATGACTTCTTTTTCATGGTGACAAATGCATTCTTTCTAATGACATATGCATTTTCATGGTGACGAATGTTTAAAAAATTTCATGCCATCACCATGCTCATAGACTTGCAACAAGTTTGGTGAAAGGTACGTTCTAAACCCATTATGATTTATTTTTAAACCTTAGATTTTGTGAAGATTGTGACCACATGTTCAAAATTGAACAGCCATTTCGAAAATAGTGGTTATTCACATTTTCATTTATTCTAGTGATGAAGACAAAAGACATCCATCAAAGAGCATATCATTTTTTGCTTTTTGGGAAAACAAGTGAACTTTCATGGGTTGTCATGTGTTTGTTTTTTCTTTCTCATTTTTCCTTAATAGATTTTTAGAGAGGTGTAACTTGCTCATTTTTTACTCAATTTGAAGGATTTAGAGGGCATTGGGTGCACCTTTTATTCCTTTACAATTTTTCTTTAAATACCATAAACAAAAAATAGATTGAAAGATTTAGAATTAACTGACACACTAAGTGTTCAATCACCGACATGTTTACCTTAATGGGAGGCATGGCTAAATCCATAAAGGTGGTTTAGCTCAAAAAGAACTAGAAAAAACAAAAACTTTACAAAAACATAAAATCACATTTAAAAAACACCATGAAAATTAGATCATGTGTGGCATCTGTGGCACAAAAGAAAAATTACATGCGTTAATGTCCCCTTTAAATAGATCACAAATATTTGCAAGATTGTTGTGTAGGGTTAACAATGGGGTAGATGCAAGTTACAGTGCTTCACTTTTGTGATGAAACAATGTTTTTCCCTAGGTGCCTTTTAATCTAATGCATATGGTGATTAATGTATCTTTAGATTCATTAATTGAAATTGGATGTAGACTAACAAGTTCATTCTAAAAAGAACCATGGGTGGTTATTTATTGATAAAAAATTCATTTGTTAGTGGTAATGTTGAAGTAAAAAAATATGGACTAGTCGTTTGATTAAAACATCACAAAATGGACAATTTTATTTTGATTTAAATTCCAAATTTGTTATTGAAATTCAACATCTAATGTAATATAAGATGATAAACTCATATGAGGATTTTGTTTTTGAAATTTTTAATGATTTAATAATTAAGGACTTTTGAATGGTTAAAATTTGACCATATTTTCATAAGTCCATGTGAATTGCAATTTTTATTTTATTTTCAATTTTTTTGTCCTGAAAGCATTTTTTTGAAAGTTTTAGATGCAACATTATTCCTATGGACTTAGTGGGTTTTCCTTTTAGGATGTCTAAATTAAAAAATGATATCAACTACATAAAATATAAGTTTTCACATTTTTTTGGGAAACTTGATAAGTGATTGAACATACATTGTTCAAATATGAGAATAATAATATTTTTTTAAAGTAACAACCATATTCATTTGAATCATTTTTTAAAAATCTTGTTTGAATTTATAGGGAGTATAGTTTCTCCTACTATTGAATTGTTGTACCACGCATTTCACCCAATATGAGTAGTTCCATAAGTTTAACCGGTGTTGAATAATTTTTAATCTGTCACTAGTTATTCGCCAATTTTTAGTTTGAATATATGTATATATGCTTTCCAATTCCCAACTATCAACAGTCCCACCTCCAAAAACTAATCAACATTTTTCAAATTCAAAAAAAATTGCCCCAGAAACCAAATTGATGTTTGTTGAAATCGAAAAATCTACCCTTGCCTTAAACTTGGCACCAAAAAAGAACCAAGGTTTTTGGAATGCAAATTGGCTTGTGTGGAATTCAAAAACTAGTAGTTTTAAATGTTAGGGTTTTCAAGTGTGAGTTTTGTGAAGTAGCTCATGTTTTCTCCATAGTTGCAAGTCGCAACTTTTTTGAATGCAATCTTTGTAAGAACACACAAAGACATCACCAATTTATTTTTTGCTTTTATTCAAGGATCAATTGGTGGGCACGCAAGATGCATCAAAGTTCAATATGGAAGAAGGTGAATTTTTTTTAATTAAAAAAATTGATTTTTTGTTCAATCAACTATGAGTTTTATTTTGTATTGTTTTGATGTGCCTCTCTAGCCTCTCATTGATAGTTTGCATGTTTTATGTTTGTCTTTTTTGGAAGAGACAAACATTCCACAATTCAAAACTTCAAGTTTTTTAATTTATAGTTATTTTCATTTGCAAATATATGGGTTTGCATCTGAACGCGACTTGACATAAAAGGAATTCCTAGAACTTTGGGATTTTCCTTTTTGACTTCCTTTTTCTTTTCACATGTTCCTTGTTTTCACTAGCCCAAGATGGGATTGATCTAGATTTTTTAATCTGCTTCTATTTTTAGTTTTAAAGTATATTAGGAAGCTATTTAGGTGTTTTTTTTTTTTCCCTTCATGGTTGATTTCTTCTTTCTTCCTTGTTTGTTTTCTTGTTCAAAAACTTCCTAGTTGCAGTTAGTAAATTATAAGCACTAAGCACCATAGGTGAATGGCGTTGTTGTTTTGTTGTTCCAAAGCGTCCATGCTTGAGTTATAATTTATAAACACTAAGCATTATAGTTGAAAGAAAACTCATTTTATTGTGTCACAAGTGATATTTTCTAAAATCTACAACTTGTCCAAAACATGCATATTATGTACTATTTGTTATAGTAGAAAGGGATGTGTTAAAAAAATGCATATTATGTTCTATTTCTTCATATCAAAGAATTGGACAATTGTCTACTAAAAAACTAGATTAATACCCAACCAAATAAGCGGTTGTAACAAATTTAGGTACGGAGTCTAGTTGATAACCAATTCAACAATTGATTGGTTTTTTCTTTCAAAACCAACCTTCTCCATCTGAAACCCTCCAAACCGACCGATTCTTTGAAAAAAAAAGAAAACTGGAACTTGTTGATTATGAAGATTTTAGATTTTCATAAGTGGTTTGGTTCTTTGAATTTGTTTTTTTCTAAGACCCAGAACCAGTTGATTATGAAAATCTTAGATTTTAATAAACTTGAAACTGGCCAGTTCTTTGATTTTATTTTATTTCTAAAACCCATGATCGGTTTATTATGAGGATTTATATTTTCATAAACTTGGAACTAGCTGATTCTTTGGGGAAAAAAAAGTCTAAGACCCGGAACCGATGGTTTTTTTGAAAAATCAAAATCAAAATACTGCCCAAGACTGGTTTAAAGTTTAAACCCCCTGAACCAGAACCTGAGGGGCTGCACAAATCTGAGCCTCTGTGACCAAGGGACTCAGTTTGTGTTCACAGGGGTAAAAATTCAAAACCAGTTGCGCATGTTGTAGATTACATGGTGGAAGAAGATGCATAATTTTTGCTAACAAACTCATAATGGAACCCTGCCAAAATTTATAAAAACAAAGCACCCAAGCAAGGTAGAGAAAAAGAAACAAAGTGCAAGGACCAGAGTCTAGACAGGCAAAAGAGCCCAAAAGAAAGGAACCACACATAGCAAAGGGAACCACTAAGTACTAAAACCTCCACCAATTGCATGAAACATATCAACTAAATAAAGGGAACATAATAAAATGTGATTCTGAGTTTTAAAAAAATTCAGAGTCAAAGTTTAGTTTTGAAATTTGAAATAATGTAGAGTTGAAGAATCAGGGGTTTGTGTTTCTTAGATTTTTCATATTGTGATATTTTTTCCGGTTTGGCCTCTTGTTGCCGAATAGTTATTTTTAAAATTTTTATTTAAATTAAAAATTATTTGCATGTTATTCATCATCAATATTTTTGTGTAAACATTTTGCTTCATAGTGCAGGTTTTGATCCCAAATCTTCCCCTTAAGAAAATATGGCGCTAATCACTAACATACCATATGAAAAATAGGATTTATTTTTAGATTTATTACGTACTCAAAGTTTTTAAAAAATTCTTGTAAAAAAACATTACAACAAATGGTGTCCTTGTACATCATTGTGTTCATTGGATTTTGACTGAATTTACTGGTTGTAATGAACAAGGACTAGTGAACTACATGCACATTTTATAGTAATGAAATCTTGTGACAAAATAATGTAGGTCTTTGCAAGCCTGCACTTTCAAGCCCATAAATAGCGTTGAATAAAGTTCATTAAGGGGTGTTTAGTGATTTAAATTTTTTTTAAATAGCTCCAAATTTTTATAAAATTTCCACTTCAACAAAATAATCATTTGAAAAACAATTCAAGAAGATGGGACCTTAATTTTCTTTAATTTTTAACATTTAAAAAAATATATAAATTTTGCCAAACCCTAAAAAGATACTATGGTAGTCAAAGGACCTCTAATCCTAAGTTTTCAATTGTTTTGAAAAACCGAGAAAAACTTAACAATTTATGGTAGGTTCTGTGACACAAATTTTGATTTTTTGTAAAATCCCAATTAAGGGTGAACCCTAGTTATATGTTTTTTGAAAATCACCAATCAAAGGCCATAATCATTTATTTGATTGTTGAGAAATACTAGTCAAGGTTTTAAGTATATCTTATCCTTACGAAAGGTTTCTATTTGTTTCAATAGGTTTATGGTGAACAACTAGTTTTTTCTTCAGGAAAAGTTTTCACGTGCCTTTTGTGTGCCTTGTTTTCACCACTCATGGGAAGATTCTTCAACCATCCATTTTTGTTGATGCCTAACTTTAAGGAGAGTCAATGAATATAATCACACTACTAGAACTCTCCAGCCCATGATGCTAGCTATTCCTTCGAAGGACACCACTACCACCTTACACCAACCACACCCTCCTCCTTTAGACCTTGTCCCTCCTTTTATTTTTGACTTTAAGCTTGAGCACACTTTTGTCCTAAATAGGATTTTGTTTGCCCAAGCCTTATCCTTTGTTCCCCATTTGTCATTGGGTGGGTTTTTTGGGATGATATACGAACATATTTCAAGATGTTTCATACTAAAAGACCCATCCTTAGGGTTTTCAGAATTATTCCAAACTACTGATGTTATTGCTCATTGGGATATCCCTAGATCAGTGGCCTTAATGCTAAGGGTTAGTGAATTGTTGGCAATGGCAAAGGACATTGATGGTCTTCATCTTATTGTCATAGGCAAGGTGTTTCTTTGATTTATTAATCGTTCCATTGTCCTACAACTTCGAGGGTTGTTTCAGGAACACTTATCCCCCCATTAGTTTAGAGAGTCTGACCCTTGGAGGCTGTGAGGCCATCCATTTTGGCATTTAAGCCCTCCTCGACCTACACCCTAATTAGACATGATGCAGGTCAATGTTGAAAATGTTTTTAATAACATTTTTTGAACTACTATTTTTAGAAAATTGTGTGATGTTGGAGGGCCTTTGGTGAACATTGTCCCCTTTACCAAGTTGTTTTATGGTGTTCATTCTTTTTTTTATTACCAACATGGGTGACATATGAAGGGGATCACCATTATTGAATCATCTTCAAGCACGAGGCAAGTGACCCCTTTGGAGGTCCTTCATTTGTTTTGGCCCATTATTGAACTTTTTTAAAGACCATTGTGTAAGCCCCCAATTGCGTCTTTCCATCCTTAACAGACAATACCCACATTGTGGGGCCTATGAATGAGATTATTTGTGCCTTTGATCACCTTTTGACCTAATTAACCCTAGTAGGTCAAAGTGTCAAAGTGTAAGCTTTGGAGTCCATTAGGGATCTCTCCAGGCATATAAATTCCTCAAGGCTACACTATAGTCACAAATGGTTTATGCATTTTGGGTGTGCCATTGGAATCTCAAGACTTTGCCACGCATTTTTTAAAATGATGATTTGTCTCAGGATGTGGTGCATACTGATGATTTCCCTCTCTTACGAGACGCCCATTTTGCTTTGGGCATTATGTTTTCATGTGTAGTTCATCAACCTTTTTATCTCACATGCACAATACCTCCTTCTTCCTTCATGTTTCTTTTGGCAGGACTCAACAAAAAAATTATGCAAGTATGTGGGGGCATTATAGGTCCATGATCATGGGAGTCTTTTTAGGACCCTTTAATGAAGTGTCTGACTTGACTATTGATATCTTTTGGTGGTATATACCTTCTCTCTATGGAAGATTGTGCCCCATTTGTTTTTTGGGAAGTTGGGTTTTGCTAGCTCCCTATTTATGATATAAGTTTTATGTCTTTGATAAACCCGTTTTGGAAAGTATGTTTATCAATTAAAGAGGGCCACCTATTTCAATCATGTTTACATGTAGTGCGAAATGACCTTCCTTTTGTAGTTAAGGAGATGCACCTTTCTTTTGAGAATTTAACAATTATTGGCACCCCAGGTCTACAAACATCTTTGATGAATATCCACCATCACACATCCCTTAGGTTTATTTTGGAAGATGACTCCATTCCTTCATCATTTAGAATTTGCATTTGTTCTTATTCAGGCAAGGAGGCAGGGCTATGGTTGGTTGTTAGGCCATCTATGCATTCATTTAGCATCACACACATTACTTTCACCTTAGCGTTGTGTTTTTATTTCGGTTTTATTCAACCCTCAACATTTAGTCTTTTCATGTGTGAGTGTGGACACGGGTTGTATGCATTTAGCACACACTTAACTTGTTGCCTATTTAAAGGTTAGCGAATAGCCACACACAACGCCATCTGAGATGTCATATATGCCCTCACTTGAGAAAGTGGGCATGTTGTATGGAGAGAGTGATGGTACGCCCTTATGTCAAGAGTTTCATGATGAGTCGATCTCTACATGATTTAAAAAGAGCAAGTCTTCATTGTTAATGTGGTGGGTATTGACTTGACATGAGAGATGGTGGCTTCAAGTGTCATTAATTGACCATCAAGTGTAGTTGTGGAACTTACTGCCATTTCTAAGACTCGCAAGTATAAAAGGTTTCATGAGGGGCACCATTTTATTTTGATGGCCATGGAGGTGCACTCAATCAGGATATGGATCGTTTCATTAGGGAGTGTGTTTGTCTTTTCCACGATAGACATTTGGGAAGTCATTTATCCTTGTTTTCTTGAATTCAATTTTTCAAGCATCATGTTAATATTGTTATTTAGCATTCGTTAGCCTTTGCTATAGAGATGAAGATTACATTGGCAAGTGATGCTTGTTCTAGACCTCCCATTACTATTAGATCTCACGATTTGCATGCAAGTGACATTGAAAGGGCCATGGGTGAGATTGCCCCCTACCATAAAGAGGGACTAGCTCTCTCCCTTTTCCTTGGTTCATGTGGGTTGTGCATCTTTTGGCCTTTCTTTGTCCTTCCCTTTTTGTCTCCTCTTTGATGGTTCTGTCCATTGATCTTTTATTGGATTTTTATGTTACCTTATCCTTACCTGCCAAGTTCCAAAAAAAGAGAACCTCTCAATACGCATCAGAACTCAGAACCTGTAAGAACCTGCAGTTAAGTGACTTCCATAAAGAAACTTGAATTTTTAAGAAAGGAAAGGTGTTGATGAAAGGTTGCCCACTTTGCCACCTTTGTGAATGCACTCTAACTAAACTCCAGGCAGGTTCACGAGAATAAGCACACTCAGAAGTACAAAGGAAAATTTCACACAATTCCCTCTAAAATTGGGCATGCATATGTGCCTGAATGATCACAATAACACTATCTCCGTAGTGAAATAATAACTTTCAGGAATTCATTTCAGTTAGTTCAATTTCTATTTGCATGTATTATTTGTTTTCTCGTTGAAATATTATGAAAATGTATATTGGTTATTATGATAACATTCACCCACCTGCAAGAATTCTACAATAGAACATAATAATTGTAATCAGCAATCTGAGTAGATTATGGAGCATAATCTTCTATTCAAGAAAATGGTGCATCTTCTTCCAGCATGTAAACTTCAACATTATCTATCCAATGTCAGCCTTGCATGTTTGTGTTGAACAGCACAAACACTACCCGGCCTATATTGCCTATTTCACACAAACAAAAAAGTGGCAGAATTGTGAAGCAAAGCTATTAAAGTATGGCCATGCCAGGAGAACAAATTGTTAAACTCAGGGCTTGCTGATACAGCCCTTTTTCAAACTCTTTAAGGCGGCGAAATTGGCCTGCCTTGCCAATTCATTTTGGAGCAAATTTTCGCTTTTTTTGACCCAAAAATCTGGGAAATTTTGGAAATGTGTGTTTTTTCTAATGTAATTTCGACCAATTTTGCTATTTTTTGGGCAAAATTCGCCAAAAATTCCACATCTCAAATTTGGAAAAAAAAAAAAAAAACACTGGTGGGAGCGGGTTCACTTGTAATGTGTTTTAATGTGTAGCCGGGCGGAGAATACTCTTGAGATGTGAATCAACATTGGGAATAAGCAGTTACACTCTAGAACAGGCCTCCATAAAATCCATAACCACGTAATGGACCGTCTAATGGAATGGCAATGTGTGTGGATCAGGCTAAAATGCTGGCCAGGTACAGAAACCACTGGAGCAAATTTGATTCTTTGATTCACCAACCTTTTTTTAAAAGGTGGACAATTTGCTTTGTAATCAAACCTTGCAAAACATATGCTATTTGTAAATTCATCATATATCCAACAACTTCAAAAAATTTGGATGGTGCTAAATTTTGGGCAAAAGTATAAAGTAGCTTGCAAGCTACTTCATATTTCCCACAGTTCTTGAAATGCTTGGTTTTGTAATTTTTTGTAAAATTTTGTGTGTGAAAAACCTGGTGGGGCTTGTGGTAATGTCAACAACTTCAGTAGCTTTTGCAAATATGTCACATTAAAATATCACAAAAAAATTTATCATTATGGAAACAAATTTCTGCCCTATTGTTATTGATACATGGGTCTTTCATACCATTGCTAGCACTGTGGTTTGCTACCATAAGGTAGAGCACAAGCGTGAGGGCATTATCAAAACAAGGGCCCATGCAAGGTGGCAGCTGAGTGCTGCCTGATTTCAGTAATACCCTCACCTGCATGCTTTACCAAGTGTAAAGGGCAACCTTGCATATATTTTTTTGGTTTTTTTTTTTTTTTAAATTAAAAAAATGATGGTGAGCTTTACAAAAACAGAATGCTTGCCAGGAGTGGAACTTCATGTTTTTGAAAGCCTGGAGGGATTTTACACTCTACAAGCTGCCCTCTAGATACACTGGAGAAACCAGAGGGGAGGTCTTTACAAAAATAAAAAGTTTTTGTTTTTTTTGAAATATTCCTGAACTCGAGAAAACAATTATGAAAATGGCAAGGAATTATGCCAAATCCCTACACTTTGTATTGAGAACACACCAATTTTCAAATACACACATAATGCATTTATGCGTTACTTTCGTTATGAGAAAGTGTGTCATTACATGTTGCAACAAGGGCCAATCCAAAATCCTACAAACAACAACTTGTACATTTTGTGACATTAGGCCACTTAACAACATTCCAAAACCATGTTTTTACAAACAAACAAGCTACTTGGCACATAGCAACTCTGGCCTTTATGGCAGGTTCAAACTAAAAACTTCCCTTACACTAGATTAGAATTTCACATCCTAATCTAGTGTAAAGTGCATGTAGTTTTAAAGTGCATGGAACATGCTCATCCATCACACGCCCACATAGTACTCCAAATGTCACTTGCACAATGGGTCAACTTTTAGCTAAAATCTTATGCCCATATCTAACACCAATGCATTGTCTCTTCCCTATGGGATGGGGGGGGGAGGCTAAAATATTAACTCATAGTAAAGATATTAAAATCGCTTATGGAATTTGATATCTACAAAACACAACAGAACAAAGCAGTCTCATCTCAAGTAAGAACTCTCAGTTCGTTGTTGGAGAAATTTTTGTACCGTTCCGTTCCGTTGAGAGAATGTTAGGGTTTTTTTTTTCAACTCTTGAGGAACACCTTTCCTCCTCGTCCAACTTCTTCGGATTTCTTGATTGCAAGCTGGAAATCAGCAAGATCATAAGTCTCACCCGCAAGAGGCTCAATGATTTTGTCTTCAATGAGCTTAGAAACATCATTAATTAAGACTTTTCTTCTCTCCGGGATGGAAAGCTCCTTGGTCAGATACCATGCTGTTAATTGAACACCTCTGAAGAGATCTCCCACTCCCACTGTTGCCTCCCAACCTGCCAATACTCCGTAGATGAACACTTGACCTCCATCTCGCACACTCGCGCAGACTTGTTTTGTAAGCTTGCCGGCTACAGCATCGAGAGCCCCGTAGGCGAGTTTTCCGCCTGTGATCTCTTTCACTCTTGTTGCCACATCTTCGTCACTTGTGGAGATGACTTCATCTGCACCCAATGCCTTGAGCTCCGCCTTTTGTTCCTTACGGCGTACGAGATTGATAGTTTTGATGCCCCAATGCTTTGCAAGCTTGATCAATTGACGGCCGAGCGTGGAGCCTGCTGCTGTTTGTAAGACGTATTCACCTTTCGGGATTTTCAGATCGCTTAACATCCCGTGTACTGTCCATGGGTTGATAACAAATTGAGCTGCTGCAACATCTGAAATGGAATCGGGTACAACCCATACAAGATCTGCTCTCACTGAAACATAGTCTTGCCATGTCCCTTCTCCCGTCCCGACATTCTCAACTTTTACGAATGGCACAACTCTTTGGCCTTTCACGACTGTTGTCACTCCCTCTCCTACCTGCCGGCATTTTCAGAAACAGTTTATAAGCGAACACACACTTGAAAAGAGCAATGATATGAGCTCGATAACTAGAGCAATCAATCACAACAGTCATGCTGGGTGTATGATCATAATAACCTAGAAAATTTCAGTGCAACCAAAGGAAAGGAAGCTGGAAGCGCATGAAAAGAATTTCTCACTTCGTGCACGACTCCAACCCCTTCGGAACCTGGAGTGAAAGAGCCAGGCTTCACATGAGCGTATCCTTCGACACGGTATGACAACAGATCCGTGGGATTGAGGGGGCGTAGTATGATGCGAACAACCACCTGACCAGGCTCTGCCTTAGGCACAGGCTTGGTAACCAGTGCTAATCCAGCCTCGGGGTTATTCGGAACCAACTTCTGCAACACAACTGCTCTGTTACTCATCTTGATCTTAATCTCCCTGGCGACAAACAAACGCTTTAGTAACTCAAAGTCCCGATTGTGACAAGCTCACAGGGCTAATGTTTTTTTTTGTCCTAAACTGCACAAACCTACTGGACGTTCACGACTCCTTGAAGCAAGGGGAGAGAGACAATAGACATATAGAGAGATCTGCAAAGAAGACAAGAGATTCTCAGCTCCCAGTTCTGATGATCACAACACATGCAGCACTAGTGATACTACAGTTGCAAGACTTATAGTACGAAACTATTGGAGAGTTCTTCTCAGGCTTGTGAGAACATGACATGACAAATTGTGAGGTGAGCAACACTAGCAAGTTCGGGCCCCTCCTCCTCCAGCTACCAACAGTGAGGGTAGTTCCAACTGCAATTTCCTTTTTAAGCCCTACTCCAGCACCCAACAACCAACCTTCTTTTTTAATTGGCGAGCATTTCGCCCAAAACCGAAACTAAAAATTAAAATGATGCTAATGAGATTTTGCTAATGAAGTGATTTTGAAGGTTTTTTTGATTGCCAGATGTGAGAGGGAAAAGAAAGGGAAAAAAAACCAGCCAAAAATATTTTAAAATGACTAAATATTTGTACTTTATATTTGGTTTAAAATTTGGACAAATCTTCCTACCCATGATTCATCAACCACACACCTCCTTTTGGCAAAAGAATAAATTGGAGGCCCTCCTTTCTCTCGGTTTTGTGTGCATTTTATAGACAAAGGATGTCTTTTGAGATGTGCTGTTGCAGCGGGTGAGGGTTCCATGACACTCGGGAAATTGTGCTCTCACCTTCTTTTCTGAAAAGAAGGTGAGAGCACAATTTCCCCCCACAACTGGAATTTTCTTCCCTTCTAATTTTGTATACACATTGAGATGGCTCCCACCAAATGGTCCCACAGGCTGATACATGATCTTGGTTCTGGATGTTTTGCATGAAATGTTATGCAATAGGGCTTATTCAAGAATGGGTTATCACTTTTAGGAAGAAGGGCCCCATAATTTATTTCCCACTATCCATCAAAAAATAAAAATTTACACAACACAAATCTAAATGAAGGAAATAGAATAGTCCAAATTAAAATAATACATATGATGATGTTGATTTTTCACATGCATACATGGTTGTGCATAATATTTTGGATCAAACTTAGAAATGCAAAAAAAAAATTAAATAAGCTTTTTAAACAAATTGATTTCATTTTTTGTATTATTATTTCTTGCACATGACTTGTAGTATTTGGGGCTATAAATCCTAAGGCCTCATATGGTTCATAATTTAATCAAATGAAAAATCCTCATATGATTGTAATTCAATCACATGCATCCAATGAATATTACTAAACATAGATACAAACATTGTTTGTTCATTTAAATTTTTTTATTAAATTTAATTGCATTATTTAATGCATTCTTTTCTTTTTTATCTAAATTTTTTGTAGTTAGGACAACTGATATGATTATTTATCACCCAAGAAAAAAACCAAAGTTTGTTTTCCTTACATTCTTGGGTCACATGGAATCCACTATAGAAACATTTCCAACATGGTGAATGCATGGTTGAATGGCCCAAAAATAATGGAAGGTGCATTCCATACAAAGTCGATGTGAGTTCATAAAACATCTTCAAATAGACATGGTTGTTATTTTCTAAATGTCATTTTTGTAATCTTTGGCTAATAAAATTTTGTTCACCTATAAGCCCTTTCAAAACTCAAAGAATTTGTTGTTTATTCCGATGTTGGTGCCTACAACCATTGCTATCAGCATACGTAAACTAAACAACGTAAAATATCATAAATCTAATGCATCCCATTCAAACCCAAAGCTTTACTTGCTTACACAAAAACACACTACCCAACACAATTGTAGGAATCTAAATACCATACATCTTGTAAAACAAAGGCTTCTCGTAGTCACACGCTATTTGCGAGAGCACGCGCGCGAAAGAATGAAGACTGTTCTGGATAATCTGTTACAGTAGTAGTAGTCCTTAGTTGTTGTTAGAGGCAACGACATTCTTGTATTGTGAACACAAAATGTTAGTAGGGTCTGGCTTGAAGTCAAAGTTCTCAATGTTCATTCGGTTTGTGATGAGCTGCTAGTTCACCTCTTCCCCCTCTACATGGATCAAAGCACATAAATGCTTATGCTAGGACTTGACACAGATCAATTTCTAGGGACCATTCAACAACTGAACTAGGTATGCCAAGTTGATTTGCAACTATTCAAGAAAGGGACAAAATTCTAGGAGAAGTATGGATCTACAAATACTGGCTGTGATTTCTTCCATCCTATTTATTTTTCTCACATTCTGCCAAATCCCAAGGATACTCACAAAGAGGTTTCTAGCTCCCATTCATGTGTTATGATCTTCCCATTGGATAATCCAAGTAAAGTCTTTCCCAAACCTTTATAGATGCAATTTTCTATGTGCTTCTAATTCTATAGCTCAGACCACCTTTAAGCGTCATTAACTTTCAGGATCAACTTTTGATCAGTCCTAATTTTAACTAGAACACAGAGCCGGCCATCATATAGTTATTGGCATAACGAAGAAAAACACAACAACTATCTATCCTATAAGCTCCTTCTTACCACCCAAAAATTGCAGTCTCTTTTGCTTGGCAACCTGCCTTTTTTTCCTTCGAATCTTGTCTCTTATCCTCGTCCAACCTCCTGTTCTTCCTGTCTTCCTTGCACCCATGAATTGCACTTCACCATCCATCTTCAGTTCCCACCATGTGTCACATAACACACAAGCAACAAACCTTCCAACTCACAGCCATTAATAAACAATGAAAAGATAAACCCCGTCGTCTACATGTAGAAAGTTGATGGCGATTCAACATCTAAACCCTAAAATGAATATAGCGTTCACACTATAAAAACCTAAAAGATTCCCTATCCGGTCACTCCCTATTTGGTCACAATAGGACCAAATAATAGGCGTGAATTTCATATAAATAGCTATCTATGAAGCAAGTTGGTTTGTTTTGTTTTGTTTGTCACACTAGATTTCCCAATTCACATGCTTCATGTTGTGCTCTTTATATCTACGGAAAGCTCTTGACGAGTAAAGGTGCACCGACTTGGTTTGAAATTGCTTGGAGTTACGATGTGGAAGTTGTTGATTGTTGAACCATTTTTTCAATGAAATCAAAATAAAATTCAAACTGAAAAATTGTTGGAATTTGGGGGAAATTCTTGATGTCCTTTGGAAGCCCTTGACAAGTCAGATTTAATAGAGTTTATTTCACAATTTTCAGAGCTAAGGTGTGGGTTTTGGAGTGGATGTTGTTGATGGAAATTCAAAAAAATTGCAAAAATTGGATTTAGAAGGAAAAATCAGGTGGGCTGCCAATGTGTTCACTTTGCCGAATTTATAAATTTTCAATTATGAAAAATGCAAAAAAAATAAATATGTGTTCGGACTTGGGCCAAAGGCACAGGCTACAATAGTGTACTTGAAGACATACTACTATATGCTTTGCATATTATTAGACCTTTAGGCTAGGAAGTTTTTTGGCAAAACAAAACTAGTTTCCTACATGCATCTTGGGCCTAGCCTTGAAATTTCTTTTGGCGCATTTACCTCGTGTTGAAGTCTTTTTAGAACTTTGACCAATTTGGAATCTTCTTCAGCACTTTAGTACTCGCTACCCAGCTTTACAAAATGCACGCACTTGGTCCTCATCCTTATCCGAGGGGGGGGGGTAGGGAGGGAGCCCTTTTATCCTCGTTCCCAATGGGTTCCCATCAAGTTCCCGAGTGCGTTCCCCAAGATGTTCCCAGTACCACCTAGGTTTTATCCCATATGGTTTGCCCAAAGTTCAACTCGCATGGACATAAAGTGAAAAGGTAATTTTGAGGAGTGCATTTGTTTCTATTTTGCAACTGGGGTCCAGAGAGGTGCTTCTATTGGGGGCTATCCAATGTTTCAAAAAAATGCTGATGGGCCAATCAGGATGGCTCCTTTTTTGAAAACAAAGAAGACATTGTGAGCACACGTGTTTTTTGAACATTAGAATTGAGATCGCATGACCATCAGTAGGTCAATAAAGTGAGGCCTCACTTTTCATGTGCACCATTCCAAAAGGTCCCAAATGTGGTCAAAATAATAAAATAATTTCAACCCTAGGACAATAGAGTTGTCCATTAAGTCTGGCAAATAGGGGGCGAGAACGGCAGTTTCAGCATAGTTTTTCCACCAATTTTGGTGGTCAACTAAGTTTCAGCATTTCATACTGAGATTTAATAAATTTTCCTTACTTTGGGGATACCACTGAAAGAGGGGATAAGGGGTGAAGGCAGGCCCAAAGACAGGGCGAAACCAGGGTGACTTTAGAGATAACTCTAATAACTTATCCATAAAGTAATCCTACGTTTCATCCTCACTTGATCCTGACTGCCGTTCTCATCCTCCCTTTTCGAGATATACTTAAAATGCAACAAAGTGAGAACCAGTCCTGAGAACAAGAGCTAAAGTCTTCAAAAGTAATTGCCATAGTCACTTTTCTAACCACACATGGCTATAGGTTAGGGGCTAACCTAATAGGTGGTTAAATGGACTAAGGCTACCTACTTAATTACTTACAGCCTACCCAACTACCCATGAGCTACCT
Organism: Sphagnum contortum; assembly: GCA_963920785.1. Lineage (NCBI taxonomy): Eukaryota > Viridiplantae > Streptophyta > Sphagnopsida > Sphagnales > Sphagnaceae > Sphagnum > Sphagnum contortum. Next base: position 13,456,712 of record OY987278.1, read on the forward strand.
ACCTAGGGGTTACTTATTTCCTTACACATAGGTCACTTACTTACCTATGTGGTCATGGGCTATTTAGTGGTTACTTAAGAAAGTATTTAAGAGCTACTTAGGAATATTTAAGAATGACCTAGGGACTTCATAAGTTTAAAAATATTTTAGGGTTACTTATGGGGTTACATAGGGGTTATCTTGAGGATATCTATAGAGTTACCTAAGGATTGTCTAGGGAACTATTTTGAGGTTATTTAGTGATTACTTACAACACTATTTAGGAAATTATTTAGGGATTTATTAAGATAAGGGAGACCTAAGGAATTGCTTATGAGGCTACATAAACGGTTATTTAGGTATTGCATAGAAAGTTATTTTGGAGAATATGTCGAGATATTTAAGAACCTACCTTGGTTAGGATATACCCAGGGATTATTTAGGGATTGTGTAGGTCCTATTTATGAACTTCCAAAGTTAGGGGATATCTAAGAATTACTTAAAGAGTTACATACGATGTATGTAGGGGTCATGAATGAGTCCTAAACTAACACCTATGTAGGTTCTATTTAATGTTCTTTATGAATTAACCCTAGATAATTTTTAATCATCCTTAGGTATCTCTAACTTAAGAAATTTTAAGCCAACCTCACAAGTAGGTTCTATGTGACTTTTAAAATAATCTTTAAGTATTCTATAACCCATAGATAAACCCAAGTAAATTGTATGTAGCTTTCCTATTTAAGGTTTTGATACCCCTAGGTAGCCTCCTAGGTAAGTTCTATATAATTCTTTAAATAATCCTTAAGTATCCAATAACCTAAGTAGATCATTAGGTGTTTCCTTGAATTTCTTAAATAGGCCTCAGATAGGATTTTAAATAGTTCTTAGGTATCTCAGAACCTACATAATTCCTGAGATGTCTCCCTAGATAATCCCTAAGGCCCCTAAGTAGTCCTTAATTATCTCATAATTAAAAGTAATAATGCATAACTAACCCTTCATAAGTCCCTAAATCCTCATTGTGTAAACCCTTTAGCTATCCAATAACATAAGTAAACCTTTGGATAGACGTGTAGATTGCAGCCACAAAACCCAATTCATCCTGGGTTGAGGAACAAATTTTGCGTTTGCTCCTCTGCTATTTTCCTTTGCCCAGTCCCATCCTGTATTTTGACTGTCCTCCTGTGTTTCAGGAAACCCAGGATTCTCTTGCTTCTGAGTTTTCCTGACTTTGAAGATAACTCTAATATACCCAAAAGAAGTTTCAACCAGTGCGCACAAGAAATTTTAATAATTGATTGGAAAAAGAAATATTATCGAATCTACTCTTAGAAAGCAAGGCATCACAAACATGCTGGCCCTGCCAATAAATAAGATATTGTACATCTACCTACTGTGTCCACACTTTGAACACCAAAAAACATCTGATCCAATTTAAACTGTCTAAACACTTTCACCAAAGAGACCGGTTCACCTAAATGTGAAACCAGTTCTAATAAGGTAAAACTTCGAAAAGTTGGATGGAATTCGATAGTCCCTGTAAACAGTGTTGGAGCCTTTGTCATTGGCAAAAGCAACGACACTTGTTACTCAATTATTTGCATGAACCCCTTTGGCACGATTCTTATAAGAATCCCTCGCGACGTCTCCCCATTCATGGATCTTGCAATTGAATCGATTTTCTGTGAATTTGTTAGCGACGTGATTCGCCTTCGTGTGCTGAAGAAATTTGGGTTTCGGATCTCGTCATTGGAAGCAACTTCCCTCCCTCAAAATTAGATCTTCCACCAGCCGGACGTGAAAATGAGCACTACTACTGTGGTATGTGTGTGCAAGATTCGTTTGTTGAAGTCGGGATCTTGATAGTATCCGACTAAATTTTGGGTTGGAATTCGCACGTCAACAACGTGCTGAATTGTTTGTTGAATTTTATGGAATCAAGATTGGAGAGTCAGTTTTTGAGTGTTAGTCTCTGGTCATTGCGAGTCTGGTACAGTTCGGGCGGATGGAGGAAGTTTTGATGTTTGAGGTTTCTTTGGGTTTCGAGGCCCTGCAATGAACATTGTATTCTGGTTTGTGCTTGGGTTTTCAAGCTTTCAACCTGGGCGCCAACTTCTTTTTGAGGCGGCGTTTCTGTGGGGTTTAATTGGTACTAAATTTGTGGTTAATTGCTGTGTGTGAGAAGCAACCTGCAATTCTGCCAGACGGATATGAGATTACGAATATCGTTGTGGTGGATGAGAACTTCAATCCCGACCACACCTCCGAACAGGATGTCGTCGACAAACTCAAAGCCAGATTTAAGGACTTCAAGATCGAGGTGTTTTTGTGAGTTTAGACATCTTTGATGCTAGTAATTTATTGTCTGGTGCTCTAAATTTGATTACAACGTGTATGTGCATCTTGAAGCTGTAATCGCCACTTGGAGAAGTGTCGTGAATAGCCCGGTACGGCGCTTGGTACCAACATTTTCAGTCATATTTTTGGAGATCTCCTCGTCAGTTTAACTTGAATGTCCTCGAGTTTCGATCTAGGCCTATGGATCCTGTTCATCACATATGATCTTAGATCTCAGGTCTTGGAACCACTGTCCAAATGTTCAAATGGATCAAGGTGTCATCCAGCCGAAAATCTTTTGAACCTAGTACAAGAACAAGGAACTATTATCACATGATAATAGTTTATGCAACTGACATTCCAACCCTGTGTTGTGTTTGTAGGCCTAACATAGAGCTGTTTCAGAAGCTCGCAGAAGGACAAGACCCAAAGGTGGAGTTATGATCTCTCTTATAGTAGCCCCAATCTTTGATGACTCCTCTTCTTCTGGTGATGTAAATCGGAGTAGTAAGTGCCCACATTTTTACAAATTTCAGTTAGACGAACTTGCATTCTGGTCGAAATTGTCACTACAAATTGGAGTTGATCTGACACAGTTTTAATCAGCTTCTTATTAATACATTGACAGGATCTTTTGCTAAGAATTTTACAATTGACAAAGGGGTGTGGCCCTCGAGATTAGGAAGATTTTCATGTCAGTTATAAACAATTACGAAAGTTAATTCTGCAATGATCATATTTGCTCTTTGCAGGTGATGCTGATCACATGCATCGACTCTCGCTGTAACCCAACAATGCTCTTTGGACTTGAAGCTGGGGAAGCTTTCGTTGTTCGTAATGTTGCCAACTTTGTTCACCCCTACGAAGGACAGGTTCAATATACCCATCATTCCTCTTTCGCTTAATATATGGATTGTGTTAAAGTATTTGATGAGCTATCGCTGCAATGACAAGGTTATTAGTCGACTTTAGTGAATCATGAATGCTTCCAGCTTCTTCGATTCATGCTTGCGTGCTTGATTCCCATTCCCTAGGCATCGCACTGTCTACAACATGTCGATAGTTGATCTATGATGTGCTCCCAATGTGTCTGATGTTTTTGCCATATGCGCTATGGCTGTCATTGCAGCATGTGGCACATGAGAATGCAGCTGTAGGAGCCGCCATTGAGTTTGCTGTCACTGTTATGGATGTACGTTTCTAAGACTCTCATGGGTACAGCCAACCCAAGTATAAATTCGTGACTAAACTCCACATTGTGTGTCGATCGAGCTTCTTCCAACTTTAATAATTTCTTCTGTGGAATCTATAAATCATCTCAACTATATGCAGCAGTTTCTGCTATCCATAAGAGACCATTTTAACTATCCTTGATTACAGGTCAAACACATCGTGGTGGTGGGACACAGTAGCTGTGGTGGTATTAAGGCTCTTATGACTCGTGACGATTTCACAACGTACCTTTCTTCAGAGGACTGATATCTTTCAAGATTTCCTTTCCGAATGAAAGCTTTATTTGACAACGCGATAATGTTTTTTTTAGTTTGGGGTGTGACATCTTGGTTGGAAGATAATGGATCTTTATTAATGGACTTGTACACTCTGATGGCAGCGACCTTGTCGGAAACTGGGTGAAAGTTGGACTTCCAGCCAAGGAGAAGGTGAAACAGCTCCACCCCGAATTATCGTTTGATGAACAAGTGAGCTTGTGCGAGAAGGTGCCAATCCTTTCCCTCCTACACCACAGTACTCTATAACATAAAGAACAATTTGTGAACCTTGGACCTGTGGTTTTCAATATTAAACCTATTCCTGTCCTGTAACCCTTCAAACATTTAAAGATAATCCAGAAGTTCTGAAATGTTGAAGTGCCAACACATAAGGATCTTGAAGCAACTGGCAAACATGTATGATGTACCTCGATGGAAGTGGTGAAGCAATTTTGAATACTCAAGATCCCAGGTCCGATCCAAATTCTGTTTGTGTAGTGTTAATGTTTGTTGCATACACAGGAAGCCGTGAATGTTTCACTGAAGAACTTGCTGACTTACCCATACGTTAAGGAGCGTGTCAAGGGCGGCGGTCTCCATATCCATGGTATGCACTACAATCTCCGCCATGGGAGATTGACTAGCTGGGATATTGTGCGCAAGTAAGCAGTTGTGCAGGGAGGTTTCTACCTAGTTGTGGTACTTTTTAATGTATTGTATTTGGTAATATGTCCCAACTCAGTGCGAAGGTTAACATGTTCATGATAGCGAGGATCATAGTAAATGAAATTTGCTCAGATTTCAACTTTTGCGACGCACTGAAATCCTTCATAAGAAGTTATTCTTCTTATCTTTCTATCAACCAAGAGAGCGCCAAGCGCTTTGTAGCACATCCTGCAATAAAGAAATTCAGACAACTTGTTGTCCGCCCACTATCTTTGGCGTGCTAGAGGGATCTACTTAATCACTTGTCAGATAGTACCCTTTTTTGATGTTTTGCTTACAGGTTTGATCTACCTTCATGCTTCATAAAAACCCTGGATCTCCAAGTCAGCGAGTTAATCTTCCACTTCCAAAAACCATAAACTTTGCGATCTCTCAACCTTCCCTGCTGCAGCCTTTTGGTAACCAATTCAATTGCATAAGCATCTGTAGCTGGCCATTAAGAATGTGCCAGTTTGCTGATTGAACCTCTCAATGACCTTGATCGAAAGAATGTGATGTCGTTACAACAAAAGGTGTCTCTATATGTTAAGTGATTTCATTGGAATTTTATTGAATTCATTAATTGTAATGAACAGGGGACTAGTGAAAAAGTAGTGAATTTACTAAATTAGTTGTAATGAACAAGGGACCAATCCAGAAAGAGTGAATTCACTGATCTAGTGAATAAGGACTAGGGAACTACACCCACATAGTGAATAAGGATTAAGGAACTACACCCACATAGTGAATAAGGAATAAGGAGCTACAACACATCTTGCAGTAGTGCATCTTGTGCACTATGGCATTTCTAAAGTGAAACTGAATCATAGAGGATTGTTCCCCAATCTATGGCCGGTCTTATTTTCTATATAAGGTCTGGTTTGTGTTGTGAAACCAAACCAGTAACCGGTTGCTTTGCACTACATAAAGCACTGCCTGGATTTTTCCTTTGTATTTTCAGCTCCCTTACCTGCCTGAAGAAACCTGTTTTCAGCCTGTCACTGTTTCTAAAAAGTGAAAAAATCCCAGCTCTTCTCTCCGTAGGAAAAGGACTTGAGTACAGGCCCTCCCGTGATTTGCAAAGTGTTCCCTCCGCATACCGCCTGAGTACCGGCCTCGGGCACGGATCTGAAATCATTGAAGGGTCTATATTCAGGGTCTTCGGTACTGAAGTTTGTCTTAGCAGATATCAATTTTAGAGATCAATCTGCTTCCTTGAAATGCACACCACATTCAAACATTCCTTAGTCATTGAGCAACACTGTTTTTTGGGTGGATATGGCAAAAAGAGAGAAGAATGTGCTGTTGATTTTAGAGAACGTAGTGCTAGGTGTGGGAAAATGCATTTCACGTGACAATTCTGCATAATTCCAGATACTTCTAACAAAATGATAGAACACACACAAGTTGAAGCCCATCCTTTTTGTTGGAGCTAACGATAGGAAAACGCAGTGGACTTCCAAAGGTCTATAGAGCACATTGTGGTCCTCTGGACTTCTTGTTTTATGGGAGTAAAGTCACACAGGTTTATTTCATCATCGTCTCCAGGACAAAGTCAAGTTTCATAGTTTATACCAAAAGTTAAACCAGAGGCACAACAGTGGTTTAACTTTTGTTAAAGTTTATACCAAATGCACAAGTTGCTTATTAAGTATTCTAACGTTTGAAGCATCTTTTCTTCAACATGTCATGTAAATATGTGCTAAATTGGTTCAATAAACTGATAATTAAGGGGTCAAAAAACACCTCCAATGTTTGCAATGTAAGAAGTATTAATCAAATAGAAACACAAAAAAAACAAGGGAAGAGTAGATCTATTCCGGGGATCTAATAATTACTAAGTCCATAGATAGGTGGTGATAACAGGGTCCAGTGTTTTTTTTTTCAATTTTCCCATATTGCCTCATATGCGAGCATCTAGCATTAAATGGCCATGGGTTTGTAGAACCTGTACAAAATGTAAAATGTTGGTATTGAATATCCCCCACCCCTCCAAATCCAAGTGGAAACCTGGTTTTTTTTTTTAAAAACAACTATTTTCCCCCAAAAAGGGAATATCTGACACAATATTCCGTTCTCATTTTTATTTTTCACATTTGTATGAAATATTGTACCCAAAAAGAACGCTGACTGAGTTTAGCTATGAGCACTTTGAGAAAAGCAGATTTGCCAAATTTAGTAATAGTCACAAAGGTGGTGGCACAATGTGTTTTTTCCTTTTTTCCCAATTTTTTCATGTAGCCAAAGTGGCAATCATCCAGTAAAAATTTAGCCAAATTTGGCTATATACCAGATATAAACATAAAAATAAAAACGATTCTTCTATATTCTTGGCTACCTACTGGAACTTATCAAAAAAAATTGGCAATTTACTTGTTTATAATCTTGAAATCTTTTGAATTTGGGCAATTTTTTGCATGACAAATCCTTTGCATATGCCAACATTTATATAATATCTAATTTATTCTTGGACATTTTGATTAATTTCACATAACACCGCTATAATTGTAAACATACAAGAATTTGGTATAATGATGATGTGATAAATATTGTAGAAGGCTAATTGAATTATGCAATACTATTTTTAAAACAATCTTTTATGGTAATCTCAACTGTGATTAGGCCTAATAATCGATTTGAAGAAAAGACTAGCTTGATTTTTACCCTAAGTATCGTGGGAATTGATTGTAGTCATACCATAGTATGCAATTGTTTTCCACACAAAATTTAAATATTTTTAAATTTTACAAAATTTTGAAAAACTCTTAGACCAGGTTGTTGAAATTATTTACAAATATCCCATCCCTAGACTAAATTACGGCTTTTCAGTTCAAATCTAACATTTGTTGGGCTTAATATGGCCATTTAGAAGGGAAAAAGCATTTGGGAGGGGAACAAAGCATAGAAAAATGTTAATCAAACTCTATGTTTTTTGCAATGGATGTTTTCTATTTTTTTGAAAAATTAAAAAATTCAAATTCAAGGCATGTTGATGAATGCCACAATAAGACTAAGGATAGGGATCCTCTGAAAGAGCAAGTGAACTGGGCACAAAACTCCTTTCATGAATAGTGGTTATGTCTAAAAATGTTGGCGAGTGAGAGAAAGAAGTTGCAATCATTTACAAATTGAACAACTACACACATATGACATGGCCTTTTTTTTAAGTGTCATTTAGACATTACATATAGTAAAGGACGTCGTGGTCGTTTTTTCGTGAAGCTTTCCATCCATCCATCCTGTCATCCATCCATAGATGGCATCATACAGGGAAGGAAACCCTGGCAGAAATAAATAACCCCTCCCCCCCTCTGTGCATGTGTCGTTGTCTAGGAAAGGCATGCCTGGCCTGGGGGGGGGGGGGGGGGGTGGCACCCCCAAGATTTTGATATCAATATCAGCAAGAAACCCAACATATATTTGCCGTCTCCAGTCTTTTCCTATGGTCAGCTGTATGTTGCTATCTCACGGGTCACAAGCAGTGCAAACATCAAGATTTTCAGCGGCCAGGGTGCTGATGGATACATGCGGAATGTGATATATAAAGAGGCTTTGAAAATGTAGTTTGTAGTTGTAATTTTGTAATATGTAACGTCGAATAGACACACACCTGTGCATTAGGCACAGGGTTCAAACTAGTAGAAGTAATATCACAAGTAACAACATGAATTACTATCTTTGTTTTAACTTGCACACACAATGTCAACAAATTGTCTATGTGGCATGTACACATGGCATGTTATTCACAAGGTTAGTTCCAGTGGTAATCTTCATGCTAAGTTTTTTTTTAAATTTTGTGAAATTTATAAAACTCAAAGATTTGAGAAAGAAAATAATGGAATTTTAAAATGAGAAAAATGAAATGAAGTTGATGTCAAGCTCTTATCTTCTAGCCATGGAACTTGTAATACCTTCACCCTTTTATGAACCACGATAATGAGATAAAGATAAATACATGTTTTTGACTAAAGATTAGGGTTAAGTGTGAGCAATGATAAAATTGTGATGATGGCTAATTAAAAAAGTTGACCTAAAACGACACACTAACCTACCCTAAAAATCCTTAACCTTTAACTAGAAATAACTTTTTTTTTTAATCAATGCAAATTCTCCACTTGCATATATGTGAACTAGACTTTAGTAATAGGTACTAATAAATATCAGAAGACTCCAGTATTCAAACATCCATGTGACAAAATTAAATCATTAAAACATATCAATTACTCTAGTACCTGGATAGCTTCAACACATGTTTGTCAAATAATTAATTAATTTTGAAATTTGAATTTCAACCATTAGAATATTCTGCAAGATTCAATATCTTCACTGTGTTTTGTTATTTGATTTTTTTGAGTTTTTTTTTCAACATGTCTGAAAATAATTATATTGTATACAATGTTTAATCATTGTATGCCCACAATGTTTTTTATATGATGTCATAATTACATGGAGACTGATTAAACATTGTGATTGGCTATTTTACTGGTCCAAGCATTGTAATTTGCCTCTTGAAGGAAGTTTTTGTTGTTGGATTATGTTGTTGACAAGATAAATTTTTTTTACTTTTTTATTTTTTTAGTGGGTTTTTGTTAGCAATGACCACATGTTGGTTGCTTTGATTTGGCAAAGTTGGGAGTGTTTACATTGAATATCTACATAATTTACTTGTTGGGTTTAGTGCTAGAGGAGCTCCTCACCGTGTTTCCACCAATATATATATATATATACACCAATGATTATATGCAAAAATCAGAAAGCGTCTAGGCCACAACAAGTGCCATGCACATTGCATAACTGCCATCTAACCCACTATTGCATCTCGACCCATTCATTCAAACATGACAAGCATGACAACATGACATGTTGAAACTATGGAGGCTCCCCAAAATAGAAGAGTCTATGGGAAGATGGAGTGCCTCTCCCTTTGGCCCACCTATATAGGTCAGAAGGGGAGGACTTTGGGCAAAACATATGGGATTAAAGTGAGCTGCTATTGGGAACACTGTTGGGAACTTGATCGGAACTCATTGGGAACTTGAAAGGAACATGTTGGGAATAAAGGAAAAATGAAAAGATGGGAATCACATACAAAACATTCGTCACTATTCCAAACCACTTACTCTTTGGTGCTTGGGTGTATGTAGAGGCTGGTTGGGCCATATGGAAACTGGCCCTTATGCATGTCCATGGAAGACTTCCTTAATGCAATGGCCAAGGACTTGCACATTCACAAAATGACGGCTGTGGGCCCAATGCAAGGCAAGAGTCCAGTTTGGGCTAGTGTGTTTTTTTTTCTCAATTTTGTGTTGTAGCAACAATGGCAAGCCTCCCCAGACCAATTTCAACTTAATTGGCATCATTTTGTATAGGGCCATTATAAGTGTTGCCAGTAAGAAGACTAGTGAGGACACTCTCCATTAAAGAAAACTTAATGGATGGCTTTTTGTGTTATGACACACTTTATGTTTTTGTTTAGTATGCAAGGTGGTGTGAAGGTCCAAAGTAGTTCTATTCTTCTGGCCTATTTGGGTGAGTCACATGGAGAGATTTTATTCTTCTCACTTACATGGGTGAGTTACATGGAGAGATTTTTTTATTTTTTTTTCACTTAACACTAGAGTCAAAGTTTTGTTTTGATTTAGTTTGCAAGGTAGTTGTGGAGGTCCAAAAAAAGTTTTATTCTTTTCACTTGCTACATGGATAGAACAACAGACTAGAATTGCCCATCGCCAATTGCTACCCTATCATTGAATATTTCTTTACATTTTCATCAACTGTACTTCATTTTGAGTGATTTACATTGTTATGGGAGCACTACCACAAGTTCAAGAAATCATCTTTGAAGTGCAAAGAAAATTGAATAATGAAAAAATAGCAAGAAGAAAAATAAACTTTTCAACTTACAAAACACGTTTTTTTTTTTTTTTTTCTTCTCTTCAGACCCCTCCTTCTTTCAAAGCTTCTATCTTTCTCATTTCTTATTCATTTTAAACAATTTTAAAATGTTATAAAAATGCAACCTTCAATTTTACAAATCGTGTTTGAATTCTCATAACGACAAAGCAACATACAAAGAATCGAGAATGGGTTTTGTAACATTCAATGGTTTGTTTTTTTGAGTTCTTGAACCCCTGTACTTTTGGGGATTTAACGTTCTCAATTCAAGTCCATTTTTGACAATTTTTAGTGTGCCTGATGTGCCAATAAGAAAGGTTCAAGTTTTGTTTGGACATTAGAAACAATGAAGCCCTCCCCTTGGATCTAGCTTGCCCTAAGCACTTAAGTGATAGTTCATCAATTGTTCTACCTTAGATGTAAGCTTTTGTTTTCAATTAATTTACAAAGGTGATTATGGAGGTCCAAAGAAGTTTTATTTACTTCACTTAGACAATGGGTGCACCACATATACAAAAAAACTAAAGGTTTATTATTTGTTTTCTAACTTTATCAAAATTTTCATGAATTCAATGTTTTCCTTTCATGTCATTATGTTTTTCTTTGTTCTTTTATTATTTCTTTTTTCTTGTGTGTATTAGAAAGACAAAAAAGTTCCAACTATCATTTTGACTAATCTCATTTTGGTTATTAATCAAAATGATAAAAAGAATGAAAGCAAATTTGATTCAATATGTAAGTAAGGCCTAAGTAGGTAGGTAGAGACGCAAATAATCAAAACTTTTCATAGTCTAAACAATTACACTAAGCCATTTGTTTTGAAATTTTGTGGAATGCCATATATTTATGGTTATGAGGCCTAGCAATGAAAAAAACTTGAAACCATGTCTTGATTTAAATATACACTAATCAAACATGTTTTAAACCCTTTTTTAACTTCCAAAAGTATATAATTTGAATAACTTCCTTAAAGATGAAATGTGTATTACATTTTTAGGGAGGGCATGGTTCCATTTTATGAATCTTTGAAATGTTATGTATGTTGAAAGGTATTTGTGAAAAATATTCTTAACAAAATTGACATGATGTTAAACAAAATTATGCAATGAACCTAATATAGAATTTGATCGAAATGTGTTATATATGTATATAAGAAATCAACAAGTTTAAACTAATATTATTACTTAATAATTCATGCAAAAAGTTTATATTGTAAAGAAAATCTTAATATTCACATTAAGAGTAATTTGTTTATGTGGATGTATGTAGACAAAAACATAGTCATCCATGTTTTAGGGTGGAGAATGGATGAATGTGGGGTGAAAGGACACAAGGGGGTCAACTTGGGAATTTTAATGGCATATGCTGAAAATATACACCTCCAAAATGTGTTGTATTAATTTTTTGGTTTCACTTATGGTGTTTGGGCTTTATCATTAAAAAATAAATCAATTTTTTTATTAGTATTTGTGATTTTTAAAAATCATAAACAATGTTTTGCAACTATTTTCACATTATTCATTTAGAACAAATTGCAAACTCCAATTAATCACAAACAACATGATGTCAAAAATGACATCTTCAATTTATGAATGAATTTTGTGTTCAATGAATATAAAGGACCTTTGATCAAATGTATAAATATGGCATATGTGGCAACTGTAATTGTAACTATTTTGGTAACCTATCAAATTTTCCATGTGGCAACTTGTGAAATAAGTAGGTAAATAAATAGTCTTAGGTGGGTAGGTAGCACTATCCGAAATCGCGTTCGTCGAAACCACACTACCTTGGAACTAAAACTCAAAAAGAAACTCATATACACCTATTGTGCAACTATCATTTGGGTATCACAACTAGTGTGCAACTATCCTCTAAAAATAAAGTGTATTAATAAATAAATTATCACATCAAAAAATCAATTAATTATATTACATTTACAAGTGAATTAAAAATGGGTATTCTATATGATAATTTATACACATCATATATTCATATGTAATCAAGCATGTTTGATTTTTTTAGGAGTTGCATTGTAGTTGCATGTAACAATTATTTTTAAATTGTTGTAAATGTGCCACTAAAACAATAATTATGTTACAACTAGGTACAATGTACATGCATGTGACCATGCCACATGTCCACATTTCCACCACTCATTATGGAATACATTTGTAACTAGTTTTCAATTATGATTCCCATTGTTACAATTAATACAACCACTAACACAATAGGTTTTATTTTTCTACCTACCTATGTAGGTAAGTAGGTAGGTAGGTTTTAAGTAAATACATAGGTATGTAGGTCTTAAAACCTACGAACCTACCCACCTTACTACTAAAATAAATATTTTTATTTATTTATTATTTCAAAATATAATTAATATGCCATGTGGAATTTTTTATGATGTCACATGTCACAATCCCAAACCATCATTAACAATCATAATAAATGATGGAAATCAATATTTAGAAAAAACATTATGTCCAAAAATCTTCATAGTGACATCATGGGTGCAAGTATAATGGAATTGCATGATAGTTGAAAATGACCATATATATGGTGAGTTATAATTCTACAACTTATGCAACTTGTTTATTAGCACTCACAACATATGAATAGTGAGTTGCAAATGTCTTTTGCAACCCAAAAATAGAATTGCAAGGCCAATTGCAAAACACCCATTTTTCTCATAGCCTAATTAGGCCACATGGCATTTATGATAGATTAGGCCACATGGTTCCTAGGCTAGGTTATGCCATGTGGCACCTAAGTTAAATCCTACTTCATTTTTGGTTTGGCCTTTAAGGTTTGAGTCTTTTTTGTTGATTCATCCCAAATAACACTTCCATTTTAATGTTTTTATGGTTTTAGTGCACCTTTTTTTATAGTTAAAAATTAGATGTGGAAGACAAATCATATGGGATAAACATTAATCACAACTTAATCACATTTATTACATGTGCTACCTACTAGGTCTATTAATTAGAAATTACCTAACTACTTAACATACTACTTATTAACCTATTACTACCTACCAATTATTACCAAACATGTTTGACTACCACCTATTAATCTAACTTACTACCTATTAATTCACTTAGCCTGAATACTAACTAACATGGTCCACATGGCACATAAGCTTAAACCATCTAGGCCATGTGGCATTTAAACTAGCTATTTTGTTATTATTTCTATTATTATCTCACTTGTTATAACTTTTATTGACTATAAAAATCAATATTTAATAATAAAATTTTAAAAATTAAATAGGCATAATAGCCCTTTAACAATAATTGTTGTAATAAAATCAAGTTTTAGAATCAAATATTCATTTTTTGAATTCAAACAAAATATGTCAAAATTCAAATAATTGTTTTTGAATACAAATATCATTGTTAGATTCAACTAACAATTTTCATATTCAAGTAACAAAGTTTAGAATTCAAATCGAATTTTTTTAATTTAAATAAAAATCTTCAAAATTCAAATAACAATTTTTAGATTCAAATAGTTCTTTTTAAAATTGAAATATCAATTTTCAAGTTCAAATATCAATTTTTAGAGTTGAACTATCAATTTGCAAATTGAAAGAAAAAAATTCAGAATTGAAAATCAATATATGAACAATATACATACATATGTAATATACGTAAGCAAATATTTTTATTCTATCTTTAGTACATCCTAAATATGAGTTACATATGTATATATTATATTGCACCATAGTATACGTCTAGGGGTGTAAGTAACTTGGTGACTATTATGATTAATGGGACATATAAGCTTATTCATAAATGAATATAGACCTAAAAACCATCTAGCGCATAAGATGAACGCATAAATAGTTGTAACATAATCACATAACATTAGTCATAAGAGTGACCAAAAGTTTGAATTTTCATCATATGATTACAAATATTTTAAAAATTAGTCACAAATGACTAATAAACACATGTAGTTGCAAATAAAGTGTTTACAATTTGGTTTATTTATGTTAGTGTAGATTTTGGTTTCCACAAAGTAAATGGTATGTAATATTATTTGGAAACAAAAGATTACAAATATTAAATTCAAGGAATAATGGGTATATTTATGGTATATGTAATATAATAATTTTTTTTCTTGTTTTAAAATACACTGGTCTTTAGTTTGAATTAGTCAATCAAAAAACATTTGAAATGAAAAAATTAAAAATAACCCACTTCACACTTCTTTTCACCTTCCATTTGAAAGCAATTGTTTGTCAAAATTTTAATTTACCACATACTTGTAGTCATTGATTTGAGAAAAAAACCATTTGTGATATGATAATTATCAAACCTTTCATGTGATTCACAAACCTATTCTAGTCATATGGAATCACAATGTTTCGTCGATATTACAAATCTTCCAAGGTGATAATGATCAAAATCATGTGTTGTTGGCTCATAGGTGAAAAAGAAATATTACAATTGCATTTGGCAACAAAACTATAAGATGTGATTATAAGCTTAGTTTTTCATCAAAGAAAAGTTATGTCAAACATCTAAAGAGATGGCTCTTGCAAAATGAATCCAAAATGCACATATTGGGATGGTGAGTTGAAGCTTTTTCATAAAACCACTTGTGATGATGTAAGACCATATATCAATGTTCATTGCAGTCTTCATGAAAGGGTTTGATGGTGTCATGCAAATTTTAATTATGGAAATGGTTGTGTCCCATGACTTTTTTGTTGATGTTGTGCCACCCTATTTGCAATATGATATCAAGATCTTGAAACACAACCAATAGTTGATTCAAAATTTTAGATCTTGTTCACCAAGTCACATGACAAGTGTGCGATTTTCTAAATTGGTAATAGCCAAGGACATTGTATGCACATTTGTGTCCTCTTAATCAATAAGGAATAACATGGAAATAAGCAAGGTTTTGGGAGCTAATAGGATAAACATTAGGAGGGGTGTTGAAAGATGATTATTGTTAAACACATCAAAGTACACTTTCTAGGTGAATTATAGAAGGGCCAACACCAAGAAATTAAATGAGTTACCTTGTGATAGAAGGGTGGATAATTACTTTTGTCTTTCAAGATTGGAAAGGACATCATTTGGCTGAAGATCACATTGAAACATTTTGTTGATTTTATGATAGAATGTTGGACAACTAAAACTACCATCTTAAAAAATTAGAAAGGACAGCATTTGGCTAAAGAACTTGTTGAATTAATATGTAATGCATTTAATGCACTACCTACATGTATTTCAAGTTGATATCATTTCCAATGACTAATTTTATGTGTGAGTGATTACAAAGATTTGAATGATTAATGTAGGTGTTTTATGTAATTTGATTACAGTTGGAATTAATTTCATAAGGATTGATTTATTGTTGTGTTTGTTTATGAAACCATTACCAATAAATAGTGATTTGAAAAGGTTCATACTGCTTTCAAGTGTCTGTTGAGTTGAATGTTTGCTTGACATGTTTTCTTAAGGAAAATTTGAAGAAGGAAATGTTTTAATAAGGTCTAAATGATTGACATGGGTGTTTGCCAAACTATGACAAAAGGGGAATGTGCTTGGGAAAGGTTGGTAATGTTTTATTTGAGTGTATGTTAAATCAATTGTGTTTGTTATCGATAGTTAGAAGCAAGATGTGTTATCACAAAGGTCTAAATGATTAATGTGGGTGATTGCGAAACCATGACAAAAATAAAGTGTGCTAAACAAAGGTTTTGAATCTTTGCTTAAGGAGTAACAACTTGGTAAGTGAATAGGAACTAGTTTGAAAAAGATTATGTGATTTTGCACTTCTAGTTGTGTTTGCAATCCATTGCTTTGGGTGATGCTAATATTACATGAAAACATGGTTAATGATTGGTCATTTTCAATTATAATTGAATCAAATTCATTGTTTAAATGTTATTTTTGGTCATTTTTAATCATAGTTGCCCCATTTTAGCATAATGTAATAAGAAACAACGTTGATGACATGAAGTTAATTGATTTTGTTCTTTCATTGCATATGAGTCATTTTTATGGGTATTTTGTGATTATAACTATCAAATGTAGGATTTCTTTAAAACAACAAACTCGAAGATTTTTTTTGGATGAAAACACATCAAGCCCCCCAAAAAATGTAGTCACAAGTATAATTTTCTTGCATTAAGTCTTTTTGGCAAACATCACATCTTGGGTTTCTTTTCTTGCTTTAAATATAATTGATTAGATCTAGACTTAGATTAATTATTCCCTTTAAAAAAAAATCAAAATCTTGAATCTATGGAGTATATATGGGATGAAATCATACCCATCAAAAAACATTATTTCAAAACCAAGGTTGTTAGTGGAATTTTTTGTGAATTTTTTTGTGGTGAATGATATTGATATACATCAATATATTTTAATGCCATTTAGAAGTTTAAAATTTTTGGTTGAAAATTCATTCAAAAAATGTGTTTTTTCTAGTTTTTTTATAATAAACCCAACATAAATTTTTATGTTTTAGAAAAAAACCATTACTAAGAAATTTTACAATTGGACATGGTTTTATTTTTCAATTTCAATTTCATTTGATATATATTTTTTGAAAAAATAAATTGGAAACCCCATTGTAGGACCAAATGAATCCAAAACATACGTTACATATTCATGAATATATTGTACATTTTGGATTCGTTTGGAAAAATTGTACGAGTAAGGAGGTATTCC
Organism: Sphagnum contortum; assembly: GCA_963920785.1. Lineage (NCBI taxonomy): Eukaryota > Viridiplantae > Streptophyta > Sphagnopsida > Sphagnales > Sphagnaceae > Sphagnum > Sphagnum contortum. The sequence goes on from OY987278.1 coordinate 13,473,816, forward strand.
ATATTTTTGTATATTGAATATATATCTTTATTTGTGGGCTATTGAAAATGATCTATTCCAAATCAAAATTGCTCAGTAACAAATTAATTATGTCTTTATTGTTTTGAGTTGATGAATGTTGCAATGACATGTTTCCATCATGTTCTTTCCATTAAAGTGGATTTGGTTTTGACACTTTGTGCAATAATGTTAGGTTGCGTCATCTACAGCTAACTATTTTCTTATGGCATTGTGAACTTGGTGCATTTAACGCAAATTACAACATTTACAATGTTGTTAGGCCAACTTCTTTACATTTGCTAACTTCATGATTCATGCTAAACATTTAAAATTAGAGAACTTGTTTTGAATCATGCAAAAGTGTAGGCATTGGTTTTTTTTTTTGAATGCTTGTACCTAAATCTTATCAAGGGTCAAATTTGTTGAATGTTTTACTGAATTTTGCAATCATATGTTTTACTTGAATCTATACTTGTTAACATGTGTTTTATACTTCTTATAAACATTTTTTTGGGGTCCATAAGAATGATTGACCATTTCCAAGTTCTTTTTAAGCTTTAACTTCAAGTATTTACAAGTGTTTTATATTGGTTGCAAACCTTTTATTTACTTCAATATTTCCATGACCAACTTTACAATTGATTTTGATATTTTCTCTTTTGTTTTGCCTTTAGGGTCAAACCATTTTGGTTGGCTCATCCCAAATGACATTTTGTTTTAAATGTTTTTTTTTTTTTCCAATCTTTATAATGCACCTCATTATATAATTTACAAAATTGAAAGGGAGATCAAAAGATATAAGATGTAATTTATACTCACAACCTATATTTTATAGTAAAAAATGAGTTTACAATTATAAAACAAATCCAAGATGTCTTTCATCCTCCTTTTCAAATTACATAACAATGTGTGCACTAGAAACATTCTATCTTAGCTAAACTTGGCTAATCTTTGGTGAAATTAAAACTTCATGACTAAACTTTGACTAAATTTTGATTAAAATTAAAACTTGATTGAACTAAAACTTGATTAAACAATGGAAAAATTAAAATTTGATTAAACTAAAACTTGGTTAAACCTTGATTAAACCATGGTTAAACATTGAAAATTTTAAAACTTGCCTAAACCTTGATTAAACTTTGGTTAAGTCATGGCTAAACATTGGCAAAACTAAAACTTGGTTAAATCACAACCAAACATTGGTTAAACCTAAGCTAACCAAGGTTGTGCCCAAACCTAAGCCACATGGCACCTATGTTAGGCATAAATATAGGCCACATCACATGGTACCTAAGCTAGGTAAGTAAATAACCTTAATATACATAAACTATATATATACACCTAATATGCCTTAAATACAAATTAATATGATCTTAAAACACCCATAAAAAATACCCCAATGTTATACCCTAATACATTCTAAGTATACCCCTTGGGGGGCAAGGTCCATCACATAATGGTGCAACTAATTTTGATCATTATTATAACTAGTAAAATATATATGTATTCGCTTAGAAAAAAACTATATTAGAAATTGTCCATATGGAAAGATGAAAAAAAAAATAGTCACAACTTAGTTGCAACATAATTGCAAGAATGACCAAACTTATCAAATAGTTGCAAAAATGACCAAAGGTAGTTGCAAATAGAAATGGTTGCATATGATAAGATTTTTTTAGTTAAATTCCATTGAAGTATGCATGGTGGTATGTGATATACATGAATTTAATGCAATGCACGCTTGCATTGGTTACATAAAATATTTTAAAAGATGGAACACTAAAGGGCATGGTTATGGGAACATGGTACAAAAGTAGTGAATGCATGATATGTAGTTGGAGGCCCATAGAAGTAAGTGATTGCCACTAAGAGATGTAAGGTAAATAAAAGCTTGAAACATCAAGCTTTGGGAATATAATGAAGTCTGAACACATGTTGTTAGGTAGGAGAAGTACTTTTGCTCATATTGAATTTAGCTTGGTAGTCACCCTTTGAAATGGTGCACAATTGTGAAGCACTTATGGGACTTTGATTGAGAAAATGTGTGATTTATGTCAAGCCATCAAGGAATAAATTTGCATAAAGTACTTTTTGAAAATGTTGTCAATTTCATGGCCTCCATGAGTCCTCTTTGTATAATTTAGATATTGTTTTCAAGCAAGTATCTTGTTGAGACTAAATGGTCTTTATTTTGCATATGTCTTAAAAGCAACACATGGTGTATGTGTAAATTGTCCAGCTATGCGTCTCATGTTTTCACACTTGCAACAACATGTATATTGTGGTGGGGGATGATTAAATGGGTGGAGATCTAATTCATGTTGGTGTATTGCATGTATCAAACATACATGTATGGAGAAGGTAATAATGCAAACATAACATTTTGTACGTTTCTTCAATGATTTCTTGGGTGAACATTATATAATAATTCATTCTTAAGCAAATGTATGTTTTCATTGATATCAACTTTGGAATTGAAAAAGTTTATTTGGAGATTGCTTTACATGATGTTCAAGATTAGGTTTAAGGTTTAAGCTTAATAGGTTTAATGTTTTTTTTGTATTTAGTTTTGCACTAATGGGGAACTTCTCAACACTTTTGCTTAATGATATAATTGTAGGCCACATTTGGCACCACATATGTAAAATCCAATCACGAGAGGATTGACTATTATTTTTGTTGACATTGTGTTTCACTATCAAAACATGGAAGAATTTGATAAATGGTAGTCATGAGTGGGCCCATTGCAAATTGCATTTTCTTGAACTTTCATTATGAAAACAAAGAATATTAGAGGAGGTGAACTTTGACTCTAAGAACAAGGAATATTGGAGGAGGTACACATAAGCATCCTATAGTTCGAAGAGAGTGAACCAAAAAACTTTGGAAACGCAAAGGACTCTAATAAGAAATTCCAAGGAAAAAATGGTAGCATGACATTGTGAATTTGAATTGATCTAGTAAGTGTCCATGCTATGGTAGCTCATTCTGATTTTTGGATCAAGTAGCACAAATGTTACTTTGGCTTATGGTGTTGTATATGAATGTTGAACCAATTTATTGAACTAAATTCATTTTATTGGCTTGTGGTAAGTATCTAATTATTGTATTTGAAAGTGTAGAAGTGTAGTTCAGATTATAATTGAATAAACAATGTGCTAGGGAAGTAAAAATGTGAAGGAATACTTTGTTTAAGAAGGTGACAAAATACAATATATCCAAGTTTTGAATAGGTTATTTTTGTTTAGTCCATGCCATGTTTGTTTGGTAGATTCTAGTTGGGAATTTTTATTTTAGCTATTTATTATGTAAGTATTTGAACTACGCATTTTGTAGATGTTCATATGTTTAGGTGTAGTCACATTCCAACAAGCCAAAAAGGGCGTTGGATCACAAAAACAAAAAAATCAAAATGGGATAAATATTTATGTTTTGTCATTTAAAGTCATGGCAATCATGGAAAATTATTGTTTTTCCATTCATATGAATATCAAGGAATTCAAATAAAAAATCCATTTGATGAAAATTTTAATTTAATTTTTGATGTAAAACCTCTGAAAGTGAACACCTAGCACCTATGGCATTAGATAGGAGTCAATTTTGCAAAGGGTTATCAAAAGGACTCATATAATAAAAATAAATTTAATGGGAAAAATTTAAGAGGATAAAGACCTATTAACCGCATTTTAAAAGCACTCTTATCCTATAATATGTGGAATTTTAAAACTCAAAAAAAAAGAACTCTCCAAAATTGATTTAAAATTTAGAATTTCAAAAATCCTTTTACCACACATAAATGGGGTAAAATGTACATGCTTTTTTATAATTTTTATAATTTTATTATATAAAAAAAATTAAAATGTATAAATAAATAAATAAAATGGTTGTGATTTGAAATTATTATCATTTTAAAAATGAAAACAACGAATTTATAAGGAATCAAGACACTTTCAAAAATTCATATTTATTCAAAAATGATAAACAAAAAAACATGTCATGAACTTGGACAACTATATGCATTTATTATAATAATAGATTATCATTTATTGCTTGATTTTTTTTTTAAAAAATTAAAATATTTTTCAGGCATAAATCCTTGTTCACCCAAAAATAAATAAGCAAAAAATGCATTTAAAATGTTTGATACTTTTGATTTTGATTTGTGGGTATAGTCATGGTACAACACGCCATAAAAATTATACTTGATATTTGTTACATAGTATAATTAAACTACATCCATGTGTACATGTGTTTAATTAAATTATATACATAAATGATAATGCAGACATAATTTCGATACATTAATGTGTAGACAAAAATATAATTAAATGGGTGCAAACAAGGTACAATGAGCCAACATGATTGTTTTTTAAAAGGACTACATGTCCATTTTCCCAAAAACAAATTCTCCATACGAATGAATTTAGAATAATGTTTTTTCGAACTTGTATATAATTTGTTTATGTTGTGTATGTCATGTATGCAAAACATAGACATTAGATACACATGTATGTAATTGTACATTGTGCACACATGTTAGCATATGAACTATATAATGTTATACACATATGTATATTGCATAATGTATGTATAAATATTATATGTGTGTACACATCTGCTATATTTTTGTTATCTACACAAATATGTTTGACATATAAAATGTGTGCATACTATATGTTTTTGAGAAAAAATGCATATTCAAATTTTTTTTCCTCAATTTGTATTATTCAAACTTACATAATGTTAATGGGTCAAAGCATGGTTAGGGCACCCAAAAAGATTATTTCATTTTATATTCATTAGAACCTTTCACTTAAACATGTTGTTGAAACTTAATGACACATTCATATCGAAAGTTTGTATTATTCAAACTTACATAATGTTAATGGGTCAAAGCATGGTTGGGTACCCAAAAAGATTATTTCATTTTATATTCATTAGAACCCTTCACTTAAACATGTTGTTGAAACTTAATGACACATTCATATTGAAAGTTTGATTTTATTTATAAATAGATACATTACAAAGTACTGTTCTATGCATATAATTTCAAATTTTAACAAGTTTAAGGATTCATATGAAGTCCTTGAAAAAAATCCAGGACTTAATATCATGAAAAAAATAAATTCAAGGACTCATAAGGAATGTTTAAACAATTTTTTTTGGCCCAAGATTTTTATCACAAACACCTTATGTGCTAATGTGTATAAAATGTATAAATGTGACAAGAATCAAATGCCCTATTATAATGTAAAAAAATGGGCCATCGATAAAATATGGTTCACATTGGATAAATTTTATTATTTTCACTTTCATAAGTGAAAAAAATTTAGATACTTTATATGTTTATATAGAATTTGGAATAAAATTATTTCATTTTACAAAAAAAAAAGGTAAAATGTAAGACATGTCATAGGAAAAGTGAAAAAAAATGTGAATTTGAAAGTGCTTGGAGTGAGTCCTTAGCATTCAAATGTGGTACCCCAATCATGGTTGGACTTCAATACGATTTCAAGAGGTAAATATTCCATTGAAACTATAATTGAATGTATTATACAAAATTTGTTTCTTATGTACATGTATAATTGATTTGAAAATCAATGTCATAATTAGTCTTGTTGGTGTTAATATATCAATGTCCAAGCTTTTATACATGGGGAACTTAAGGAACAAGCTTCAATGAATTGGAATTTTTAGGCCTAGGCTAATCATGAGGTCAACATTGACTAGTGAACCACCAAAGGACAAAGAAGTAAAGCTAGTTATATGAGAAAAACAAGCATAATAAAATGTTTTGGTTGAAACTAGATTCAAGAGAAGCTAGCCTTTGCCAATTAAAATGTCAAATAAAAATAAAGGATGAAAAGGAATTAAATAAAAATCTTTTTTCTTAATATGAACCAAATCCAACCAATCTTGATATGTATGTTAGTCGTATTGATAGGAGGTCAACTATTATGTTCAATCATGGCCACAAAATTAGTTGCATGCCTTGTGTTTTTTACACATAGAGCTATTTTGGAGCAATTTTTTGCACATGAGATCATTGTCCCATCCTTACTTGAGTATTACCCTTGTCCATGAAGCTAAAGCACAACAAGATTTTATACAATCCTTTCGAACAAAGTTATGGAAAGAAAAAATTATGTGTTTTAGAAAACATTTGGCGAGGAAGGGTGCATTACTTGAAACTACTATGAGTGTTATTATTACTAGCTTATAGACACTATCACAAGTATTGGGCAGTAGTCACCATAATCTATCACATGGCATTGAGCAACAGTAGTTATGTATGAGTTGCATCTTGAAATGGATGTATAAAAAATTGGCAAATTTCACATTTATATTTGAATGGGTATTTATATAAATGGTATTTTGATAATCGTTAATTATTAGTGGTAGGTGAAGGCATTTAATGCTTCCTAATTACCTAGGTAGTGAAATTATTAAATTCAAATAATTCTAGAAGGAGGAACTAACACTATCTTTTTAATTCACTTGAGTTAACTTAGGAGAAGATTAGGATGGAGGCTAATAAAGTAAGAGAAAATGAAGTTTTGGGCAACGGGGAAATCATTGAGGGGATTCCTTCTTCACCATCATTCTTGTGTGGTGTGGTTGGGAGGAGGAAATAGAGGTGTATTTATAAAAAAAATTAAGAAAGAAGTTAATGAAGGTTTTTTGGTAGGGGGGAAACCTCTTGTTGTACTTGTTTGTTGGGAATGAGGAATGTAAGATTTTTTTTGGCCACTAGAAATTGGATATAAGAGGAGGAAATGCATTGCCATAGGCTTCAAACTACCTTTGTAAGTAGTTAGAAGTAAGTGGTAATCTACATATTGTAAACAAGGCAACGTTAGTGGTAACATGGCTTGTAAATCCTTTCCAAGTGTTTTTAAATGACACTTTTGAGGTTTGTTACATGTGGTACTACCTTCCTAGAAATTCCAAAGATATCATTTTCACTATTCTCTTTATTTATTATGTTGGGGCCCTAGGTCCTTTGTCTTTTTTTTCCATTTTTATTTTACATAAATGTTTTTTATGGCAAGTAAATTCATTCATTGGTTGTTGGTATTTACTAGGTCCTCAAAGGCGATATTGATACAAACTAAAAAAAAGGTGGAAAAAAAATTCATTGAAAATAACAAACTAGTGCAAAACCAAAAAAACCATAGAACACCAAACCTTGAAAATGCTATTTCACAACTTAAATGCCAAAAAGCCATTGACAAAGCAATAAACAATCAAATAGTAAATATGATGTTCATACTTTCAAGAGCCACCACTCCCCCAAAACTTGCCATTATCATCAATCTACTTTGCTTTAGGGTTTTATTTGTTGTGATGTTCAACAATAATTTATGATTCACCATAACCCTTAAGGTCAATTGATGACAAACAAAGTAAAACAATGTTCAAAAAAGGAAATTAAAAAATACGAGGTGATTATTAGCAAAAGTAGACATAGTTTAAACCGTAATGCAAAATTTCATTTTCACATTTAATTGTTTCGACACAACCTTTGACACCAACAATGAATTCTTATAAACCTCTAACCTTTCAAAATCCAAATGTAAAGATGATGAAATAACCAACTGGCAAGTTTTAAATCATAGCTTGGAACCAAATCCTTAGCTCCGAAAAGTGACCTTGAATGTCTTTATAAGTAGCCAAATGTTCCCACTTCAAAATTTGATGTTCCCATGCCAAATTGCATAACATTCCTATGTGGGAATGTAACGTTCCCATGGTGTTTGAATCTTTATACTTTTCGAGTGATGTGGATTGCCATCCACATCAACAATGTGCTATGGTTGCATTGAACCTTCGACCACCAAATGGTCAATTTGTTACATTAGCACTATGTCATACTTGTGTCACATTAATGCATGTCCATCTTTGCCACATTAACAATTTTGACATGTGAAAATTTCCATGTCATCACCCTATCACATCAATGCCTTCTCACCCATTGCCACATTACCATCTTGCCACATCAACACCACTTCAACACCATGTGAAACCATATTAACACATATAGGGTTTTCCATGTTGACATGTTGTGAAAATCTTTGTAAAGGTGTGCACACCCCAACCACACCCACACACCCCCAAATTCCACAACCCAAATAGCCGCCTCCTTTCCAAAGCACAACCATCGAAACATTTGCCACTAACATATGAGGGAAATAAATAATCTTGGAATATAGAAAGCAATGTATTGGACATGGGATGCAACATCATAACTTAGAAAGGCAAACATAAAAGGACTAAAATGTGGTGTGACAAAAGTCTCCATGTTATTAGGGAGGAGACAAAAGCCTTTTGGAAAAATTGAAAGAAGATACTCCATGATTATCATGGACCTTCAAAATAGCTAAAAGACCAATCTTGTCCATATGAAAAAACACTCAAATAAAAATTTAAAAAATTTCAACCCATGAAATGAGGTTTAGAGGGGTTAAAATTAAAGATTCTTCCATGTAAAAAATGACTCAAAAATATTCAATAAGCTATAAAGTGTGCCCTCAAAAAACAAATTTGTGCAAAAAGAAGTTTATCATGAAACCAAGAGCAAACTTCTCATCCTTCCATTGTTGTTGATAGAGATTGAAGGGGTTTAGAAAGTGTTCTCTGTGTCATGAGAGCCAAGAAAGAATGACACAAAGATATTATGATCAAGTGTTGCACTACAGACAAGAGAAGTGAGATATGTTGGCTCCTTTTCTTCCTCACCCAAAACAATGACTCCTTCCTTTTCATGTTCTCGCTTTTAATTCCCACATTCTTTCTCTACTCCTAAGCCTTCTCTTCATTCTCCTTTATCTTCTTCTCTTGTGCAGCACATGTTGGCTCCATTTCTTCCTCACCCAAAACAAGACTCCTTTCCTTATCATGTTCTCACCTATGACTCTCACACTCTTTTTCTATTCCCAAGCTTTCTTGTAATCCTCCTTTTTCTTTTCTTTTGCTTAGATGCACAACGACACACCTGACCTGACAAACCGTTGACACCCCCAAGTCAAGCTCTTTGGCAGAGGGCTGACATGAGTTTCACCTACACTCCGCTGGGTTTCAAGTTTGAACCCAGGACCTTTTTTGAGGTCCAGGGGACCCAGAATGGGATTCATCCTCCTTTTATCTTCTTGTCTGCTGCATCTTTCTCTTTTCAGTGTCTGGTCTCAAACCCTCTCTAAATGACTCTGGCCTCTCTCTAAGGATCCACAATGCACAAGGTCATGCTGGGCATTCATGCAGGATTTCCCACAGCCTGCCCTAGAAAAATGTTGCATTATTTTACATCCACACAGTCTCTTTTGGTGGATGGCAACCCAGAGGGCCCATGGGCACGATCGTTATTCATGCCTCCATCTATCCGTCGCGGTGGAAAACTTTGTGGGCTTTCAAGTGGGAGACTGGAGTGGGCGGAGGATCTCGACACGGCAGAAAACACGTTGGAGATTTTGGTCACCAGCAACAGGGGCAACGAACTCAAGCTTTTGCTCCAAGGCCACATGTAGGGGCAGCAACGCGGTTGCCAGAAATTGATTGCCAAGCAATTACGCTACACTACACCTAGTCAATGGCGTTGATTTTCTTTGCTTTCGTTTGTTTCAAGGTACGCTGGCGCAAAGCCAAAGAAAACTTCCGGGACGCGTACGCGCACGGGTTGCTTCCATCTGCCAGCTACTACTCTTGTGAGCTTCAGTGCAATGTATGGGATTTTGTCCTCTTCCTCCAGGACAAGACAAAGAAGCTACAATCTCAAGTCTTGGGATCCTACTTTAAGTGTAATAAGTAGGCAATACGTAGCTCACCCTAGTCTCCCACCGTCAACTACTCTTGGAGTTCTCACATATTCTTACTGTTTTTCCAGGGCCTCAGATTTCAATCGGTCTCGGGAACTGAACCCAGTCGGTCTCGAGAACTGAACCCTAAATTGTATAAAGACCAAGAATGAGGCTAAGCTGCGAATTCAGTCAGGTCCTGCACTTCGCTCTTGCGTGGCATGGGCCCTTGTTCTCAAATCAAACCTCTTGTAAGGGGTTATGGGCATAAAAGAACTGGTAGATTTTTTCTTTCACCAATAGATCCATGGCTATGATTTGTTGGGTTTAGGGTTTAGGGTAAAGATATTGTGTTTAGATTCATAATAGAGTATAGTAGCTTAAGGGATTTTTATAGGTCTATTTTTATATGAGGATTTTTGAAAGATGATATTTTGGCTTGTGTTCAAACTTGAGATTAGTTATTAGAGAGTTATAATCTCTTGAAGGATTTTTTTGGGGTTTCTTTTAGAGGATTTTTTGAACATTATATTTTTGCATGGTGAAATATTTGAGTTTTTATTAATTCTTATTTTGCCCTAAGATACCTTTAAATGTAAAGGGCAAGGCCACAGTGTGACACAACCCTTGTTTGAGAGGATAGAAGAAATCTTCCTCGATGGGCCATCAACTCCTTAAAAAATACTTCAAAACTCTATTGGTTCTTACCTCAGCTGCCAGCATTTTACTTACCCACACCAAGAGAGACCCACAACCAAAAGCAGTAGTGCTCAGTCGACCCAAAGTGGTAGGGTTTAAATTGCATAGCACAAGGGTGACTTCAAACAGATGTCAATCAAAATAATTAATTAATTTGAAGATTCCATGTCCAAATGAAATATTCTTGAATATTTCAAAAAAAATTTAAAAGAATTTACTTCACAAAGTTTTTTTTTTTTTTTTTTTTTTGGGGGAAAAAGTAGTTTTTGAAAACTTCAACATCTCATTGTGGAATATGATGAAGTGGCAGATGACTAAAAAATTAGGAAAAAGCAGCTTTATACTCCTAAGTTGTGTTTATTCCTTAATTTTAATAATTAAACCTACAAAATTTTATTTAAAAAAAAAAAAAGGACCCACATTAATTGGCCCATGACCAATTCCTTTGGAACATTCGGCATGTAATTTCAATCCCTTGGTACAGCTCTGGGTATTTGGCTCCTGCACTTGGGTCCCACATTGCATGAGTCCTCATTCCCAAGACAGACCTCTTGGAAGAAGTTCTTGCCCCTAGTCAAGAACCCATAGAAATTTCTTGCACAAATGGAGAGGATAGGACAAATGATATGTGTTGTAAGGTTTCCTCATTTTGAAGCAAACTAGTCCCAAAGCAAAGAAAGTGACATGCTTGTCAGGTTGTATGATGAAGTAAGAAGTCTCAAACTTTGTATAATTTTCACTATTTTTAGCAACTTAACTATTATTGATTCTCAACATTAAAGCATTTTTCCAAGGTTTCAAAACATATTCAATTGATTGTATGGAACTCCAGTACACCTTTTATAGATTCAATTATATAAATGCCACCACCCCTGGGATTACAAAAGGTTCTGGGTTCGAAATTCAAACACAGTAATGTGCACAGGTGAATACGGAAGTACAAGGGCAGATTCAACACATGTTTGTCAAATAATTGGTTAATTTTGAAGATTTCATGTTAAAAAAACATTAAATTTTCTTGGAAAAACTTCTGAAAATCATTCTTTTCTTCACAAAAAAAAAAAATTCTGTGAGAATTATTTTTTAACAAAAAAGACTTAACATTTCTCCAAATAATATAAACTAGTGTGGAACCTACCAAGGGACTATGGTATACATCTAACTAATATCAAAATTTCAACAAAGTTTCCCATACATGATGTACTCACAAAAAAAACAAGTCCCGGTTGGTATGTACTTGAAACATACTTGGTACCAAAAGGATAGTGAATTTTCACATTCTTTCACACCGTGCATCTTTTTTCCCCGAAGAGGACAAGTACATGTGTATAACATGTATGGTAATAAAGACTTACTTCATTTGTGGTATTTCCCTGCTGGGGAAAATTGTGCAGATTTCAAGACCCGGATTAAAAGACCGACCATGGTGATGCACCTCCTTTAATTCAACAAGCATGATTGAAGTTGTTCTTGGATCACAATAGCCAACCCAACTCACAATCCGATTGGAGTTGAAATTCCAACGTTTTCCGAGACTGAACTTCGGACTATAGCCATTCTTGTCAGACGTTGTTTTCTCTTGGGTGTGTAGGAACTCGCACTGGTTATTTTTTTCAATTTCATTATGAAGCTAGGGCGGCGAGCATCCCTAGGCCGACTTGGACTCAACCGACCACATTATTTCAAGGAACCCTTAAAACTGTAGCCAGTAGCCATAAATGTAACCACACCCTCCACCCCCAAAAAAAAAAATCTGTCCTTTTTAGGCGATTCCAAAGAAAAGATATTTGTGACAAAACATTTCGTTTTCAGAAAACTGTGTCACCTTTTGGCGAATTTTTTTGCTAAAAAAAAAATTGAATTTATCACATGCTAATGGTCATTACTATGAGAAAAACAAATTTGTAAAATTATAATTATTGAAAATCATTTCAACTTTTGGAGTATCATGTCATAGGAAATAATTAAAAAATAATAATAACATGGTTAAATTTCAAACATGGGTACCCCTAAAATCCAATACAATGTGATTACATTATTGGCCCTCTCATAGTGTCCTTTCACCTACAATGGCTATGTGTTATATTACACACCACATTAGTAGTATGCAATACTATTCCCAAGTCAAAAGATGATTTGTAAGTGGATTTGATGGCATTACACAAATAACCAACATTACGTCTATTCCAAAATCACAATATTAATTTGGTAGTTTAAGGTCATAAGATCGAAGCCACAATAGGTTGGATGTAATATAATGAACTTGAAACAACTACGATGAAGTTTGCATGATCCATTCTTGTCATGCATTGCACATAAATTATATTAATTCAAACGTTGATTGTTTGATTTTCAAGTTAACTTGTTCACACAATTTAACATCATTAAGCTAATTGGAGACTACAAATATAATGGGTTGGGCGACCTAAAAATATGAAAACAAACTATTACACAATTAGTTTGAGAGAAAATTTGCTCTAACATTTTGATTCACAAAATGGGCTTGTTACAATTAGTGAACTTTGTGCCATTCCACCAAAAAATAATGGATTTGGCTAGAACCCAAGATTTTTTGTGTGCAACATTGGAACCACTTCCAAAGCATATAAGTTCACATCGTCTTCACTTAAACGAATCATTTATGTTAATCTCATCTTTTATGGTCGACTCTTCTACACTTGAAATGACATCTTCCTTTTCAAACTATTCAAACTTTCCATTTTTTTTATTCACAAAAACTTGCCATCAATTCAATGAAATACTAGTGATCACAAATCCTTCCTTTCAATGGTTTCAAGCATGTCCCTTTTATTGATGGCAAAATCATCCCAAAATGATTGGGTATGTTTTTTATGCAACCTTAAGTTTTTCCCAAACTTGGGGGATAAACTTTTGAAGCATAGCAATAGCGAAACTTGGGGCTACAAGCCCCTTAATTCTAAACATTAAGGAAAAAGGGATGTGTGGGAGCTCCATGATGGGGACTTGGATGATATGACAAATTCACAAGCACCTCATAAATAAAGTCACCTACACAAGCCCAAATAATGTAAGTGGTTAATCAAAATGGAACCAACTTTTGGTCATAAACTTGCTTTGAGCTCATTACACTCACATGGCTTAGAATTGGGAGGAGGCCACCACCCTCCTCTTTATAGTTTATTCCAAACCTCACCATGGGGATTACATTGAAATGATTTTTTTCTTTGAGAACCCTAAATGGAAGTCTTAAAATTCTCAAGTTGTGCGTCCCAAAACTTTGCATGTTCATAACTTTCCCATATGAAATCCAATTGATAAACTTCCATAAATGTTCTAGCCCTTGACAATATTTACCAACATCATGTTGCATGTTTCCATCAAAGGTCATTTGACCCATGTTTTTTGGGTTTTAATGGTTAAGAACTAAATTATTAGTTTGATCCCAATCCTCCTTTGGCCATAATTCTTACATCTTAGCTCCAAATGGAAAATGTGAGCTCACTTTTGATATTTACAATTTTAAAGGTTTTTAATGGTATAAAATAATTTGATTTTCACAAGGTTTAACCCCTTACAATGTTTTCTTAAAAATTTGGAGTAGTTAAAAACTCCCAATTCCCAAATGGGAGTTCATCCCAAGAGTTTCAAAAGTGCTTCCATTTCATTCCCCCAAATTTTTAAGCCTCTTTCTTGGCTCAACTTGTTATCAACTCATTTCCTTTTCGCCTTGCCCCAACCTTGGTTGTAAGCCCAAAGCTAAGATTGCAACATCTTTAGTTTCACTCCAAATGATTTGGAAATCCAAAATGATTGTGATTCTAAGAATTAATATGCTAATTGAAGTGATATGTTTTCCTTGTTATCTATCCTTAAGTTACACTTTGAATGACAATCACATCATAACCCTAGTGGGTCCAATGTGAAAATTGTCATGACATTCATTTCTTTTCTTTCATCCACCAAAACACCTTTTGAGGGCATTCCTTTGCAAACCATTTCCACTAATGGTGCACATGAATCAAATTCAACTTCAATCAAATAGACCTCCTTTTCTTGAAGTTTAATGAAATGTGTACTAAACCATCATCGCAAATCTCACCTTCTTGTGGGAATCATGGCTACTAATTGCCCAACAGAAATGTTACCTTTCTTAATGTTCAAGTATTTGATCACAGAGTATGGCCTTTGTCATGTGGAAATGGAAAAGTTTATGTACCCAATCGTTTTGATTCTTTTTCTTCCCCTTTTCATGATTCATCCCCTTCATTTTCTTATGTTGAAAATAATTTTTGACAAATTTTTTAGTTCCCTCTCTTTTGGTTTCCATGAGATTGGCTTCCATGGAAAACATTTCTTTATTTCATGTCCTTTGGTTATGAGAAACTTTGGTTCAACGAGATAACTTTACCCTAACATGCTCAAATGACAATTTTTTTTTAACAATAGGCCTTTTTGAATTTATTTTCTCACATAATCTTTTGCATAATGCCCTTACTTGTTACAAATGTAACAAACAACAAAATATAATTTAGATTTGAAAGGATATAATTATTTTATTTGGACCAAATCCACACTTAATGGATTCATTTATTTGATGGTTTGCCCCATCATTGATTCTAATTTGTTGGGGGGATTTCTTTATTTTTAACACTAACATCATTGGGATGGGCATAGGTGCTTTGTTTTGTAAAGTTTCAAAATTGTGGCCTTCCAAACTTTCTTTGTTCATTTTTTAATTGTTTGGGCCTCCTTAAGAATGTCAATTTCTTTATATTGCACTTGTTGACAAATCTTTCAAACCTTCTACCACTACGGTAGTTAACTATTTTAACTATTTTTTTCATCCTTGGGTTGTGACAACCTCTAAAGTTAACTATGCCTATAAGATCCAGCCTCTAACCACCAGTATAGTTAACTAACTATTGTGAGCTCAATGATCATTGATCATGCACCACTAAAGTTAACTAGCCTTGGATGGTGAACGCCTTTTATTGAACTTATACAATCTTTTCAGACAGGAGAATTGTCATTGTCATCGTCAATGTCTTCTTCTTCCTTCTCTTCTTCTTCACCTCCATCATATAGTGCCATTACTGGCCGCTTTGGAATGTTGTTTTCCCAATTCATTTTCTTGATCAGTGATCATGCATCACTATAGTTAAAGTCTTGTCTGCAGTTAACTATAGTTAAAGTCTTGTCTGCAGTTAACTATAGTTAAAGTCATGCCTGCAGTTAACTATAGCTCAGTGATCATGCATCACTATAGTTAACTAGCTTCGGCAGAAGATCAATATGGCACACCCTTAGTCACCACTTAGTGTAGTTAGTGGCGTTTTAATGCCAAAAAATTTTTAGTGGTAGAAGGTCTGAAATCTTTTTTTGAAAGCCCATCACATAATGTTTTACAATCAAATCATTCATCCCCTTTAAAATTAAGGCATTATAAATGGCACCTTTGGCTTTCAAGGCTTTTTGTATGCGATCATTAAGTTTCACCATCCTTGTGTTATACTCATCCACACTCTCAGTGCAATTGGAATTCCCATACAAACACCTCAAGTATAGCCTCCCATGCCCCTTTTTGTTCTTAGGGCAATCCTTTGAACTATGCTAATGCCCTCCCCTCCAACAATTTCAAAAAAATTACAACCATCATTTTTGTGTTTGGGCACCAACAATTCCAAAAATGCAAGCTTTCTTGAATTATTTAAAAAAGGTTTCAAGATTTTCATTTCATCCTTTTAAACAAGGGTATGGTTGCCATATTTTAATTTTGATCCTAACTAAAAAAAAAATCATAAGTTTTTTTATTCAACTTCATTTTGATTATTTTTCAAATTTATTTTATTCCATATCATTACAAAAACATGGATTATCCACATAGGTCTATTGGATTGCATTACTCAGGTCATGAAAGTGGCACCAAATTTTGCTACTAAAACTTGATGAAAATAAATCTTACATAATATTATCAATTCAAATTTCAAAATTTTACATATGGGGAACATGACTTGTATTGCATTTACATACATTATTATGTTATAACCAATATAAACCATTCTCTAATTAAGGTTCCTTCTTGTGTTTGATATTTTTTGTCATTTTTTGGATTTCATTTTTTTGTCATTCTCTTTTTTTGCAACCTTTGATGTTCCCTTCAAGAAATTCCTATATTGTTTGTAAAGTGTTGAAAATTGAAATATTTATCACCATCACAAGTCATTCCACCCCAAGGTCCTCTCCCAATAAAATTTCATCCTTTTTGTTTGTCAATTTTATAAGCTTTTGGGTTTTCTGCCTTTGTTGAATTTGTCACACACTTATACATAGATATGCCCATACATCACACAAGAAAAACACTTTGAAAATTTCCCCAAAATCTTATACATGACATGTCCATTTTCCCCCCCAAAACATTTTGCCTATGAGGAATGTAGGTTTCAACAATAGAACAAAAAATGTAGCCTAATTTAAGGATCCATGCCTTTTGAAGGTTAATTTTAAATTAAGTTCAGACTATCACATGGGTAGATTGCATAATCAAAGTCCCACAAAACGTTCACACACCATACAAAACACTTGAAGAAATGAAATTATATTTAGGTTAAGATCACCCCCACATATAAAACTTGGTCCTTTTGTGGGCTACACTGATTGGGGAATTCATTACATGCAACTAAAGGTTTTGTTTCATGAGGATCATTCACCAAAAAAACACTTATGTTTGTTCTTGTGAACATTTCCATAATAAAAATGATGCATAAATTTATTGCAACATAAAGGTCTTACGTAAAAGCTTATCTCAAGACTTAACACAAAATAACATGAAATTATCAAAAGGATAATATAAGTTTGAAGTTCCACCCACAACCTTTTACATAGTTGAAAAGAAGAATAGACGGTTTATTGACTCCATTCATTTACATTTATTAAACATTCTCATTCATCAACTATAACCTAATAATATTATGCCACATATTATCCTTTTAAAATCTATCATCATTTTATGAATGTTAATAGATTTTTTTTAAAAAATTTATTAAGATCTAATCAAATCCATATCAAATATGTTTACCTTAAAATAATTAATTGAATTATTCATGAACTCAAGCTTATGTCTTAATTAAAGATCTTCAAGGTAAGGTTCATAAGTTGAATTATTGATTTCCACATTTACCCATCCTTTTTTCCTTATCTCATGATATTAATATTTACCATTCTTGCCTTTAGTGACCCATCTTGATATTAATATCCTTGTGAGAAATTTGGGCAAGCTCAATAGGGCAAACAAAAATTTCCAAGCCAATAATCAAATGGGCACAATGCCATGTACATGATATGTTCCATAATGTAATGGTTATATGATTTCATAATTGGCATGTGTATTTGTAGTAGGAGCATGTGGATTTTGAACAATGATTAAGTCAAGTAGACCCAAGAAGACCTATTCATTGTGCTTCGTAAGTAGATTAATAAAACCCCAATTGTATGTCCTTGCCATTAGCCTAGGTAAAAAATGGGGACAAACAAATGTAGGAATAAAAACTGTTTTCAGCTAATGAAGTGATGTAACATGGACCTTAAAGGCCCAAGGCTTTTTCCTTGTGAAGGGGAGTGGTGTATGTGGGATTTTTTAATCTTTTATATTCTCAATGCATTCCCAAAAAGTTCTCAAAAGTTCCTTAAATTGCTAATGTGCTCCCCAAGATTTTCTCAATAGCATCACAACTTTTATCATGTATGTTTTGTTGAAAGTTGTGTTCTTCTCTCCTACATGTATAAGGCCATGCCACACTTGGTGTTTTGGTTGTAATGCTAATTTTGTCTTTAACAATATAGTAGGGCCATGTAATTTGGTTGTTTATGTTTGCCATCATGAAACACACAAAATAGTTAAGGTTTAATATTTTGTTGTCCACACTAAAGCTTGAGTGGTAGCTACCAACATATCATCATCAGCCAAAAATGAAAATTAGTCTAGACCTCTGTGAGGTAAATATATTTTCTTTTTTTTTAATCCCATTATTTTTGTTGGAGCTTTCTAGTTTATGATTTATTGTATGCAAGTTTGCATTTGGAGCTTCACAATGTGCACTAACTAAAAACTTATGATTAAAAGTTTTGCAATAAAGACTATGACCAAGAACTTGTGACAAAGATTTTTGTAGCAAAAAGTTTTATCGTGACAAACTAAATTGTTAGTGAGTTTTCTTAGAATTACAATGCTTGGAAGAACTCCACCTTGTGAATTTTGGCATCTTGAATGAACTTTGTGTTGGGAGTTTTATTTTCTTCTTGTTTCTTTTATGTCTTGTGACATTTTTTTCTGTGAGCTTACATTAATGTCTTAATCTCTTGCAACCAAGTGAAAATATGTATGGTCTTGAGTCCTCCATTTGTTGTTGTATGTTACTTTTTGAACGTTTCATTTCACTTGATAACACCAAATTAAGAAGCCACAAAATATGTGAGTGCTAGAAATGTTGCCAAATTTCTTGACAAGGCGGTATAGTTATAGGGAAAAGATTTGAAGATAAGGGCACTTGACATTAAGTAACCCTACATTGGATTTTCTTCATAAGGTATGCACTTTGCAATTGTCTTTTTCCATTTCATTGCTAGTTAAAATCAAGACCTAAGAGAAAGTTTAGCTAAAAATTTAGACATGAAGTTTTATCTTTAATGCTTTTGAAGATATGAAACTTTGTCTTTGCTCCTTGTGTATTACTATTGTCAAAGGATTTTTAAAAAAAAATATGTGTAGATTTTAAAGCTTTCATGCCAAAAATTTGTAGGTTTCTTTCTATGCATCTAAAACATTGACCCATGTGCTTGGTCACTACTATTGGGTACTTTTGCACTTTTGATCAAAGGCTTGTAGAAGACACCAAGGTTCATCATTGATTCAAGTTTGGTACATGAAGAATTGGTGTAAATTTACAATAGATTCTTCGAAAATTAAGGATGTTTGCAACGTTGCATGATTACATGATTTCTTATACCTTGTTAATAATTGGTGGAAAGTTTAGCCATTGGGTGAAGTTTCAA
The DNA here is from genome assembly GCA_963920785.1 of Sphagnum contortum. Classification (NCBI taxonomy): domain Eukaryota; kingdom Viridiplantae; phylum Streptophyta; class Sphagnopsida; order Sphagnales; family Sphagnaceae; genus Sphagnum; species Sphagnum contortum. The sequence continues at coordinate 13,493,336 of OY987278.1, forward strand.
TCGACAACTTAGTTCAACCACTTTTTGTTGATAAAGTATGATACCAATAGATGGATCCAAAAATTTTGAATGTCAAAAAAAACTTTTATGCCTAGTGATGACATTCTTCATTTTGCACATTAAAATTCTTTAAAATTCTTCATTTAGCACCTTGTCAAAACATTCTTCGGCGCGAATTTTAACGAATTTTCGTGCTTTTTTGGGCTTCCATAACATTCCCGCACCAAGAATGTCATAACTATGCTTTTATGGACATTTCTAAATATGTGAAACCTTTGCTATCAAAACATGATACCAAGTGTAGAAAGGTTATTCTTGTGAAATTGAGGTTTCATGTGCAATCTACAAGCTTGCATAAGGTGGAAACATTTTGGCTTGTAGTGAATTGTTCGCCATTGGGAGATCCATTATAACTATTGTGCTTTGAAAAGTGGTAAAGGCAATCAATGTTGTGTTCAAAAGACTCAAGATTTGGCATGTGGGTGATAAGATGCAAGTTGTGATGACAAAGTTCAAAAATTGGTGTGGTATGCCAAGTGTTGTGGGTGCTATTGATGACACTCACATTGCCATAACAAAACCTTCTGATGCTTTTGCTGAAGACTACTACCCATAAGATCAAAGGTTATAGTATTGTTGCCCAAGCTGTGGTTGGTAGCCAGAAAACTTTACCTATGTGTATGTGGGATTACTTGGTAGTGTGAATGATAATCAAGTTTTGAAGAAATCTTGGTTGTATAGACGCGCATTGCAAGGGAACCTTTTTTATATGGTAGTAGGTTCACAAGACGGGTTGCCACCTTATCTGCTTAGAGATAAAGGCTATCCATTACTTCCTTGGTTCATGACATTGCACAAAAAAGATGCACAAAAAGGATGGAGAACATCATCCGATTTTGGAAATTTTGTACAATCGCAAACATAAGTGTGAGAGGTCAATAAATGTGTTTTGTATATGGAAACAAACCTTTAAAAAAATTTTGAAAAAAAGAAAGTTACATGTAACTATTTTACATGATATATTCAATGCTTGTTGCTTCTTCCATAATTTGATCCTTGGGAAAAGAGAAGTGGATGTTGAGGAGTTCATGTGGTTTATTCAATTTGAAGCTCCATAAAAGGATGCATTGAACACAAATGACTACAATAACATTTTGAGGACAATGTTCACATTGAAAGTAGAAAGTTTTTAAGGAGTAACATTACCAAAACTTCAAGGTGTACCTTGCTGCGCAATGCTATTGTAAGGTGCCACAACATGAAAATTGTAGCTACAAATTGATATTCAATCTTGTACTACTTCATTTCAATTCAAGTGCATATGTGAATATGAAAATTGCATCTACAAAAATGTATTCAATCTTCTACAACTATTTTTTTCCGTTCAAGTCCATTTGAATTTAAAATTATGCTTAAAGAAAGTTTGTTAATGTTAGTTATTCCAATCCATCGTCATGTGCCATGCTTTTAGTGTCTAGTGTTTATTTTTCATGTTCTACACCCGATGTAGGTCCTGATGGCATATTAGTTTGTGTGTCTCTTTTGAATGTCAATGCCATGGCTTTCACAAGCCCAACTATTACTTATAGCATTCCTTGTTGTGTTTAATTGATCTCAATATCTTTTTGTTTTAAGTATTCCAACTATTTTTCTTGTGCACATGCACAATTTCTTCAATTTGTAGGTTTACTTCATGGATACGGTTGATAGATTCAACTAGTGCCACATACCCTTTTTAATTGCTTCAACCATATTCTTGTGAGCTATAGATGTTTTCCTTTTCACTCTAATGTTCCCAACATGATGTTGAGGTTGCCTAATAGAGTTATTTGCACTTATTTTTGGGGTATTTATTGTGCCTTTATGTTGGAAGGCGATGTTAGAACTATCTTTTCTTGGAGTTTAAAATGGTTGTGTAGCTTTTCTTGGATTTGGTTATGATGAAGCTTGCCAAGAGTTTGCACTTGGACTTGAGAAAGTAGGTTGAATTGTGGGATTTTTTTGTGCTAAAGTTGGGGTTCTTTGTCCACTTGGGGGTCGGGGGGCGGGGGGGGGGGGGGGGGGATAAGCTCATTGGTGTATTTTGACCAAGATTGGGAGGCACTACCCAACTAACCCCCTCTTGGAATGCTTATGCACAATGTAACATGGGATCAAAAGGTCCAAAGGGAGATGCATTTCTTTCCATGGTATCTTTAGTCATATGTTTTTCATTGATTTCAAGATCATCATATGGTGAAGACTCTTGCAAATAGATGGTGCATGATAGATGTCATCTTCTAAATTCATGGAATCTTGTGAGTGTTTAGGGTTGAAACACAAGCTATTGTGCATGAATTCATCAATGAAGTCAATGTATGACATGTTGAAGCTTTTGGTCAATCCTGGCTTGACCCTATCTTCTATGGACATTTCCCAGTAATCTTCATTCTGACTAGTAACACCCATTTAAATAGTTATCTTCTTGTAATCTCCATAGAGGGACACCCACTTCTCCTTAAATGCTACTCCATTGCGGAAATGCTTAGAATGACCATTGGCCATGACAAATGTTGGAATGTGCCTCCATTTTGTGATGGACATTTCCATGTTGTTTTTGGAATCAACCACTATCAAGTTGGCTTCATGTTCGGTTTTTTTTCCTTTTATGAATGTTAGGATTTCAACATTTTCCCAATTTGGTTGTGTAGGTTTTTTGGATTTGATTTCCACACAATCTAAATCTATAAAAACTTTTTGCTTACTTTTGTTATTTTGAGATGGACATGATGTTCATGTGCTATTGTCATTGAGGTTTATGATATCTGCAAAAAATTGAGTACCCATTCCATTACATTATTCCTAATGCATTTTAATTTATTTTTATTTTTGTTTTCAAAATATTAATAACATTTGTTTTTGCTTTTTATGGATGCATGCAAGAAAAGATTGAATGGATTCAAAACGTACAACTTCATACCTGTTAGAACAACATTTGTAACATTGTTTGTTGGTGTTCATGTTCCCACTTGGTGAAATTGGTTGAGGCTGTTATGGCTATCACTAAAGGGTTGTAGTTTCAATTGTTGGTTTGGCCATTTGGTGAATTTGGTTGAGGCTGTTTTGGCTGTCACTAAAGGGTTGTAGTTTCAATTGTTGGTTTGGCCATTTGATGGAAGTTCTAGAAGAATATTTTGTTCAACATTGGTATTTGAGGGTCACATCTTGATCATGGACTTTGAACTCTTGCAATTGCTACAATCTATAGATAGGTAGGATGGAAATTTGAAGTCAAATGTAGAATGCACTTGGAATGATAGAACTTTTGCAATTCAGAACTTGGTTATCAAAGATAAAATTCTTGCAATTTCATAAACAAACACCTACAATTGTAAACACATTTCTTGTGATTGAGACACTATGTAGAAAAGGTGCATTTGGAGAGTAAACATTTTCCTTGAAACAATTTTGTGAAAGGAGATTTGATTCAAAGAGAGCACTATTGTAGATAGTTTTGAGTAGACACTTTTGTAGGAAGGACATGCAAAGAAAGAGGGGCATGCAAAGAGAGAGGAGGAACAAAGGAAGAAAAAGAAAAAGAAGGAAGAGAAAAAAAGAAAAAAAAAGAAGAAGAAAAATAGGGAGAGAAGGAGGGAGGGTTTGTTAACATTGTTGAGTTAATCCTTCATTTTTGGAGGCCTTATGACCAAATGAATCCCATCTCCCCCCTCCCTTTTTTTCCAAAACAATTTTTGGGATTTAATTAATTTATTTGTATATATTTATTGGTTTTCTGTTTTTTTTTGGTGCCAGGTCACAGAGTCGAGTTCAGTTTCTGTACATACCGTTTCTGTACGTACAGTCGCTGTACAGTTTCGGTAGAGGCGCGGGCGGCGTGTGCCTCCGCGGTGTCGTCTCCGTGCGAGCTTCGGCTTCGCATCTATCTCTTTCTCTCTCTTAGAACCGCTTCGTTTTTTTTTTTTTTTTGGGTTTACTAGACTGGTTCTTCTCCTGCTTCATTTAGATCTGCATCTGCTGCGTCCACCGGATTTTACTTCGTGCGTTTTAGTGAAGAATTGCGTTCAGGAGAGCTTGTAGATATGGGAGCTAGTTCTTCTTCTCTCTAGCTTCAGAGTGTTTTTTGCTCTCACTGTTTTTGGTGTGTGTTTGCAATCTTTCGCGTGTACTTCAAATTGCTTCCTGATTTAGGTTTGAAATTTAACTGGCGAGGATCGTGGAACCTTTTGGTCTTGTACTTATGAGCTTTTTACTCTCTGCGTGTCGATGATTGTGCCGCATCCCTTGAAGCTCTGCTCCAATTGCAATTTGAAACCACGAGGGGTGCGCTCTGTTCTGCTGCAGTTGCCAGGTACGCGGATTATTGCTGCTGCATGATCCTTTCTGCTCGCTATTCGTGATATCTGTGTCAAATTCCCAGTGATGGGTTTGGGTCTTTTTTGGGTTTGTTTCGGGTGCGCGCTATTGTACCTTTCTTGTTATGATCTTGCATTCTCTGCAACTCGATGACTTGGGTGAACAATTGAATGCCGAGGACACAAACAGGATGATGCATTCTTCTAAATACTCTTCAGGTTTTGTTCTTAGGTGCTCTAGAAGCTTAGATCTTTCCTTCTGTTCTCAGATGGCTCTTCAAGCTTCTCTCCCCTGTAGTATGCACCATCCCTTCGTACGTCCACATGCGTGAGAAAATTCCTTGACGATCCGTTTGATCACTTCCACCTCTCAGCATGTGCGGCACAACCGAGTTTGGCGAAGTTTCGTAAACCATATCTCCAGTTACTTGAATGAATTGGGTACTTCCCCGTGACCCATTTGTTGCAGTGGTTGTTCAAGTCTAGATCTGCTTCCTGCAGCTTTTGCAGGGTGGGGGTCCTACTCGAAACGCCTGGAATCATCATAGATCAAATGTGGAAGACGCATCCGTTGAGAATGCAGGAGTGATTGGAGCTGATTCTCTGGAATGGCAAGGATGCACAGTGCCAATCTCACATTTGCCACCATCATCCTTTTGCTGTCACTCCTCAGCTTTGTCATCGATGGAGCCACAGTCCACTGATGCAAAAGATGGTATATAAACTTTCATCAACACTCTGTGAAAAATTCATTCCTTCACAACTAGGAATCAGAATCAGCAGAATACATGTGGAAGCAGCAAAATGCAACCTTGCAAACAGTGAAATGATGCTAGAAAGCATTGAATTAGCAAGAGGAGAATCAAGATGCTATCCAATCTGTAGGACAGATATGAAACCCTATGGTTTGCCTTTCTCTCTCTCACCCTGGCAACAGAGAATTCACTTTGCTCTAATTTGCATTCTTGTCTCTTGAGTGCTAGCCAGTCAGCATCATGAATGCGACTTCCCATTGCTTCTGAAAAATGTGATAGTAACTCAGATAGAAACTTGGGATGAAGATTTTGTATACTCATTTGCTCAGATTTGGGGCTGATTCTTATGTACTTTATCTACACCCATTGTCATCTGTCAGGAACTGATGAAGTCAGTGGGGTAGGTAGTAGCCATAGCAGCTTGTCACTGCACTATTATTATTCATGATGAAGAAGGTGATGGTCTGACACTTTGTGAGTGAAAACTCTCATGAGGTTATGACTGCACTCATGGTCTCCTGTTACATTCAAATTGCTGTTGTGAAGCTTGATTGTGCCTGCAACAACTTCATAGATATGTGAAAGGTTTGTTGTGATTGCATTAGACTACATTGTTTTGCTGGGTGGTGAACTTGGTTAGCTTTCATTAAGGATGGGGTGCTCAGACTGAAGATTCCTGTCTGAACTGTCTTTGTTACTACTGTGCAGTGACTGCATTGACAACACTATTATGTGGACTTGCAGCAACTACCACAACTGACCAATTGGAATGCAATTGTTGTTGCAATTGGAACTGTTTGTTGTGATTGCAGAGTAGGCAGTAGTTTTCATGACCATGTGCCTGGGCCTTGAGATGGGTTGGGGTGGAAGAGTGGTGCGTGAGGGAAGGGGTAGGGAAGAATTCAATGGAGCGAAGAGGGGAGGGTGAAAGAGAGGGTTTGGTTGCTAGATGGATAGCTCTGGGCATGGTGTCTACAACTATAATGGTAGGATACATTGGACATAGAGTTGGACACAACATAGAGAAGGTTAGCAATAGAATAAGCAAGGTGAGTGGTAGCATAGGCAAGATGAGTGCTATTTGGGAGGATTCTATGAGAGTAAGGCTAGAGTGTAGGAGAATAAAATGTTTTAAGGGCACGAGGTGTGAGATTGTGAGGAAGACAGATGTACTTCAAAAGAAGAGAGAGAGGAAGCGAGTTTACAGGTGAATGTAGAGGTGTTGTTGTAGGGTTGAGAGGAGACCATTTCTAGTATGATGGCTGGTTTGTGGTTGGGTATGCTTCAGAGGTTCCGTGATGTCTGTTTCTGAAGTAATTTTCTAAGTAGCATCTTCTCTAAACCTTATCACTATAAACCTTTCTTCCTGTTGGCCAGTTTAGATCAGGATTATATATATCTGCTTCGTGCAGCTTGTGCAGGGCAAAGGCTCTATTCAAAATGGCTGGAATCATCAGAGCTCAAATGTGGAAGAAGGATCTGTTGAGAATGTAGGATTGGTTGAGAATGTAGGATTGATTGAGTCTGATTCTCTAAAATGGCAAGGATGCACAGCACCAATCTTGCATTTGCCACCATCATCCTTTTGCTGTCACTCCTCAGTCTCATCGATGGAGCCACTGATGCACAAGATGGTATGTAAGCTCTCATCATCACTCTGTGTATCAATTCATTTCTTTGCAACCGGAAATCAGAATCAGCAGAATTCATGTGGAAGCAGTGAAATGCAACCTTCCAAGCAGCATGATGATGCTAGAAAGCATTGAATTAGCAATAGGAGAATCAAGATGCTATCCAATCTGTAGGACAGATATGAAACCCTAGGGTTTGCCTTTCTTTCTCTCACCCTGGCAACAGAGAATTTGCTTTGCTCTGATTTGCATTCGTGTCTCTTGAGTGCTAGCCAGCCCGCATCATGAATGCGGCTTCCCATTGCTTCTGAAAAATGTGGCAGAAATTCAGATAGAAACTTGGGATGAAGATTTTGTATACTCATTTGCTCAGATTTGGGGCTGATTCTTATGTACTAATCTACACCCATTGTTGTCTGTCGGGAGCTGATGAAGTCAGTCAGGTAGGTAGTAGTCATGGCAGCTTGTCACTGCACTACTATTTGCAATGAAGAAGGTGATGGTCTGACACTTTGTGAGTGAAAACTCTCATGAGGTTATGACTACACTCATGGTCTCATGTTACCTTCAATTGTGTTGTGAAGATTGATTGTGCCTGGAATAACTTCATAGATATGTGAAAGGTTTGTTGTAATTGCATTAGACTACACTGTTTTGCTGGGTGGTGAACTTGGTTAGCTTTCATTAAGGAAGGAGTGCTTGGACTGAAGCTTCCTGTCTGAACTGTGTCTTTGTTACTGTGCAGTGACTGCATTGACAACACTATATGTGGACTTGCAGCAACCACCACAACTGACCAATTGGAACACAAGTGATGGGGATCCTTGCACTCAGAACTGGCTGGGTGTCGTCTGTGTTGGTGCCAATGTAACAGAGCTGTATGTAATCTCCAACTTTGAATTTGTCTTAGAGGATAGGACCTAAGCTCAACCTCCCAGCCTCTCTAGTGCTTTGCACAACACAACAATAGTAGCAGTTCTCTTGTCCTCAAGCTGCTCTATTTGGAGGGGCATATAGGGCAGTGACACCTGCTTGTAGTTGTTTGTAAGAATATGATTGTATCGACTTGCTCTCAGAATTAAACTATCAGGAGATTCATGCTTGATCAATTAGTGCTACAACCAAAGTAAATAGCCTTGGTCATAATGTCTCTGCCCATGCAACAATTTCCTGGACTGTGTTGCAACATTATTATATCTGTTTCAAGATTCTTGTAGGAATTGGTCAAGATCCTTTATAGCATTGCAATTGATGTCCACTTCATAACTAGAATTGATACCATTGATTTATTTCCATGAATCCCCACTTTCCATTGAGAACATTGCTGTGCACCTTGCAACTGCAATTGGTACACACTCCTTTTCTCAGTGTAGACCTGAGAATATCTTAGATGTCTCTTGAGTGAGTGTTTATAGAGAGTTTTGAGACACCTATCCATCTAATCTTACTCTGATTGAGCAGCTAGTGGCACCTTGGTGACAAGGCACTTTTCATCTCTTTTTTGAAATCCTGTTGTACAGACATCTGAGCAACTTGGGTCTGACTGGACAACTCGGATATGGACTTTCTGGCTTGCAATCACTGTTGTACTTGTAAGTTGCAGTTGTGAATTCTGGTTGTTATCAAATGCTCTTTCAGGTCACAATCTATGAGTAATTCAAGTTGGAAAGTTACAACTTTTTCTCCAGACCTCTGTGGAACTAAACTATGACGGGTGTGAAACTGAAGTGCCTGTTTGAAGTGCAGTAATGTTAGCACTAACAACATTGGAGGAATTGTGCCCAGCCAGCTCCCGCCTTCTATTCAGAACCTGTAAGCATGTGTACAGTTCTCAATGATATGTTCACCACGCCTGCTTCTTTTTTCTACAATGTACATGTCAGAATACAATGCTCTGTCATGATATCAGTTGGTGACATTCTCAGGGATGGTGTGATGAAGGAGATCCTTTCGTTTGAGCAGAGTCAAGAACAAATAACAAGTACTTATTCTTGATTAGGCAAACAGGATCCTTGCAGGAAATCATTTCATTGGCAGCCTACCCTATTCAATTCACCAACTGAGTGGCCTCATTGTTCTGTAAGAATTGCTCTGTCTCTTGGTTCATAGATTTTTTTTGGTTCACAGACTTCACAGCAGTTGTTTACATTCAATCAGTTTTTACAGAGCTGCAGTTTAAGGTATGATCTGTTACATAAAGCACATCATGAACCCATTTCCCATAGAGTGAAGTACTATACATACCGTCGATACTTTAACAATCGGATACTGGATAACCAGCTTTCATGAAGATGGGAGCTGGAAATGGGCACTTGTCTACATCTTATACTTGTCTACCACTATTTGGGATGAATGCACATTAGTTGCATTCAAGGTGCAGGTGACATACACTCAATGGAGTATAATTAAAGTGGAAGTGACGTTCTCAGTGTTTTATGTCTTAGCTCTATGAGCTGAAGATATCTACATTTGTTGACAGTATACAGATTTCAGTTGAGAAAGTTGGGAATTTGGCTACAGAATTTTGAATCTCTTATTCCATTTATTGCTCAAGAGAGTTCTGGAGATGATTACACTGAGAACTGATAGATGTTTCTTGCTCAATTGCAGAGATCTTAGTCAAAATGTGATTGGCAATGGAATCCCGGATGTATTTGCGCCACTTGTCTCTCTGACAACCCTGTACGTTTGTGAGCTGTCAGCATTTCTTTGGCTGTGTTTCCATGGCCATTGTCAGTCACTTTTAGCTACCAGAATAACTTTTGCGTTTGCTCTACATTTGCAAGAGGCCAAAGGGTTGCCAGCTTTATTATAGTGAGTATTCAGTAACTACTCAACCCACATTGTCTTGCAAGGAGACAAAGACACCCAAAATATATTTGCTACATATGTCTGTAGAACATGAATCATTGACATCCTTGCAGGGATCTATCATACAACACTTTGACTGGTGGACTTCCAAACTCAGTGGGTGACTTGACAGCTCTGAGGGTCCTGTGAGCCCTCTCCACCTTTTGTATATGGGTTACAGTATTGTGGTGAATTTTGTTGATGCATCTGTCTGTAGATTTAGTATCCATAATTGTGATCTCTTGCAAGCAAATCTGCGTAATGGCATTCTGATACCTGAAGGTGAAGTTGCTGATCCAGAGTTTCTTCTACTGTTGGAGATCATGTTGTTGGATGTAAACAGATATTGTGCTTTGTTCTTCTTTTTCACTTGATGCGGTTTTTGAAATGGGATACGGTCGTCCAAATATCATTTTCTTTGCAGGAACCTGGAAAGTAATCAGCTGAATGGCAACCTGCCCCTATCCCTCTCAAACCTGACAAACCTCCAAGTATTGTGAGTCATATTGCAGCCAACTCTTTCCTGTCTATCAAACCTCATGGCAGCAGATGTATGTGTGCTTTACATGTTTCTCAGTTCTGTGCGAACAGTGTTTCCTCTAAGGAGGTGACAATAGTGACCAGGGAGCACACAGATTTGAAAGGGATCCAGAGCCATGTGACCTCACTGAAAACACTAACTGACAAGGGGGCATGAATTTTCTTTTCCCAGGAACATTCAGAATAACCAGTTCACTGGCTGGATTCCTCCAGGATTGCACCCACCCACCTTCATGTATGTTTCTACTACTATTCACTTTAGTCTCTTGTACCCAGCATCCACCTGGTGATGTCCATGACTCACATAATCTCATTAGTGCCTAAACCACCTTGAGGTGCTGTCATAATGCTGATCATGTGATGAAATTCCTTGCTCACTCGCAGATTTGATGGCAATCAATTCAGTACTTCACCAGCCCCTCCTCCCCCTCCATCTCTTCCTCCTGCCCCACAGTCTCTACCTACCCCCCCATCAGTAGTCCCTCCTCCCCCATTGACCCAATTACCTCCGCCGTTGGTTTCACCAACACCTTCATTGACACCAACAGCTCCACCTTTGCTTTCTCCAACACCTTCATCTACACCACCAGCTCCTCCTTTGCTTTCACCAACACCTGTGTCAACACCACCAGCTCCACCTTTGCTTTCACCTACACCTTTATCTACACCACCAGCTTCACCTGTGCAATCACCTCCACCAGTGATAGTGCACAACTCACCGGTGAAGTCCCCTGCAAGTGCTGCAGTTGTGGCAGGAAGCAAACGCTTCTGGACCCCTGGTTGGATTGCTGGAATTACAATTGCTGCTCTGTTCTTACTTGTAGCCACCAGCTTGGGTTTGATGTTCTGCTTATGGAGATTGTGTGGAAAACGGATATCTGTAAGTGATGAAGAGAAGGTGCATGCACAGGGGGGTTCCCAGGCACAACCTCTTAGTTCCCCTTTTATGAAAGGTAAGATCTTGGAATGCCAAAACACCTGTTCTGTTCACTAATTGTGGTGTTCATCTATGACATGCCAGAAATGCTAGCATTCTCTTTTGCCAGCAAAGTCAATACTAGGGCATTCAAGTGCTTGTTTGTTCAGTTGTGTCCAGTGGGTTTTTAGAATGGGGATGAGGCAGGTGCTGACTTTGCCTCACAAGAAACTTACTAGGGCCTACTATTTGAGAACAGGGAAATCAAGACAATCAAATCCCAGGTCCTTTGCAACAGGTATGGCCAGCTGCAATGCATATGGAATCAGTCTCAGTTATGTTCTTGCACACAGGGAAGCAGAGAGAGTGATGTGTATCCTTCAGATGTTACGTTTGTCAACATGTGCTATTTTGCGAAAGTATAGCAGAATTTGAAGTATGAGAACCACTCTGTATGTATGATTGATTGTCATCAAATGGGTACCTGCAAAAGAGCCACCACTGGCTCTTAGAAGCGTAGAAGTACAGACTCACTGTGTGTTGTACCTTTGCCACAGCTGGTCAAGTTGAGGAAGTAATGACAATGAGAGCTTCTCCAGTTGTACAGATCTTAAAGGCCCCACCTTCACTCAAAGGCATTAGTGAGAAGGGCCAAGCCAGACTCAGCTCTGGCAAAAGTCTGAGCACAGTGATTGCTGCTACTGCCTTTTCTATAGCAGACCTTCAAGTGGCCACTAACAGTTTTGCACAAGAAAATCTGATTGGTGAAGGGTCTCTGGGTCGGGTATATCGTGGTGATTTTCCAGATGGACAGGTAAGAAGTACCATACATCCCTTGTGCTTCCAAGTTCTTTGTGGGCAGGATGGAAGTTCTATATATTGCATCTCTTTGGAAATTTCTGTCAACATGCATGTCCTGAAAGGTTTTGCTGTGCAGGTAGTTGCGGTGAAGAAGCTAGATACATCTGCTGCTCAAGTGCAAGATAATGAAGAGTTTCTTGCGGCTGTATGCACCATGGCACATCTGCAGCATGCAAACATCATGGAGCTGATAGGCTACTGTGCTGAGCATGGACAGCACTTGCTGGTTTACCAGTATATGAATGGTGGCACACTCAGTGACACCCTTCATACATCTGACAAAACTGCATTGCATATTTCCTGGAACATGCGAGTCAAGATTGCTTTGGGAGCTGCTCGTGCACTTGAGTAGATTTCATTCTACCACCATTTCATTGCACAGCTGAAGATTTGGTTAGACCTTGCAAGTTCAGTGAGAGCTAAATGACAATAGTTGAGCAAATTTAGTTGTTTGATGGGAGAGACTGTGTGGCATGGGCATTGCAAATGAGGTTAATGAGAAGACTTTGGGCCTTCTGTGGCTTATGAAACCAAATACCTGTATGCCAATGTGCCAGATACTTGCATGAGGTATGCCTACCGGCAATGGTGCACCGGAATTTCAAGTCAGCAAATATCTTACTGGATGATGAGACCATCCCTCATCTGTCTGATTGTGGGATTGCAGCCTTCATCCCCATTGATGGGGAGCGGCAGGTAATTATCAACATTTTTGTTCAGGCTCAATGCATGTGCAAAGCCTCTGTGTGCTGAATAAGAGAATTATGTAAGTGCACACATTGATGACTGATACTGAAACGTTTGCAGAGACAGATGTCAGCACAGATGCTGGGATCACTGGGATACAGTGCCCCTGAGTACACCATGTCTGGACTTTACACTATGCAAAGTGATGTCTACAGCTTTGGTGTTGTCTTGCTGGAGCTTTTGACAGGAAGAAAGCCCTTTGACAGGTCAGTGCCCTGAAACCCACTTCATGGCCTAAACAAAGAGTTGGCAGCCATGGGTAAATACCTATCTTCATAGAGGTGTATTTCAAGGATTAATGGTGATTGCTACAGGTGAGCAATTGCTCAGAATTCATTCTGTTGCTAAGTTCCCACCTAAAAGTCTCATGCATGGCAATGGGTTTTTCTTCCTCTTCAGCACAAGGACAAGATCAGAGCAGTCACTTGTGAGGTGGGCCACTCCTCAGCTACATGACATTGATGCACTGGTGAAAATGGTGGACCCTGCATTGAAGGGAATGTATCCTGCAAAATCTCTATCACGGTTTGCTGATATCATTGCGTTGTGTGTACAGGTAAGTTTCCAGCATTTGTCATCTCTCCATAACTGGAAGAAAATAAGTAATTTTTCTGTAATACATAGTAAGTAGTGCTACAGTGCAGCTTTATCTGGATGGTTAAAGTAGTTGCTGGAAAAATGTCACCATGGAAATGGGTGGAAGGATCGATTGAGGTTGGCATTTGAATGTGTAGACAGCATGCTCCATGCTCCCCTGAAACCTGATCTGTGCAATGCTGTTAGAGGGGAAGTGTGCACAAAGAAGGTGCTATTTGGTGAGCTGGCACCTGCTGCACATTTGTGCAAACCTCATTCCATGATTTACTGACATGATGAGTGGATATATCTCAATTGCAGCCTGAACCTGAATTCCGTCCACCAATGTCAGAAGTAGTGGAAGCACTTGTGCGGTTGATGCAACGAGCAAGCCTGAACCAACAGAGATCCAGAGACAACTCAAGTGGATCCAGGCATATCTCTGATCAACATGAGCCCTCTGACTTCACATAGCAACAGTAATTCCCTGCACAGCTTCTGCAGTAGATCAGGTGTGGTTTTTCTCCGAGTGAAAAAAATTCTCTGCAATTCTTTCTTGTGATCTTTAACCATTGCCAAAGCAGCAAGTTGGTCACTCACATGTCAGGCTAATATGTTATCATCCAGAACACAGAAAGCACACAAGAGAGAGCTAGTGAATTATTTCAGAATGTTCTCAACACATTACTAGCAAAATTGTCCAGCAGTATTGTTGTCCATCTCTTGTGATAATGTGATCATGAAACAAAAGACGCGAGAGTTTTTTGAGCTAGATTGTGAAGGTTTGATTTTGCATTCTCATCTGAAACTTGAGTAGGGTAGTGATTATGGTTACAAAAAATTGGATGAGGTGTTGACATTCTTTTGATGCTTCCCAATGAGTTGAATTTGCTAGTGTCACCAGTCACTCTGAGCCAGATCATGTGTTACTATTGCAACATTGTCCAAAACAAAGTGGCTTGATCCAAAATAGGCAAGGATTTTGCATTGATCAGCAGTCACCCAAGAATGACCCACAAGTTCTAGTGTCTGTTTTAAAGAGCTGTTCAAAGACAAATTGGTTTTCTTTGATGAGATGAGAGGCAGATTTCCCATGTTTATGGAAATACCCTACAACCCAAATTCCTTTTGCAAGCGTTGAGGGCTTGTATATTACCAGTGTTGTGCAGTTCTTTGATTTTGATTGTAATCTCTGGTTCTGGATTTTTTTTAGTAATAATTTTTATAAAAGTTTTAGAAATCAAAGAACCTTCAGTTTCAGTTTTTAAAATAGTTTTAGAAATTAAAGAACCTTCAGTTTCAATTTTTAAAAAAGTTTTAGAATTCAAAAAACCTCTTGTTGGAGTTTTTTTGAAAATTTTCAAAGAAATTGGCAGTTTTCATGAAAGCACTGGTGGTTCTTTGATATACTAGAACCCAGGTTAAGGGTCAATAATGACTAAGGTTTTGGAGAACCATCAGTCAAGGCTCCAAACTGGGTCTTTGATGTTGGAGGAGTGTTGGTCAAGGGTTCATATAGGTACCGCACCCTTAATCTGCCAGTTCTTTCTTCGAAAGAGAAGGAACTGCCCAACACTGGTAATACGAGTCGAATTGCAGCCAGAATCTTGTTTGAAGTGCTGGAACCAGGGCTGCACAAAAACCATGTCCTTCATGAAACTCAATGGTGAGCAACAAGTTGTTGGGGATGTGCTCTTGGATATTCCACACCTGATGTTTGAACCAGTTTTTTGCATGTATATCTCTGGTTTCTACAGATATAACTCCAAGGTTACATATCTGGTAATGACCTTTTGTATAACTGGACCCAAAGCCATTTTCAGGAACTGGCTTTTGTTTATCTCCAGAGGATATCTATCTATGAAGGAAAGGTAGTTTGTTTTATTTTGTTTTGTTTTGTAGTTATGAGATCCACAAACCTGGGATGCTTCAGATTGTGTTCTTGGTGTCTTTGGAAAGCTCTCGATGAGGAGGTGTGCATGGGCTTGGTTCCATGACGTTTGGACTCGCAGTGCAAGAGTTGGTAACAGGTTCTACCAGGGCCTGTTCCTAGGCCCATTGTTTTGGGACTGTCCCCCACCCATGGACTTCACCGATTGGGTAAAGCACAAGACAAATGTGATCGTGAACCTTAAAACATACATAGATCAGGAAGCATAGGAGAGGAAGGGTTCTTACACCTACTCCTTAAGGGTGGGAGGGATCTTACACCTACAAGGATGCCCCGATTATGGTGACAATAATAACTATTTATTTTCACACCTTGGTAGGATGACAATATGATAATGCCAACTTGTATTGGCAAACACTTTTTTTTCACACTATTTAGCCCTTAAGAGGAAACAACACTTATCAGCAGTTAGATAAGGGCTTGGATTGAACCTTGTTTTGGGGACCTTCCAAAATGGAATGCACAAGTTTGGTGTAAGAAAGTGTGATTGTATTATTGAATACATTTGCTGGATTGAGAAATAGGTTAAGGTACCATACATACATAAGATCAAGTGACAAGAGTGAATTCAAGCAACAAAAAATGCAAGCCTAGTAGTAGGGTCTTAGATGAAATCATAGGCTCACAATGAATGACTGTGAGTGAAGACTGAATTCATCCTAGCAACTAAGTGATAGGTCTTCAAGTGATGTGTATCTACTACTACCCACCTTTCTTTCCACCAGGTTGTCAAAGTCCTGGCAAAACATGAACACTTTTTCCATGGAGCCCTTGCAAATTTTGTCAGTGGCAGCCCCCTCCTCCTCTTTTAAACTTACTTTTTGAGCAATCTAGGGTTTTTTGGCATTTTCTTTGTGGAGCATGTAAAGCTAGCTAGCTGTATGTCATTTTTTTAATATTCTACAGTTACCAACCTGTATCCAATAATACTACTGAAGTTCAATTATTGAACCCAACAACAGAAAGGTTTTACAGAATGTAAAGAAAATTGCATCCCAATTCTGCCTCCAGATTATTGAAACCAACCAATTTGTTACCCAGTAACCCCCCCCCTCCCACCAATGCAACCATCCATTGGAAAACCCAAATTATGACACACTTGAGGGATGAACAACAATTGAGTATTGGATATGAAATATTACTCTAGTTTGAATGTCCAATGAGGAAGAGACATGTCATCAAGATGGCCGGTTATGGTGACATTAGATCGACTGATGACCCTACTACTTTCACCTCACACTACCGAGGTAAACTACTAGCTAGCGTTGGTCGGTTTTTGACTTTTACAAAGAACAACTGGTTCCAGTTCTAAAGCACAAAATTAGAGCAGTTTTGGTTGTGTGTTTCCAGTTCCACAAAAAAGAAAACATGGAATCCAGTTCCAATTCCCAGTTCTTCCCAAAAAAAAAAAAAGGCAAAGAAACCCAGTTCCAAAATTTAGACCTGATTCCAGTTTGGTTTTTGACAAATTGGAACTGAAACCACTGACAGTTCTCAACTGCCAAATTGTGTACCTGTCCAACATTGGTAACTCTTATGAAAGAGGGCAAGTAGTATAAGCTAACTAGGAAAGTGAATGTAAGTAGAGTGCTACATAAGTTGTTAAAAAAAGTAAGACACTCGGTTACTACTCGGTATGTGGATACATGCAGATGGTTTTGTACATATAGGTAACCATGGTGGTTAACAATGGAACTAGAATACAATGAAAAAAGTTTATCATGTTTACATAACATCCATCCTTAATGTTGCACTGGAGAGTGCTGATTCACTCTGGCTCCCATTTAGCACTCTCCCTTCTCTTCTCTTCTCTTCTCTCCTCTCCTCTCCTCTCCTCTCCTCTCCCATCACCTCCCCTCCCCTTTGAAACTGAAAGCCTGCCTGCTTAGTTGTGTTTTTAGGCAAGTGGCAATAGAGCCTGCCTCTCTCTCTCTAACTATAGAAAGCCACAATTGGCTCTGCTACAACTGTGAACTCCCACGTTGAGAACTTATTGTATACAGCAATGCAAATTGCAGATTCTCCATGCCACACTATTACAATTATATATATACATGTTAGGCTATGGCAGATTCTTCTGGCACCCAACTTTACGTAAAACTACCTTTCCAAAATAATAGGTTGGAACTTGGGATGCAAACATACTTGTTCATACATACCCACCATAATTACCTACATACTTACATACATCAACATAACCACTGAGCCCCCCAACAAAGTCCTCCCACCAACAACAACAAGGCAACAAACAGAAAGCTTAGGTGCAATACAATGATGGACTTCAATGCACCCAGCAGAACAATCATGGAAGTTGGAAGGCTAAAATTATAGGTAGGTCCAATAAGTAAGGTAACTCAGGAGGGTGAAATTAGGAAATGGAAGTGATAATAATAACAATAAGAGGAAAAAGCAAAGTGCAAGCAGTTTTCTCACAAGCAGCCGAGTGCACACTAGCAAGTTCACACCAATTTGGTGTTTGGGTGGGGGGAGGGGGGAACTCAGGGGGGGGAGAGGTAGGCATAGGGCCATAGGGACATTCCCAAAATAAGGGGCCTTTTTTAATTTTCAATATGTGAGTTTTGTAAGGAGTGGTTTTATATGGTGAATTAATGTCAAAATAATAATAATAATAAATAAAATATATATACTATTGTTGTTGGTTTTTTTTTTTTTTTTTTTAAAATTGGATTTCACAAAAAGTGAAGATTCTTTGCTGAAAAGCACAAATGGTTTTGGAAGAAACATTGAAATTTTTTCTCAAATTTTTCTTTAAAAAATAGTGGAAACTCATCACCGAAAAAATCGCCTTGTTTATATATTACTAAAGTCACATCTTATAAGAACCAAAGAAATTAGAAAAAGAATTGAGAGATAAACACAGGAAATTAAAGTGAACGAGTTTTCATTGAAAAGGACACGCATCAAAATGTGATCTTATGTTGAAAATGTCAATTTGTTACAAATTTATTCTTTAAAAAAAACCTTGTGCTAAAAAATGTGAATTTGTCACCAAATTATAATTTCAAAAAAAATAAAATTATTGTGAACAAAAAATTTGAAGTTAGGAAAAAAAAAGTTGGAAGAAGGAAAATAGGGGAAAAAATAAAGGAAAAAATAAAAATAAAAATATTAGACTGCAGGAAAAAGTGGAAGAAAAATTTGTGGAAGAGACACTAACTTAGAAGTCCTAACTTATCTCTCTTTTTCTTTTTCTTTTTTGTTTTCTTTTTAGTTCTTTTGGTCTCTGAGATCTCTTCACTTTCTACGTACAATTATACGACCATACGGACAATTCATACATACAGTACTTAGTAGTGATACGTACATTTATACTACCTCTGAAGCTCTGAGAACCTCCTCTGGCGTTGTGAAGCTGCGCGGCGCGCGTCTCTCTCTCTCCCGACAAAGTAGTCGCGACCACGGGCCGTGAGCACACACCTTCTTCCTTCCTTCCTTCCTTGGAAGTTTTGGTTTCTTGGAGCTCGTGGAAAATCCTTAACAATTTCTCCACATAAAAAGTAGCATTCGAGTTGTTGTTTGGAAAATGGATCATCACTCGGCTCTCATCCGACTACCTCTTCATGCAGGGCAGCAGCTTGTGGGACTTGATCATCAGTGCTCACTCAAGAAACAACAAAAGCCTTTGATGGTGGTTTCTTCAGATGGCGCAGCTGGTCCGAGCCAGCAGCCTTTCGACGCAGTAAATTTTCCGATTGATGACTTGCTGGATTTCTCCAATGAAGACATAGCGGGGCCGATAGGTGAAGAAGCTGCAGCAGATCACCAGGTGCAGCTAGCAACTGCCTCAAGTTTCACAGCAGTTGTTCCATCAGTTACAAAAGTCGAGACAATTGGTTGCCTGCAGGCAGCAGCACTAGCTTCTTCTTCTTCTTCTTCGTCTTCTGTGGAGAAAGGAAGTACAGAGCTGGAGCATCTGCACACTGATCCAGAATTACCGCGGTTAGAAGAAGAAGGCTCAGCAGCTGCAGCATCAATCGAAGAAGCGGACCTCTGTGTCCCAGTAAGTCACGATCAACTCCTCCATCATCTGCACACCTTGCATGATGTCGTCGGTTTGTAGAACGTGGATCTGCAATATGGGGCTTATATTGCTTTCTCGAGACAATACAAGAGGACTGTGCAAAGCGAGTACCTGCATTGCTAGTGTGTACTGAAGTGTCCAGCCATTGCACTCGAGTTACTCATAGCTGTCGTGCTCTCTCACATTGTGCTCTTCTTGTGAGGCTGGCTGCAGTATATCGAGGAGCTCGAGGAACTGGAGTGGGCATCGAGGCTATTTCTGGAGGATTCATTCACGGTAAGCGATGATTCTTCCTGCAGGAGGACATGGTCGAATGATTGTAGTAGTGTCATCTCGATTGAGGAGAGGGAGAGCGAGATCTCGGCCTTATTCACCACGAAGCAGCGCGGCCCAGGGTACGACAAGGCGGCTGCGAGTCCCTTGTCCGTGCTGGACCAGCAAACCAGTGCCACATCATCGGAGCTGACAGGCAGTGAGCTTCATAGCCTGGATTTCTGTGTGCCTGCACGCGCAAGAAGCAAACGCTCACGGAATGGAGGAAAGATTTGGATGTCAGGCATTCTACCATCTACTACAACCACCTCATGTGGTAACAGCGCTAGAATCTCGGCAGCAACATCTCAATGCAGTGCACAACAAGACACGGTAGAGGAAGGAGAGGAATGGCAATCGTTCTACTCCCAAAGAGCAAAGCAAAGCAGGAAATTATCTGCATCCCAGCAAGGAGGAGGAGAAGTACTACAATGCCAGCACTGCCAGACTCAGAAAACACCGCAGTGGAGAATAGGACCCTTGGGACCCAAAACTCTGTGCAACGCTTGCGGGGTGCGCTACAAATCCGGCAGACTTCTGCCAGAGTATAGGCCTGCTTCTAGCCCTGCTTACATTGCCCACAAGCACTCCAATTCCCACAAGAAAATTCTGGAAATGCGGAGGCAAAGAGAACTGATGGGGGCCTCACCAGCTTAGCATCACCTTGCTTGTTTGCAACAGAGATTGAAGTGTAAGAAACATCAAATCGTTGCAATCTTTCACAAATTGAACACCGGTTGCCAGAGAGGGGACGAAGAGTAGAAAGAAACCAAAACAGATGAGGACTACAATGTGGACTGAAGAAAACTGTGACACAGCATTTCTTATCTGGTGAGTTCTACTCCTCAGAGTAGCAGAGGAATGTTTGTGAATTCCGGAGTAGCTGCAGGAGAGGCAAGTTTGAGGCAGCCACTCAATTTAGAGACAGAAAGGCTTGAGAAATTGTGACTTGCAGTTGGTAACTAGTTTGAGGGCAAGAAAGAGAGAAAAGAGAGGAATTTCATCATGCAGACATCTGCAAGAAGTAGACTTGGACAACGTGACACACCACATCTGCCCAACTCTCTCTCCCATCCAATTTTGCTCTGCATTCTGTAATTGCATTTCCAATTCTACTTCTTGCAGCCTAGTTTCTATACCCACCATGCTCAAATTGGGTTGCCTTCTAAGTGGCTCTCCAGACAATTTATGATCAATCTGATGACAGATTCCAACATTTGATGAAATGATGACAGTTGATCACTTGTCTTTGGACGTGATGCAGTCCACATCTGCTGAACAAAAGTCATTGGAACTTTATCCTCCCCAACATAGGTAGAGGAATCTTACCTTAATTGCTGTAGATTGCACTATGCACCATTTTCTTGAGGTGTACAGCTTCTGGTACCTCTTCAGAAAGTAAGTAGCTTCATTGTCTGATGGTCACACAACCTGTGTTATCTCAGTTGGACACTGGAATAGGTTCTATCAAATTGTATTCTCTCCAGATAATGCTGTCAGAAGTAGAACTGACTGGCATTTAACATAGACAATTCTCTGTTTGTTGAACTATAAAGAGAGTTCTAGCTACCCTCTGGTAGAGTGGTGAATTAGAGAGTTTTGCTTACATTCAATTTGCTCCATCTTAAAAGGAAAGAGATGAAATATGTATTATAAACAATGAGTTTCCAGGGATTAAATTTAATAGCAACTGAGAGAGGACAGCAGCTACATTGAATGAAAGAATGAGTTAAGAGATTCTTGTGACTGACTGTCTGATGTAGCCATCAAAAGTGGCTTGGGGACAGTTCACAAGTGGCCAGAGTGGCTCTCTTGAAGGCAGTCAGACTCTTCATGTTCCTTCAATAATCACCAGTCAAATTCTCCCAAACTGCAAAAACAAAAACCTCACAGTATGCTCTGCAGCACAGATCAACTGACAAGCCATGTTACAGACAGGACAGTGTGTCAGATGAAAAGGTGACAGTAGATGTTGCTAACAATAATGTGAAAAAGGGTCAGAACATCTACAGTCATGTAAGAAGTTGACAACTAGAAGAATAAACTAATGGTGAACAAAGGTTTCAAGGTTAAGATTTGCTGATTGCTCATACTTGTCCAAAGAAGTATGCCATTTCCAAGAGTGAATTTATTGAAATAGAGGAATCTTACAACAACAGTAAGGCTTTAGCTTGTCCTATCTTGTTCAAGCTAGATCTCTCAAACAACTGAACTCAAATTTAAAGTCTAAAAATCACCCACCTTCCAGAAATTCCAAACAATGTGCTCAAATTAAGAATGCAGTGGATCACCTAACATAGCATGGGGGTCAAAGATCTGCTGTGAAATGCCAAAAACAAAGTTTAGTCTAGAACTCTCCAGTTTGTGAATCACTGACATGAATTACCTCAAAGGTTGCTCTACATTATTTCCAGGATGTGCCTTTTTTAACCTCCATTTTGAACAAACTCCTGATGGTGCTTAATCTTGCAATCCAAAATTTTCTAACCATCACACAATCCAGGACACCAAGAAATGCAGAGTACATCCTGTACAAAAGCATGTGCACATCATCATATGCACCATGCAAAAGCATCCTCCCCTGTTTGCCCTACACTGTATATGGTACTGACAATGGTTTTCCGCAAAGGTGGTTCATTTCAGTCTGTGGACTAAATTTCTTTGACCACCTTAATGGTTTCATTGGCTTCCTTAGCTATGCCCTAGCTGTGCCTCCAGTTCTGCTCTTCGTCTGTGGACTTCCTGTTGAGAGCCAAAAGTATAGAGCAGTGCCAACTCAGTTCTAAGCACAATGCACAAATGTCAAGAACACTCCATCTACAGTTAAATCATCTGGACTGGTCATGGCATTAAATCCTACCCTTCAGATAACAGGTTCAAGATTGGAGTCAGAAATTCTAATGGTCACGGGATTGATACTCTTTGCCACAATCAAACAATTCCAGATAAGCTTTCTTGAGGTTTATATCATTCCTTCAACAATACAGTTCTCAACAAGGGAGTATACCTCAAGGTCTTTAATAGCTTGTTGGCGCCTGTTCACCTCTCTCAAATGACTGCGCTTTATTCGCCCAATGCATAGTAATCCCTGCATACAACACCATGAGAAGACAGATACCAAAACATTAGGCACTCACAATACACAACAACTGTTCCACATTGTGGGCGTCAAAAATTTAGTGCTACTCAAAGAAACAGGAGGGCCTTGGAAATGAAGGATTGATACAAATGTCACAAATAAGCAATCACTTTCATCTACAATGTCTGAACAGATTCACAAAGGCTAACTTACAGCAGCAGTGTATACTATGCCACAAATCAGAAGCCACCAGCTTGCTACATCATGTAGAACACTCTCTGCCTGAGTCTCTCCACTTGCTCGTGCCAGCACCTTTGTCAATGTTGCAACACTGTCATAACAACATATCACATACACCACACTATATCATCATGCTGTTGACAAGGTTGTAACAATCAGTTCCCTTCAAGAGCCAGCTCCCTAGAATTCATAGTGAGTTTGCCTCAATTCAATAAAAACTGGGGTCACCCTGTCAGCACTGATGCAAGAGAATAGCTTGGAAACCCATGATCAGGACACAATGCAATCAATGTTTTAATTGAGAATAATTGAATAGAGTTATCTCCGGTAACCAGCACTAACAAGTCTAGATTGTTTTTAAGGCAAAGCCTTTCAGCCTCTACTTACTATGTCAATAGAGATTGACATTACAGTTATCACTTACAATATCTGAAACATCCCTCGCCCAACCCAATATTCCAGCACCTGCAGAAAGTCACTGTCAAATCACCAGACTTGATCCACAGCCCAGTAAACACCACTCCACTCTAAGATGGGAGTACAAGAGCATCTTGTTGTGGACACTGCACGAAGTGGGGGTACAGATGTCAAGACTATAATGCCATTATAAGCATTAGAACCGCTGTTGGAATACTTTTCAACCAGGTGACTCAGCAATAAAAGATCATCTGATAACCTGTTTACTGGCTGGCACAAAACATGCCCTAGATGTTCTTATAATTTGTCTAGGATTCTCACCAAGCTGATCCACTTCTAGAACAGGGCTAAAATCCCTCCCAAAATTAAGACAAAGGACCCACTCTCAGGTTCTTCTGCAATTTCATGCCTGCAATTGTTGTTTCAATTCCAACAGGAGCTTGCACCAGATACAAACTAATCCATGAGCAGAAATGAGTTGAGAGGAAAAAATGCACCTGCCAGAGCCTGAATATGATCTCCCACTCTGTTTCAGCAAGAGCAACAAAGAAGGCAATGGCAACAGCATAGCAGCGCAAGATCAAGACAAATGGCTGAACAAAAAAATTCCAAACCAAAACTGTGTCAACAATGCCATCACTGCATCCATTGCATCATAATGCTCAAATGGAACTCACACAATTCTTTTTCTACAATCATACTCTGATACATTAACCTTGTACAATTTGCAGCCTGATAGAGACAAGGGCCATACAGGTACTTCAATAAACAATGCAAGGAGCAGTACAAACATTAGATTTCTGAATTCAACAATCAAGAACTCAAACTGCCCAATGGGCAAGAATAGTGGTCCCGTCTCTTCTCAGCTGGAATTTGTGCAACCATGCAACAAGTATGCAGCAAAATGTTCACATGTTCACTGAACAAATGTTCACATGTTCACTGAATGCATTCATTATCCTTGACTGAGTGTGAGGGAGAAACAAGTCCCAGAGAAGTCTTCCCTTTGGAGTCTGGTTTACAAAGTTCGCCCAAGTGCACCAACAAAAAAGCAAGAATGATACCTGGCAAAACTAATACAAAGTTGGAAACAAAGGAACTGGAGGTGACGTGCAACAAGCATTCCAGCCAGAAGGATTGCCATTTGAGCAATCATTCAGGTTGGATTGGAAATTCAGAAGGGCTTAACAATAACCCTAAAATCAAACAAGGAAAGAGCCGGCAGGAGAAAACGTACACTGACGCGATAATCGAATCCGCGAGAGTCGAAGGACCGGACCAGTGACACGAGGTTCACCACCATGCACAACACGGATCCCAACGCCGAAACTATGCTCAACACCATGCATACGTAAAGCAACGAGTCTGTCGGGGGCGTAAGCGGCCGATTCTCCAGCAACGGCGCTCCGTCCGCGACCGGCGGCTCATCGGAATTCTGCACCATGTGCGCCTCCAAATCATTGTCTCCTTGACTCGTCGTCGGGTGGTGCAACTGATCCGAATGTTTCATCTCTCCAAAACCCTAATTCTCCACACCTATGGAAGCCACAAAATTGCTCTGCGGCCAACTAGCTCTCCAGAATCTCTCTGGCTCTCTTGCAACTTTCTGCAAGATCTAAGAACCAAACTCCCGAGCTCGCTTGAATCAGACAAAAGCTAAGAAACCTTCGCACTCGTACAACTTTCTTCAGAAAATTCGATCGAGGGTTTAGCGAAGAAATCCAATCAAAGTCGAGCCAGCCAAAATTCCACAGACCGAAATTCACAAACAAAGTCCTTGAAACTGCACCTGCACCTACTGAAGCTCACAATTACCTCGGAAAACACAAATTAAGTTATACAGTGGATTTTGCGCATCGTGAGGCGCGGCTCGAGGCCGGCCGTGCCACGCGTAAGGCAAAACGCACAGTACCTAGCAGAAAGTCGGCCCCTGTGACCCGGCACCCACCAGTGCACCTTTTAACTTGTGAAAGGGGCCCCTAATGTCAAAATAATTAGGTAATGAATGTTTTGCATCTTGAATGATGCCCCATCAATTTTGCGAAGAAATGAGCAAAAGGTAAGTAATTTTATTCGTGCATGAGCAAAAGTTGTATTAAAACAGGATCCCTAGAGGAAACAACACAAAAGCATGAAGAGATCACTAAATCGTGATTGGTCAAATTTGTTTCAAAAATCCTATTGAACATTTTGAACATTTTCAATTGGGCTGTGAGATACATCCTTTGAGATGCATTCTGGTGAATTGAAAAAAATGAAAAACTTGATGACACCATCTTTAAATGCAAGTTATCTTATATGAAATACATCTTTGAGATGCATTCTGATGAATTGAAAAAAATGAAAAACTTGATGACACCATCCTTAAATGCAAGTTATCTTATGTGAAGAAGGCAAAGGTGACATGCCACTGTATGGGAACATGAATTTAGCAAGTCCACCCAGCTTAAAAAAATGCAAACAATCCTTCATTTTCATGCATTTGAAACCATCCACAAATAGTATCTATTTTCAAATTCTTTTAGTATCTTAAGTTCAATTGTTAGATAGATTTTGAAATTATTTTTACAAAATGTGTAAATTTTGATTTAAATTGCACAGACTAATTTGTGACTAAATATCTTATTATAAATCATCACCAAATGTACATCCACCATCATGTGAAGAAAGTGGTCGAAGCTTATTATCAAGTTCATGGTTTTAATGATGATGATCATTGAATAATTTTTTATACATAGACGTGTATTTTTTAACTTTTTAAACATTTTTTACCAATTGATGTGGATTAGTATATTTTGTATTTTGGATTTTCCATGGTTTTTAATGTTATGGTTCATAAGCTATATTTAAAAATCATTTTGAATCATCTTATTTTCTAATGCAATATTTTAATGCCTTAACCCTAATATACATGTATAAAATATTAAACCCATAATACCTCCACAAACACCAAAAACCCATTAATACTAAAGATGCAATATCCATTATTTTTATTTTAATTACATATCATTAACAAAAACACATATTAAAATTTTCCTATTCAATTGCAATAGCTTCATGGCGATTCCAAACACACACTATTTTTTTTTCCCTCTTTTACAATATTTGAATGGGGATTCAAAACCCACATTAGATTCTTCTTCTTCAATTACAATACCTAAATGGGGCTCAAAACACACATTGAATTTTTCCTCTTCAATTGCATTACCCACATAACCATCATATAAACCTATATGTGTTAAATACATTCACAAGTTTTAATATGTTGGATGTAAATATTGCATTTTTGAATGAGGATTCATTTAAAGGGGCCTTGACCAATAAACAATTTTTTCAATAAACCTTATATATGCGAATATTGTATATCTTTTAAATATATTTATGGGGTTTAGGTTTGAAGGAATTTAAGGTTTATAATTTAAGGTTTATAATTTGGGGTTTAAGTTTAAGGTTTTAATTTTATAGTTTTGGTTTTTAATTTTTTGGTTTCGGGTTTAAATTTTAGGCTTAAGGTTAGGTTTTAATGTTAGATTGTAGGTTTTTGGGTTAGGTTTTTAATTAAGGTTTAATTTTAAACTTTAAGGTTAAATTTAAGGTTTTAATTTTACAATTTTGGTTTTAAGGTTTAAGTTTTACAATTAGATTTTTGAGTGAAGTTTTTAAGTTTTAGGTTTAGGGATTACAAATAATTTAGAACATGTAATGATAAAGTCTTAAACTAGTTGGAATCCTTAAAATTATATATAATCATAAATTATTTAAAATTAAAATTTTACATAATAATAGCATATTTACATTAAACAATTTCAATAAGGTAACGAAAAAAACATATTGTTTGGTTTCTTCTTTTACTTTTTTAATAATCAAAGTAGGAAAATAGGTCCATTTTCACAAAATGAACAATACATGCATAATGTCATCTAGGGGAAATAATCATCTAATTGTTTGTGTTTCGACTATTTGCATATATGCCCTTTCAAATATTATATTACTTGGACTATCAAAATATAATTATATATTATGTTATTGATTACTATTTAATTAATATTGATAATAATTGTATTGAATAATACTGACTAATAATAATATTATTATTAATGTTATTACATTTATTGATATTTTATTTAACATAATAATATTTTATATATAATATTTACTAAAAAATTATATTAATAAAATTAATAATCAGACTAAAATAATAGATTTTAATAATCATTAATAGTTTTTGAATTAATACTAAAGTATCATGCATATTTTATTTAATTGAATATGTTACTTTTTATATATTATACCGGTCCAACATTAAAAGGACAATCTGCCTTTTAAGTTCCACATTCCAAATGGGCTATGGCGATTGTAGTTGATTTCTTTTATTTGAAAGGGTGGGGGGGTTATGTAGAGGGTTTTGTGAATATTAACAAGGTGCATGTGTTATTTACAACATGTTTTGTAGGAGGTACCAAGTAGCTCAAAGTTGGAGGAGGATTGAATGTGTTGAATTTGCATAAATAGTAGAAGGAGGCATAGGAGAGTAGTTTATCCATATCACTTGGTTGAATTACTACCATTTGAGGTTTGGTTTGCTAGTGCCATTTTAATAGTTAAGGCAAAATGTGAGGAGGTTGAAGACGATGCCATTTCAATGAAAACAAAACATCAAAAATAGCCATAGGCTATCAATCCATGTGGGCATTTGGAAACCACTTGTGTGAATGGCTAAAAGAGCTCATTATAATCCCTAGATCCCATGCATTTGAGATGCATAGATAGGTAATTGATAATTGAGATATACTTGGTTCAAGTAATTGGTACTCAATGCAACTAATCAATATTTGGCCATTGGTAGTTGATCATTGGTAATTGATGGTCATGAAATTTCTATCGCTTGTGTTATAACCACTAATTGATAGAACTATGAGATTGGTATTGAAAATTTGAATAAAAAATGTGATTTTCCAAATCTTTTAAAGTCATTACACAATTTTTTCTTTTACTTAAAAACATTGGTTATAAAATTTTGAAGTGTTTTTGTATTTTTCTATTCATTAATTTTTTAAAAAAAATTATTCACATGCTACCATGATATATGAAATGAATGTTGATATATAAGTAAATCCAACAATTCAACATTAAATGAAAATATCACTTGAAAACAAGAAAAACTAAACATTGGTGACCCTTGATGCAAGTCCTATTAGTGTGGATGCACCCAATGCTCCACAATGATTCATTTCCTATTGAAAATTTGTAAATTTGTAAACATATCATAGCCTTGATTACAATTATTATAGTTATCAAATAATTGAATAATTATCTTTAGATTTAGATCCATTCAACAATTTAAAAATACAAGTTTCGTATGATCCCTTAAACATTTTAGTTGGATATCTTAAACATGAATACATTACAAAAATTATAAAATCACAACAAAAAATTGAAATGTGTAGAATGTTCATGAAATCGAATGCTTCTTAAAGCTAACCTAAAGAGATTGGGAAAAAATCCAAACCCTATGACAGTCACCAAATGATAAAAAATTATTATCATAAGACCTCAAAAGAATATAAATGATTATGAATCTATTAAATCCATTGAATCCTTAAAACAATAAAAAAAAGATCAATATATAATGTTTAAGTTCTGACTAATAACTAATACTAGTTAGCTAACACTAGCAATGACATAACCAATAATTCATTCAAAATACAAGTTTAAACTAATTAACAAGTAAACTAGCTAGTTAGTAACTAACCAATTAACATTTATAAACAAAACCAATTAACGCTTGTAAAAATAAAAATAAAAAATTCTAAATTTATTTGATTAACAACAAATCTTCACATATTGCATTTGGTGACATCACAATGAAAGGGTAATTACAAACATGTAATATATATATATATATATATATATATGCAACTAAAACTTTGATACTTTCATTAGGTGTACAACAAGAACACTCTTTTCCTTGAACCATTTAATTAGTGAAAATGGTCCACCTTTAACAATTTATATGAGCAATCCAAAATACATTTTTTGGGGGTCTAGTTATAATATAAAACATTAATACCAAGTAAAAATATACAGCTTTAAAAATGCCACAACTAACATATCCAATTGTTTCTAACTCATTGGTGGTAGATTCAATGGGACAATCCATCAAACATGGCAAACCTTTGACGATTCTTAAATATTTTGGATAATTGCATCACATAATACTTCATACTAAACCCTCTTTATGCTCATATAAAACCTAAACCTATTTACAACTAGGTGAGAAAGGTTGCACCACATAAGCTAATTATGATCCAAAAACACTACTAAGGTTTGCCTAAGTCAAGCCCTATACTTCACTTTGATAATCTGTATTATTGAATCGAATAAAAACTACAAAAGTTTAATAATCTTTCTCACCAAAAAAAAAAGGTTAAAAAAATAAAGAATATATTGGAATTAATAATGAATTTCAAGTTTCATCCTTTTATGCATTTGAACAAAAGAATATTTTTAAAATTGGAATATCATAGCAAAAATGCAAACAGACACATTTAACAATATCACTATTTTCTTATTAAAAACACTTTCTTATTGGCTTGCCAAATCCAACACCTTTAAACTCATGATGTGAAACTCTTGCAATGTTTTGTAGGTTGAAAAATAAAAATAAACATACATCAATAATATTTACATTTGTAGAAATGATAATTTTTCTTTGGGTTGAGCAAACACAAGAAATAAAATATGAATCGCTAAGTTTCTTTGATCTTTTGGCACTACACATGAAATTCTAAGGTATGATAGTGCCATTATTTAAAAATGAATTGAAAAATTATTGTGAGAAATATGTACGTGGTTGGAAGTGGGTAAATTATCAATCTAGTCAATTTTAATAAATGTTCCCAACCCTTTTTCAAAATTGAATTATTCAAAATTAAAAAAATATTAAATTTCTAACTAATTTCTTGCAAAAAAAAAATGATGCAATGATAATGTGTTTCATGAGGTATACCATGATCCATCACTTGGAAATCAAAAGAAAAACATTTGAACCCCAAAGCATCCAATTGGACCCTATAAGGTTTGTTTCAAGTTACAAAGCTACAAACACATGTTGCCTCTTAGCTAGAATTTATAAAAAATTCCCATCACTTAATATACTACACCTAGATCATTTTAAAAAAGGAAAAAAAAGTATTTGAAATTATATGATATGTTAAAAAAAAATTTAAAAATATGAATAATAATAATAATAATAATAAATTCATTTTATTAAAAAATAATTTAATTTAAATGCATATGTTTAACATGTTGCAACAAGGTTGGATTTATGTGTATTTCCTTTTTAGGGGTGTACATCTAAGGCATCTTGTAACTAAATTATCATGATTAGAATCTATCATGATTGTTTGCATTGTTGTTTTGTCACAATTAGACATTTGATAAAAAAAAATGATGAGAAAAAGTTTAAATTATCGCAAACATTAACTATTATCACATTTGTGAGAACCATCCTATTTGAAAACTAGCTTGATTATTTTGAAAAATTAAAAAATTATGATACCTTAATTAGTTTTCATAAGTTTAAAAATATTAAAAATTAAAATTGGGTTGATTTTTTCAAGTGTGTTAGGAAGGACCAAAACTCACAATTCTCATTAAAACAAATTAAAGTTTTAATGAGAACTTCTCATTAAAGTTTGATTTGTGATCAAAAGGAGTGAGAAGTGTGCTAAGGGAGGATGCTTGGTGTACATGTGCGAGTGATGGGTTGGGACATTTGACGACGGGGTCGAGACATTTTTTTTAGCTCATTGACCAATGAGTTTTTCCCATTTTCCTTCATTTCATATATTTATTTTAATTAGAGAAAATATAAGTTGAAGGCATAGTAGCATGATTTTTTTTTCCCCAAAATTTTTGATATAAAAATTAGGAAAATTAACAAAAATTAACAAAATTAGTTGCATTTACATTAGGAAACCTCATTTCTCTAAAAACAAATTCACAAGTTTTTTTTTTGGGTCAAACAAACAACAAAATCTGTCCAAAAACATCACCAAGGGGCCAAGATGGCGTTTTTTCTTTTTTCTTTTTTTCAGTTTTTCTATGTAGCATTATTAGAGATCATCCCACAAAACAAATTTAGCATTAATTGGCCACATTTTTATTGAAAACTTGTGGAAAATTGCCAAAATTGTTCCAAATGTGACAAAATTTTCCAAAATATTTTTTCTTATTTTTTAATAGAAAATAGTGAATTTATGACAAAATATTCCATTTTAATTTTTGAGGTCAAAATTTGTGGGGGGGGAAAAAAAAAGATTGTGAAGGGGAGGGCATTCCTAAAATAAGAAAGGGCCTACTTAGGCTCAATTTAGCCCACTTTTCAAGAATGTCCTCGTCGTTAGATGGTAACCGGACATGATCATATCTCATGAAAATCTTGATTCTCAAAACCGATGCTTATGTTTGATAACAAGCTCAAGCCCATTATTTACAATTAATGAAATTTTAATATTTTACAAGAAGAGAGTATACTTATAAAAAATGAAGCTAGTGTGCTTGAAAGTATTTTTTTTCATATTTTTTTTTACATGGCACGTAAGTGTTTTTCAAAAATTTCGATAAATTAAAAAATAATTAATTTGTGCCAACCAACTTAGGTACTATGGTAATATCAATGTGTGATAATAATATATATAATAACCAAAAAAAAAAAAAAACATTGCAAATGACTTACCAGAACCCTATGGTTGAGGAAAAAACTTTGGATTAATCCAAGGTTATATAAAGTCGATTCAATTGTTTTGTTATTAAATATAACTCATATTTTCTTTAAAATATTCAAATATTATGATTCCACTTGCATTAGCCCCTATTTTCATTATTATCTAGTTGTTATTTAATTGATCACTCCCAAGTGCAACTAGATTTAGTGAAAAAATTACAAATAAAATATTGAATGACATTGCACAAAACCTTGAATTGAATTTAGATTTAAATTGAATTGAGTTGATTTGAATTGAATTTCAATTCACCTAAGATCGATAGAAAAATTGGATCAAGCTTGAATTGAATTGAATTGAGATTGAAATTGAAATTGAATTGAAAAGAAATGGAATGCAAATTATTGAAAAAAATATTGAAAATTTTCTTGTGAACATGGTGTTATGAATATGGTGTTGGAGAGAATTTGTTTTTAAAAGACAAATATGAGAAAAAAGCACCTTTCCATGCCTCTTTACTTTGGAATGGGTTAAACAAATTTCAAGCTAGAATTTGGTAGAAGGAAATACTCTCAAATTTTTATACTTGTCCTACTTAAACTAACTCCAATAAATCATTGTTCATTGGAATTAAATATTAAATTATTGATGAATTGCTTTAATCTATATTTGCACAAATTTTTTAAAATCAAATCTTTGATATTTAAAATTGTCATTGCAATTGCATAAAAAACTAAACAAAACAATTTTAAATTGATGTACAAGTTAAATTTGTCTTTTCATATCCATGTTGATGGGTAGGGTAAAGGAGTAAAAAAAATGATAGTCATGACAAAAGAGGTAAAAATAATGGTAAAAGAAACTGGAGAATTTTGAAAAGATATTCCAATAATAATAATAATCATAACACCATATTTTAAATTTATTTATTGATTAAAATAAATTCCAAACAAGTACATATGTATAGACTTGGGACCATAATATGTATACATATAATGTATGCATGCATGTATATATGTATATATGTATGTATGTATGTAGGGTCACTAGGGTCATCGAGTGTATAATACGTGTGTAGGTACCTACTTTATACTCCTACCCCTATTCTAGGTAAGTGTGAATAGGTTTTAGGTAGGTAGGTGTGGACGGGGTGTTGTTTTTATGAAGAAGAGCTCGAGAACGAGATTTAGGGTTTGGTGGATCGCAGCGCGCGCTCGAAGAGGAGAATTTCGTGGTCGAGCGATCGAAGGAGCGAGAGAACGAGCGGGCGAGGACAATATCAACTGTAGCAGCGACTTATTGGCCATGGCCTCGCTGATGAGGCAGTTGCAGAGCAAGGCTGCAGTGGCCACGGAGTTGGCGGCCAAGCATGGATCCACTTTCTACAAGCGGCTGTTGGAGGAGAACAAGCAGTACATCCAGCAGGAGCCCACCGTGCAAAAATGCCAGGAGCTTTCCAAGCAGCTTTTCTACACTCGTCTTGCCAGGTTCCTTTTCTCGTTAGTACATGTGTGTGCATTTGTGTGCATGTGTGTGTTTGCCAGTTGAGGAGTATCACGCCATTAGTAGTATTAACCCTAGCTTAGTGATTGAGAGGTTCTTGACGTTACTAAGAGGATCTTGAGTTCACATTCGAAGTCTGGAAGCTATCTGCACCCCGCACTTCCCCCTCCCCGTTTTTTGGTCCCCTCCAAAAATTGGCCAACGTCTTGGTCCCTAATTCTTAGATTCATTGCATTACGTAGCATATCTAGATGGTGAGTGCCAAGAGTTTTCCAAGGTGTGTTGACTAGACTTTCCAGCTTCTGGCCAAGAGTTCTGTGATCCCTATGCTTGGCTTCGATGAGGGGGTTTATGACAATTTGTTGAAAATGCCTGCCTGGAGTTTCTCATCTGTTGGTGGGTGAGAAGAAAGCAGAGCTGGTCTATTTGGCATGACCTAATTCCCCACTGTTTGTGCAGCATACGTCAGCAACTCCTTGAGTGATTAGTGCATGTCTGCAGCTGAGGATTAGCTGCCTAACATCTCATGCTGCATATACAGCAATTCATTTTGCTTCACTAGCAGTAGGTATATGATCAATGGTTATCTTCAAAAGCTTTTTGGCCAACTAGTTCATGTTAGGTTATGGGTGAATCTAGGTTTGTGATCACAGATTGGGTGTTGGGCTGCTGCAGTTTGCCAGGGAGGTATGATGCACTATGGAAGGAAATTGACTATGTGAAACAAAAGATTTTTGCAAGGAATGACCTCAAGCTAGAAGAGCTTGGTATCGCAGCTTTGTTTTTGGGAGAATGCTATGCTTGGTTTTGTGTTGGGGAGATTGTGGGTCGAGGTGGCACTCTCACAGGTTACAAGGTTTAGTTTCTGCTAGTTGTCCTTTGCAGTCAATAGATGTTAGAGATCAATAGTCCTGGTTCCGGCAGTTGGTTTGCAGTTGTCAGGAATAACACTCTTATGCACCAGGTGCAATCTACTCAAAGATTTCATAGATTGCTCTCATGTGCAACCTTTTGAGGGAGTGTTTTAAGAGAGTTGACATTATAGCTGAATACTGCTTGTCAGAGTTCATATGATCTACCTGCACTTTATCCTTTGCAACAGGTGGATGAGTAGTCAGTAAGAGATCTTTGCAGTATTGTAATGAAAGCGCACAAAGATGGACTTGTGACACCCAATAGTCCAATGCTGATGATTATATGTGATCCTGGTCTCCATGAATAGTGTGGATGTCCTCAGGAAATGAGTGCTGATTGTTCAGGGAGTCCTTACATGTAGATCTGTTGTCTCTGTGCACCTTTTAGTTCTCTCAAATCAGTTGATTGGAATCTGCAGAGCTAGTCTAGTTTTACATGCAACTTTGATGGGTCTTGTGGAGATCAAGCACCAACCAAAATATCTGGAAAAGTCTTTCTCAGATTCTTATCCCCAAAGTGGTGTTGGACTCACATTTTCTAGCTGTAATGAAACCTGCAAAGAACTTGGGTGCTGCCAACAGACATCTTAAAGAGTCACACCTCTTCTTATCTAGATTAGGTTAAAGTTTTGCAGGTCCTTAGTATGAGACATTCTTTGGGTACTGATGTTGACTCGTGATGAACACAGTCCTTTTGTTAAGTGAGAGGATTGGGAGCTCAGGAGAATTGTGCAGAGTTCACCTTCAAGAAATTGAAAATCTTCACAGAAAATTTCCTGTAAATATGTACTGCTGTGAGTTGGTAGCATTTTGTTCATTCATTAGTTTATGTAATACTTTCTTCAATTTCTCCAGGCTGCAGGATGACCACCTACACTCTTGCTATGGTGCATCCTGTTGACTTTAACCATCAGGCTCTCATCTTCACAATTTTGAACTGTTGATTTTCTTCTGTTATGGTTACTGTACTTTCTGTGTACACACACTCAGCCGAAGACTGTAGATTTGTCGGCTTTGGAATCTTGGGTGAAATGAAATAGAGGCTCTGGCCCAAAGAACTCCTCTTTGTCATTATGTGGGCTTCTCTATCTGATCTCTACCAACATATCTACAAGCTGAGTCAAGTTCCTTCAAGATGTTCAGGAATGTATTCCAGTCAGGCTTCCTCTCAATTCTGTATAGCATTGAGTGAGTTCATCTTCACTTTTCTTGGCCTTCCCAAATCCTTGATACTTGATAAAAGTTGTTTCTTTCCAAGCTCTTAGTAAAAAATATACTCAATGTGAACTTGGAAATGAGAATGTTTGGGCCATGTCATTTGCAATTTTTCTTGAATGTGTGTATATGTACCTGTGGACCGTATCTATCTGTCTATTTTCTTTCACAGGTTGAACTGCATTACATCATCAGTGTGATGACTGCCAGAAACTAAGAAAAGATGTGTACCCTGGGTTCTGGTGGATTCTATTAGCTGAGAGAGTTGTTCGAGTGTTTGACCAAATGGTGTTAATTGTTTTCTATTTGGGTGGTGGGGATCAGCAAGAAACCTCTGAAGATATGGAGCCAGCAAAGTAAGTCTTCTTTTAGACATTAGTATAAGATGGTCAATCCCACAGATTCATATTTTTGGCATCACTGTGGTTTCTCTTCATCAGGACTACCTGAAGGATAAGATTATACATATATAAAGTCTAGCACTGTAATGGCATCAGGCAGCAAAACCTTTTGGGGTAGTTTGTCATCTCCTGTTCATAAGAAGGTTTGCCTAACACTTTTTTTGCGATTTAATCATCTGGATTAGGAGCTTGGGTTCACTTTCTTGGGTTTCCTCTGAGATTTTTGCTGCATAATTGGGTGTGACATCTGCTTGGCATACATGGATTATGAACTCAGTATTGTCTGGTCTTTTGGAACTCTGAAGTTGTTTATTGGTGTTAATGCACTGTGGAAATCTCAGTGGGTATGGCATTGTATGGTGACAGTACTACAACATGGGCATGTCAAGAGTTGTCCTGATGAAGATGTACAGTCAAGTGTTGTGGAAGTCATGGGAAGAAATGTGGAATCAAACTATATAACATGCCCTCGGGATCAGGAGGAAGTGTTGGCAGTTAATCTGCCAATTCTTGTCTTGCTCATCAAAAACATGAGGAAATACTTTGCATTTGAAATTCAGCTGTTGGATGACAAAAATATTATTCGTCGGCTTCGAGCTGACAACCGTCAGGTTTGGATCAGCCCTGATATTTGTCCCTTGTAATGTTTGTTGACAGGGGCCTTGTACATTTCTTATTCATTTCCCAAGTGATGTTGATAGGAATCATGATTGAAGACATAGTTGCATATTTAGGGCAGCCAAGATCTGGAAATCCATTACTATCCTTACTTT
This sequence comes from Sphagnum contortum, assembly GCA_963920785.1. Classification (NCBI taxonomy): domain Eukaryota; kingdom Viridiplantae; phylum Streptophyta; class Sphagnopsida; order Sphagnales; family Sphagnaceae; genus Sphagnum; species Sphagnum contortum. The sequence goes on from OY987278.1 coordinate 13,530,137, forward strand.
GTTTATTGTAACACCCATTGGTCACCATGTTGGTCTAGATTGGCAAGTATGCTGAAATGTGATGCCTTAGAACTGCAAACAATTCACCAAGTTTTTGTGTCTGAGGGGCAGCCAGCAACGCGATTTGTCAACTACTTTCACTTTCCATTAAAATTGGATGTGGGGTGGAATCAACTTCAGCTGAATCTTGCGGATTTTACAAAGAAGGCATTTGGTACCAATTATGTGGAAACATTACGAGTGCAAATTCATGCAAATTGCCGCATTCGCCGCATCTACTTCACTGACCAACTTCATAAGGAGGAGGAGCTTCTTCCTGAGTACAAACTCTTCCTACCAATTCAAGTATGGGGCAGAGGTCCATTTGTTTTATTGGTTTCTTTCCTTGCCAAAAGGCTACTGGAAATAAAGATGAGACTCTGAAGCATGGATATGCACAAATTTCTACACCAATTTTGAGGTTGGTCCAGGGGGGTTTTTGTCCTTACATTTCATCAGTAGGCAGCTTTTCTAACAAGTGCAAGTTCATGGCAGGATTGGCTACGGAATTCGGTGGCAAGTCCCAGCAAGAACTTCTATATGCAATGGCCTTATGGCAAGATCCAGATATTCAAAGATTCATTCTACGGTATGTGCAGAAAACTTGAGTCTCTTCGCTTGGATGGTGTTCCTGCAATTTGGCGTCGCCGTCCCAAGAGTTGTATTGCTTGTCCTTCTTGATTACACTCAAATGGGTGGTGTGCTGATGTTCTCATGGGTGGCCTTTGATGACCTTTCTCAAGTACCTGCAGCTCAATGGTTGTTTTTGGGTGCAAATTTTCGCATGTTTTTGACCTGAAAAATATGATTTGCACACAGACAAAGGATTTAGGTGGGAAAAATGGCCTTAATTCACCAGATTTTGATTTTTTAAATTGAAGAACCAGCCAGATTTCTACAACAGGTTCTGGTGGTAGCCAAAATATAGAAGGACTATAAAAAAATTTAAACTTTTACATCTGGTATATAGCCAAATTTGGCTAAATCTTTTGTATGATCACCAGTTTGGCTGTGTCACAAAATTGAAAAACAAAACCATGGTACAGCTACCTTTTGTGCTTGGCCCTTCTCTATCCATGAAGAGACAAGGCTTTTTTGTCATGCAAAAGTCTGTGTCGACTTACCACAACTTAAAGTCCAGATTTGACCAGTTCTGAATTGTTTGTCACTATGGTGGATCACACACTTCAATAGAATATGGCCTTTCCTACACCAGTAGGCCTTGACACTTGGATGTGGTAATGTCACATATTATGCTAATGTTAAATCATGGCAAACATCACTTGTATTTCACATCAAAATAGATGACACCGCAAAGTTTACATCACAAGATGTGTCATGAACCACATGGCTCCATCAAATTTTGGGTCAAACACCATGTATATCTTACATTGAAATGGAGGAAACCCAAAGTTTACATCACAAGATGTGTCATGAACCACATGGCTCCATCAAGTTTTTGGGTCAAACACCATCTATATCTTATATAGAAATGGAGGAAACCCAAAGTTTATTTCACAAATGTGTCATGAACCATGGTTGTACAAAATTTACCATGGTTTTGTGGATTCATCCATTTTTGTAAAATTGTATTTGTGATGTTTACCATAATTTAGACATTTTAGTGTAATATGTGCCATATCACATCCAAGTGTCTTTTGCCATAGGACAAGGCATATCCTATCATGGTGACACATTGCCATCAGAATGGTTGCACTTTGCCATTCGGCTAGGAACGATGCTCCACCTTGTATGGCATCATGTCATGTATATTGTACATCATACATCTATGCGGGTGCATATGACACATCTTCCATGCCATGACAATACATTAGAGGCAGGGGAGTCTTATTATTACTCAATTATTAAACAACTAATTAATTCTGTAGAATTGGCCCACTTGGCGATTGTGTGGCCACTCAATTCTGCCATGTTCCCTCAGTAGTTCTCTTACGTTCCCAAGTAAGAAAAAAATTGTGCCAAAGTTGCCAGATTTCAAGGTAAAATTTATGAAATCTCCATATTTAGGCAAATAGGTTTTGGGCAGGTTTTGCCAAAATATAGCAGGATTCTTTTTTTAATTTTTAGACTTTCCTCTCTGACCTTTAGCCAAAATGGTGGTTAGCTCGGTTGCTTTTTTTTTTTCCTACCTACCTACTAACACTCCACAAGCAAGTTGTTCGTAAGGTAGGTAGTAAAAGCAGCCTTCACTTTGTATAAACCATTTACTTACCTAGTAGTTACCTATTTTCCTACCTACCTATCTACCTATATATAAGATCTATTTCCTACAGAATTGGTTACCAAGGCGAAACCAAATATTAACTTGGTTGAGGTTCATCCACAGAATTGTAAAGCTTTCATTTTTGAACATCAATTTGTGTTTTTCCCCTATAGTTTTAAAAATTTAAGTACTTGTTTTGAGCATCATCTTAAAAGGGTGATTACGCAACCTTAACCATCAAGGTTGTGTGTCATAGAAGCTTACAAAGAGATTTTGAGTCAAAATTTCGTAGGACTAATGGAGGATTTAGTACTAGCAATAAGAATTGTCCACAAAATTACCAAAAAAGAGCATATTATTTTGAATTCTCCGACCACAATATTATTGAACTTTTTAGCTTTAAAACTTTTTTCTAAATGCAATAACTTTGAAATTTATCAATTTAACTCATTGGTTGTTTGCACAAGGGACATTAGAGAAGAAATTTGAAACTTGGACAAAAGCTTATTGGCAAAGAATGAGAAAGTATTCAAGAAAGGGTTTTTATGTATAAAATTGTTTTCTTATACTTGATTTTGCATGTTTCCAGGATTATCTTTTGAAGCTGTTATGTTGAGTTTGAGGTATGCGTTTAGGTTTAGGTTTAATAATTCCTCCGCAAACTTCAAAGAAACGTCCAAATCTAATATCAATCTTACTTTAAATAGTCTCTCACCTTGTAGTGTCTTATTTTTCATTTTAATTTGTTGGTAGGGATTAGGAAACAATCAACATGAATGTGATAAATACAATGAAAGCTCACATAGAGAGAGTATTGGTGGAGTTGCAATTAACTTTACGAATGTCCTTAATTTGGGGGAAGTCCAACAATGTTTATCACATCCAAGATGGTTTACTAATTGTTTCTTCATCCCCACCCATAAACATGAAAATTGAAACATTAAAAGCTGTGAGACCATTCAAATAAAACCAATCATTCTTTCTAACAATGAAGAATAATCATTATTCATATTTTATGAATTTTTTGGCAAGCATTGGATCTTATGCACATATACTAGCCCAAACCCAATTTATTGTCCAAAACAAAACCAAAAATTTGATTACACTTTATCAAAACAATATTGTGCAAGTTGTCAATGGTGCTTTTCTTAATTGCCTTCACAAGGCTCCACCAACACAAGAACAAAGTGCTTTGTGTAAGTACGCATTTCCCCATCTTCAAGTTCTTTTGATGTGTTGAAGCCCATCCTTTAACAAGCTATCATGAAACTTGACATAAGCACTACAAAAATCCATTTCATATGTGAGTCAAGTAGATGTGCATGAGCTCATTCATTGTTTCCATATAAATTTTTTTCCCCAAATTATCCTTATAGCATTCATTTGTGACAATCCTCTCTGTGAAGGTGTTCGAATTGGTAGTCTTGGCTAGTTATGGGTTTGGGCTGGTTGTCGGGCTACCCAGACTAAAGGTTTTGCACACTTGGAAAATCAATATGGGAACAGATCCTAGAACCAGCCTTCCTTTTAGGGATTGGCACAGGAGCGGACCTTTGAACTTATTTCCTTGTATTGGAATCTGAAATTGCACACTTCTTTAAGAGTGCACAGCATTAAAATGAGAAGAAGAAAAAAACCCTAGGTTGCATTCCATCAATAAGAATTGCACCACAAAAAATCAATTCATTTTGCACAAAACTGTTGAAATTCTCCAAGTCCCACAGTTTGAATCAGGAGTTACCAACTCTGTAATCCCTGGTTTCAACTGATTGAGTTTTTCTTGGTAGCATCAAGCATGCACATGATGATAACATTTGACTACAGAACCATATGGTTTCTCTACTCAAAAAATCCAATTCTCATTTTGATTCACACCACACATGTGCAGCCTACCCTTCTCATTGAGGCATAAAGCAGACTTAACACCCTTCCCAGGAGAAATGACAGCTCTGTCCAGTCCTGTTATGGGTGCTACAGCATCAACAAATTTTCCGCTATCTCCCAGAGCTCCAATTGCCCCAAGAAGGGTAAAAAGGATGAAGAACAGCAAGATTGGCCCTGCTTGGTTCAGTGGAATCCCTGTTTCAATGTCAAACTGGGCTTGGGTACCCTTTCCTGCGAGAGCTTCCCCCAAAATAGAAGCCCATAATGCAAATAAAACCAACCAGTCAGATGACAGATGTGCAGTGCACAAATGCTGTAAGCAAAAGGTAATTGTTTTCACTTGTCTTAAAAAAAAACAAACAGCACGAGGAACAATCTTTCTCTGGACACTAGAGAACAAGTCTCAGAGAGAGAGAGAGAGAGAGAGAGAGAGAATCGGAAATGTACCGCAAAGCCGAACATGGCAACTCGGCCCACGAAGAGTTCGTTTGCCTTGGTGAATCCGATTCCTCCAGAAGTTCCAAAAATGCCGTCCACAGTCTTCTCCTTCACTATCTCCATGAGCGGAACCAAGTTCACGACTTCAATTGGAAGCAACGCGGAGCAGAACTCCGTGCGGAAAACACGAAAAGCAGAAGAAGAAGAAGAAGAAGAACAACAACAACAACAACCAGAACAAGAACAAGAACAAAACAAGGGAGAAGAAAATGTGCACGATGAAGTACCTTACCAGTTGTGGTCCTTGGGCTTGGAAGCAGGTTTAGAGCCAAACAAGGTAAAAGTCTGGATGACGCCCACGTCCCTTAATCTCATGCACCCGATGACATGAATCCCAGCAGCAGCAGAAGAGGAAATAAACATGGAGGAAACATGTTCTCACAGACGCTAGCTTCCTGGACTCCGCAGCAGCAATTGTGGCAGACACCGACGCAGGAACGCCACGACAAATGAGCGCTGCTCGTGCCATGCTGATGGAAGACAGACAGACAGACAGACAGAGGGACCGACAGAATTCTTTGAAAAATATTTAGGAACACCAAAACGTAAAGCACTGCCTGGACTTTTCCTTTGTATTTTCAGCTCCCTTACCTGCCTGAAGAAACCTGTTTTCAGGAGGCAGGATCTTCTGCAATGGAACGTAACAGCTACCCTCTCACAATTTCTAAAAAGTGGGCGTTTTGGGGGGAAAGGAAAAGGGGAATGTTTTTTGGGGGGTTTTTTTTTTCCTATTCACAATGTGTTCCCAAGATGTTCCGAATGTGTTTGCCAAGATGTTCCCAATAAAACCACACTTTTACCTCATATGCTTTTTGCAAAATTTGAACCTAACATGCCATTGAGTGTAGTCATAATGTTATGAATTGTTTCACAAAAGTGTCAAACACTCACCTTCAATATGAATAGCAGTGCCAAGCTGCCAGGATTATGCACCAACTTCATCAGCTCTGACAGTGTGTGTAGATAAGTATACAATCAGCTCACAATCTGGGCAAACCATCTTCCAAAATCCGCACCCTGAGCCTTTGTCACATTTCTAAAAGCAAGGGGAAGATTCGGTCCCGATGGTGGCTAGCACCCAAGACAGATACCTTATCAAGTAAGTCAAATGGTATCCTCAGTCATCCGCAACAAGCTTGTGAGGGTCAGCTTGCAGGACATAGCATCAAAAGATATCCACCTGCTTTCTTCTATCGAACCATCTCTCAACCTTAGATGTATGTGACAAAGCTGCAGAAGGGGAATTTAACTTGTAAGGGGGATCTGCTGCCAATTCAATTCCATTTCCAGTTACATTGTTTAACATGACAACAGGATGCAAATCTGCTTGGTAACATCAACAATATTGTGAAGAAGCCAACTGCATCCTACTGTGCAAAGATGCAAAGCCCAAAAGTCAACTGCAGCAGCACATAACAGCAAAAATGTGACTGCCACTGTGCACCAAGGCTGCAACCAATGCCTCAGAACTGGGTCTAACTACATTTGCCACTTCCAATTGTGGCACGGTCAACTATCTAGCACTCACCTAGCACTCACCTAGCACTCTTGTGGAGTTTGAACCCAAATATCCTTGGTACATAGCTCTGCGTTGGCTTAGCTGGTTTCACTTGAGGATAAGTCATCAAAAACAGATGAGGAAACGTTGTCCCAAAGTATGCGCCATCAATATCTGGACCTGTATTAAGAAAATCACAGGAAGAAAGGCTACATAGCAGTTGAGTTCCACACAAAACAGGAACATAATCCCATGACCAATATTCAATTACCCTCCACCAAGAAAGGCCTAAAACTCAGCTCCAGGCACTGCTCTGATGGTCCAGTGACAATTTAGTACCCGGCTGTTCCAGGCCTCTCTGAACATCATCCCAAACCGTCTGTCAACTAAATACAGTGACTTTTATGAAACTGGGGCAAATGACAGCAAAGTAGAATCCCATACTCTAAAAGAAATCCAACTAAGGTCAGGATTCCTCTTAAGAATGATTGAAGTGCCACAATTCCAGGAATGCCAAGCTACTGCAGTGACAATTACAAACATGATGTCAAAGCACAATTAACAAATGTCCAAGAAAATGAGGGAACTGATTATTTCTGCAACGCACCCCAATTGATTGCCACATGACATGACAAAGCAGCAAACAGTCGATGTGAAAGAGGATACTGCCTTGGTACTTGGACCGGGGGTAATATATGTCTTCACACTTAGGACAGTAAATTTTCACAGTACTCGTCCTGGAGACATCAGACTGCCCCATAGGCAAACATGGTTGGCCAGAACAATATGTTCTGGGGCACCTGCCAAAGTCCACATTCTTGCACTTCTCTAACTGCAAACCAATCAGACCACAATCATGTAAGATAACCCTGCTGCAAAATATAACAAGGACATTCATAAAAACTGAATCAATTGTCGCTACTTTCAACTTTGATGCAAAAAACTTCACACAACTATTTGGACATGACCCCATAGCAAATTGGCCTTCTGACCTCTTCACAAGGACTGCATCTGACCTGCCACAACACAGAGATATGACATACCATGGCATTCATCCCTTTGCTAGTCAGGATGTATCGGACATGTATGAGTCCATATAGCATCTCAGCAGCAGACTCAACAATTTCATTTTGCTCCTCTGTAAATAAATCATCTGTGGTTACAGGGCAGTATGTACATTAGAGACAACAAGAGTACACTAATTGGTTCTCTGAGAGTTCTAACTCTTCTTAAGTCATCACAACCACTGCAGAATAAAGTCAAACTCCTCTTTTTCTTCCATGCCTCAGTATAAACACACTTCATAAACACATGAAAAACTTCTGAACACTACCACCCTCCTAGACAATTGATGCTTGCTTATATGTCTAGACCATAAACACTACATTGTGTCTGCTGTTCGCATCTCTCAAGCATGAAACTTTCAGTGTTCAATGGTCAATACCAAGAAGCTGCCATGAACATCTGCCTCCATAATCATTTTCAGCAGCAGAATGGAAAGGGAGATGCAGTGATGTTCTCTTACCATTTGGAGACTCCACATCCAGAATGAGGTCGAGTGCATAATCATAGTAGGGAACCTGAGTGCTGAGACCACTGAGATTGAACTCATCATGAATGTACTCATCATCCACCTCACAGAAGAACTCATTGCCTCTCAAGCCACAGAACCAGGAAATCCATGAAGTGTCCTCTCCATCAGATCCACTCACATCTGACTCCTCCTCGCTGTCTGTGTCTGAATCCTCTGCAAAAACAAGTCTATAAACAGTGAAAAGAATCTTCACTACGGTTCAGATTGTTGATATGGTTAACAAAAACGAAATTGACAAAATGGCATCATCATTTGACACTCAAAAGAGTTGGTAAAATCTAGTCAAGTTTCAAAGCTCTTTTGCCTTAAGATGAACCAGAACATGAATGACATTCACTGGCAGAGCAAGAGCATTCCATTAGTCTCCAAGAAATGGAACATGAAGACTTGGCTGAGATGCATTTACATCTCACAAAATCCACTGTTCCAAACCCTAATATTCCAGGGTGACAAAACAATACTATATTGCCATCCTTGTTGCCAAACCCTAGAAAAGTTTGTATCAATCAGAGCTGTGGTCGGGAGGGAAGCGGTGAAGCGAGCACACTTCTCCGTGAATCCAAACAGACAGAGACTCAATCCATTCTTTCTCCGAACAAGAAACCAATAAAACCAAAACTTCAAAAAATCGCAATCATCATCATCATCATCATCATCATCATCATCATCATTTTGCATCATTTTGGAAATAACAATGAATCAAAGAGCCGGAAAAAAAAATGCGCACCATCATCAGGGTACGTGGAGTTGTCCATGGCGCCACGAAAGTGAAGTGCAGAGGCAGCAGGTGCTACGGACGAAGGCACAGATGGCCGCTCCTTGTTCCGTCCGTTGTTCCCGTTTTGGAACACAGCAGCGAAACCATTATCAACGGCACTGCTCCTGCGCTCCTTGCCGCTGTTGTTGAACATGTCCGCCCACTTCCCCTGCGCGATCGAAGTGCACAGAAGGCGCAGCACGAGAGCGGTCGCCCACACACACACACACTGTCGCGCTCTCTCTATCTCTCCTGTTCTCGTCCTCCCTCTTCCTCTGGTTCCGGTTCCAGTTTGGTAGCTCCGGTTCCAGTTCCAGTTTGGTGGTCTTTGTAATCGTCCTCCCTCTTCATCTGGTCCCGGTTCCAGTTTGGTTTATGGTCGTGTGATCGTCCTCCCTCTTGCTACGGTCTGGTTCCAGTTTGGTTCATGGTCGTGTGATCGACCTTCCTCTTGCTACGGTCCGGTTCCAGTTTGTTCCGTGTATGTAAATTTTTTTTCAAATGTGGATCCTACTTTGGAGGGTAGTGTTATCTCGTTGTGAAGCCAAAAGTTTGGTAATTTATTTTTTAATTTATTTTTTAATGGGGTTCCATTTTTTTTTGGTTATTTTTGTTTTCCAAATTTTCATCCATGTAGAATAAGTTTCATCCATAATTTACATGTAATTTGATTTTCATCCATCTAGTGGCCGGACATGGGTTAGTTAGTTAGTGGGTGGGTAAGTTAATAAACAAACGTCCTACCTATGGGCGAACAACCTACCCATGTTCAAGCACATTTTGAACATTTTTCATTCTATAACCGAACAATAATTTTTTTTAAAAAAAATTACTTTCAAAATTCTTTTTGGAATTAAGTGGCATTCTTATTCAAAAACCCATATTATATATAGTAAAAGACGTCGGGATGTTAAATGAAGCTTCCCCTGAATCCGCCCGTCCCGTCATCCGTCCCTGTCGTCCCTCTGTCCATCCGTCCAGGGGGCCAGCAGGCGGGGGCACGGACGGGGGGGGGGGGGGCCAGCAAGGGGGGGGCGGGAGGGGAAGGACCGGGCAGGGGGGGCGCCAGCACGGGCGGAAGGGGGGGGGGACGGGCGAGGAAGGATGGCAGGGGGCGGAACGGGAGGGGAAGGACCGGGCAAGGGGGGGGCAGCACGGCCGGGGAGAAACTCGACGGGTAAAGAACCAGAGTGGGAATGCGAAGGATCTGGGCGGCAGGGGGAGGAACCAACGATTGTTTAAAACAACACACCTGTGCATTATGCACGGGGCACACACTAGTTTTTCTGAATCTATACATATATCACTTAGTCCGTCCGTGGGTGGGTGATTGGGCGTTCCGCGGAGCGTTTTCTGTGGCGGAACCGGCCACAGAGACCATGACCACCGGCTACCAGCGACCCAGGTCCTGAGAGCCAAATGTAGCAACCTTCTTATACAATTGCCCCCGCCCCCAAAATGGCCAGAATTACTAATTCAGTCATAACTCATAGGTCCTCAGGGTTAACCAATGGAGGCAAACTTAATTAATAACAGGCTATACTTGAAAACTTAGGTCAAGCCAAACTAACTCAAATTATCTTTGGATTTTAGCATAATACCAGCCAATGGGTGAAGAAGAAAGACTCCAACATTGGAATAGGGGTTTAGGGTTTAGGTGTCTAACTACTTGGGAGGAAGCCCATGGTCCTCCCCCCTATAAGTATGGTTTGAGTATATATGGGAGGAATAAAGATAATTACCCAATACAATTGAGTTACTTTGTTGCTTGAATTCTTGGAAATAATATAAAATATATGGGAGTCTTAAGACCATCCAAGTGAAGGAAAAAAAAAAGGCAGGCATGGGCGGATTGTGTCCGACCGTCATGGGTACCCACTAGTAGGACATTGGATTGGGGTGATATTAGTGTGTAAATTATAATTATTTAAAATAAATATATTTAAAAATTCAAATGTATTATTTGAAATTTTGAATTGAGTTATATATTCCAATATTTATTTAGGTACATCTAATTTATTTACTTTCCTAATTTTATGGAATTTTTTTTTTAAATGATGTTTTTCCATTTCAAAATGTTCGACAATTTAATATGGTTTTAAAATATTTATTTCAAGAAATTCATATGTAATACAGTAGCTAAAATTTAATTATTTAGATAAAAACATTTACTTTCACAATTACATTGAACTTTTTTTTTTTTTTTTTTTTGGGTTTCATAATGTGAAAAAATAAACACTTAATTCAAAATTTCATATATAATGTTTTAAAATCTTTTGATTGAGTTATAATGTATAATTCTTTAGGTAAAAATTAATTTACTAGCATAATCACATTGACCTTCTTGATTTCTTTCAATTTACTGCAGAGCTACACATTTAGCAAGCTTCCAGATCCCACCAGGCTCAGAGCTTGCAGATGGATAGATCTCTAAATCCCTGAGAGCCTTGCAAAATTGATCATGAACCTTTACACATGTTGCAACAAAAATGAATTGTAAGCAAAATTATGGGTTCATGTAACCATGATCACTACTACCTAGTATGATGCAGCAGCAGATTTGGTGAAGAAAATGTTTTCTGGGGTATTAAATAGAAGAAGAAGAACAACAACAACAAGATGATGATCTTCAGAGTACACCAGAAGAAGAACTTTCAAAAAGAATGTGACAGAAAAAACTTTGTTGTTGCAGTTTGGGGTGTGATGGATCGGCTTAGGGTCCAGCATGCAGGATGATCTCACATCATGCAGCAGCATCCGCATTTGTCAGCTTGCTTCTTTGATCTGTGACCAGCTCCTGACAATGGGTGTTGTTGTAAGGGTGGAATTGATGGCTCCCTCACATATGGGTAAGGAGGAAGTCCAGCTGATCTTGTACTCGACCCAACAACTGGATCATGTAGCATCCTGGACATATTAATATATAAGAAGAAGAGCTGTTGTAATTCACACAGGATTTTTGGCACATGCTCCAGATCATTTGAATGTTAGGGACTAAGGATTTGTAGCCATTTGGGAATCTGCTGGTGGGACTCAATCAAGGAGAAACAATGGGTTTTATGTTAAATTTTCAGTTGTGTCCATTTTTTGCATTTTGTGGCAACTTTTGTTGAATGAAAGAGGAAAAATTTCACAAAAGTGAATCGATTTTGTTGTTGACCAAGGTTGAAATATAATTCAATTTTTTTAAAAGTGAGATAAAGGCTCGAGTGGAAACTTCAAATTCATTTAAGTTGAATCTCCAATTCTCTCCATCATTTCCAACTAAGCATTTCAATCGTATGAAAATCAAATATAGCTCAAAATGGTTAAACCTCAAAGAGGTTTGCCTTATAACAATTTATGAGTTCCATTTGACACCAAAATTAAATTAATTATCAGATCAACACTAAATTTTTCATCGAAAATTGGAAAAAAAAAAAAAAATCTATTTTCCAAAAATCAACTCATGATATTTCATAGGTACAAAAAAAAGTTCCATTTTCTTTTTCCTTTTTTTCAAAACTTAAAATTTATAGGTATGATGAGTGCATAACATTGGTAGATAACCATTTCAGGATTGTGTTTTGGTCTCTCTTCGGTGTTGAGAGTTCATGATGCCCTTAGACAAAATTTACATGTTCTACAACTTTTCATCAAGCTTTAGATTTTCAAAAGAAAAAAAAGGTCATTTATCCCAATCCCTTGCACCATATATTAAATTTCCGCAATGCGCATTGGGTCCTAAAATCCTCTTTGCATGTGGACAAAACACAAAACCTCTCTCTCTCTCTCTATATATATATGTTGACATAGAATCCTATATTGCAAATGTCTGAAGGGACAGATGAAAATCCTTGTACAAACATGAAAAACTCTTTCAACCCACAAAAAACGAGAGAGAGAGAGAGAGAAGATCAACAGAGTAAAAGAAAATAAAACTATGATTGCAAATGACTCCCAAGTGGCAAGAAGGAGGAAAAAAAAACCCAACAAAGCCATAGTTGTTCCAACTCTAGAAGAAAAACACCATAAAAAAAGGGCAAAAAGTAATTGAAATTTTTCTTTTCTGTAGGTCTCATAAGTGATGACAACTCTGAGTGACAAAAATATACTCAATCTTTGTTGAATCTGCTACAGAATATACATGTTGTGTTGACAGGCTTGAGGAATTGGGTCTGACATTATTTGCGTGAAATCTCTCTTCCGTGGACAAGGAATTGTCTCCTCTAGAAACAATCCCATAATAATAGTGCACAAGCTTTTCAGCAAAAGTTGCTTTGTTTCTTCTTGTGTAGAAAGGGAAGAGTAGTCTTTTTCTATGATAAAAGTTGGCTTTGTGGTGTTGGTGATGCAACAAATGGGTGTTGAAGAAGCTGCTTCAAAAAACAAGGGACACATCTGAGTGGGTAATTGGATCTCGTATCTTTTGTGTAGATGGTAATCACCTCTCTACATTTCTACCCAAATCACCAAATTTTCAGGGTACCCATTGAACCAGGTTTGTTGTGAAGCTGCTTGCAATTCAATCTGGGTTTAAGGTGAATTTGCTCTATTCTATTCTTTCCAATTACACATTTGAATTTTTCCATAAATGCCATCCAACACTTTCAACCCAAGGAAATAAAGAAATCACAAACAGAGCAGCAGGAGATGCTATCCATCCGATGTTCCCAACCACAGGATTTTCCAGCCTTCTGAAGATTGATAGGAAACTATGATGCTGTCATCTTTATTGCAGATTGGTTGAAATACTTTTTTTTCTAGTTTAGCAATATCACTGTGAACTCACCTGTTACGTGCAATGATAGTAACATCCTCACTTGATGAGATTTGATAAGCAAGAGGGTGAGAAAATGGTAGCCATAGAAAAGCATGAATTGGGGATAACACTTGAAAAGAAACAAAACGAAAAGCCAACAAACATGAAGACAACAAATGTATTGAATCTAGCAAAGTAGGAGTGTGTAAAGAGTTTTGCTTCTCAAAGTGTTTACCTCAGTAGATGTTGGCCGCTTCTTTGGGTCCAGCCGAAAACAGTGTGACAAGAAATCTTTCACTAGTTCTGATGCAAACTCTGGAATCGGAGGTCCACTGCTAGCTTTTGCAATGTGGAATATCGCTGTCCATGTATTGTCCATCCCTGGCCAAGGGTGCCTGTTGCCCCCACTCCCATATTTCTTATCTTCAAGAAATTTCCATTTTTCATATATGGTATCATGTGTCATCCATCATCCAAGTCTTTTGCATCCCATTATTGTTGAATTAAAAGGAATTCTTAATCTGTCATCTTACCATAGCTCTATACTTCAATTCCAATTCACGTTTCCAATTTCATTAGTTTTGCTCAAAAAGTTTATAAATTAATTCCACGCATTCAAACCCAATTCACCACAGTTCAACAATTGCATAAGATTGTAGTTTTGCACATAACAAAGTGACAAGAGGTACAAAGCTGACAAATTGATGCATGAAAATGTAGGAAGGTGGAATAAAAAATGTGAGCATCGAAAAAATTGCAAAAGAGAACCAAGGGAGAAAAGACTGAGAAGCCACCATGCTCCTAGCATTGAGCGGCACACTTACGCAGCTGTGAGCATTTCAATGACTGTGCATCCAACACTCCAAATGTCAGCACGACGTCCATAACCATCACCTTTGATCACTTCTGGTGCCATCCAGAAAACAGATCCTCGAATTGACTTGAATCCGTCTGTTTGTGTCGGATCGTGGAAAGCCTGCAATCAAGTTAAAACCAGTTTCCTCATTAATTACCAAATCGAGAACAAGAAAATTTGCCATCACCTCATCATCAGTTGCAATTTACATGCAGAGCTTACATAAGAATATCAATGGGTCCTGAATGATTTAAAGAAAGATAGTTGCACTATACTCAAATGATTTGCCAAAAGACTGTCCAAATGACCGCCTGCTTACAACAAAATCCTTGCCATCATGGATCACACTGCTTTGTGCATGAAATAATGAACTCAATTTCTAGATAGAAACCAGAAAATGACATAACATATGTTATGGTGAAAATTTCAACAACTTCCCATCAGAAAATCAAAGACCGAAAGGAAATGGGTTAAGAAGAAACTGAGAAAATCAATTACCTTTGAGGCACCAAAATCTGCCAACTTGACAATTCCATCAGCATCAACAAGAACATTTCCACCTTTTATGTCACGATGCACAATTTTTTTCCCATGTAAATATTCGAGCCCAAGCAGTAACTGCCGGGTATACACTCTCACTAATGGCTCACTGAACCGCCCAAACCTCTCCAGCATACTACAAAAGAACCAAATCCAAGAAGTCCAGTGTAAGAGAGAGAGAGAGTTTTTTCTGAAGAGAAAAACAATACACAAAATTACAGCTGATGATCAGACAAGAAGCCCTAAGTGTGGACCCACCAAGAATTCATTCCTTCCTACCTCTGAATGGAGCCTCCAGAGACATATTCCAGGAAAATGTAAAGGCTTCCAGAAGCTATGTCTTGCTCCATGTTTATGTAGCCAACAATGTGCTTATGCCGCATCTTCTTATACAACGAGATTTCACGTTCCAGTGACTCCAAGTAAAACTTCCTCTCTTGACCTTCGGCAGGTGTATCAAGCTTGAGCTGCTTCACTGCCATGAGCTCCCCTGTCTCCTGATTCAACCCTGCAAACACCTGCACACAAAGCAGTTGACGCCCTCACACTTTATGCACCCTTCACATTTGTTGCATGAAATCCCAAAACCCGTAAATCCCAACACAACAAATCCAAATACAATAACATGGTAAGAAAGAACCCAGCTCATTTGTTGCATGAAATCCCAAAACCCGTAAATCCCAACACACCAAATCCAAATACAATAACATGGGAAGAAGAAACATGCTCATGGAAAAACAGAGTTGTAAAAAAAAAATTCCAGGACAAGAGGGTGGAGACCAGAAAATGGTACCTTTCCATAGGCACCTTCACCAAGCAGCTCTCCTCGGGCCCACTTGAAAGAGCCTGTGCTTGTGGCCTCAGGATTAGAGAAAAACTCCTCATGGACTGTATTTGTACTACTACTACAAGATGCATCATTCTTGTCTGGATCAGGTTTTGGTTTTGTAGTGGCTGGGCTCAGGCATTGTCCGTTGCACCCTTCTTTTCCACATCCAATACACCCAGAGCAGGCTGCATCTCGCCAGTCCTCTCTAATGAGTGCCAATTCCTCTTCACTGGGCTTCAGTGAAGCAAACGTCACAGATTTCTTCTCCTTCACCTTCTTCAGTTTGCCATCTCCCTTCACACTGAATCCCTTTAATACCGAAAGCAGATTAGCATCTGCAAGAATTTCCAATTCTTTCCCTGACGATGAACCGCAAGATGACACTCCACCAGTTTCCAGCTCTTGAACAATTGGAATATCCTTGAAGCCACCTACGTGAGTTACATCTTGATGCGGTGCTGCAGGGAATTCACCTACTTGTCGGGGAGTTTCTGGTCCTTGTGGTGTACCCACTGCATTTTCCATTGATATTTCTAGTGCACCTCCTTGCACATTCAATGGCTCAACTACTGGGCACTTGATTTTGTACATCCTTGGTGATGAACCATCCTGCAATTGGGCAAACTTGGCTGTTTTTTGCATGACTGGAGCTCCATGAACTTCAAGGACTGGACTTTCCATCATATCCATGACCTTGTTTTGCATTGGGAATTCCTGAGCCTCCTCATTTTGTCTTTTTCCTGCCAACCCAATTCCAACTTTGTTCTCTACTACCTGAGAACCCATGCTCAATCTCTCTTCCCCTTCCACAGAAAACAGTTCCTGATTTGCTCCACTCCTTGATCTCAAATCTGTACTCACGATTCCATCTATCTCTTGATTCGTTTCTGTGGGTGCACTTGGTACTTTCTGAAGCATGGGCATGATTTGAGGATCTCTTATGAAGATTTCTTGGCCCCCCCCTGCATTTCTCAGAAGCTGATAATCTTCATGAATTTTTTCCAAAGCTTGCCTCATTTCTGGTGCACTTGTTGCTCTTGGAATTGGAGTCAACACAGGTGTTTTACTACTATCCCTGCAAAATTGCTAGTTTAGGTAAGGATGACTGGGTAAGAAGAAGAAGTAAAGAGAACAAGGGAAAGAGATATTCTTTTGCCTAATACAAAATCCAACCAGGGTAGACCAGACTGAAAGCAAAGAAAATAAGCACCTATTCTCTGGAAGTCTCCAAGGCGACCATCTTGGGTATCTTGGGCTCGCATTTCCAGACTTATCAACCCCCTCTGGCATCCAAGCACCACCCATAAAAATTGGCATGCGATCCTGTTGGCACTGACCCATGAAGAGGGCAGCAGTTTCATCATCTGGAGGTCCACCATCACATGATCTTGTGAACCCATTTCCACCAACACTTTGGTAAGGACCTCCTCCAGACGGATGAAAAACCTCCCTCGGGGAACCATGGATATCCCAGTCTCTATTACCAGCAGCAGCAATTGTGACAACTGGCCTACCCACTGGAGCCAGAGAGTTCTGCTGCTCAATACCTGTTGTAGTTGTAAAGCCCTCATTATTCAACGACTCACCAGAATGGCCACTTGAGACAGATTCCTGATATGGAAAGCTCTGAGCATCTACAACAGTTCCAGCCCGAAAATCTGATGCAATCAGAAACCTTGTATTTGGGGATATGGAGTTCATGCGGTCCTCCATGTCTGCTCGCATACGAGCACTGAGGTATTTGTAGATGGATTCATCAGCTGCCACTTGAATAGGTAGAAGATTTTCATCTGTCTTGGCATAAAGATTTGCACCAGCCACCAACAAGAGCTTCAAAATGCCCCTGGAAAAGTAAAATCGGAGCATTGCCCAGTTATGAGTAACTATGGTGCCTTGGAAAATTATAGCAAGTTGAACTTCACCCCCTTGAACACTATACAAAAGGAAATTAACACACATAAACACATGGAAACATGCACAGATCCCATACTGTCTGTCTGTCTGTCTATATATCCCTGCAGTACAGAAGAGGTGCAGCAGCACAGTTCAACATAAGAACAACATAAAAGAGCAAATGTAGGAGACAAGCACCGATATGCAGAAGCAGCAGCCACATGGAGAGCTGTGACTTGTTGGCTATTACAGCCATTTATGTTTGCTCCTGCATTCAGTAAGACCTTCACTATCCTTTCATTTCCTGTACTTACTGCATACAATAGTGGTGGTGGACCCTGCTGTTACAAAATTCACAGCATTCTTTTCAGTATTCCTATCCCCCCCCCTCCACCCATTTAGCAAGAACATTGCTATGAATATGCTTCCACATGAAAAATCAGTCCTGGGGTTGCTTTCAAGGATCAGGGTTTAGGGTTTAGGGGTTTAGAATCCAAAAACAGAGCTATAAATTTGTTACCTTTGAAGGGCCACTACCTTCTCGCTCACCATCTGGACTGAAGCCCTGTTCTAATAGCATCAATACCTGCTCCACATTCTGGCTCACGATTGCCTCCTCCAATGGCCCTATACCCATCACATACACATTTTTATGGTTCACATAAGAACCAGTGATTTTCCTGAAAGAGAACCAACCAACACTCTACACACATATACACACACAAATCCTCTGACCCAAAAAACCCAAATGCAATGGCAAAAACCTTAACAACGTTTGTGTTTGTGGAGCTAATAATAGACCTGCTGCTAGATCATCATCTGGCAAAGAGAGTGAAGAAAAGGATGATAGAACCCACCTTTTGAAGATTGATGGAGATGGTTAACTGTCTCTCTGTGACCACTACCACCACCCCCTCCTCCTCCTCCTCCTCCTCCTCCTCTCCCATCAGGCAACTTATGATAATTCCATCCAGAGACACTGGCTCCCTCTCTCCCATGAATTGACTCATGCCAAGCAGTTGGAGAAGAAGAAGAAGAAGAAGAAGAAGAAGACACCTCCCCAACAATAACATTCATACCTGCAGCAAATTTCCTGGGAGATCTTGGAAATGCTGGGCTTACAGGTACACTGCTTGGTGCATTATTCCTATCCATAGATGAGAAGTAGTGCTGCATCATCTCTTGTGCACCTGAAGTTTATAATACATACACACACACACACACACACACACACACAACAGACAACAAAAGCAAATCAGGATTGTCCTACTTATTGAACTGCAATTGATGGAGCTTTGGTTTTTTTGCATACAAAGGAGACTTATTTAGTTTGCTAACGTTTAGTGGAAGAACTGAAAGAGCTGTTCAGCTGAAGAGTTGTTAGTTGTTACTACCTTTTATTTCTTTCTTTCAGAGGTGGGGTGTATTCTAACTATTTCTTTTTTTCTTTTTTAAATAATTTTTTAGACCCGACCCACAAGCAGTTGGCACCCCCAAGCCAAGCTCAGTGGCAGATGGCCAACAGGGCTTTCACCTGAACACCAGTGGGGTTGAACCCACAACCTTTTTTTCAGGTCCAGGTTCGTAGATGGGCTATAACACTGAGCCATCACCCCGGGGGTGTTCTAACTTCTAACAACCTTGGTTGCAACATGTGTACATCACCTTGCATACTTTTCAAACTATTCATACCAGCCTGGTCCTGCTATTGGGTTCAAGACTGATTTTGGCTGGTATGAGGCAGATATATATATCGGGTGTTGAAACCAGTATATAACTGGTGCAAGGCTGATATTACCTTAGGTCCCTACCGGACTACTATTGGTTGAAGATTGGTATTGTGTCAGGACATACCAGACTGGTAGGGTCCTTTGAAACCAATGCATAGACCAAACCACATACTTAGCATGCATAGCCCTCTGTACCACGAGACCAACATCTAGCATGCCTCAAATGATGAATTGAACCCACAACCATTTGCAAAAGCAGCAATGGGTCCTAATGACTTCAGCATTTTTAATACTTTAGTGATCACCTGACTCGGTAACCTTTGTTAGATAGGAGTTGGGCTAAGTGTAGTAGCACAGCCTTATGATCATTTGAACCCACAACCACTTGACAAGGCAACCGTTGATCCTAATGACCTTAGCAATCCACTTACTCAGTGACCTTTGTTATCTAGCTGGGTTAGGTGTATAGTACGCAACAAGATCTAGCACAAACTAGTGCTTGAAGTGAACCCCCAATCACTTGGAAACGGTCTTTTTGTTTTTGGCAAATTTCCACATCCTTGTGAGAAAGGAAAAACCGCAACAAATACAAAGGCTTTTTTCTGGAAAAAAAAATGGCCCAAAGTCGCCATGTTATGAGGAATTTTTTTTTAATTTGTCATATTTAGATGATAGGTTCTAGCATATCACCAAAATATAGCACAATTCCTAAACTTCTCTACTTTCCTCTCAAACCTGGTATGAACCAGTGTTGGTCTGGTATATAGGTGCCCATGCTATAAAGTCTAGTCTATGCCCTGGTATTGAAAGACCAAATACCAAGACCTGGTCTATGCATAGGTATGGAAGGTAACCCAATACCAAGGCTTGGTCTATGCACTTGTATTGAAAGTACCCAGTACCAAGACTTGGTCTATGCACCTGTATGGAAGGTGCCCAATACCAGGACCAAGCTGGTATGTTCAAAAGTTGATACCAGAACAACACTGGTTTGTATGAACTACTAATTATGTGTATCAAATATGAGTGACCACCACAACAAAAATTGCAAATATGAGTCAATTCTAAAGGAACATAAAACACTGGACAAAATATACAAAGGACATTGGGAAACAAACTCTCACACACCTGCAGATTCAGTGGCAATAGTATGGCGTCGAGAGGGCAGGGGTGGCATAGCTGGTTGTG
Source organism: Sphagnum contortum (assembly GCA_963920785.1). Taxonomy (NCBI): domain Eukaryota; kingdom Viridiplantae; phylum Streptophyta; class Sphagnopsida; order Sphagnales; family Sphagnaceae; genus Sphagnum; species Sphagnum contortum. The sequence continues at coordinate 13,550,408 of OY987278.1, forward strand.
CTGGAATTAGCAGACCGTCACTGCTATAACTAGAAGCCCGTCCAGGAACAGCCCTTGTAGGTGGAAGAGGCTCAAATGAAGAAGAATACCGAGTTGGATTTTGAGGCGCCTACAAAAATTCGTGGTTTTTTTTGTTTTGCATATGCTCTGGCCACACAAATATTACCAAGAAAACCATGGCAAGAGAGACACAATTTCAATGCTGGGAACCATACAATAGACAGAGGAGTGAGAAGAGGACTATTTTAGATTATTGTAATTTCTATTACCATTGGATCTTTCATTCAGCAGGTTTTTTGTGCCAATGGGAAAAGGCAAGCAATTAAGTTTCAAGAACAAAAGAAGTCAAAACACAAAGCCCAAAATCATCCAATTCCAATTAGATGAGTTTGAAAACAAATCAGTTGGAAATGTAATCACAGCATGAAAGAACAATCAATTAAGAGATTGAGGAGACGTAAAGAACTGGCTGATTTTGCTTAGTGTATTTTTAGGACACTGACCTGCCTGAATTTTTCTCGGGAACTTCTGAAATCTGGAAGGTCCCCACTAGGCTGTCAACTGGGCCTTCCAGATTTCGGAAGTTCTTTTCAGGAAATTTTCAACAAAATCAGGAAAAAGCTGGCCGTTTCTTTATGCATGTGAAGGGTCTAAGTATAGACCTGGAAGTCCAGATTTTTGGCCCCTCCGCTTAGCCTACCAGCCTTGTGATGAGAGTCTCAAATCCCAAAGGGATTATACTCAGACCCATCTCCTCTACTAACCCAACACCAAGAAATTGGATGAAGGAACTTTGCACTAAGTCTTACTTTGCTCCAAAATGGGGATGAATTGGAGGGGGAGCTTCAGAGTTTTTTACCTGTGGCATGGAAGATGATGGTCCTTCGAAGAAGAAACTGGGTCTAGGATTCAGGTTAGGGTTAGGGTTTTCACTGGTGATGTGATCAGGAGGCAACAGCACTCGCAGGGCTGAGAGAGAAGACTCAGAGAATCTGCCATGCCAAGGTCCTGTGTGTGGTGAATTTGGAATCCGTGGTTGAAGAAGATTCCCTCTCCGCATCACTCGCTGATTGTTTCCAGCAGGCACTGGTGGTACTAGCAGATTGTAACTTGAGAAATTCATTGAGTTGAGTGAATTTGCTTGTCCAGATCTTCCAGGACTCACTGAATTGCTCACTGGAGGAACTGTTGCAACAACAGAATTTGCAGCCAAAGAAGAATTTGTATCATCACTAGTTGTTGTTGGCAATGAGGAGGAGGAGGAGGAGGAGGAGGAGGAGGAGCTCAGGAACTTTGATGCATTTAGGGTTTCAATTGTTGGTGCAGCTTGTGGATTTGACATTGGGTTCATGGATGATTGGATGAAATTGGAGCTGTTGCCACCAGGATGCTGCTGCTGCTGCTGCTGATGATGATGAGGTTGATGATGGTTCATTTTGTTGTTGGGTTTTGAGTTTGATGTCTGGTTGGTTGCTGCAGAACTGGTCACAAGATTTGTTGTTGGAAGTGGAAGTGATGGACGTCGGAATCTTGAACTGGAATTTGGGGAACTGGGTGGTACAGGGGATGTGACGCCTGCAGCAGAAGGGAAGGTGATAGGCATCACAGGCAGTGAGATTCTTCTGCCAGGCATTGGGGAAAGTAAGAAGGCTTTTCCTCCTCCACAGTTGTTGTTGCTGCATTGTTCAGCCTGGCTGCTCACAGTTGTAACTGAGTTTGCAGAGTCCTGTGAGGAACTGTTAGTTGTTGGAGTTTGTGGAATCAAGAGACTTTCCAAACTAGGGGGAGGAGGAGCCTTGCCAAATTGTGGACGTTGTTGTTGATTAGCAGCTGCTGATGCAAGACTCTGATGATGATCCATGATGGCTGCTGCTGCTGCTGCTGCTGCTGCAGTCTGGATCCCCTGAGCTTGCTGCTCCTCATTTTCAGGACCTTTTCCATTGCCAGTCACACAGACAACATTTTGTTCCTCTTTTGGTGTTGTTGCCATCTTCAGAGCTTCACTCAGCCTCGCCTGCATGCATCAACATGCCAAGCAGCCCTTGTTTCCTTCCCATGGGCCTTGACATGAGCAAATTAGCTGTGTCAAATCTTCTGGAGGAATAATATTGGGTGTGCATAGAGGATTGCAAAAGAACTGGCAGACCTTGATTCCAGAAATTATCATCTCTTCTTGAGGAGAGACTTAGATCCTCCTCAGATTCATTGCAACAATTACTGCTTAAGCACTCCTCCTCCCAGGCTCAAACCCTAATAATAACAAGAATTCCAACAACAAAAGCAAAACAGGATCCTACCCATAGAAACTATGCAGCAACAACAGATTCAATGCAAGGCATACATGTCCAAATCCTTCCTTCTCCCTTGATGTTGCATTTTCTCAGCTGAATGCTTCAGAAGAAGAAGAAGAAAAAGACCACATTTAGAAATTGGAAAACAACCCAATTCTTCCCGCAACGTCAGTCATAAATCATATTCCATCAGTTCGGGAAAAAAAAAAAGCAAACATCAAAAAACAACATCAACAACAAGCTCTTCAAAGAAAAAAGCTTGCAGCTAACTATAATAACGAGAAATCCAAAAAACCGAAATTGCAAACTCTGTACATATATATCTTCGAGCTTCTGTACATATCTTCTACAGTTGCACTACTCCTGCTTCTTCTTCTTTCTCCTCCTCCTCCTCCTCCTCCTCCTCCTCCTCCTCTTCTTCCCCACAATGGAAAAAAAACAAAACCCAAAAGAAAACAAAGAACAAGAAGAAACTACGGAAGAAAAGGGTCCACACAAACACTAACAAAAACAACAACAAGAACAACAAGAGAATGTAAAGAGATGGGGATTTTGAAAGAGAGGAATTTGCATGGGCGATGATGGAGAGAAGACGATTGATTTGTCGAGAGAGAGAGAGAGAGAGAGAAAGAGAGAGAAGTAGTGACCAGCAGCAACGTACCGCTTCACTAACCACCTTTCTTCTTCCCCTCCAGCTTCTGTTCGTCTCCCCTGCCCGCCTCTACTCTGCCCGATATAAATTTTCACGTTGCCCGTCCTCGATTTATTCTACCCGATCTGCTTTTTCACCCTCTGGCCTGGCTGAATATGCTACCCAATCTCCATTTTTCATGCTGCCCTGTATCGATTTTGATGCTGCCCAATATCAATTTTGATGCTGCCCGGTATCAATTTTGATGCTGCCTGCCTAGACTTTAATTCAGCCTAATCTAGATTTTCATGCTGCCCTAAAATAAATTTTCGTGTAGCCCCCCCTGTAGATTTTCATGCTGCCCTAAAATAAATTTTCGTGTAGCCCCCTTTAGATTTTCATGCAGCCATAGCTACCTGATACAAATTTCCATGCTGCCCGATCTAGATTTTTCATGGCTACTCGATCCAAATTTTCATGCTGCCCGATCTAGATTTTTCATGGGCTACTCGATCCAAATTTTCATTTCTGCCCGATCTAGATTTTTCATGGCTACCCGATCCAAATTTTCATGCTGCCCGCTCTAAATTTCCATGGTTACTAACTACTTGAAATTCCATACTGATTTGGGCATTTTTGGAGCCTTTTTTTTTTACCTTCTTCTTCTTCTTCTTCTTCTTCTTACATTTTTTACTTTTTCCCAACTTCTCATGTTGCTGCTTGGTAACTGTTTTTACCTACACCGTAGCCGTTTCATTATTAACTGGATTCACACCACAGGATGTTACAACGGGTATAATCAAGGATGTTACTACGGGTATAATAACCAAGGATGTTACTACGGGTACAATTAAGGATGTTACTATGGTTATAATTATTCCATAAAACCCGTGCTCATTTTTTTAAAGTGTATTTGCAGATATGCTTACGAAAGCGTAAGAAAGAAAGCCATCCATGTGTGGTTTTTTTTTAATGCGTATTTCCATTTTTCAAAATGCCCATGATCAATTTTTTTCCTTGTAATACTTGACGGGTATCAATCGATACCTATTAAGAATCACAAGAAAAAATAATAAATAAATAAATAAATAAATGAAATAAACAAGTGGTGGGATTTACATTGTGCAACACCCTTAGGCCAAGGTGTTCCCAAAATAGTGGGCCTTCAATCTCTTGTGTCAAGGACCTATTATTTTGGGAATACCCTAATCCTCAAGTGTTATGCTACACATAAAAGAAACGCGTAAACTAATAATATTTCATAATTTGGCATTATATTAAATAATGGAGTTATTTTGCGCTTGAAAATTTCTTTCATACAAAGTTATAGCTTTGCTCAATGAGAGTTTCTTTTGTATTTTGAACATGAGAAGTAAATATTTTTCAAAAAAAAAATTGACAAATAATTTCTAAAAAATTAATTAGTGCCTAACTAAGCTAAGCTAGGTATTAACAATAGTCAATTTTAGTTTATGGGAAAGTTTTGGAAGTTGGATCTACAAGTTCTATAATAAAAACACATGATATGGTAATAGATTTGAGGGAAGACAAACATAGCAAAGGATATGGGTTTAGGGTTTAGGATGAGGAGAAGAGATTTGTTAACATTGTATAATCCAATTTTGAGTGTTGAAGCGAGGCATTGTTTTGAGTTTTTGCCAACAATTGTGTATATGATGAGCTTGTAACATCTAATACCCAAGTTTTTCTACAACATGGGTAGAATGTGGGATCCACTACTACACATCCACGTGCAATCTTTGTGAAATTCGGATGTTTATTCATTTTTTTGAGGACAACTATGTTGGTTTGAAAATTTCAAAGTTGTTGTTTTGTGCATGCATCAACAAGTCTAATAAAATTGTATGTCAACTTACAAGGGGTGAATCAAGAGTTGACAATTTATTGGGCAATTGTTGTTTGGATGTGTATGGATTGATTCATGGTGCACCAACAAATAGGTTAGAGAGTTTTTATGGAATCAATGTATGAGTGAAGAGGTTTCCTTGATGTCATGTAGAGATAAAGATCACATGAGACTACTACATTCATCCTTTGCCCTTTTTGGTCACAACACATTACATTACATGTAAGGTTGTCTCCCCTCCTTCTCAAATGAATCACAATTGTTTAAAATTCTATCAAGTCTTTACGCTCAAGAAGGATCTCAAACCATGTTGTTGTTTTAAGGGTTTAGACCCCACACTTGGCTCACACCTTGTGTTAGGCCTTCGTTCCAAGAATGGGGCCTTACCCTACACATTTAACCCTCTTTTGTTTAGGGGTTTTAAATGATTAATATTTTAAAAATTAATTAATTCTTATGTTGTTCACACAAGGGGATAAGTAAAAATAATATGATCTAGAGTTAATTTAACCTTACATTGAGTGATTCAAACATTTGAACCTATGGTGAAAAATTCAAATGACAAATTTAAATGACCTCCAAAAATCATACAATGAGTTAATATTAATCATTTAAAGTGAAAGGGGTCAAACTAATCTCTTTATTCTATCTAAGTTGAAATCAAATCTTTAAAAAATAAATGGGTTGTCATGTAAATTATAAGAAATTAGAATGAAAAAACCCTCTTTCATTCTTTATGGGGCATATAAAGCCCATGAGTGAAAGCATTACCAAAATCAAGCTGCATTCAATTGTCAGCATACATAAGCTTTATCTTATGTTTTTAAGATTTCTAATCAAAAGCAAAATGAGGAAATTATGAGCTTTCAAAATGATGGGATTCATAACAACAATTTCAAGACAATCGTTTGAAAACCTTGGAAAAAAGTGCAATTTCAATGTAAAGTAATTGAAAAATATATTAAAAGAAGGAGAGTAGATTTTTTTCAAGTTCAAGCCATGGTGTGTTTTGTGAGTTCAAATTATGATCCATGGCTCATTTGTTTTCCAAAGTGACATTACACTACACTAACTATCTTCTCCTTTTGGTTTGTGTAGTTTGACATGACAACACAAACTTGAAGAGTTCATCATAATTTCATCTCACAAGTTTCATATGTTTTTTCAAAAGGGGATAATACTCTTTTTTGAATTTACAAAATACATGAATAAAAGTATAGGGTCCCATATATTGGTTGTTGGGTAAAGTTATTATAATCAAATTATGTTTATTATGAAAACCAATATATATGAAATATGGGTGCAAATATTAATATGGGTTCGTTTAAAGGAACCATAATGATTATTTTATAAAAGGATTGTGAGTTTTTTTTTTAATCCTTTTCATTTTTACATATGAATTTTTTTTGAAAAAAAATCTTTTGCAACTTATTATTAAAGTCATAATAACCACATGTTGTGTGTTAAATCATTGTTGAATAAATATGAATTTTTCAAAGTGTGTAGATTTCATTAGATTTAACATTTCATTTTGAAAAAATAATCATAATTTTGAATCATAACAAAATATGTTGACTCAAAAATAAAAATTATATCATAAATTACAATGATATATATATGTCATGTAAATTACAAATCATTTACATGTGATAAAAAAACTCTTGAAATTTTTAGATTTTGAAACATAGTTTGAATTTTTTTTAATTTAATACAATAACTTTTAAATTGTGAATGCATTTTGAATGTGGGTAGTAGGTTGATATCATTCAAATTATTTTTATCATCAATTTTATTATTATTAAAAGAGTCATTTACCCTAGTCCTTTTTCAAAATCTGATTGATTTTGATGCAACTATTGTTCAAGTTCAAAAATCCATTAATAAAACCAAAACCCCAAAATTCCAATCATGAAATCTTGAATTATTTTGTAAATCATCATCTATTGAGGCCCACTTCTCGTTTGTGCAAGTATGTTTCTCATATGTATACTATGGTTGAATCCCATAACAATTATTAAAAAAATCGTCAATTTCAAGATTGTGCTCTTAAACCAATCTCTCAAAATCAACCAACCACATCCAATGAAGCAACATGTTCATTTTATTTTTCTTGAACCATGGATACTATTTCTTGATGCTCCCAATTAGCTTTCAAGGCTTTTTTATAGGGCTTATAATTGTGCCAAAATTGGAATTTTAAAAAATAATTTTCCCTTGTTTTTTTATTTTCCCCTAATGGTGCTTCAACTTCAATAGAAGGATTCCCAAAGATGTCAAGAATGCATGTCCAATTTGCATTAAAATTCAAATTGTGTGATCCAATTTATGGTATTATATACTAATCACATTGTCTTGAATAGTATGTGTATGCATAAGAAAGAACAAAGATGCACGGAGATGCAATGGAACATACTTGATGCATGTTTGCATGTTGATTGCCATCATCATAACCAAAATCATCTCCACAAGTCTCCATGTAATTCACTACCATAAAAATTGCAGATAGAGTTGCCATGCGACAACTTTGATTTTGAAAACTAAATGTGTGAAGTCCAACAATCAAACAAAAATGGAAAAAAACTTGGGAGAACACAAAAGACAAAATGAGATGATTATTAAGAAACGAAATGATGATACCAAAGACCATGTGGACTAGCAAGAGGAGAATGAGAATTTATCTTCACTGAAAACTCATCTTTATCTCTTTAGATTGTATCAATCTGTGCTTCTGGTTAAATCATGATAAAGAGCTCGTGGATAAGCTACTTACCTTGTTATGTTTAACAATTTGTTAGTGATTTCTATCCTACAAAGTTGGACAAGTGTATGTTTCATTTATATTGTTCAAGGCAACATTTGCAAATTGCAAGAGTTTGGGTGTGTAGTGGGTGTCTCGGTGATAAGAGTAGGTCCAGCCACACCCAGTATGTGAGCCTCTACCAGCGTCTCCCACATCCAAAATACAGTACAAGTTGTTTCTTCAAATTCTTTAATTTTTGTTTTGGAACACAACGACAGACCCCACTGACAATTATTTCCTCATTTTCACCCATATGAAATACAAGATAGCATGGCGCAAGGGGATCAATCATTGTGACTAGTTGATCAAAGCCAATTGCACTTCTCTAATGGCCATTTTGGTGAATCTTGCATGGTCTGCATGTTTACAAATCCAGACTCAATTTCATACCATCTCAAGCCTGAACTTCATGAAAAGTAAAAAAATCCTTATATCATGCAGTTTGTCATCTGGGCTTTCTCATGCTTTTTGTTGAAAGACTTGTTCGCTTCTGCAAACTAGGTGCATATGTCTGGCGGCTGTTTCTTTCTTCAAACCTGCACTGAGATTATTCTTTTTGCATTCGCATCCTTGTTAGACAACGGTGCCTAATGCGAAGGATCAAGCCTCCAGGGAATCAGATACAACAACAAAAGATGAAGACAAATGTTACAACTTGAAAAAGATAGCTGCATCAGTCCTGTCCTTCCTGGGTACAAAGTCTGTATGGAAATCACACAAGAGAAACACTGCACAAATAGATAAGAGGAACAACAGAAGAAGGCAGGAAACCCATGGACACTCTGGAAAACATCTTCATGCTGAAGATGCAGATCAAGTAGCAACTAGCAATGCATCTGGAAATGAGAATGTCAAAACTCAAGGAACCCTTCAGTCCAGCTTGCAGCAGGCTTGCAGGAATCCAAAGAGCAGTCCTATCATATTTAGTCTATGAGATTCCCAAGAAAAGTCCACAATAACACTTTCAATGTAACTGTTGTATCAGTTCCTGCAAAACTAACATGAGAAGAATTGAGTACAGTTGTACCATTCTGAGCTGCCATGACTCTCCACAGATTTCCATCAGCTCCCTGACACTGGGTGTAGTAGACAAGTACACAATAATCCACCCAAAACTCTAGCCAAATAATTATACAAAATCTGCATTCAAGCTGCAACAAGAATGTGAGGATAAGCTTCATTCATTTCAGTTTGGAATTGACTATTGCTTTTCTGACCAATCCACTGAACACTGGAATAGCTCCCAATGCTCACCTCATGCCAGGGGGACATTGGCATAGACATGAGGAAATAATCTCATTTGGGCCACTATGTGATGATACATTCATGCAAGGCATCAGAAACAATCAGTGAATGTACACAGTCAAAAGTATACATGGACACCCATATGGACCTTCGGTCCACTTTCCTACAATGACTTAACTCTCAGTTGTTCAGGTCCCCAGTTGCTGCAATCTCCTACGGAGAAATTCATACTCTGCCTCCTCTGCTTCTATACCATCTTTAGCACCCAATTTCCTGGGGGCAGCTTTCACTAACCGTCCACTTTGTACTCTACCTGCTTCTTCCCTGCTAGTGTGCCCTCTTGGCCTTGCATTGAGCATTGCGCATGCCTCTGAAGAAATTTCCGGAACTATAGTTTCTGGCCAGTTGCCCAAATACTTCTCTGCGTCTGTCACCAGACTATCTTTGCAACAGGAGGTGCTCTCTGCATTGGAATACTCTTGGTTGCCAAGCTGTTCCTCATAATCAGATGCTTGAGACTGGCACTCCCAGTCAGCCCTCATACCCGGTAAAGGTTCCCTTCTGATCAATCCATCCCAGAAAATGATTCTGTCAGCCACTCGTGGGCTTGATTTTCCTGATGCCCATTCCAGCTCTTGACCCTTTGACCAAGTGCTCAACAGCGGCTGTTTCCTGGAGTAATGACTATCAACTGGTGTGTTAACTCCTGCATGACCAAGTCCGCTGTCTCTATTCCAGAAATAGGTAGTTGTATTGTGATTGCTGGCAGTCAGAGACTTGATGCTTGGATCTATGTACTTGGCAGAACTCCAAGTGGTGCCAGTCTTCATGTACTCTCTGGGCTCTCCATCTGAAACTTCAGAGATTGCCATTGTCATTTTACCTGGCCTTCCATCTAGTGCAGCTGTAATCTGGTCAGAGATTCCACTAGCATTCTGGAGTTCATCTCTGGTACCCAAATGCTGACCTGCTGCTGAGTCAGACCTAGAGGCCCAATCATCCAATGTTGAGACTGCATCAAAGTAGTCAGGAATGCTTGGATAAATGCTTCCCAAGTTGGAGGTTTTTGGTTTCAGATACTCAGCTTGCAAGTCATCAAATGCTCCCAGTTTGGATTCACTACTCATATGCCTGTCCAGCTCATGCCAAGCAGGTGTCTCCACTCCACCATCCACCATAGCTTGAAGAAACTCATCACATACTTCATCATTGGCCCTCAAAGTCTCCAAAGCATCTCCGAAGTCCAGTCTTCTGTCCACCCCAGGGTGTCCCTCCTGCAGCAGCTGGAAGCATCTCAATTGGAATGTTGATCATACAAAAATACATCTAACTTTGGATCGAAACTGGGTTTTGGGTTTAGGGTTCAATCGAGCAGAAAGTAGATTGTCAACTTTTAAAGTCCACAGATTTAACTAGACAGATCAAAGTGAGTCAAGCAGGGAAGATAGGTACAACACCTGCTCAGGGCTCTCTGAGAAAGTTGATTTGGAATCTGCAGCCATCCTTGAGTCTGGTTCACCATGTAGCCTTGTGCTTACCTTTGAAGAGTCACCACGAGTCGATCCCTCATGCATTCCATACTGAGCATCCATAAGACTCACACTTGAAGGATCTGATGGCTCCAGATGGACATCTTGTGCACCTCCAGGTACAGTACAACCATGCATGACTGCACCAATTTTGGTGATGGAGTCATTTGAGGGCGATGACTTCTCAAAGGGAGTGAATGCACTGCCAGTATGCATGGATAGATCTTCCCCTGCAATGATACATCACAATGCATGTCATGAACTCAGAAATAGTTCATGGTGCATGAAGAAAGGACCTGGAATGCATGTCAGTGCAGGCATCAAGTTGCTCCCAGTGATCAAGATATCTATCAGTAATTCTAGCATTCCATGAAGCAAGGATGATTACAACAAGTAAGAGAGGGCCAAAAAGTTTGCCTGGAATAGGAGAACAAAAGGAGAGTTCATTGAGACGGAGCACATGCTTCTTCCATTGCTCCAGCTCCTCTTCTTTCAGTTGTAACTGTGTCTCAGCTAACTCCAAATCTGTTTCTAGTTTTGAAATAAGCTCCTCCTGCAGCAAGAAACAGTCTGGAAATTTCAGATTAAAAATAAGGTTGACTTGTGAGATAACCATGAGCCAACAACTGCTTCCCTGTTTTTAGTATCTGAGCTGTTCATTAACTGAAGTAGCATATCATGTGGGTACACATGTCCTGAGGTAATCTACAGGTTTCACCTGTAATTTATAAAGTCGTTGTGTCAACTCTCTTGGAGAAACCACATAGTTGTTAATGCAAGTCACCTCAAAATCAGAATCATCATCCTCAGGGTCCACTTGTGCAGGTAAGCCCCTAATGTTAAGATCTCCTTGCACCATAGCAGCAATGCCATCCTGCAGCAGCAGCAGCAGAGACACTCTACATGAGAAATGTTTCTTCTTTCTCTTCAGTCTGCAGCAAACTCTCACAATGCATTGATCATACAGTATCTAGAATCAAGCTTGAACACAAACTCTGTTCTGACCGGAAATACCAGACTTTGATCGCAGCTGTGAAATGTCACAAATCAACACATGAGATAACCAAAGAAGATATTCACATAACAACACACAACAAAACAGAAAAGTGACAGGTCTGAACCTCATCTACATCAGAAAACTGTCCTGTTAGGTGCTCCAGTTCAGCCTCCAACTCAGCCTCAAGTTCAGCCATTTGTTCACCAGGCAGGGATGATGCATCCTCCCTCAACAAATTATCAACAAATTCCTCACCAGATTGTGTTTCCTCCATATCTCTGTATGTTCTCAAGGAAATTTCAGCACCATCCTTTTGATTGGGTTCCTCCAATTCTTCACCCACCTGTGTTGAAGATGGATTCAACATGCGAAAGCACAATGTCAGCAGTGCCTGCTGAGACAATAAAGCCCAAAAGAACCCAGTCCTAGAAATGCTTTCATTTGAGAACAAACCATCAAATAGTTTTACCTGCAAGATGTGCTCAGCTTCAGGTACACAATTTCCATATCTTTGGGCTTCACGTGTAGTGACTTCAAGCCGAGCTTGTGCCTCTTTAAGCTGCTCCTGCAGTCTCTGGATCTCACTGGTTGTGGACTTGGATGCCAACATAACTCCAATGGTCACCCCACATCTGAGAAGTGTTGCCTCCCTTGTGCCGACATCTGCAGGGCCTGCAGAGCACCATTTTTTAATTCACAGTCTAATGCAAAATGAACACTAGTGTCATCAACAAACTTCTGCTACAAAAAGACAGACAGTCCAGAATGCTGCTTTGTCTTATGGAAGTACCTGCATCAGACCCCACATGAACAACTGAATCCATAGACAGAGACAAGTCCAGTGTCCTATGAAAGAGTTTGCGTCTCTTGAGTCTGATCCTGTGCAGCAAGTTCTCATCAATATAAGAACAAGCTCCTGCTCTTGGTAGTTCCCCATCATCCATAACTCCCACATCTCGACTGTCTTGTTCCCTTGGATCTTGAGCTGCTCCTGAACCTATATCCAAGCTTTGATCTGTTGTCAGATATGCCACAAGCTTTGGAAGCCCTTCCAGAATATCAGGTTCTTCTTGTGGAGATCCTGAAGGCTTGGAAACTGGGTCAAGCTGAGCAAGAGCTGAGAGCTCTGGAGAGTCGGAGGGATCATCAACCACTGCTAATTGGGTCTCAGCTGTCCCTGCTGTTGCTGCTCCTTCTAAGTTCTTCAATTGTAATCCATCACTTGTTTTCAGTAGCCTTTTCTGCTCATCAATCTCAGCAAGGGCAAATTGCCCAGCTCTCAGGACATTTTGGCAGCACCTTGCAATATAACCTGAACCTGCGGCCACCAACAGCAACCACATCTCTCTGTCTCTCTCTCTCAAAATCCAAATGCAGAACTCTCACATCAGTAAAGCCGACATGCACAATCCACCTCAAAAATTCAATTACATCGTTAAACCCCTCAACCACATAATCACAGAATCAGAATGGGTTTACCCACAATAAGCACAACCAAATCCACATGCAAGAATCCAAATGCAGAACTCACATCACACACTCAAATGTGCTAAACCCACGTCACCAAAGCCTGAGAGAGATGCCCAAGAGGAGTACTAACAAATAGATCACAAAATGAAACAAGCAAAGATCATCACACCATCTTCTTCTTCATTTGCACAACAAAGAGCCCCAACTTAATAAAATTTTGGAGCAGAAAAAAAACCCACAAGAAACGCAACGACAACAGCGTCAAACTTCAAAACACCACCACATCACAAATTTCGACCAAAAAAATCATAACAATACAACAAAGAAATTCAGAAACCACACAATTTCTGCATCAAATCATCAGCACCCAACCATCATTGACATCACAAATTCCAATTCACAAGTTGTGAAAACCCTGAAAAGACTAACCCTAATCTCTTTAGCTTTCCAAAACAAAAGAAAAAACTCAACAACCCAACAAAACCTCTCTCTCTCCCTCCAAAAGAACCAAGAAAATCTCTCTCTCCCTTTCTCCCTCTCATGATTTTTGATCAACCATTTCTTCCCACCACCACCATCATCATCATCATCACATATTCAAATGTAAAAGTTGTTACAAGTTACAAAACCCTAAAGCACTTGGAGAAATTGTATTGGCCTTGCCTACCAAGGCAAAAAAGGATATTTGTGTTTAGATTCATTCTAGAGTATAGTAGTAGTAGCTTAAGGGATTTTTTATAGGCCCTTAGGAAATAATAATAATAGGTCTATCTTTCTATGAGGATTTTTGAAAGACGATATTTTGGCTTGTGTTTGAGTTATAATAATATCTTGAAGGATTTTTTTGGTTTTCTTTTAGATGATTTTTTTTGAAGATTATATATATTTTTGCATGATGAAATATTTGAGTTTCCATAATTCTTCTTTTTGCCTTAAGATCCTTTTTAAATGTAAAATGGCAAGGCTAGGGAGTGTGACACCCCCCCCTTCTTATGACTATATTTGGAGGGCACCTTATTTTCATGAATATTCCCTCCTATTATTATTATTATTATTATGTATTCCTATTTTATATAGGAGTGAAGGATCTTCATCCATATAAGGTGCCCTCCACATGTCCCAATTAAGAATTTTTTGTGAGTGCTTTAAATATGTTGTATTTTTAAAGGCATTTTCACAAGCGCTTTGTAATTTGTACTTTGAGGGACTTTCCTCCACAAGTGTTTTTTTTTTTTTTTAAACATTTTTTTAATTATCAAAATTTAACAAAAATTAGCTAAATTAGTTGTGACTTTACTCTAGAAAAACTAAATTTTCCAAAAAAATTCCCAATTTCCTTGTCAAAAAATAGTGAAATTTCGCCCCCCAAAAAACAAATATTGCTCCACGAACAGAAGAAAAATAGGTTCTTATGCCATGGGGTTAATCCTCCTATTTTTTCAAATGTTCCCATGTTCGAATGAAAAGATAATCATTTTACTTGCATGCAGGTTCTTGTAATTGTGAGTTCCCCAAGGGTTGGGAACACCTTCAGGCTTATGCCCTCATGAGAACCCACTTTTACAAGAACCTCCCTTCTAATGTAAAGCACTCCAAAAACATTTTGAAGTGAATTTGGGGGTTACCTTTGTATCCATGAGGGATATTCTAAGCTTTATTTCTTTAATTGATGAAACCCTTGTAAATTTTATTAAAAACAAAGCACCTAGCAAAGGGGGGAAAAAAAACCAAGAAAGAGGACCCAAGTCCAAGCCAAAAGGACAAAAACCCAAAGGGAGTCACAACGGGCCAAAGGGACAAATTATGTTCTAGAGCAACATTAATAGTCAAAAACATATAAGAGAGAAGGAAAGGGAAGGGAACCTATAAGTGCAATAAGCCTAAAAAAACCTTCATTATTAACAATGGCACACCTCAAAATAGAAGCGTTTTACAATTTTTGCAAAGTTATCGTCATTTTCTATCTATAGAAAGTAGAAAGAATTGTCAAAGGAGGGTCATCAATGCCCTTTGCTTGCCATACCATGTTAGCACATCATGAAAAAAATCATTCACTTGTTGGTGTAGGCATCCAAAAACCTTTATCTCAAAACAAAAAAAACATGTTTAATAAGCATCGACAGAAGTAAAGTCCTTCCTTTGTCTGAGTCACCACTATCACTATCATGACCACCCTATGAGAAAAAACAATTCGAGAAACCAAATATATTCAAGTGTGATCAACAATGACCACATTAACCAAGAAGCGAATGCTATCAAGTAATAACACCATGTCAACATGTTAACGAAAAGACTAAAAGGAAGGTGGTCGAAAGACGTGGGTTTGCTCATGCAAAAGATGAAAACTTATGTCTCTCACAATGGAGGTGAAGGTATATGGAACTACATTGTAAGATGTAATCCGTTCCCCACCATGGGAATAACCAAAAAGGTGAGTCCTTACAAAATCTAAGGACTAACCACAAATGTAATGGGTCAACTTGAAAACTAAAGGATGGGGCAAACCAACCTAGTGCACAAAACAGAAGGAAAAATAACATATGCCAAATGAACAAGTGGAATGATTAGGTGAGCAACAAGTTAAACACTTGCCTTGAGCTTGTGCAAAACCTCAAGCGTGCATGGTGCAAATTAAAAGTCCTTTTGAGAATGATGTTGGAGAAAGAATGGTCATACAATCTATTTGCAATGTTTTCTTAAAGCCCATCTAATTCCTTCTCAACAATTTGTATGAAAAGAGCAAGGCATATTAGTACATCTAGTGAAAGAAGCTCCCATGCCAACTTCAAATGAGCCTTTTAACCTTTAATTAACATTTGACCAAAATAATCTCAATCCAAAAGTCAAACCAATTTTTTTTCACAAATGTGCCCAAAAATCATCGATTATGTTGAAATTTTAGATTTTTGATTCAATACAGTTGTAAACAATTTCAAATTTATTAATCTTTTGGTTTTTAAATAAATGAATTTAATTTCCAAAAAACAAAGTGGCCATTGTTTGTTTTATTTTTTTAATTTTGAATCATTTTCAAAATTACAAGTTTTTGGAGAATTAGATCAAGATACCATGTTTCATTGATGTTAAAGATTATAAGGTAAATAAAAGGCCTCAATTTGAATAACACTATGAAAAATTGTGTTTGTCGAAACCACATTACTCTACAACTAAAGCTCAAAAAAAACACATACACAATTATTGTGCAACTATCCCCTTGGAAATATAAAGTATTAATAAATAATTTGTCATGTCACAAAATCAATCAATTGTATTATAGTTCCAAATGAGTATAAAATGGGTCTTATATACATTAATTTATGCACATCATATAAACATATGTACTCAACCATGTTAGATTTTTCAAAAGTTGCATTGTAGTTGCATGTGACATCTATTATAAAGTTGTTATAAATGTGTCATTAAAACAACAATTATGTTACAATTAATGTACAATGTACATACATGCAATCATGCTACTTGTTCACATTTCCACCACCCATTATGGGATACATTAGCGACTAGTTTTATACTATTATTCCCATTGATACAATTAGTAGGGGTGGACTATTGCAACACTACTAAAATATTATTATCCAATTATGTTATGAATATAGTGCAACTATTTACATCTTAATAAGAATACATATTCATATTTTTATTATTAAATATTCATTTTTTTACTATTAAATATTATTATGAACACATACTTATTATGAATTTATTGATTATACTAAATAATTGACTATTAATAGCAATAAATAATTGTAATTCACATAATTAATTTAAATGTGAATTTAATTTAGCAATGTACATTATATTAAAAATGATTTCAATGTACATATGGATATGCCTATTTATATTTTGATGTTTTTTACCCAGATTCATATTTAATATAAATTAGTAATGAATTTTTTTCAATAATTTATTAATTATTAATTATTAGTTAATATGTAATTTACTTATTTGTTATGAATTGTAAACAAGTTTGATTCATATAATTAATTCCTTAATTAATTAAAATAACTAATAATATTTTTTCAAAATTAGATGATAAGTGATTAATTTTATGAATTTAGATCATTAATCATCTAAAGTCAATTATTAATTATTTGAAATAATTAAAAAATAAATTACATTGATTAATTCAAATGAATTTTTAAATTAAAATAATCAATTATCTGCTATTAATTATGTTAATTCATGAACTATCTAATTATGTGAATTAAATTAATTAATTTAGATAACTAGTTCACTGGTTACTTAATTCAAATTTAAAAATTAAATCATTATTTCAAATAACTAAATATGAAATAATTAATTCACATATTTAAATATCATATATTCATTAATTTAATTGTATAACTTACATATATTGAAAAACAAGCACAAAGCATGTGGGAAACTTTGCAACTCATGCAACTTGTTTGTTAACACTCACAACTTATAAATAAAGTAAGTTGCAAATGTCCAATGCAACTCAAAAATTGAATTGCAAGGCAAATTATAAAACACCCCTTTTTCTCATAATGTGATGTGGAAAGACAATTTGTGCAAAATGGAGTTGAAATGAAGGAAAAATGGATGGTCAAAGTTGGCCATCTAATTTAATTACGCACAAAATCATAGAAATCCAACTACTTTTGGGCAAGAAAATTTCATAATTATTTGCAACTATTCATACTTACCTAGGTTTGGGGCATTTTGTATGAGTGCACATCTATTTTGTAAGATTGATGGATATATAGCAAATTTTGGAAGTTAGAGTTGTTAAACGATGTCCAAGTTTGAAAAAGATTTTCAATGTGATTTGAAAAATGTAATTATGACATCTCAAGGGCAATAAAGATGATATGACATGTTCATGTGTTACAAGATATCAATTTTTAGCTAAAGACATAGCAAGTAGACAAAAAGTTGGGGGCTTGATAGACCATTATGGTCCAATATGATGTTTTAGGGTTAAGGATGGGAAGGAAATTATGCCTACTTGTAAGTGTAAGATTCCTTTGATTGTTAAGGACTATGTATAAAATCTATGTTGAATGGGTATTGAATCTTGATATATTAAATATTCCTACTAAAAATAAGGTAAATGATAAAAAATTACCATGTCCCCATGGTAAGTTTGCAAAATAGGTTATAAATAAAATTTCAACATTTACATTATACATACCATTCAAGTATAAATGGGTAAAAATAGGGTAAACAAAAAATTATTTATACATGTATGACACATTTCCAAAATGAAAAAAAATAAATACATGTGCAATTGGCATTAGAATATTAATATGTGAAAATTTTGACATCTTATCAAAAAAAATCAACAAAAACATAATGAAATGAATCATAAACCTTGAAATACATTCAAAACATTTTTATAATGGCAAATGGTAGTTAAATTTAAAGTGGTTCTAAGATAATATGGTAAGAATTTTGTTCAAGGTCATTAATGTAATGAACATAAATAAAACACCAAAAGAAAATGGGTGTCATCATATTCCAATGAACCAAAAACGGTATCGAATTATAAACAAAACTAATCAAAATTAAATAAATATTAATGTTTTCCCATTTAAAACCATGAAATTCATGGCAAGTTGTTATTTGTTCATTCATATGAATGTGAAGTAATTCGAACCAAATAATTCATTTGATAAAATTTTAAGTTTAATTTTTTTATTTAAAACATTTGAAAGTGAACACTATTGCATCATAAAGAGTTAATTTTGTAAAGGATTATCAAAAGGACTAGCAATAATGTGATGGGTTTTGGTCCTACTTTTTGTTCGTTTGACAAGTAGACTCAAGTACTTTTAGTTGTACATTTTACCATGCTTTCATTCAAAAATAAAAATTCACTTGACAAATTAATAAAAATCTTCCATATTTCAAGAAAGTTTAAAATTGCACCTTCAAACACAAAAGTATTTAATGCCACCATTTCCAAAAAACACACATTAACATAGCTTTACAATTCAAGATTTTTTCACAAATTGTTGACGAAAACAACCAAAAAAAAAAGAAAAAAAGAATGCAACAAAAAACCTTAATTTGAAATGTAATATAATAATACCCAAATGTCCTGCTATAATTAACAAACCTTAATTTCACATAATACAATGCAAACCCAAATGGTCCACATTTTTAATTAACATACTAAATTTCACATTATACAAATCAAACCAAAATGGTCCATATTTTTAATTGCCACTTGATAATTAAATGAAAATTCATCATCATTAATGGTTTGACCCCTTTGGGCAAGTTCAAACAAAAAATAATTTTAAAAACATGAAATCTTTGATCAATTTTTCAAAAAAATTCAACTCACAAGTGCCTTATGAAAATTGTTCAAATGTGGGACCAAAAGAAAACGACATCATATTCTTATCTTTTCATTACATGCAAAGCCAATAAACCCAAATAGTTTACATTTCAATTACTAGTATATTAAGAAACCTATCATGCAATTAATGTGTTTTTTGGGGATAAGTTTTGTTGTTTCTTTGATAAAGAAATTGGGATATTTTTGGAATTTTTTTATTTTAATGTATATTCAACTAGTTTTGTCAATATTTTGTCAATATTGAAAAAAATTGATATCTTAAAATTGAAAAAAAAAACCTTAATCATAATCATTTAATTGTTTTGGCCTTTAAAGCAAATTTAAGACAACGATTAGTTAAAATAGAAAATATTTCATGAAATTTCTCAAAAGAATTGAAGTCATAGCCCATATTGTGGTCTTAACAAAATATATGAAAATGTGAGACCAAATGAAAATTACATTGCTATATAGTCTATTCAAAATGACTTGTTGTGTATTTTATGAAACACATAAAATAAAATAATAAAAAATAAAAATAAAAATATGGAAAGTTATGAAAGAATAAAATATTTTACTAAAATTTTGAAAATAATTTTAAATATACTCTCATAATCCAAT
Source organism: Sphagnum contortum (assembly GCA_963920785.1). Classification (NCBI taxonomy): domain Eukaryota; kingdom Viridiplantae; phylum Streptophyta; class Sphagnopsida; order Sphagnales; family Sphagnaceae; genus Sphagnum; species Sphagnum contortum. The sequence goes on from OY987278.1 coordinate 13,570,184, forward strand.
TCAAAGCACCTTATTTATATTGAAGTAAAATTATTATTTATTTTTATATAACAAATTACACCCTCTATGCTTTTGCACATCATTTGGAAGAAAAATGGAAGTAATTTCCCTTGGTTTGTAGTCTCTTCAATACATGAAAAATCAATAAACCCAAATTGTCAAGATTATAAATTTAAAAAACTAATTGTATCTTCACTTTATATCTATGCCCTTTATGGCAAGTTCAAAATAACAACAATTAAAACAAATGTCTTGTCAAATAATGCGTTTCCCCTTTAAATACACCCATAAGGATGGATGATAAATATTGAACATACTAAATTGGAAACACATGGTGGTTATCATGATGAAGCTCAATTGGATGCTCTAATTATACATGAAAATGTTTCTAATTAATGGACCATAGGACCCTCTAATGGATACCAAAACATTTTGTTTAACCCCATTTATGTGCAATCTCAGTGCACCTTACCCAAGGTATTTGTTTCCTTTGTTGTTTGTGGAGGGTTTTGTAAAATGGAATGCCCACTCTTGACCTAGAGCCCACTAGTGTGCCATCCATTGGATGGATGCATGGTATTATTCAATTGTGGTCCATGCTTGACTTGAATGGTAAGTCTTTTAAAGTGTTACCTTCCTTCAATAGATAAATTGGATAGTCTTGCACGCAATTGATCAATTCATGACATAATACATCACTCACCAAAGATCATAAAGTTTTCATAACGATGTTCATAATAATCTCCATATTCAAGCTTTTTATTCATATATGATATTTTTACAAGTCTTGATAACAACTAACAACATGAAACTATTGGATGTAAAATTATGGGCTTAAAGTTCCAATCACTATCTCTTATATATTTTTGAAGGAAAGAAGTGAATGAATTGTTAATCACATTCGTTTACATCTAATCTCATTTATCAAGCCAATCATCACATGTCACTTATAATAGGTTTTTATATTATTTGGAGTCTAGGATTTGATCAAGTCTACATATTTAATCTCTCCTTATTATTAACCTGAAATAATTATTAAATTATTCACTTATGCTCCTAGTCAAAAAATTCTTGTTGTAAGACTTATGAAATTTATTATGTTATTTTCCATTTTTATCCATATTATTATCTCAAGCCATAATATGACTATTTACAATTATAATTTCTAATAATTATTTTGTTATTACATAACAACAAACAAGAATTAGAGAGTTTGTGATTCAAACAAACTGAGACTTCAATTCATGTTAGTGAGAATTGAATTGAAGTTTTGGGTCATATGAGTTTCTTAGACCATCTCCAGCGGTGCTCAGTATGTGACCCTGTGAAAATATTTTTCACATCCAAGTTTAGTTATGTCCTCTTGTTCAACCCCACCAATAAAACTGAAACTGGGACAGCAAATAATAGGTGGGGGGATTACTAATAGCAAACCACATGGACCAATCATGACGATGGGCCAATCAGAAACACTGAGCATGAGTTAGATCATATTTATTACACTCTTTTCTGCACAGGTGCACAGCACTACTGCGCCTCGCCACAGTAGCACTACTGCACAATTATGTTGACCCAAAACCATTTTACTGAGTCAAACCAGTACAGGTTGGATTTTCTTCATCCATCTTTACTGTGCAGGATCACATACTGAGCACCATTGGAGATTCTCTTAGATAATACCAACCTTGTACCAGGTTTATATCACGTATATATCTACCCTAAACCCTAAACCCAAAAAAACACTGTTTTTTTTATTAGAACCAATACCAAGACCATGTTGGTATGAAAGTTTTTGGACCCTAAACTGAGTAAGCACCAAGACCAGGCTGAATATGCAAATTTCAAAAGATACAATGTACCAGGACAACGACACTCGTATGTTCAAAAGTTTATACAGGACCAACACTTGTAAACTAGGCACCATAATTCCCCCGACTTTGGGTTTCCAAGACAAGTTGTAAAATCGTTGGAGGGCATGAACTTGGGTCCTACATGCATGTCGAGCTTCCACCTCCATCTTTTTGAGACCCATGCAATTTCCTGGGTTATGGGTTAACTGGGCATTGTGACTTTTGTGTTGTGAGAGTAGCTGAATACCGTAAATATGTTGGCCATTTCAACACATGTTTGTTGAATAATTAATTAATATTGAAAAATTCATTTCAACAAATAGAATATATTTTAATATTCATTATTTTCCTTCACAATATTTTTTTATTTGAAAGAAATAATTAAAAAAATTCAACATTTCTGAAAATAATATAATTAATGTCAAATTAGCCAAGGTACTAGGGCATCCCATTCGAGGAAGTTGAACTTGGGTCCTGCACGCATTATCTAATTCAGACTCAATATTTTTAAAACCATGTGATTTCCTTATCATGGGTTTGAAAGGTTTCTTATGACCCACGGAAACCCTAAAGTTGTGGGGGGTGAGAGGTCATGAAGCTCTCTCTTCCAACCACCTCAGTGGGTTGAGGATTCTTTGATCCATTTTCTTGCAGCTTTGGGTCACTTCAAACGCTAGGTTACGGAGTTCTTGTGTCGATTTCTTGCAAATTGGGTTATCTCAATCTTCATATCCTATTTCAAAATGATTTCTATTGAGATTCATCAAAACAAGTAACAAATATAAATCTCAGCTTTGCCTACACCTATTTGGAACCCATGTAGGGTTAGTATCTTGATTATCAAGTTTCCAATCTTTGTAGGTGTTTCATGCTTGAGTTTACCTATCTTTAATCTTCCATTTGTTAAAGGAAATGGAAGATTAAAGGATCTCAATACCAAAGAAAAAAGTGTTACCCAAAGCTATTGATATCTTGGTGAACACCCGCTCACTCACTTACCGATGATTTGAGAACACCCACCTTCAAGATATAATATTCATCTTTTCTTCTACTTTTTGGTTTCATGGGTTTGGGTTGTCAATCTCCCTCGAGTTTATTAATGAGAAATTGTGCACAAACCATCTGAAATGTGTTTCACAAAGCATGCCAAAGAATGCTTTCGGTAAGACCAACAATTGAATTGTTTAACATGTCTTTAATGATCAGTAAGACCAACAAGCACCATACATTCAGCCTTCGTGCTTGCTTGCTTGCTTCCATACTACCACTTCAAGGTACGCCTTTTCCTTTTCTTATGTGTCATGAGTGATGATGCTTTGATGCTTATTAGTATACAATGCAAATAAGCTGACTTACCTCCCTCCCTTGCAAACCACACATAATAACCTGACAACATACCAGCAAGCTGTATTCAGCAAGCATTCCGAGTGGACCCTCAAAACAATCGGTAAGGACTTTCAAACACTTGGAACACTTGGAGCATGCGAAGGTACAACAAGGAAGGGAAGTCTTAGAGGCCTCACTTTTAGATGGGGTCCAGGGTCCAAATTCCTAGGAACCAATTTGGACACATTTGAAGAAAATTGGACCCTAGCTTTGCACCTTGGTTCTTCAAATCATGAGCTCTTTTTTTGAGCTCTCTCTCTCTTTTTTTTGGGGTCTGAACCAATTGATTTTCCCTCCCAAAATTGTGCGATCAAAGTTTAACCTTGATTCGACACTTTTTTGGGTCTTGGACCTCTCATCTAGAGACCATGGGTCTAATTTATGGCTCTCATTCAGTAGGATTGCTCTATTTCATTGAACACTTGACTTTCGACCCTCATCTAAAGTGGCCCTTATTATATTCGCAAACTGCAAAACAATGTGCCCGACGAACAGAAATTTCCTAAGTTGATCTGGAATACACTCCTTGAATATCCCATTTTATGCCTATGCCTATGCCTATACTCCTTAAGAGTGAAACGGATCTTATGCCTACAATTAGGTTTAGGTTTTTGGGATTTAGGGTGCAAGGCATAAAGATCCCACCCATTCTTAAGCAGTAGGCATAGGCATAAGATCTGTCCTCCTCCTACACCACCTGCAAATTTTTGCGAAGAATTAGTTTTAAGGTCCGCTGAAAACACAGCACCAGAACCCTGAGTTTGGTCATACACAGGGCGAGATTTTGAAAAAAAAAAGTACATTAGCATTCAACGGGGGATGAAACTGAGAAAAAACCGTCGATTTTGGTAGTAAACTGAGTTTCATCCTGTCTTTCCTTTTTCACGAGCGCCTCCACTGCTACTACATACATACATACATACATACAACTACTATAATTAGTCTCGAACCTTGTGCATTAAATGCTGAGTGTCAGCATTTTCATACTACGATGTATTAAACTGTCTTTACTTTGCAGACACCACTCAAAGAGGGGATAGGGGGTGAAAGGAGGCCCAAAGACGGGGTGAAGACAATGTTACTTTACAGATAACTCTATTTATGGTTGTAATTTGTGCATCCTTAAAGGGATTTCAAGGATACTTTTAATTGGCCAAATGCCTTTGCTTTGGGAAAAAAAAAACAGTATTGTTGTTGGTTTTTAAAATTTTTGTGGGTGGGTTTGTTGAATTTTCATTTTTTTTCTTGCCTTGATAAGATTTCCTAAACCACAATGCCCCTTGTTGCACAATTGATACCGTTGGAAAGCCCTCAATGAGTTTGTAATGTTGTTTCGACTTTGAGTGTAGGAGTCATTGAATATTGTATAATTTTTGCCGATGAAAATTCAGAACTAAAAATATTAAGGAAATTGGGGCAAGCTTTTGGCTATTGTTAGAAAAGCCCTTCATGAGTGGGATTGCTTGAAGATGATTTCATAAATTTTAGACCTAAAATATCTAAAGGGTGTTGAATAGGCTTGTATGTAAGCATTCAAATAAAATGTTATGGCCAATGAAATTGCTGGATTTGGTGGTTTGATTTTTATTTTAAAAAAAATTATGTCAAGTGAATTAATAGTTAAATGTGCAATAGGGTTTGGTAGGTTTCTGAGAATTATGAAAAACCAATAGAAATCATAGAAATGGAAAATTATTTTCAATGTTCACAGGAGAAAGGGGGGGGGGGGGTGTATTGGGTTGTGTGTTAGGCTGAATTGTTTCTTCCAGGCCAATAGGATTGCTGGATTTGTTGGTGTGAATTTGATTTTGTAATTGAAAGTCAGGACTCAGGACTGGCTATTTAGGCCTTTTTTAGAGACTAATTTATAATGCCAAAAAAGCTACCCCAGTGGCCAAATCGGCTGCTGGATTCAGGCCCCCTGACACTGAGGCGGAATTTCGTGAAAAATATTCAGGATTCCTGCCTATAACGTCAAAGAGCAGGGCAACTAGGGCAGATTCCGGCTCCTACCGACACAGCTATTCGGAGCTGGAATCTTCCCTAGCTAGCCAACCCCGCTCTCTAGACTTGAATGTTGGGTTTTTTGTTGTGGGTTCTTTAGGGACAGCGCCACTTTCATAAGGGCTGCCCGAAGTTTGAGACCCCCCTCCCGGCCCCCTTCCCAGCACTTAATTGCATGAATTGGCGTCATGAAGGTACCTATTATCATTAATTAAACTCCTTTGGTACCCCCTAATTTTTGGCACTTTTAAGTCCTAATAATTATTAGGAATATAAATCATCCATCAACTCTGGCTTCTTCACTAATTCACCATTATTTTAATGAAACTCATTTCTTATCCCCTAATTTGGCACTTTAAGCCCTAATGATGATGAGGAATAATTCATCCATCCACTGTGGCTTGGTTACTAATCACCCCCTCATTTAGTAATTAAACTCATTTCTTACCCCCTAATTTGGCACTTTTAGCCATACTAATTATGAGGAATGAATGATCCGTCAACTGCGGCTTGGTCACTAATCATCCCCGTCATTAATTAATTAAGCTTAACTGCTAATCACAAGGCGCTGGTGTATAATTAGCTAGCTCTCCCGCCACCGAGTTCGTTCACTCTATTGTTTTAGAACTGGCTACGAACTCTCGTGCGTTCTTCCCCCATTTTGCTTTGCTTTGCTTTGCTTTGCGCCTCGTCTGTAGCTGTTGCGCGACAAGATTGTTACAAAATTTGTCTAGCTTTTGCCTGTTGTCGTCAATTAACAATGCCTTTGAGTATTTTGTGTTTAATTGTTTCAGCTTGCAAGTAATTTCCAAGTGTTGTGATTCCGCGTTCAAACGTAATTCCATTTCTTGGGAAAACTTAGCTTTCATGAAGGGCATCAGAGAGAGGAGGACAGGTTTAGAATTGTTTAACAATCGCACAAACTTCCTTGCTTGTTTGGATATCAGCAGCTAGCTGTAAGGAATCTCGATCTTTCGTAAACAGAAATATATATATATACTCAAGGATCTCGATCTTTGGAATTCCTGAGGAGAAATATATACTTAAGGATCCCGATCTTTGGAATTCTCGAAGAGAAAATTTCTCAAGGTTCTCGATCTCTGGAATTCCTGAAGAATTTTTTTTTTCCCTCTAGGATCTAGATCTTTGGAATTTCTGGAGAGAAATTGACTGGTGTTTGTTCTACGAGAAGTTGCCACAGGTTTTGGAGCTTGCTTGCTTCTTTGCCTGCTTTCATCGGCTGTGCGTGGATTCAGAATATAGTTCCGGGGATAAAGAAAGAAGCAGATTCTAAAGAGTCTTATTATCATGGCACGATTGTACGAGGAGGGATTAATAGATCATGTGCTGCAATGGTCCATAGGAGACATCAGCACAGAAAATCTTTTCGTCAACCAGGTGAGACAATCGATCTTCATTATCGAATGTCCATTGTCTTCTCGTGAATTGCCACGATTGCAGTAGATCCAGAATTTCACGCATGCGACTCCAATTGTGTCTCTGCTTCTTCGGTTGATGTTTTCCTGTCAGTAGGTTTACTCATGCAGCGACGATTTCTCTCTGATTTTTGCTCAGAGAGAGGGAGAGAGATCCTCGCTGCAAAAATCACAGAGAAATCCTCGTTTGCAGGATCTCTGCGAGTAGTGCTTCCATGGTTCCTGATCTCTTCCGATAGCAGCATTCTTGAGCAGGATTCTGGAATATATCAGAACTGAAAAAGAATGAGCTCTGTCTGAATGATCAGAATTCCGCCGAGAATTAGATTTCAACTCTGTGTTGCAAGCAAGCACCGGAAGAGAAGAGATAGGTTTGCGGGCTCTCTTGCGATCTAGCAGAAAAGTTCATCAGATTGCATCAGGATTTGCGATTATCATATAATTCTCTTGTATTAATTCGGAGCTTGATGATCAGGTGAGAAGCATTCCTGAGAAGTTCTCGTCAGTAAACGAGTATAGAAGCGCGTTCCGGATACCTGTGCTCGAGGAACTCCGAGCTCAAATCCACCAAGCCTTACAAAAGACCATGGCCTCCTCTTCTCCTTCTTCCACGGTCTTCTCGCCTGTGCGTATTACCAAGGTGAAGGGGACGAAGAACAAGAAGAAGACGACGATGAGGAGAAACATCAGCATTCGCCTCTTGGCAAAAGATCGCGTCACGCACCAGTTTCCAGTCCCATGCCGCGCAGATCTCATGCTTTTATGCAGCGGCCGCATTCCCGAGTGGGATCCTAACAACGAAAAATTTAGCAATCCGCCTGCGAAAGGAAGCCGCGGATGTTCCTTTGCCCTTGCCTTTGTGACTTTTGGACGCTTGGCGCCTACTATAGCAGCGGATGTTTACGCACAGAACGAAGGGAGTCTCCTTCGTAAGCTCCAGGACTCCGAATGCCCGTGGTTTGGAGTGCTGTTGGATATCAATCTCTTGCCTGTCTTGCGGATATGGAACGCATTGCATCGGCCTTTGGTAGCGCAGAAAATTGCACCCTGTCAGCCTTCTTTGATGCAAGAGCTCCTTGAGATCCAATCTCAGGTAAGAAAGAAAGAACTCGCTGCAATAACATGTCCATATCGCAATGATGCTTGGATGTTTTCATGGCTGTGGGGGCATCTCCTCTTAAATTCCGAGAAGATCTGTTCTGCTCTCTTGCAGGCCGATCCTCTGTTGGTGAAGAGTGCAACTGATGTGTTTGGCCACGCGGGAGCCAAACATGCAAGTCTGGGTAAGGCCATTGAGAGCTACTGTGAAGCTCGGAAACTGAATGAATCACAGGCTCTCTGTCTCAGCAGTACTGTTTCAAGTCTTTTGAGAAAAGAAAACGAAGCAAAGCCCAACGTCAGAATTGTTCAAGGGCCTCCAGGAACAGGAAAGACGACCATGCTTGTAACATTGCTCTCAGTGGTGGGAAGCCTTGGTCTGCCTACCCTCGTAACAGCTCCCACCAACATGACTGTCCTTGAGGTATGCAAGAGGTTTATGAGCTTAGTGAATACGAGTGATTTGAATGCGGCAATAAAACTTAAGAAATGCCAGGAGAAGCTGCTCTTTGCCCAATTCTGCAAGAGGAAAAGCTTGCTTTGCAAGATGGGCTCAGGAAAGCTGGCTTGCAGGGACCTTTTGCAGAGTGACATGGTTCTAGTGGGAACCAAGGAAAGGATGCTGAAATTTATGGGAGACTCAGCACCGTCCCTGGAGAAAATTTTCTTGCCTTTCCGGTTGACACGCTTACAAAAGGCTCTGGGACGAGATGGTTGGCGACACTCTGCTGAGGCTCTTGTTAAGTTTCTTCAAGATGCCCATTCCCATTTTACAACATTTGCAATATGTAATAACACAGCAGGGAACTCAGTAATGCCACTGCAAGATGTCACACAAATCATGCAGAGACCTAAAAACTCTGCAGGAAAGGCATCAGATCTTGAGGGACTGGTTACTGTTGTAGGCCAAAAGGAAGCTTTTGATAATAGTATCCGTAGCTTCTGGAGGTTTGCAAGGCAGACGATCCAGAAGCTCGCCATGAAGATGACCCAAAGTTGTCATACTCTCTTGACAGATCTGCCTGCATGTCTCCTGGCATCAGAGACCAGACAGGCAATGTTATCAGCAAGAGATCTTGCAAATCACCTTCTACACCTCATTCCTTCAGATTGCCCAGAAGATGGGTTAAGCTGGTTTGTTGCCCAGAATTCAAATCCCAGCAGACCAGTGTTGCAGATCCTCAACAACATCACAGAAAAGCTTCAAAATCTCAATCTCAATATTGATGCAGACATCATTAATAATATTTGCAGCAATGATGTGATCAGTTGTCAAAAGAGAAAGTTCCTGGCCACCAGACAAACTCTCTTGGACACTCTCGTAAGGCAGCCTGGATATGATTTGTTCAAAGACTCTGACCAGAAGAAGAAGCGGGCTCAGGTAAGAAACCGCAATTGGTTGAGCTCTCTCTGTTTGAGTAATGCTCGCCTAGTGTTCAGCACAGTGTCTTCAGCTGGTGGGCCTGTTATTGAGGGGACTGCATTTGAGTTTGCCATAGTGGATGAGGCCTCACAGCTGGTGGAAGCAGAGACTTGCATACTGACAGGAATGGCGAGCCTGAAGCAACTGCTCCTTGTGGGTGACCACATGCAGCTTCCTGCTGTTGTCATTAGCCAGGTCTGTTGCATCTTTCGCTTATCATCCATTTCCACAACAACGGTCAATGCAAAGTTCAAAACAATTGCAGTTCAGCTCTACTGTACAACTAACTAAGGTGCTTTAGATGAATACCATGTGTATATTTGCACCAGTTCTGGGATTCAATTTACATCACCCTCTTGTACCAGCATGCTGTGTACATGCAAAATTCAACAGCATACTTGTTGCAAAGTTGCCTTCTTAACTGCTTTGGTTTGGGATTCAGCATAATGAGATACTTGACAGCGTGAGTGGAATTGGAAACTGGATTCTGCAGATGACGAAGAAGTGTGGTTATGGGAGGAGTTTGTTTGACCGGCTGCAGGCATCCCAGCATCCTTGTCGGCACCTGTTGAATGTGCAGTACAGAATGCATCCCAGTATCAGTGCCTTTCCTAACTACCAATTCTATGGTGGATTGGTCCAAGATGGTGCCAATGTTTTGGAGGCCTCTTATGGCAGCAGTGCATACCAGGTGGCTTCCAACCTGTTTGGTACATCAGCATTTCTGGATGTGCAGCATGGATATGAAGTTAGGGAGAACAAGAGCTGGAGAAATTATGCCGAAGTCAACCTTATCTGTTTACTTATTGCACGGTTGCTTCAAGGTATGCTGATTTCACCAAGTTCTTCACATTAGATGAATTCAAAAGCTTGAATGCCTGAAAAAGGACCATGAGCTGTATGAGGTGTTGGTTTTTGGGGGCTTAAATTTAACCCCAACACACTTCAAACTATGAAGACTATCTGGAATCTGAATCAGTTTTTCAATCTTCTGGGTTTTTCACTATTGTCATGACATGCATCCTGTAAAGCATCCAGTGTGGGGTTATCATGCAAGCATCTTTGAACCGCAGTGACAATATGGAAGACATTCTGCACCAAATGAGGGTGGCATAGAGATAGTAAAGGGCCATAAAATCTGATAATGAATTTGGTTCTTATAAGCCATGTTGTCAAGCTCTTATTCCACAGGTTGATGAGCAGTTCTGGCTTAGACTAATTGTGAGCATGGTGTTACCAGCTTGTGCAGCAAACAAAATTCCTCATATCAGTGTGGGAGTGATAACACCATACAGTGGGCAAGTTGAGTCTTTGAAGACTGGTGTGCAGAAGTTGAATTCCAGCATGAAAATAGAGGTGAACACTGTGGATGGTTTCCAAGGGAATGAGAAAGATGTCATATTGTTCTCTGCAGTGCGGTCAAACACAGAAGGCCATATTGGATTTCTAGATGACTTTCGTCGCCTGAATGTTGCAATCACAAGGGGAAGGTGAGAAATCACAACTATTTAAAACATACTCAATTGCACAAACAGCAGTTTCCTTTCTAGAAAATAGACCCATTGCTAATTTTTCTTTGTTGAATCCATTTTACTCTTTAAGCACCTTCCCACCTATGGTCATTTGACATCTTCTGGTTTTGATGTGACAGGAAATGCGTGTGGGTAGTCGGAAATTCAAAAACTTTGAGTAAGGGAGGGGGAGTGTGGAAGCAACTCATTCAGCATGCAAGACATAGGGGTTGCTTCCACACAGTAGGGTAAGTGACAGCCATGTTATTGTATTCTTTGTTCTCTCCTTTTTTTATCTGCCTTGGCCTTCTACTCCAAAACATTTGGTAGCCATATGGGACAGGGCTGTTTCACCACACCCCTGGGTGTTTTTAAATCTGGAGAACATATATGTTCTCAGAGTATGAACAGAGCTGGTCAAACTTTCTTGATAGTTGAGGAAGCTTTTGCAGTCGTGCTTTGATCCAGGTTGTGCACTGACGTTGATGAGCATTGAACAACAACAATGCTAGTTGTCTGTTGTAAATTTCCACATTTTTCAAAGAACCCATCTTCTGAAGCTTTGGGTAACTTGAAAATTGACAAAAGTTGACAATTTCACACAAGAGTTTGACAAGTTTGCAGCAGCAGTGATGTAATTGGTTGATAACCTCCTCACCACCTGTTTTGAGGTTGTTGTGGAAAGGCAGGCACTACTACAACAGAAAGATGGTTTTTCTTACATCAGTATCCCTTGGCACATGACACAAGCGTGAGGTAAACTTAGAGCAGTTTCATCCATTTCAATGTAATTTAATACACCTGGAGTTTTATCACAGTTTAACATCAGTGTAATTCCAATTCACATATGTTTTCCTTTGAAATGGATGAAATTGCGAAGTTGGATCATGGCGTACTACTACCTAAAGGAAAACCATTGAATTTTAGACCAATTCAAAAATGTTATGGTTTTTTTTTTTCACTTGGTAAAGGAATGTTCATACTAAATTGAGTAACATGTTTAGCCTGGTACATGACTACTTATTGATGGGTGAAAATCTTTTAAGGTGTACCACACAGGACAAAAAGGGCCTAGTGTTTACTTAGTCTTTTTTTTCCTTATATTTTGACCCCATAAAAATTAATGAGTCAAAAGTTGTTCAAAAATTTCAGAAAGATTATATTTTAAACCATTACAATTCTAAATTTCATCATAGTCATTCATAAATGTGACTTTACATGGTAAAAAAGGACTAGGTGGAAAAGACAAAAAATGATGATGTTGTGACAAGATTTTGGTACACCTTAAAAATTTGGACCCCAATTGCATTCAAGAAAACCATGCAATGTGAAGATATAAAAGGATGTGAATTAGTGATAGGGGAGAAAATTTCCACAAATTGCGCAAATGACATGAAATTTAAATGCCAAAATTGAAGTCCAACAAAATAAAGTTCTATAAAAGAAAAAATGATGTATGGTAATCAGTGCAAAATTGATGTTCCAATTAGAAGGGCTTTGATAATTTACTTTTGACAAAGAATAAGTAGTTTGCAAAATTCATGTAATATGTAATAGGAAGCTCTTTTAGGCAACTTTGTGCAACATGAACACGAAAGTTAGTGAGAAGGCTTGTTGCCTAAAGTTGTTCCCATTCTAAAAAGAAGAGTTGAATCAAATGATGGAGTGCCTAGTTTTAGGATAGGAATACAAGTTGGGCCTATGCAAAATGCATATAAACATTGAAGATTTCTTTGCTCCTTGTATCTGCAATTTTGATCCTTTATTTTTCCTTCATCCCAAGTTCAAATGCCCCTTTTTTCCTTCTACCACGTTCATATGAATGCATTCTACTTACCTTGCAAATTTTGAATTCAATAAAGAACAAAAATGTGGTCAAATCTCAAAAAAATGCAAAATTTTATGCTCACATGTTATCACACCAATTACACATTCACCAATGGGAAATTTCCATTTATCAACCGAATTTCAACTTTTTTTAATCAAAAAAATGCAAAATCTTATGCTCACATGTTATCACACCAATTACACATTCACATGGGAAATTTCCATTTATCAACCGAATTTCAATTTTTTTTAATCAAAAAAATGCAAAATCTTATGCTCACATGTTATCACACCAATTACACATTCACCAATGGGAAATTTCCATTTATCAACCGAATTTCAACTTTTTTTAATTAAAAAATTCACCTTCAAATTGCCTACAACATGATAGATTGATTTTTTTAAATAGATGGATTTGACATGTATGTTCAATAGTTGGGTGGTTGCACCTCCCTCCTACACTTGGGACAATTGTGATGTTTAATGGTTAAAGGAAAAAAATTTATGGCATGGTACTAAAATCAATTTTTTTTTTGTTGCTTAAGTTACCAAAAAGGTGGTAAAGTTGGTCTTCATATTTTGAAAGACATGACACTCAAAAACATTGTGTGGATGATTTCATAATGGTTTGTAATCATTCAAATTTCTTAGTGGAGAAAGGTGAGGTTGTGTTAATTTTTGTGCAATTGATGACATGATGGATGATTACAAGCTTTAATGATGAAAGTAATGTGTACATGGTTTTAAAAATGATGAAAGTTACTTAAGATCAATCAATGTGTTATCAAGTGGAAGTGTTAATGATGGACAATCATTCATGCGATATTGCATTAAATTATAAGTAATCAACAGTAACTCAATATTTTGAATTCAAACTGAAATCAATTTCAACAAATCAAGAAAGAAAACAAGTATTGCAAATTGGAACCAAAATTGAGCATGGATGAACCATGAATAACCGACACTCACAACACAGAGCATGGACAACACATAGCATGGACTAGACTTGGGGGAATCATCGTTCTTTTCCCTTGTAATTCACTTTGTAGAAGGTGACAAGGACGACATTGAAATGACAAAAAAATTTAAGACTATTAAATTATTAATCTTGTCATTTTGTGAATTCATGATTTGTTCCTATGAATTTCGCTTTGAAATATGTTTTTAAAAATTGTAGCCCTTGAAATTACATTTTCAATGCCATATCACACTTTTCAATTGAAGAGGTTAAAAGTGTTTCTTTTTGACTCCCACACACTTTCACTTATGTGAATAGATTTTTCATTCTCTTACATTGCATTGATTACCAATCTCTTGCTTGACTCAATTTAAAACATACAACTTATTTCATCCCAAAAAGGACATTTTGTTGTCGTTCCCTAGAATTGGTCACAAACCCAAAATAAGGTCACAACACCCCAATGGTTTCACATTATAGTGTTAGACAAAGGAAATGATGGAAAGAACACTTGTTGCATCATGCTCCTCATGTTCTATAACTTGTTCCTCCTTCACATTCTTTGTGTGCTACAACTCATCATTTTCTTTGAAAAGTTTGTCACCTATAAAAGCACTTTGAAGTGGCACAAAATTGGAGGCAACAATTGCTTTCCTAGTGCCAAAACAACATTGACAAAGGAGATTTGAAGACCTATTTCTTATTGAAACTTAACATCAATTCACATTTGATGTTTTGAAATTTAGTAAAACAAAATACAAAAACAAGCATGGGTGATCAAAAAATTTGACAAGAAATAGTGAACAAAGTCACAATAAGATGGTTCATGATTATTTTCCACCTTCACTAATGTAAGGTGAACAATTGTTCTAGTGTCAATTATAAAATGACCTTAATTCACCCTTAGGTTTATCAAGTGATATTGGTGGAAAAAAACCCTAGTAATTGTTGATTTTGCAATGGAATGCAAACCTATATAGTTCTTTAACTCCCAAGGTGAAAAAGGTATAACAACTCTAGGATGAGGCTAGATTGGGCTTTTAAGTTAAAATCACATCATCATGTCAATTGCACAAACCAAAAAAGTTTCAATTAATATAATTTACAGCCAAAATAGCGTAAACACAAATAAAATGCACATACAAATTCACTAAACACATCCATCAAATATAACTTCGATTCAATTCACATAATTCTAATCATTTGTTTGTTTTAACAATTGAAAAAAGTGCTAATAAATGTTTCCTATGTACAAAACATAAACTTAAGTGATAAAACATAATTGTCCTTGCAAAAATTCATAACAATGCAAAAAATTCTAGATTTGTTTTTTGAAATGAGTAAAATTTCTAGAATTTGAAAACAAAATAATGTGACATAAAACAAGAAAGTTTCTAAGGAGGTTCAAATTAACATTAAAAGCTAATAATCCATAACTAATATAACAGTTGGTATGTACATATTAATTTATTGGTAACCTAACTCCCTTAACATTACCCCGCCCATAAACTAGATTAGGTCCTTAAAATCTGAGCTCAAAGTTAAAAGGATAAGTTAAGAATACAAAATAAGCATTTTGCACACATATCAATCCTAGGGTCCTTAAAGTGCACATCTTGGGGATAGATGTTGTTCCTATGATTAATGAACACTTTTATAACCTATTTTGAACAATGTAGTAGTTAGTTTTGTTTGTTGTTGATGCACTTATCGTTGTATTGAATCAAAATTGTGAAGTTCATGTGGCCCTAGTGCCTATTGTTAAATAATTAATGGCACTCCTTGCTCCTATGATGTTATTTGATCTACATGTACTTTTGTGATTATTTGCATTAAACACATCACTTGCATGGGCAAAATCTACATGCATTTATTCCTATTGTTGATTTGGGCCTATGTCACCATCTCCACCAAATTTGAAACTAGATATCTTCAAGATGCCTTACTATACATTAATGTATTGAAAAAAATTATTCATTCAAAAATGTAAAAATCAAACAACATGAGACAAAATGAAAGGGGTTGGACATTACTTTCAAAAAAATTCAAAATAAAATACAATGCAATTTGGAATGAATGGAATAGTTACAATATAGCTTGCATTGGTTTTTAAATGAATAAAAATCAAGAAATGTCTATAATGAATAGAGGAGCTACATTACCTCCATTCATTTTGTCAATTTTCTCAAAGCATGATGACATGATATAAAGTCATATTATTATCTATAGTGAAATCAACTTTTTAGAAAACATTTTAATGCAAACAAAAAAGGTTTGAGCTACCTCATGAGATTATTGATTTGGTTATTTACGACTAGTTCAACACAAGGATGTTGTCCACTACCTTTGCACCTTTTGCCCATACATCCATATCCTCATGCCATCTAGGTGGTTCATGTTGTGCATTATATGTGTCAATGTTTTAACCATAACAACATGAATAGAAGCATGCTTGAATTTTCATGCATGTACATTTCAACCAAGTTCTTCAAATGTGCCATAAACATAATTAGAAGATCTTTATTCTAGGCCAAACCTCTTTGTTTGCATCAATGTAACTAGTCAATTATGATGGATGTATAATCAAATTGCATTCAAACTAGTTACATGCACAATAAAAATTCAAAAATACATTTGATCAGATGTACCTGCAACCATTTATCTTTACCTTGGCATCATCAACAATGAATGCATTTGGATATTGATTACTTTTAACCAACAATAAGTTTTTCTTGAATGTATCCATCCAATTGGCCAAACCACATTACTTGTAACTTGATGTGATAGTATAGGACATGGGAACACCATCATGCCATTCATCAAATGCCATCATTATGCACGATGGAAATTGCAAGAAAAACAAAAAAAAACATGTGTATAACAATATAAAATTCCCAGAATGTGAATTAATGAAGAATATGAGCAGCAATGAAGGAGCAGGTAATGCAAATCCAAAATTGCCGGTGAAACTTATGTGAGAACCACTTTAGGTGAGAAAACCAGTTTATTGGTCTGCTCTTCTTTACCTGTGCACCGTTTTCATCCCGACTCTTGATTTTCGTCCAAAACTGGACCCCAGTTTTGGGTACTTTAAAGAATAATTCGATGGGTTGTTGGCTGGCATGGTAACTGAAAGGTGAAATTGAGAACTAAGAGCAGCGCCACTCAGACTCAGTATGTGGCCTTGTGAAAGAAAATTGAATGAAGAAAAGTCAAAACCTGTCTCAGCGAAATGGTTCTGGCCCAGCATTTTTGGACGTGATGCTGAGGCTGGTAAAAGGAACAGCAAAACTTAACACCAGCTGTTGATTGGGTATTGGTTTGAGATTGGTGAAAGGCACAGCAAAGCTAACCGACTGCTGTTAATTGGGTATCGGTTTGATTGCTGAGGCTGGTAAAAGGCACAGCAAAGCTTAACACCTGCTGTTGATAGGGTACTGGATTGATTCGTCCACAGAGGGTGGCTATTAGTAGTCGCCCACCCATTTGCAGTCTCAATTTTAGTTTTATGGATGGGGTTGGAGAAAAGAAAATAACTAAACTTGGATGTGAGAAATATTTTTGCAGGGCCACATACCGAGCACCAGTATTGCAGATGCTCTAAGTTAGTTGTAAGTGTTCAGACACACTCGATCAGGTAGCTACCTTCTGTTCCACTTCAACCACATACAAAAAGAGTGAATGTATCCGACGCAGACTCTTGCAGGACTGGGGAAAAAGTACTGCTGCAAAAAAGGTTCACATTTGATATTGACATGGCACTAAACTGAAACTGCAAAGAAGCTGTAGCAGTCACTCTGGCCAAGTGTTCAGAGCATGTTGAACCCTTTTTAAAAGATGATCAGTCAGTGCAGATCGCACGATACATTACTACTCCAATGCAATTAGTGTACCGATATCGGTAGAATCCATCTCGCTGATAGCAGGGCTGTTGACCTTGTGACAATTCACTCGAATCTGACCCTGCTTGCCGGTGAGAGGACTGATGTCGTCCAGCTTTATCATCGCGTCTGCAAAATCCCCAAGGAAATTCCCAGAGGCGCTGGCCAACAGATTCACTGTGGCCACATTGGAGCCCTGCGTGCTGAACAGCGCCTGGTCCGAGTGCAACAGCCCTTTTCCCTGCTGCAGATTCTGATAGTACGCATTGTCGAACAAGTCGGGAGTGGCCTGGTCAAAGTTGTTGAGAACGGAGACGTTGCCGTTTTTGGGGCAATTCTGCTGGAGCTTCTTCAGGAACGACTTGTTGATGTCCGCCTCGGGTGTGGGATATAAACGCGCTTCGATTGATGCACACTTTGCTCGCCCGATTGTGTGGGCACCTGCAGCAGCAGATTGGAATTGGCAGCGTCTCAATGTCAAGAAACGCATTTCAGTACCGCCTCGTACTATGTGACCCCCATACTCGTGTGAAAAGGATGTGATCAACATGCCAAATGAGTAGACTACGGGATTTATCAGAAACTTATACCTGAGAGGATTATCAGTTCTTCGGTGCTAAAGCCGACCCTGGCAAAGTTCTGAATTAGCGCCGGTAAGTCCATATCTGGGGTAGGGAGAAACGCTGCAGCTGCTGCGAAGGCAGAGGTGGTGCTATCGCGCCTACCCAGAGCAACTGGCCAGCCAGCACCTCCAGCCTGCACAACTCCTCACACAGCACTGACCGAGCTGTTCAGAACTGTTGCGCTTTTACATACATGCTAGTTCCACATCTGTAAGAGTGGTCTCGACTCTCATGACTATCCGTCAATAAATTGACCATATCACAGGAGATCAGTGGCAGCAGCTCCTTACCGCAACAACAGCGTCCAACGCTGCAAGCGTCAAAATATCAGCACATGAGACAGTCTTGGGGCAAGCTTTCTCGACTGCCGCCTTGATTTGGTCGATCACATCAAAGCCTCTCAATGAGTTATTATTCTGAGGTGCATTCTTCTCGCTCTTGAAAGTGGGTGTAGCGTCCAGCAGAAGCGAGGCATCACATCCCTGTACTTGCAGATTCTCAACCGATCACATGCCCCATCAATCCAACTCACATTTTGATACTTCAAAAAAATTCTGCAACTCACATTTCTGCAATAAATTCTCCTCATTGTTACCAAAAAAACAGAAAAAGTGGGTACGAGATACGAACTCCAAAGATGAAAGAAGACGTGAATGAAGCCCAGCAGAACGTTGAGTAACAGCGGAATAAGACCAGTATTAGTACAGCCTACAGGCAGCTAAGGTGGTAGAAGCACATGAGCTCATCATGCGAGGCCGGCACAGCTTACTTACATTGGGCCAACAGTCATGAAAATGAAGACGCAGCAACGATGCAGCCATGCGTGCCTCCGCATTGACGGCCGCCGTGACCAAGTCGGATACGATAGTAAATAAGTTCGGGCAGGTGGTATCATAGAAGGTCTCGCTCAATCCTGGCGGCGGGAACGGAGCGATTTGACACTCCGCCACAGTCGCAGCAGCACTCAGTAGTAGCAACACCGCCAGACATGTCTGCTGCGCTCTTGAGCACTCACACCCAGCGGCATTTCTCCAGCTTGAACTTCCCATTCTCATCACTCTTCTTCTCGTTTCGGTACCTCTATGACGTTCAAAAGGGAGCAAGCTCACTAGTGCAAATTGAGTAGGAACTTGTCTTTAAGTAGCCAAGCTTGGAAGACAACAGTCATAAATGCAGTTGGAGTAAGCACGTATCCTCCTCCATGTTGCCTAACAGGATGATCATCCATAAAAAGATCTAGGAGAAATGAGGATCATCCCTAGGAAGATTTAGCCAAATCTGGCTATAACCCAGATGTGGTGTACAAATCTTTAATCAACCTTCCATATTCATGGCTACACACTGAACTCCAAATATAGAGATCTGGCCATTTTTCACGATTCTTTTTTCTCACTTTTGGGCAAATGGAAACCCTCCAAAATCACTTCATTTTCCAAAAAAACAAAAATTATTTGACTTTTTGGCGAAAGTTCGCCAATAAATAGAAGGTTGGTCACTCTGAATCTTTTTTAAGGACTTTGTGGTGATGTAGCCAAAGTGACCATCATCATGAAAATAATTTAACCAAATTTGGCTACATACCAGATTTTGGAAGTTTTTTTTAAAATAGGATTCTTTTGTTTTCTTGAAGGAAAAAAAGAGAAATGGCCACATTTCTTCACCAGGTTCCAAAAGGTAGCCAAATACAAAATGGATTCTTAAATTTTCTACCTTAATATTTGTTCTATTGCCAAATTCAGCTAAATCTTCTGGTGAGTGATCACCAGTATGGCTATATCACAAAAGAATTATTAAGAAAAAAAACCCTGGAACTAGTATCCTGCCTGACTATTTTCTGTCTGTTCATGATAATTAGCTTACTTGTGCCATTGAGCACACCATCTTTAACCTAAGTGTGAAGTCAATTTTCCATTTGAAAGTGAAAATTTGAATTTTCATTGAATTCTCAATGAAACTTTGTATTCAAAATTCAATATCCCCCACACCTTAGGTCTAAATATTAGAAAATCACCTCTCGCACCCCAAATTTCCCTAAAACTTTGTAGTTTTGGTTCTATTGAATTTTCTTTTGTTGTTGATAACTTTGGTGACAACCTCTATCCTAAACTACCAGGGTAGCTTACTCTCCTCACAAAGCATGAGGAAAAGGCATTCAAATGGGATTTCAACTCCCTACTGTTGGCTTTGCAGCCTTGGCATTGAGCCACTAGGGTAGCTGAAATTTGAATGTCCTTGGTTTATTTTGAGTCCTTCAGGTACACAAGTAGCCATGAGAGTTTGTAAAGAATTTGACCAATCAAACTCCAAAACACCTTTCGGAGTTTAAGATTGGTTCAAAGAACTGAAGTTGGAACCATCAAGGTAAAAGGTTGGGTGCACAACAAGCCTTGCCCAAATACAATCATGTAAAAATTAGGAACATATATTTTCCACATAAACATACCAACTGTACAGCACACTTCACAAATGGCATGTGGTCACAATATGACATAAAACTTTTTATTTTTCAAATAGTGATTTGTCTACACCTTAGCGAGGTCAAAGCACTATTGTAATTCCCTTAAATTGGCAATGTTTTACAACAATGGTGTGCTCTGCAGATGAATGGTATGATTCTTCACTGTGCATTATAATGGCCCTTTGCCTTATGGATATCCCATTAAGTCTGTAAAGCTCTCACAGCTTTTTGGAGGCATCTGTATTTTTGATAATTAAACTGCACGTTGTATAGAAGGTTGTTGCACCGGTGGGATGGAGGGCAAAACATAATGCCCTCCGTACAGACAGAAGAACCCACGTTTATATATCCCTCGTGCATCATGCTTCTTGGAGCCCCAAGCCCCAGGGTTTCTTTTAAGGATTTTGTGATGTAGCCAAAGTGATGATCATTCACAGAATAATTTTGCCAAATTTGGTTGCATACTAGATATTAAAGTAGGAAAAAAAAAACAGAATCCTTCTATATTCTTGGCTACTTACTGGAACTCATCTTCAAAATCTGGCGGAGTTAGGTCATTTTTCTCCATGAAAAATTCGTTGTTAAGGTCAAAGTCATATTTGTCGAGTCGAAAATTGACGAAAACTCAGCGGTAAAAAAGAAACACTGCGAGCTGGGCCTGGCCCCAGAGGTCAGGAACAGTGTTTTATTTTGTGGGGGAAGATCGTGAGATCTTGATATCAGCTTATGCAGTTAAAAATCAGGTTCCAGTCTTGGTCCCAGAGCGTATTGCACTGACAACCCGGCCTTCCCCGACAAATAAATTTCTCTGTTACTTTACACTATCATAGTCATCTTCAATCACGTGCTTTTTAGGACGTATGTACTCCAAGGTAGCACAGAAACACCAAATTCCACCTTCGGTCTAGCCCATTCATAAACCATGTGGAATTACATACATGTTGGTGCCACTATGTAGATTTGACAGCTAGCTATTAAGGAGGTTTACACCCCGCCTCCCTCCTTTTTTGGCTTTGTTTATTGACGTTTGGCAGGTTTTCACCGTCATCGAGGTACCAAGTTGGCTAGCACGTTTGGGGGAGGTCTCTGCTGAATAATTATTTAATTTTGAAGATTTCATTTGATGAATAGAACATTCTCAAATGCTCTAAAAGATGCTTTGTTTTCCTTGGAATTTTTTTTTTTGGGAACATTTCAGCATGTCTAAAAATAATAGAATTTTTGTCAAACGTGTTATTCAACTAGTGTAGTTTGTTTGTTGGCTTTGCCATAGGGAAGAGCCATAATGGACATAATGTTTTGACTGGAACTTGATCCAATAGAGAGATATCCATGAAGTGCCGCGGTTTTGGGCCCTGCTTTCATCCTAACCCCTCTTTCAACCTCTCAACACTATTATCTGCAAAGTAATGAAAATTTATTATATGGGTATAAAATGCTGGAACTCAGGATTAAGTGCATGAGGTTCAAGAGTATTTATTTGCAGTAGCTAGTAGCCACCTGGTTATGGTGCTAATAGAGATATCTGTAAACAACAAATCTAAGGATGAACTTCACATAACTAGAGACTAAACACAAAATTCTGATGAACTTTGAGATACCCAATTGAATTTTATTGTAGATGGGTTTTTGAGGTGTAGGGTAATAGGGTTCAAGTTGTAGTCTTCACATTTAGCACATTAGGGTTGAAGTTCACAAAGTTCCGTAGAGATAGAAGGAATAAAAGAAGAAATGACTCAATATCATGTTATTTTTCAGGTTTGGCAGTAATTAAAATATTTTTGGATTGGAAATGTCAATATTTTTATCTGCAAAGTAATGAAATCCTATTAAATCTCAGCATGGGCGAGAGTAATTATAGTAGTTGTACATGTAGGATCTGTGAAAATATATGTAGCAAGTGAAGAAGGCTTTCAGGAAAAAAGAAAGACAAGATGAAACTCAATTTACACAAGAATTGATGTTTTTCTGAGTTTCAACCCTCCCTTGAATGCTAATGTACTTGTTGCAGGTTTTTTGTGGAATCTCATCATGTTTATGACCAAACTGAGGGTTCTGGTGCTGGGTTTTCATTTCTGTACGGATAATTCTATTATGTCTCCACATTTTTGCAAAAAGAAATAGTAAATTTTTTTGTGAAAGGTCTCATTATATTAGAGGCTCGGAGTCCCAAAAAATTACGAAGGAAGTTGGCTATATTTATTGTCAAATTTCTTAAACTATACTTTTACTACTGAAGAGGATTCTCAAAAATGAAATAATTATTTGGCACCCATGTGTCAAACCTGAAAAGTACTACTGTATACCTTTTATGTACTTGTTATGTTCATCAGGCACAAAACTCTTATTGAATTTTCAGAAAAGGCAGTCCAGAAAGTGGTCTGCAGTCTGCACAGTGGCACACCCACTCATTTCTCTCTCCTGATCAGACGTTTTTTAAGGGCGAAATTTCACATGAAAGTGATTTTTTTTTAATCTCTAAAAAAAAAATCTTTTTTGGCATTCTCTGTCGCCAGATTTCTCCCACTTTCCCCTCTCTCGTCATCAGACATTTACATTAATTTGTTACCAATAATATAGACCGATCATTTATTTCAACTTGCAGTTCATGAGCAATAATATAGAAAGGTTCTTTTAATTTTGTTTGCTTTATCCTAATTCTGTTGTAAACAAATGTGGCTGAATCTTCTTTTTATGGATCATTGTGACTTTACCACTATTCTAAAATCGTTTCCAAAAACACTGCCCCTCACAGTACAGTTTATTGCTTACTACAAGCTCTGAGAGTCAGACCGGGCACCGCACAAATTCAGCTTTACAACAACACTTTTGTCAGTGAAAGGAAACAGAGTAAAGCAGGCTGTAAGTAGGAGCACTTACTTACACTTACTTACAATTTAGCGTCATTAAGTGGGCCAAACAGCGCCCGGGCCAGAGACCCAATTTGGCACACATTAAAATTATTAAGTACTACTTTAATGCCTTCCACTTGCAACCCAGCCTCTTGACCTGTAATGATAGAGGTAACTTTGTTGCAGAGGTCTGATGGAGGTGCCAATTTCCTCACCCAGCCCTCTCCCACGTTTGGTAAACAATAGCGAATGTGTTTGAAATATAAATAAACTTTTCTACAGGCTGACAAAATGTACAGGTGGGGTTTGAGTACTTCATTCATTCATGTTCCCCTTGCAATCCACCCTGGTTGGTGGTTTCTTCTTTTTGCTTGGACTTGGGTTTAGGATACCTTTCTCTCCCCCTTATTTTGGGTGCTTTGTTTTACTGACATTTGGCAAGTTTTCATCACATTGTGTTTCATTTCACACTCTTGATATTTCAGAAAGCTCTCCGTGAGTAAGGGTGCAGCGACTTGGTTTGAGACTGTTCAGAGCTCTGGTGTGGAAGCTATTGATTGTTGAACTATTTTTCCAATGAAAATTAAATAAAATTGAAACACAAAACTATATTGGAATTTGAGGGTGTTCTTGGTATTGTCAGAAAGCCCTCGACAAGACAGATGTAATGGAGTTTATTTCACAATTTTCAGAGCTAAGGTGTGAAAGAAATTTATTTTGGAGTGAATTTTCTTGCTGGACATTCAAACAAATTGCAAACATTGGGTTTGAAAGGAAAATTCAGTTGTGCCCTCAATGTGTTCACACTTCAGCCAACATCACAGGCTTCACTAGTTTAATTCTATTTTACAATTGAGGTTCCAAAGAGGTGCTTCTATTGGAAGTGCAATATGTGCCAGAAATTGTTGGTGATGGGCCAATCAATTTGGCTGAAATGACCATGTACATCAGGTAGAACATAATTTCCAGAACTTCTGGCTTGTGGGCAGATAGTTTTGAAAAAAAATATTATTGTTGGAATGCTAAAGATACTACTGTATATATGTAGGCACCATGTTAGCCAGGGGCATTAGCCCAGGCCAAAAATGGTGACAATCAGTTTTAGGACCATAATTTTCATGCAACTAATGAGAAGGTTCAAATGCAGTTTTTTCTGTCAAGTTTGCAAGGGGTTCCCTCCAAGTTCCCAAACTCTTCTCAATATGTTTCCAATAGCACCACACTTTTATCCCGTATGCTTTGGCCAAAGTTGAACTTTCTATAAGTATAGACTACAGAGGCAGGCCAACAGGAAGAACCTATGTGCTTTTAGTTTGGAGAGTGCCCAATGTTTCAAAAACTCTGGTAATGGGTCGGTCAATCAATGTGGTTCAATTAAAAAAGAAATATATATGTTTGGTGTTCTTTGCCCCCCACTAATTAATAGAAGCAACAATGCTATTAAGAAGAGACATCAGCTCAGGCCAAAAAATGGCAATTTACAGTCTTATGAATAGAAATTTTTCCTTTGGGGGGAGGGTTGAGGTGTTGGGTTGGGGAGGAGGATTTTGTTCATTTTTCCTTTGTTCCCTTCAAGTTCCCAATATGTTCCCCAAGGGTGTTCTCAATAGCACCTCTCTTTAATCCCATGTGTTTTGCCCAAAGTCCTCCCCTTCTCACCTATATAGCTGGGCCGAAGGGGGAGGCATTTCATCTTTTCATAGAATCTTCTAAATTTGGGGAGCCTGCATAGTTTCAACTTTTTTTGGACATGGGCCAATCAAATTGGCTCATTGCAAAAAACAAAAAAGTTGGGCTTAAGAGGCACCCCCAACAAATTAATATGGAACAGAATAAGTACCATCTGTTTAATATGCAAGTCACGAATAGGCGGCGGTTTCCTATTATTATGCTTCACCACATCCTGGTACTGTAGCTCCATGTATAAACTCAACGTAAATACAAGGTTATTTAGGGGGGAGGTAAGTGAATTTGGTCATAAGAGAAAGTCATATGCACATGTGATTAGTATCTTGTAATTATTTTATTCCTTGAGTAGTTCCAATCACACGAGTGATTATCCTTTAACGTGGAATCACATGGGTAGAGTTATCTTGTGATTATTTTATCCCTTGAGTAGTTCCGATCACACGAGTGATTATCCTTTAACGTGGAATCACATGGGTAGAGTTATCTTGTGATTATTTTATCCCTTGAGTAGTTCCGATCACACGAGTGATTATCCTTAACGTGGAATCACATGGGTAGAATTATCTTGTGATTATTTTATTTGATAGGTAATTCCTTGAGTATTTCCTTTTGCATAGTATATAAGGGGGTAGTGTGACCTTGGAAAGGGCACCTTCACTTGTTACAAAATTATTGTGTGAATGCAAAGTTTGTTGTGAAGGAATTTGGGCTTTTTGTTTCGAATGATTTTGGTGCACTTGTGTTTAGTTCATTGTAGGAGATTGGTGAAGCTTGTACAGACCAAAGAAGGGTGCAGAAGTGGTTGTGCAACCAAAGACATAGGTTTATATAGCTGTGTAACAAAAATACACAGTTTCGGTCCCCAAACCCGTCCGTGTTCGACATCTTTTTGGTTCCGTAATCGGGACACGAGTCTATGTTCTTTGTGTTGTGCAATTTAATCGGCTGAGAAAATTGTGTTACGGAACTTAATTGTGTTGTTGAATTGTGTTGTGAAACTTAATTGTGTTATTGAATTGTGTTGTGAAGTTGTACAGAGACCCTTGATTGTGTCATGGAAAATCAATTCTGTCATGGAAAACTGATTGTGTCGTGGACAATCAATTATGTCATGGAAAATTGATTGTGTCATGGGAAATCAGTTGCGTCGTGGAAAACTGATTGTGTCGTGAGAAATCAATTGTGTCGTTAATGTCTACGATAGGACAGGCTTCTGACTCCCCTGGTACAC
Organism: Sphagnum contortum; assembly: GCA_963920785.1. NCBI lineage: Eukaryota > Viridiplantae > Streptophyta > Sphagnopsida > Sphagnales > Sphagnaceae > Sphagnum > Sphagnum contortum. The sequence goes on from OY987278.1 coordinate 13,596,411, forward strand.
AGTTTCCTGAAGATAGGCAAGAAACCCCATCCTTAACCTTAGGAGTCACTAGGCCGAGAACTCCTGTTGAAAGACCTTTGGAAGAGCCTGGGGCTGTAGGTGAACCAAGTGTGGTAGTATCACAATTACGTAGAAGACGAGAGGAGTCTGGACTTCAACCCGACTTGGAACCTGCAAGGCAACGCCAAAGGACAATCACAGAAGAGCAGCATTTACTCATTTGGCTTAGGAAGAGAGATGCGACTCTAGATTACGCCAGAATTAATAACCTGCATGTCATGTGGAGTGGAGGCATGATCGATACTCGTGATGGCCATGATCTTGTAAATGTTGTCTTTCAATCTAGACATTTAAATAGGATAATGGCAGGATTAGAAATGTCTGGTCCTTTTAGAGAATTACACCGTGAGGATAGGGAGGATTTTGTTATGAGTACAACTCGGGCCCTCGGGAATTGCCTTATTCACGAGGAAAGGTTGTAAAAGCTAAACGATAGTTGGTGAAGAGATTTAATTAGTTTGGGTGTTTGTTTTTGTTTTTCTTTGAGACAAAACAAGAATCAATATGGTTATTCCAGTTTTTAAGGGAAGTAAGGGTGAGGACCCTGAAACGTTTTTAAGGGAATACAAACGGGCTTGTATTGGTACGGGGCTTAGGACCGTTGTGGAATGGCTTAATTTTCTTCCTGAATTCTTAGAGGGTTCGGCGTCACTTTGGTTTGAGCGACAGACAGAAGCATTAAAGGGATCATGGGATGACATAACTAAAGCCCTAGTCAAAGAATTTTCTGTGAAGAATGTCTACCAGAACTTAATACTTGAACTGAACCAACTAAAGCAAGGGGCTTTAGAGTCAGTAAGAGAGTATAAGGAGAGGACAATGACATTGCAGAATAAACTCCAAGGGTGTCTTAGGGCACAAGGTCATGAAGGAACTGATCCAATTTTTGCGGGAGTCAATGCATTGGTGCTAGAGCATTTCACCATCGGTCTGTTGTCAGAATTGCGACAACAAGTGAGGTATGAACAGACGGCGACATTTGATGAAGCAGCGGAGGTGGCCGAAAAGAAGGAGGTGAGCATGGAGGAAATTCCACGACCAATTGCGCAACCCATGGTGAAGGCAGTTCAATTCTCGACTGAACCAGAGCTGCGAAAACATCCAGAAATGAGTTCGCGCATGAAGTCGGCCATGGAACAAATGATCAATCAAATGAACCAGTTGAGCCTCCATCTACTACAACCAAGGATTAGTAAGAACAGGAACATGGAGAGGGACCTGTCGACAATCCAATGTTACAAGTGTCGGGAGATGGGTCATTATTCAAGAGAGTGTCCAAACTTGCCAGCCTTGGTCACTAGAGAGAACGCAGGTCCTTATACTCGAAGGTTCTCTGCAAAAGAGAAGGGCAAGGCTCAAGTACATTTAATTGAGCCGATAAGTGAAGGGCGAGAGAAGGCCTTGATGGGTTTGGAGAGGAGCCTCCAAATCCCTGAGGATGTGGTCGATGTCATGGCCCAAACTAAGCGACCGGTGGAAGACGCTACTCATCCTGACACAAGTGTCAAGAGGTTCAAAGAGATGGCGAGAACCCCAAAAGAGAAGAAAAAGAACCGAAGGCAGAGATTTGGATTCTCAGACTTTCCAATTTCTAGAGATTCCGGTCCTTATTCGGTGGTGAAGGATGTGGGATCTCAAAAAGCGGACATCACCATTGGACAGTTGGTGGCAATGGTGCCGTCATCTCGAAGGGAGCTAAGGAAGGGATTGTCAGCACCTAAAGTCCCAAAGGTACTTTCACCTTTGAATGCCATAGCAACTGAGCGCGAATGTGATCCGATCATTGATGTGCAATGTAACGGATCAGTGTTGTGTGGAGTGTTGGTGGATGGAGGGGCAGGAGTCAATGTGATGACAATTCCTGCAATGAGGTACTTAGGGTTGAAAATTGATAGACCGGCCTCCGTAACCTTAAAGATGGCTAACAAACGAGTTGTTAGGCCTGAAGGAGTCATTAGCAGTGTTGTAATCACTGTGATGAAGGTTTCCACCATTGTGGATTTCCACGTGGTATTGGAAGAAGATGGGGCTTACCTAATGATATTAGGTAGGCCTTGGTTGACAAAGTCGCATGCTAGGAACTATTGGGGCGAGGGATACATGACCATCGGAGTTCGTCCTAATCGACAAAAAGTTCCATTTGCCAATTTTGTGAAAAGCTTTGGAGGGACGAGTGAGTATGAGAATGAATCAGAAACAGACCAAAGTTCTAGCTCTGAAGGGATTTACACGGATGATTCTAGTGAGGAGGAAGTAGGGCTATATGCCTTGGAAACAATCCCCAAAGTTGGAGCTTTGTCGGATCAAAGGGGTCAGGGGGGAGATAACCAATCCACTCCATGCATGTTACTTGAAGGAGAGGTCGAAGAGCGACTAGGCAAGATTCAACTAGGACCAGACCTTCGACCGGAGGAAAGGAAGCAATATAAGGATTTACTACGTAAGTATATCCATCTTTTTGCTTTTAGCTACAAGGACCTGAGGGAGGTCACTATGGAGCAACACAAAATTGAACTGCTACCAAATGCCAAGCCAATCAGGACCAAGCAAGGGAGGTGGAACCCAAGATACACAGCCATGGTGAAGGAGGAGCTTGACAAGTTGTTGGAAGCAAAGTTCATCAGACCTGTGGAGACAACTGAGTGGGTTTCTCCGGTGGTATTGGCGTTGAAGAAAAATGGCAAGCTGAGAGTATGCATCAACTACAAAGCTTTAAACAAAGTAACGAAGAAGGATCGTTACCCTTTGCCATTTTGTGAAGAAATTTTGGAAGAGGTAGCGGGGCACGAGATGTACACATTTGGAGATGGGTACAGGGGCTACCACCAGGTGAAAATTGCTCCAGAAGATCAACTGAAGACCACATTCACCACACCTTGGGGAACATTTTGCTACACAGTAATGCCCTTTGGTTTGTGCAATGCTCCAGGGACATTTCAACGGTTGATGAACAAGGTCTTTGATCCATTCTTGGGCCTTTTCCTACGGGTTTTCATTGATGACTTTGGAGTTTACAGTGATAGAGCTTCTCACCTTGCCAAACTAGAGTTAGTCTTTCAACGTTTGGATAGTTCGGGGGTGACTTTGAACCCTGAAAAAACCACAATTGGTTTTTCAGAAGGAAAGATGGTTGGACACATTGTGTCGAAGGATGGGGTAGCTACAGATCCTGAAAAGCTGGATAGGATTTCAGGGCTTCCTTTTCCCAACTTGAAGAAAGCTCTTCGAGGTTTCTTGGGGATGGTGGGTTACTATCGAAGGTTCATACACATGTTTGCGGCAAAAGCACGTCCTTTAACACGATTCTTACGTGAAGATGCACCTGCACCAATGGAGGACGAGGTGTCAAGACGAGCGTTCGAACAACTGAAGTCAGCTCTTCAAGTTGCGCCAATCCTTCGAACTCCAGATTAGAACAAACCATTTTTAGTATATTGTGATGCATCTAGGGAAGCGGTGGGGAGCACACTATCACAATTGGATGAAAATGGGCATGACCATCCTATTCATTTTGCTGGCAGACAATTGACTTCAGCAGAGAAGAATTATACTGTGACCGAGCAAGAAGGTCTAGCAGTTATTTTCTCTCTTAAAAAGTTTCGTCATTACTTGATGGGGTACAAGGCCAAAATTGTGACGGATCACAAGGCCTTAACCTACTTGGTTAACAAGCCCAATCCAAGTGGTCGACTTGCTCGATGGTTACTCTTGATGGAGGAGTTTGACATTGACATTGTCCATCGTCTAGGGAGACAACATGGCAATGTAGATGGCCTTACAAGAGCATATGAAGGAGTGGGTGATGTTTCAGAGGATGATGACTTTCCCGACGTTGCAATCATGTCCATCAATGCAGAAGAAGCACCTGAGGAATATCGGGAGATCATTCAATACCTAGATGGCATGAGGTTCCCAGATGGAGCCACAAAGGCAGTACGAACAAGGATTGCGCACAAGAGTAGAAATTACTCGATGATAGGCAATCAGCTGTACTTCCAAAGGAGGGATGGTGTTTTACGGCGAACCATTGGAAAACATGACATCTCACGTCTTTTGTACGAGTTTCATGATGGGTTCTGTGGAGGCCACTTTGCAGGACGAATCACTGTAGAAAAGATTTTGCAAGCAGGTTATTATTGGCCCACCCTCTTCAAGGATGCTAATGATTATTGCAAGAGTTGTGATGTGTGTCAAGCCTACGCTCAAAGGTCTACTGTAAGTGGCCCTTTACATCCCATACCCCCTTTGGGACCTTTTGAAAAATGGGGAATTGATTTGATGGGCCCATTGCCAATGACTAGGAGAGGGCATCGATTCATTGTAGTTGCCACAGACTACCTTACAAAGTTTGCAGAAGTACGTGCCTTGAAGTCCTCAGTCAAACAAGAAGTAGCATGATTTCTGTATGAACGAGTTTTTACTCGATTTGGGGCACCACTTGAAATTGTTTCCGATAATGGTCCCCAGTTTTTGAGTGAAGTTGTGGAAAACCTGTTAGCACGCCTTGCAGTGAAGCACAGGTTTACCACTATGTATAAGCCTAGCACTAATGGCCTGGTAGAAAGGACCAATAGGACTTTGTGTTCCATGTTGGCCAAAGAGGCCGAGGTTCATGTGAATATTTGTGACTGGGATCTCAAAATTCACCATGTTGTGTGGGTTTACAACACCACATACAAAACTGCCACAGGGTACTCATCTTTCCGCTTAACCTATGGGATGGAGGCACTTCTACCCATTGAGCTGGAAGTGATGACATTACGCACTGCCACAACAATGAGACTTCCCTTGGATGAGTCCCAACGTCATTGATTGCTCCAACTTAACGAGTTGGATGAGTTGCAATTGAAAGCCTACCAATCCATTGAAGTCGCTCAGGCTCAACAAAAAAAGGCTTTCGACAAGAAGGTGAGGAGAAGGGAGTTCAAAGAAGGTGACCTTGTCATGATGTTTGACGCTCGACATCATCGTAGGGCTTATAAGAAACTATTACCCAAGTGGTTTGGACCTTTTGTTATCAAGAAGGTGTTTGCTGATAATGGGTCTTATGAGCTTGAAAATGTTGATGGCTCACCATATCCAAACCGCATTAATCATGACAAATTGAAAAAGGTTTTGGATATGTGATTCCGAGGACGGAATCCATAATGAGTTTGGGAGTGATGTAGCTCCATGTATAAACTCAACGTAAATACAAGGTTACTTAGGGGGGAGGTAAGTGAATTTGGTCATAAGAGAAAGTCATATGCACATGTGATTAGTATCTTGTAATTATTTTATTCCTTGAGTAGTTCCAATCACACGAGTGATTATCCTTTAACGTGGAACCACATGGGTAGAGTTATCTTGTGATTATTTTATTCCTTGAGTAGTTCCAATCACACGAGTGATTATCCTTTAACGTGGAATCACATGGGTAGAGTTATCTTGTGATTATTTTATCCCTTGAGTAGTTCCGATCACACGAGTGATTATCCTTTAACGTGGAATCACATGGGTAGAGTTATCTTGTGATTATTTTATCCCTTGAGTAGTTCCGATCACACGAGTGATTATCCTTAACGTGGAATCACATGGGTAGAATTATCTTGTGATTATTTTATTTGATAGGTAATTCCTTGAGTAATTTCCTTTTGCATAGTATATAAGGGGGTAGTGTGACCTTGGAAAGGGCACCTTCACTTGTTACAAAATTATTGTGTGAATGCAAAGTTTGTTGTGAAGGAATTTGGGCTTTTTGTTTCGAATGATTTTGGTGCACTTGTGTTTAGTTCATTGTAGGAGATTGGTGAAGCTTGTACAGACCAAAGAAGGGTGCAAAAGTGATTGTGCAACCAAAGACAGGTTTATATAGCTGTGTAACAAAAATACACAGTTTCGGTCCCCAAACCCGTCCGTGCTCAACAATACCAGTTCAACTGAACAACATCAAGATATGAGTGTCATTGTACAAAGAATCTTTCGCACTACAAGCCGACCTCACTATCTTACAAAATATTGATGTGGGACACTACAAAAACTTGAAAGATGTGCACAATGGGAACACGTTGAATTTTCCTTTCACTGTCTGCAATAGGCAGAAGAAAAGTAAACGGAGAGAAAGTCTGAATTTCGCGAGGAACATGAGGTTGTATCAGAAGTTATGTTGGCAGCTTTAAATCATTGACTTCATTTCAAAATTGAGATAATCAAAGTAAGGAAAAATAAAATGGAAAATGTGATGAAGTTTTTCGACAATAAAATACACAAATTAAAAGAAACTCACATGAAGTGATAGTAAGAAGTAAGAAAATGAAAAAAAAATTAAGACAAAATGAAGGAACTTTACATGGTTTTGATAGTTACAAGGTCATGGTCAATTTGGATTTAGCAACACTATTTGCAATATTTCCATCCAGAATAGTAGAATTGTTTGGACATTATATTTTGGATGAAGTTGCCATAGGTTTGAAGTTCCTTTTCTCCATCAGAAACTTGCAAGGATGTATGATGCATGCTTCCCTTGTGATAATTGCCATAGTTGGCATCATTGGCCATGAAATTTGTGACAATAAGTTCATCTTAGAAGATTTATGAATTCTTGTTGGTTTGGGCAGCTCCACAATTTGTGAAATATGTGATTGTTCTTGCAAAATTATAAAAACATGTTCATATCGTGCTTTCTTGGAAGGAAGATTCTCATTTGCAGCCTCAACTTCAATAACCAAACTAGTGGGTTTCAAGTTACAATGAAACAAATGTTCAATCATAGCTAAGACTCTAACGTCATGATCTTGTGCCTTGTTGCCCATGAGGTTTATCACTACAACTAAGAATATTTTACAGACTCAAAGGTTTTCTATAACATTCCACTTTCCAATGGCAGATGTGGTGGCTTCAAACTTCAAGGCTAATGCATTTGAAGGGAGAAAAATGGGTGCCTTAATGTTTGACCTCGATTTATAAGGTTGCAAACTCCATGTAGGGTTTTATTGAACTTTGGGTTGATATGATTGTCAACAACAAGAGATCCTAAACATGACCACTAATAGGTACCTTAATTGATGGCAAATTGGGGGCTAATTCAACTATCTAAAATGTGGACCAGCACAATGTAGAAATGGGAACCTCATATAGGTTCTCAGGGCACACAAAGGTTGTTGACATAATTGCATCAATAGTCCTCTTTGGTTTCTTGAAAACTGGAAACACATGGTGCAAATGAACATGACAATCATTCAACATAGGACTTTGGGAAGACAACAGACTATAGGTTGAATTAGGTTTCCAATTGCTTAAAAACAACTTATATTGGTTTATATTTTCATGGTCATCATTTGATTCCCATTGTTGGTGATGTCCAATAATTAATCATTTCCTCCCTATAAGCAACACAGAACTCCTAAAAATGTTTAATGGTTTTTGTCATCCTAAATAGATAAAAAAATCATCTCTATCTTTTATATGTGATGCCCATGGCACAATTTTTACACTATCGCAACAGGTTAAAAGGAACTATACAATGCATTAAAAAACAACTTGTCATCACCTTTATGTGCATGATGTTTTCTTATTCAACTTTGGGTTCTATCATGGTCAAATTGCCCAACTCTATTTTATTTTTTCTTGGTTAACAACATTAAATGATTTGTGACTACTGTTGAAAGAGTTTCACCATTAGCCATGCAACTTTGAAAGGTCATGATATGGAAGGCAAAACTTCCAAGCATCTTCCTAGTTGTCATAAATCCTTAGAATCTATGACATAAGAATATTTTTCTTACAACTATGTTTCCAGAACAACTTTCATAAGTTTTCTTAGAAAACATAAAGGTGCCTACAAAAGAGGGTTAAAATGATCACACAATTTCCAAACTTTTCAACATGGTCCTAATGAAACCCAAAACACCCAAAATCTTTCATGATCACCAACTTTTTGCATGGACATCTTTACAAAAATAAACTCTAGGGAAATCATACATGATTGATGTACATAATCTCATCAATCGTTAGTGGGGATGCTTTCATTTGTTGCATCTCCTAGAATGTGATCCACAAATCAACAACATACAAAGGAAGAAATGACATGTATGTGACACTCTCATTATAGTGTGTAGGACTTGGAAAATAAAATTCACCTTGATAAGATTATCCATAGATTTTACAGCACATTGTCTTTTTGGCCGTAAGAATCTCTTCAAAGGAAGCACCTTTTCTGACCCTTGATAGCTTCATTGCATTCTCCAAAACATTTTAAAAGGAAGGGAATCATTAGCCATGGAATCTTTGCCTTTGCATTTAGTCACAAGGATCGTTATTGTTGTGAATCACTACTTTTGAAACATGGTTTTCCACGCTTGGTTTTTTACATGGGCCAATTTTAACACATATTTAATTATTTGAACTTTAATTTTAACTAATGGGACATTATGAAGTCCCCCAAAAATGAGTGGGGGGGCAAGCAAAAAAAGACAAAATTATCAAATATATTTGGTTGGTTTTGAGTGTGTAGTCAAAGATATAAAAGCATGATTACAGTTGTTTACTTCATATCTGGTTTTATAGCCAATTTTGGCACAATCTTCTTGAGGAAGGTCGCCACCTTTTTCTATGGAAGATCCCCACTGTGGCTACAAACAAAAAATCTTAGAAAAATAAAATAAAAAACAACACTGCTAGGGACGACCTAGGGTCGGTCCCTCCTGGCAACTACCTCCTTACTATGAGATAAATTGCCACATGATTGTTCCTCCATTCCATGGATGGATGATGAGACCCCCACCCCTAATAGAAAAAAGAAAAAAATTATCCTTTTCCCCCTCTCCCCAAAACCCAAAAAAGGAAAAAATTGGCTGCATTGATTACATACCGAGCCTTCCTCAGTGCCTACTTGATATTTTATTATGGGCCAATACCCCTTCATAACATGATGGATACCTATTGTGCTATAAATAAGGCATAATGGGCAATTCCCTGAAACAGTGGAGTTTTGCAATTTAAGAAGGGTCCGTGGCCCCCCCCCTTCTTTGCCTTGTATGTGCGCTCAGCGGGCGAGACGGGGGTGCACAGGGCACGATGGGCGGGCCAAACTAGTTGTGGCACTTCGCCCGACCCCCCGTCACAAATAGACGGACCCGCACCTGGCGATGGAACATTTCAGGCCAGGTGCGACTCATTTCGGGACCTCGTTTCTATCAACTATAGGTTGAAATCTAAAACCCCCGTCACAGACAGACGAAAACCCTCCAAAACCCCCGTCACAAACAAACAAGTGAATTAATATATAGGATTTTGGACTTAATGCAATCCACAAGGAAGGCCAAAACACATCTGGTGGCTACCAAATAGGACATATTTGAACCAAGTTTTCATGTAACTTCATAAATTTTCAAAAATAAAATGAATTTGACATCAAATTCAACATGGTACAAATGTCAAAACCCTCTAATGGCCATCAAATAGGAGGAATTGCCATCATGTCAACACACACTTTCATAATTTTCCATTTAAAATTTGAATTTCCATTCAAATTCAATATGATTGTCTATTGGCTTCCAAATTATTAAAATTTCAAGCATATTTTAATTAATTTGCATAAAATCAACATAAGAACTTGAATTTGGAACCAAACTTTTCAAAGTTCACAATCAAACTGATGTGATGTTCACCAAATTTTGAGTAATTATTTGCATCCTCCTATTGTCAATTGCAAACAATATCCTCAAATTAAAATTTGTTGAATTTAGTATAAATTAAACTGATTGGGTAAAATGAAAGTTAGACCTTGCCAACCACAAATCATAAACTTAAGTACATGATTGCCATTTTTTTTTGTATGTATCACTAATGCCAGCAAACATCAACAAAAATTTCATACACCCATAACATTAAAAAGAAAATTTTAAGCATATCACCTCTATAGTAGTTTTTCATGCACACATAGTATGACATTTTAAAACAAGCAATGTCCATATTAACAAAAGGTTGGCACATTGGAATGTTTATAAAAAAGATAAACATTAATATTTTTCTCGTTGAACACACACAGGCACATTGAATATATTCCAAAACCTTAAAAATTCCATTTGAAAAAAAGACTAAATCTACTTTAAAAACCATAAAATATCAATAACATTTATACTTCATGTTCATAAAAAATTTGATATGCAGCTACAATGCATAGGAATTATTGTTAGATGCATCAAGATTAACTTTTGCTTTAGATGCATGGGTCGCACTAATATTTATAATGGAATTAACTATTGTATTGCTTCTAGCCAAAAAAGAAAACACGACAAAAGATATTTCAACCCATTGTTTTATGTCTACATGATTACACCTCCACTTGCTCAACCAACAATTATGATTTCATTCCTCATCATTCTTGGCTTCCTTTTTCACAAGAACCCACCATTGAAAATAGATCTTCCTATAATTCTCATTCTATTTATTTCTTCCAACATCACTTTTGACCCTTCCCGTCCAAAAAAGATAAATTGTAGGGTTTGAAGGTTGCACAAAAAAAAATTACCAACAAACAAATCATAAAAAGGCATGTATGCAAGCAAAATGGTAACTCAAGATGGTATAAATGATTGGATTCCAACAATAACCCAATGTCATCTTGACATGTTATTTGTATTGAAAATTTTGCCTTCAACAAGTCATCAAACTATTCAAAGCCAAAGTAAATCGTCCTAACCCTAATTTATCCATAGTCAACAAATGCACCTCAAATGTGATCCATAATGTGTGAAAAAAACATGAAGTTGTGTTTCAAAATTCTTTTTTTATCATTCATGTTAACTTATGTCATCTTAGCTAATAAATTTTCAAGTGCATTCTGTGCCATGTTGATTTGGCAAGATTCCCATTTTCTAGCAAATAAGGTGCATGTACTACTACCATTACTTTAGACCCAATTCAATCAACTACATTGATTATTTGATTCACTTTGCAAAGAAATTTGAATCACTATCATGCATCGTCAATGTGTTTGCCTTAATAGAGAATGTTTCTTTCATCTCTTCACAATTTTTATCCTTCTTTTGAAAATTTAAAGGAGAACCTATAACTTAGGTGTCCTCATGTACCCACTTTGTATAGTGGGCAAGACGAATTCTTTTTTAAACTTCATTCTTCCTTCTTGACCTTGCCATTGTCAATAATGAAAGAAGAAAATGTCACATTTGAAACGTTAGGGTTTATTCATTTGCATTGATGATAGAATGGCATATATATCCCCACCACCAATTTAAAAGAAAAATTTGCATTCTATTTTGAGAAAGTGAGTATAGGGATGACAATGGATATTCAATTCAAATATTTCTTAATATTAAATCTTATTAAAAAAAATTGTCTAAGATGTACATTTGAATTGATCATACTTCTTGGGATTCAATCAAAAAACCCAAATTTGGTTGTTAAAGAATTTGGTTACACATTATTATCTTAATGACGGTGACTTGTGTTGTTATAAAAGAAAAATGTCAAACATGTGTTTGACATCTATCCATGAGGAACATGTTTTTTTTTTAACAACATTAATTTTAAATCATCGATTTGAATGGTTACAATGTAAGTTTCTTGAATACAAGTGAACAAGACATATTCATATGACAAAATCATATGGATCTTGATTTTTTGGTAGCCATACATAAAAGGGAATTATGATGCAAAATGTGAACAAATCACAACAAATCAATGTGTGTTGATTTTGATAAAGACCTTAATATCCATTTTATTTTGAAAGAACCTTAATGGTTAACCATGGATGACAAGGTTTTTTTTAGTTCAAATTTTCTTCACATGTTGTCAAGATTATAGAATCACATGAAATGTTCATAATCCATTCAAATTATAGATTTGTTTAAGAATATTTCTACAAACAACATAGTGAAAGTTTGAAAATCTATTCAAGCATATTTGAAACAAATGGCCAGGGTAATAAACCATGCAATATTGTAGGCAAATATATCTCAAAATGTATAATTAAAAGTGTTGAGTTGAGAACTAAAAGCAATGTGTAGAAAAATTGAAACTTGCATAATGTTTTCAAGACAAGTGATTAGAACAAAATCTTGACAAAATTTTAACTTCTCACATAATATCAAGCAAATATAACATTGACGTTTGCCATGGTAGAAACACAATCATCCACGTGAGCAAAAGTCATTTATGAATAACTAGTTTAGATATCAAATGAACTTATTTTATTGATTCATGGTATCTATGTTTTGTCAAATAGTAACTTCCTTTGCAAGCCTTTAAAAAAGAAAATGATGTACATATATGTTGACTAGTGTTCTCCAAACCTACTTCTTCCAAGCTTATCTACCTTATCTGTCCTTATCACCTACACGAATATGAAAAGGCAAATTAACATGTAGCTTTCATGTCCGTTTTACATATTAAAATAATTTAATAATCTACCTTTTTCAAGTGTAAATACCTAGTTCCTTTCCCATGTCCACCTACATGGACATAAAAAAGAATAAATTTGAAATATGGGACTAATCATGATGAATTACTTAACTATATGGCAACATAAAAGAACCTTACCCTTGGGGCCAAGGGCATTACATTCATATTCATAACAAAAAAAATGTAATCTTTTGATAGTAAATGTTTATTACAATGTTAGATTTTGAGTATTATAAGATCAAACATAATTTTATATATCTATGAATGCAGTGAATTTTGAACTCATCAATTTTCAATATAAAAATGTTTTTTCATGAAATAATAATGCATACAATTATTGGAAAGTGAAGACAAATTTACGAAATAATAAGCCTTATTAATGAAATTGAAATATTAAAATTTAATTTTGTATGTTAGATGCCAAAAAATAATAATTATGAATGTAATATTTCCAATTTTATTTTTCCATTTTCACCATTGTCAAATAAATTAATGATCTATGGCCACATGTGCTTCTTTAAAAACATTTATGGTGAACCTTTTTTTCATAAAATATATAATATAAAATACATTGTTATCATGAAAAATTACCACTTTGGGAAATTCAAAAAATTGATCATAATTCAAATATCTATTGGATCATCTAGGGAAGCATTGAAATATTGTTAATATTTGTTGTTACATCATTTGGTGGCCCCCAAATGAATTTAGTGTTTTTTTAATTTGCCAACTTTCAAATGGCCAATTATTAGTTTTGGACTTTTCAAAAGACTTTCGGAATTAAGTTTTATATACATGAAGAAACTTTTGTGTTATCTTTGGACTATGAGAGAAATATGCATACAAACTTTACATCACATGCTTAATTTTCATGTAGACATTTTAGACACAATATTGACTTTGAAATTGGTGTATTGGTTCATACAATGCACAACAATCATGATTCAAGGTGCAATGTTCTCCTCTTTCAATTTAGGTGTCACACCAATTCTAATGCCATGAAATACATTCACCCCATTGTTAAAAGCAAGATTATATTGTAATAATTAGGCCATATAAACATTAAAAAATAGGTATAATTGTAATGTCTATTTTGAGATAGGCTAGACAAGGCATGTGAATTAATAGTTACATGGTAGGTGAGATTACCTTGTTGAGGTGGAATTAAAAATTTTGTGGGAGTTTTTTCCTTCTCCAAGAGTGAGTACCAATGTGCAAGTGCAAAGACAAAATAAAGTAGAATAATTTTGAGGATGTACACAAAGTTCTTGAACCATGATCTTTTATCTCTTTTTTGGGGTAGTTTTTCCAGTATTTATTGTTCTGCCTTACACATCAGTATGAAAAGTAAAATTGTGGCATAATTATGATAGATTCATAATAATGCATATTCTTGGGCTATGGGACATGTGGTTTTTGAAATATTATGGATGATGTATGGATTTCTATTATAGATTTTGCATAACTTGAAATAAACATGTACAATAACAGAAATTACAATTGAACCAATGTTAGAATATTGAGATTTACCACCGATCAGCCCTATAATTAATTTGGTTAGTTATAACATGAATCTCCATTGACTTTGTTGTCAATAATCAATAAACCCCAATTCTGCTATCAATGACCAATTAACTTTGTAGTCTACACTATAACTTATATATTATAGCCATTAAACCGTAAAGCTTGAATACACTACAAAAAGAAGTCTAGAGATTATAAACACTAAACCTTAATATTTTTCTACACAATATTAGTTTCAATGTAGACTACAACCACTAAACCTTAAACCTCTACATTGTGCACTTTAAAGTTTGCAATCAATCATCCCTCAAAATTTCAGGATTTTAGAGTGACACAAGTCTTACAAGACTTCTAGAATTAGGAGTTTCAAGACAAAAAACTCAAACAACATATTGAAAACCTTGAAATCAATAGGATATTATTTGTCACATATTAATATAAAATAGTTAAATTTGTTAAATTTATCATTTCAAAACTTTATTGGAATATTCCTAGAAAAATTCAATTATAAATTATTTTGGAATATAGTTTTTGTTAAATAACTTTGGAAGATTCCTTCCAAATTATTTTGGAATATTCATTTTGAATTATTTTGGATCATCCCTTCTAAATTAGTCTAAAATTTTCTTTTGCATTATTTTGGAATATTCTTTCCAAATTATTCTTTGAATATATTTTGTTTATGAAAAAATAGCCAAAAAATGGTGACACCTAAAGAAAAACCTTTGCCCAATATATATTTTTGGCTGAAATGTCATCAATATTTGACATGAAAATGATAATTCGATTCAATTTTAAAAATTTATGGGTGAAATTACCCAAATTCACCATATTTCAAGGAAAAAAACTTTTCATATTGCCAAAACCCTAAACCCTCATATGGAAGACTGTTCTTTGAACCATTTAGAGGACGCGAATTATTCAAAAGCAAGGTGCAATGGTTAGACCTAGCATCTTGATTGTGCTTGATGTTGAAAGGTTTGCTGTTTGCAAAGACAATTTACGCCCATTTTGTAACCATCATGTAGTTTTTGAAGCCATCATTTAATTTTTGATATTTGTCTTATTCTTGGTTCAAATAATTGAAGGAAGTTCAAACGAGGATCTTGTAATATAGTAACTTCTTTTAGGTCATGTTTTAAATAAACCTTAAACCCATCCTTGTTTCAATTATGTTTTCCATGTCTTTCATTTCGCTTTGGTTTAATTATTTGTTTTTATTTTATAGTCAGTTTGTAGTTTGTAGTTTTGGGGAAATTTTAATTATTCATCTATGTTTGTAGTGGATTATGATCTTTGTTTGTAGACCATGCGAAAGCATATATAGTTCTAATTGGTAAAAAATCATGTTATCAACCAGGTTCTTTTTTTAGAGAAGCGACAGATGTAGTTGCATAATTGACTCTTAGTTTAAAAGGTTAGGTGATTCTTCAATTTTGGGTTCATTATAGAGTAGAATTCAATTTCAGTAGCTCACATTCCAAATTCCTATATGGATGGCAAGATATTTTTTGATAATCAATGTATTTGTATGAAATCGATAAATTGATAATCATTGTTTTTATGCACTTGAGGTTTATTTTGGTTGTTAGCTCTAGAAGGTGAAATTCATATTTCATATTTCATAATAAGCAATTTTTTTCCTACTCAAGCTAGGACTATTATACCCATTGATGGCCACCAAATGATTTTATTTTCTAATAAATAATTATGTTCAATTGCTCAATGCCCCCCAAACTTTTATGTTCAATGGTCCACCAATGGTTTATGACATATAATAACTTTAAGTATTGTAAATTCTTTTTTTGATCCTTTGTAGAATTCAATGGCATAAAATTTAATAGATATTTCAAATTGTCTTCTTTGATTTTGCCATTGAATTGTTTACTTGATGATGTTATGCAATGTTTTAATTTTGCATCCCTCTTTTTAAAGTTTTCTAGTTCTTAAATTTTAGTGATAATTGGTTTTTTTTATTGTCATGTATGTTAATTGGTCTAATGGTGAAAAAAAACTCTTACAAAAATTTGTCGTTTCAACACTTTGTTTGGTGCCCACCAGGTTGAATATGTTATTCTATTTATTTTTAAATTCTCAAAATTCATTGTTTTGATTTTTAGATTTTTTCAATGTCCCAAAATTAACTAGATATGTGTTTCTTGCAAAATGTTTCATGTTTTGAACATGTCTTGAACTTTTTTCAATAATTATCATGACATGTGGCCAATTTATTTCGAAGGGCACTTTCCCTTGGATATCCACCAACAAAAATGTTAGGGAATACCACCAGTTGAGAACCTTGATTTGTAGCCTTGGATATTAGCCTCTTTGCTTTATCTGATGCTTCAATGCATAGACAAATAGAGACATAGTGAAAAAAGGGAGCAAGCAAGAAGGGAAAGCACATGGTACAACTTATGGGGAGTGGCTGGAATATTATAGAAGATACTAGAAGCCTACACCACAATAGCTCAAATAAATTTACATGATATGTTGGAAACTATGTTGTCTATAACTAAGTCTTGTGAGTGATGCAAATACAGGTTGTCCCACTTTAGGATTAAGCTAAACCTACCAAACCTACTGAATTGATAGTCCAGGTCCTTAAAAAGAAGAAGCTCTGGCCATCTTCATGAGCTTTTACTTGTTCATGGTGGCGGCATTGGCTCCTGCAACACTCCAACTCTGAAGCAAACATGACGTGAACCCCCAGTGGGACAGGATTAAACTCACAACATAGTGTGAAGACCTTGATTGAAATCTCAAATAAATATGACTGAAGTGGCCTCACCAGCGCCCAGAAGCTCTGGATATCTCACAAAGCCTCCTCCTCAACAAAAAAAACAACTTACCAGAATATGAACAAAGTAGAATGGAACCCATTAGTTTTATTAGTAATGCAATAAGGGGCCAAAGTGAGCCAGGGTGAAACAAATCGCATCACGTTCGTACTTTGACCTTTTCTAGAGAAGCCTCTAAGTGGCCAAATTAAACCCCAACAATGTTAGATTTGAACTCAGAGACCCTGATTTAGTCTTAGCACAAGATATTTTGTAATACTTAAAAATAATTTAAATAAAATTTTGGATTTTAATCATGGTCCACCCAAGGTGAAGTAGCACCCAAGAATGCACCAGTTTGGATGGATGTTACCATTGAAGGTATGACAACTAGTTATTAATGGGAAAAAACTTAGGTGAAGCTGTACCCTTTTGTCATTGTTCAAAACATGGTGTTAATGGTAACATCATTTTCATGTCCATGACATAGCATCTTCTAGCATCATTTTCACATAACATCACTTTCATGTTCATGATTGTTGTTTCCCATTTGGTTTATATCCCAAGGCATGTCATATCCATAAAGGGTTCATTCAACCCTAGTTTCTTGGTAAAATAACACTTTGTCCTTGTTCTTAGTCACCCACATTTGTAGGCTCTTGGCATTATTCTTGTCCTTCTTGTAAGTTTCTTTTGTGAGCTTTGTGCTTGTTCATAACTTGATACATAGACATGACCAGTTTAAGTTGTTCCAAGAGAAAAGCTTTGGTCTCCTTACATGGGGAATGTGATTGCATCAATATAAAAAAGATTGTAAGTGTAAACCACACTTGAACCGACAAAAAACTTAATCAATGACCATACATTTAAAAAAAACATCCATTACAAAAATTCATTCCATTTTATGATGATTACTCCTTTCCCAATGTTACTTGTTGGGTTGAGACTTAAGAAAACCAACCACTATCACCCCATCCATCCCTCTTGTTGTGCCCTCTTTTGCAAGGAACTGAACCACCTGGTGACCACCAGGTGTCATCCAATATAGCATCCATGGATTATAACTTAACCTACAAAAATTGTTTCCAATTTTCCTTCAACCACCTGCTAAACCTAAACATTTTAGGTGCCAACCACCAGTCCATTTCTTGTTGAAGAGACGAAATCATTTGAAAACATATCAAGACCAGTACTACCTTGTGGAAGATTGCCGAGCATGGTTGTTACCTGTTCATAAAGTAGCTTAATTTTTGTGAATTTCCAAAGCATAAAAGGTGAGAAGATCATTGAAGGCATCAAATTTCACCCCATGTTGGTCATGAACTTGTATGGTAACCCCAACTGAAATCCTCTTCAGAGTTTGCACAACCAATGATGGCCTCAGCTTCTTAGTGTCAATGGCTCCTTCAAGCACATGTGATCAGCACAGGGAACATTCTGACGTCTTGCAAATAGTTTACAAAGTTCCTAATGATGTCGCAGAATTTCTCACAAGTGCCTATTATGTCAGATCATGGTCAGTCAGACCCAGCTTGCTGCCACCCACTGCTCAGTCAGGTCCTCCCACTGGCCATTTACCTAATACAGAATCATCTGAGTGCTCACAAGAACTCCAAGTGCAGCTATAAGTAGAACAACTGAACTTATAAATCTCTACTAACAATGAATCAACACTGGCAAAACTCAGGCCTAGGTTCCTAACTTTCTGATGCATTCAGTAGATCCAGGAGCTGTCCTTTCTTCAGTTTTGAGTATCCTTTCAGGCCCCTAGATTTAGCCAGACTTCTCAACTCTGGCAGCTTGTAGCTGGAAAGATCATGAGTTACACTACCATTCTCTGAGGAGATATGTGTTCCAAAATGCTTGACACTAACACTGACTTTCACATTCTTGCTTCTTTTCTCACCATCCGTTAAGGAACAGGTCTCTGTCTTGAACTCTGTGTCAGAGTCGCCATCTTGCATAAGAAACTCAAGGCCTGTTCCCACAATTTCCTGCAATGCTTGAGACAATGGAGAGTCCTTGATAGGGTCTACCCTGTAATGGTACACATTTGTAGAGGAGGCTCCATGGTCTTTCAACAGTGGTGCTGGTGACACTTGTGGTACAATCTTGGGTGATGCAAAAAGAGTGTGTTCTTTCTTGGATGGAACTGGTGATCTCTTTGAGAAGGCTGAAGGCAATCGACTTGGACAATCAGACTTCACAGCAGTAGTGCCAACAGCCTCTTGCAGATTCTCCTGAATCGGCATGGCTGTTGTAGCTTCCTCTATTCTATGTCCAGCCCTCCCCTTCTTGCGAATGGCCGAGGTTCGAATCGGTGAGCGCTTTTGGGACTGTGAAATGCTATGCGGCTGATGCACAGATGTGCTATGAGGGGGTGCATCAAGAGCCATGTGGTGCTCAGCCTGTGGCTGACTTGTCTTCGTCATGTTTTGAATTGGTGGAGACCCACCAAAGGAAAAAAAAATGCTCCCATCTGCAAGCTCTGCCAGTCCCAAAGGCTGCATCAAAGTTCATACCTCAGTTGCCAACCAAGCACTTCAACTTCTCCGTAGTCTCATTAACCAGCCCAAATGGCTTCTTTCCCACGTTCCTTTGCCATGGAAGAGCTAAGTACTGTCAAAATCCAAGAACATCTGCATGGCATGTCTCCTCATACAACTGAAGGCAGCCAAAAGAAAGGAGCCATAGTGACCACCCAGATGACATAGGAGAAAGAAGAAAAAGCAGCCACCTCCTGGGATCATCTGTTTCATCATTGGCCTTGAGACCTCAGAGGAAATCAAAGTGATGTGTGGCCAACCTACACAGTCGAAACCAAACCCTAAACCCTAAACTGTTTAAAACTGTTGTCAGCGAGACGTGGAGTAGAAGAGCGAAGAGCGAAACCACACCTTCAACAGACGTGATTTCGGCTTCTCTCTCACTCGTTGCCAGAACAGGTGGTGCGTCAATCCTCCTCCGGCTGGAAGAGCCGTGCAGCAACGAAACCCTGCTAGAAGACCCCCGTCCACGGCTGCATTCACAGTGAATGCCACTCAATCAAATTACCCCCCACGAGTGCTTCTTTCAATTGCCACACAAAACACACGCACACAGAACCTTAAAACCAAGCGTGTCTCTGAGTGAGTGGTCTCTTGGGGCTTGCTGTCTGTCTCATATTCAAAGGTGGTGGACACTTCCTAACGCCAGCATAAGGCAGGCGGGCAACAAAAGGTGGTGGGTTGCCCAGCCCTAGAAGTAACAAGGCTTTAGCTCTCCGACAAATTTGCTAAAGACAACCGGAATACCTACTCACAGATCTCAACAGAATTGCAGTTAGGTGAGACACCAAAAACGGCAGCAAAAGCCACCAGTTTTGGAGTGTTGGAGGTTGGTTGTGGCGTGTGGAGAAAACCAAAAGAAACAAAGAGTTGGAGTCGATGATGGAAAGGCATAACTGTTGATGGGTTTGTTCCAAAACATACCCAGAATTGAACCACAAGCCAGATCGAGTGTCGCATGCCTTAATGTATCGGCTTCTTATTGTTGTTGTTGTTGTTGTTGCTGTAGTAGAGGCTGATACCAGAGCGCGGCACACAATAGTGCGGTGAAGAGAGAAAGAGGAAGGCGCCATCACCATCAGCAGCTAGAGCTCCCGAGCTGAAACTTTTTCCCACTCTAGTTTCTAAGTTAATCTTTCAACCCCAACAGAGAGAGCACACCGTCTACAGCAACGAAGCGAAAACACACCGCAGCAAATTTGAAGAGATTCGTGAGAGAACAACGAGAGAGCAAAAGGGCGTGGCCGGGTCTCACATGAAACACTTGATTTTTTTTCAAGCTAATAATTTTTATGTAAACGAACATCAACTTCCTTTGACTTTAGGGCCCAATGGATAATGCGTTAGTCTACGGAACCAGAGATCCAGGGTTCGATCCCCAGTTACGGTCCACCGTAGTAACCTTCGCTCTATTTAGTCCTCTACTAACATAAGATTTATTACCATCCTAGAAAGACAATTTTTCCCAGTTCACTTTGATGGAAATTAATTATTTTCATTCATTCATATACTACACGCTTGTCATAGCAATAAAAAAATAAATCTAATTTTTTATAAAAGATTTGATAATTTTTGAGAAGCTTTGAATCAGTCAGATCAGTAATTTATTTTTCTTTCAAAACCAAAAAAAAACGAAGGGATTTTTGTGGAAAGTATTGTCTGTTTTACTGTCAATTCGATTAAATTTTGCACTGTATATAATTAATAATAAGCTGCACTTCAAAGTGGCTGAATTGGGTATCATCCAATCATGTGTTTTTTAAAAAATATGGTCTAACTAATTACTTTTGGGGTTTAGTTTGAATTAGTCATTGAACTAATACAAAAGTCCTTGAAAATATCACACAAAACCTTCAGCAAAAACAGACAATGTTATACACAAAGTCAGTGACATCCAGCTGCTCCGAGGATCATTACATTACCTACAAGTGTAAATGTTACTGACTTCCCATGACAAACTTGTGGAGCACACAGCATGGATGATGTCATCAAAGCATTTGTGAATCATAGAAGATCTTGCCATGCAAGAACAACAATGGTAGTAGCAACAGTTTACATGTAACAACGTGAGTATTGGTATATTCACAATACCTGGGAACCACTCTACAGGTATAAATAAGAGCAAAGCAGTTCTTGCTCTCTTGGTGGGTGGCGGAAATACCCATCAGTGTTGGTGGTGGGAGGGGGTTTGCAGAGCCCCTGTCAGGTTTGTCCTCTTCTCAAAGCCTGCCACATACCCAGACCTAACCTCTCTTTTGTAACAAAAGGCCTTAATCTGAACTTTGGCAGTATATCTCTACTCAATCATTGATGAGACCCTACGGGGGCCAGATGACAGGTTGTGTTGAACATGAAAGAAGGCCGAATGTTATCTGAAGAGGATGGTGAGGTTGCCTACTACAATATGTGCAGGAGCAGCAAAGAGGGTTACACACCTTGTAGTCAGGAGGGCACATGCTGATGAGACTTACAGGGGGTAGCCCTTTATACAGTAATTGTTACTGGGGCTTGACTTAGATCCTGCTCACATGTGGAGGAGACATCTTGTGATCTGTCATATAATAGTTAATCAATCACTGATGTTGCACTGTTGTAGGTATGGGTGGTCATACTTGACAAATTTCGACCAGAAAGGCTTATACTTGCTCATGCCAATATCTAACCATGGTTTCATGTTGCCATTGTAGTGTATAACAGCTGCAGTTGCAATGTCTGAATCCTCAACACTTGAATTGTAGCCCAGCCCCAACACGTGCCATGACTTCTCAAGTGGATATGTCAAGTTGTAGAAGGTGATCAACCCTGGTGGTAGTGTTCCAAGCTTCCACAGCAATCTATGCTCATTCTGTGCATGTACACAAATGGAAAAATGAGCAGAAACCATAGAGGCCACACTCGCAATGTCAACTCAAGTCTGGGACAAACTTATTCCTGGCAAAATATCTGTCAGATTTCAGACAAATGTATAATCCCGTTGCATCACAATTCACAGTTTCCAAACTATAAAAGTGCAACTCATTGAGAATAGTAGAGCAGCAAGCAATACACACCTTGCTCTGCCATCTGTGATAGATGCCTGTGATGTCATGCTTTCTCCACTGCTTCAGATCAAACACATTCATTCCATATGCCCACCCACATGCATTTGCATCAAAGTTTTCAGAGATCAGGGAATTGGAGAAGTTCAGGTACTTATCAAAGCGATGGAAACTGGAACCACAGGTTTCAACAGCACCATTAACATTGCCACCAAGATCAACATCCCAGAGAGGGGTGAGATCTTTCTGAACCACAACATCATCATCCAGAAAGAGGATCTTATCCAGCTTGGGATACACTTCAGGTAGATAAAATCGCAAGTGATTCAGCATTGACAAATACTTGGGGTTCCGATACTTCAAATTGGAGGTTGCTGTGGCTAAGGTACGGTCAGCTTTGAAGTAAAAGTTTTTCATTGCAGATGACTGCAGTTGGTGCAGCACTGGACAGTAGGAGGCATTCAGCCACTTGAAATCATCAACATTCTGCACTTCCATTGTTGCAGCTCCAGGAGGATTTGCTAAAAACCACATCTTCATGGCTCCAAAGTTCAGCTTGTTTGTTACTATGTGGAATACATGCTCTTCAGGTTCCTGCTATAAGGACAGAGTTAAAACAAAATACTGGAGCTTTCAAGGCATTGCCAGGATGCTGCACATAAACAATTAATAAGAATTTCTCACTAAACTATGCATACTCTCCCACAGTCACAGGCCATGGAGCTAACAGGTATTCAATACTTAATTATTGAGCAAAAGATAATCGGCACACACACACTGCCACCCTGGAGATGAAAGTTGCTGGGAACAAACCTTCGCATTCAAAATGGCTGAGTTCACAACCACTGCTGCAGCAAGGATGTTGTCAGAAAATAGTGCATAGTGATAGAGACTTGGATCTTCAAGTCTCTGCTGATTGGGGAACTCACGTAGATCATATGGGAACAAATGGTATTCCACTGTGAGCCGCATGGAGAAACAATGAAGGCCCTTGGGAACAGTTTTGGCTGCCAACTGGCTCAGAAATGTGCCCTGTTTCTTGAGCATGTGAGCATTATCTTCAGCTGATTGAAGCATAGCTCTCAACTTCTTGACCATGTTGGCAATGTCATAGTTTTTCTGCTGTGCTTGCAACAACACCTCTGCCATTAGCTTCAACTTTTCTTCCACCCTGCACATTCCAAGTTGCATCAGTAATGCCTTGTAGTATGCCACTTAACAGCTCCATGGAAGTATCCCCAACCATGTTTCAGCAAAAGCAAACACAAGGCCCATCTGAAAATTTCCTCACATTCTATGCACCAAAAGGATCCTGCTAGGTGGGCTGTGATACATTGAATCAACACAACCAGATGAATGACTGCATTTGAAACTAGACACTCACCCACGTGGAAGTTCAGTATCAACATTGGCATCCCCAACAAATTTTTTATGTTCCTTGATACACTGTTTCAAATCAAGAACAAGATCAAAATGACCCTGGCCCTGTGCAAGATTGGCATATGCCCTGGCCATAATGATCTGATCTCGCATCTGTCGCACCAGAGTATTGCCACTCACATTCCCAGTCTTGGCTGAAACACTTTTGTCCAGATTTTTGACAGTTTTCCCTTGTTCTTCACCCTGTTACAGCTCAAATCTGTCAGATATTTTTTTTGTGTACCTTACTAAAATGAGCTGCTGCATCCATGACCAATAACATCAATTTGAGTGAAGAGAGAAGTTCCACAAAGAATATGTAGGGTAGACAAACAAATGTTGTGCAAACTGCAACTATAATGAGTGCAATCATAACCTTGTGAGTGTCCCTCACAAAGTATCAGAACAACACTTTCATCATAATGTGAGTAACTAGCTATCATAACTCCTGACTGACTTCATTAGCTACTAACAGTGGGTACATAAAAGTTATGATAACATACTCAAGACTTAGGGCAAAACATTACACAAAAACCTGCATCCTGATTTTTGTGCATTCTTTCTAGAAGCAAAGAGAAGACTCGGTCATGATAGAGCATTTACAATTAAGTGCACAGTCCAGTCCCTTTAGAGTTACATATTAGCTGCTTAAGACCCCAAAGTAGTTCCTAAATTGCAGAGCTCTCCCACAATCCCTCTGACCTAATCCATCAAGCACATGATATTGTCTTCTTGTATCATAAAATAGAACAAGAGCTCCAGCAGACCCATTCAACACATATATCTTTACATGTAGTGAGAACTTCTCTATGCTTTATGATTTAAGTCAATCTGAATAAAATTGAGATATCACATGATAATAAGGTTAGAGAGATTCCGGATTCAACAGCAAAGAGGAAAAAGAGGAAACAATATAAAACCTTAGGAGTGGTTTAACAACAGTGTGAAGCATGCAAATGTTCAGAGACCTTCAATGGCAACATGTGTAACATGTATGGTAGTGATCAGCTACCACGTCATCCCCATTTATTTCATCAGCTCATGGCAGTGGCTGCACACCCCCTTCCTAATACACAGATGGACTAAAGCATAATCTCCAGAACAACTCATCAAAACCTCTCCACAAGATCTGTCCAAGATAAGAGTCACACCTTGTTTGGTGGCTTCTGACTCTCATTCCCATGTAAAACTTGCTCAATAATCCCACCTGTGCTTCCCAAAAGCACACACAACAGTTTGAACATAATTTCATGTGCATATCAATGAAATTGCAGAGAGATCTCCAGAAGTATCAAGAACCTTTCCCAACAAACCTTCCCCAGCATCCCCCAAAAAGGTATGATTCAGAGGCTCCATGATACACATGATTGAGGTACAGGCTCCATTCAGATAACAGAAAATGGTCATCCAGATCAGAAAAAGGCAAGGTTGACCTGTCAGATTGCCAGATATTGCAATGTTGGATGCTGACTCCTTGTCAGTATTTGTTATGGCATTCTTATCCTCCAAAAAAGCATTTGGCTCCTGAAATTTGACACAACAACAGAGTAAGGGTGAGCTAAAAGGGTAACTAAACCCCAGCTTCATCAGTTTTGAATCCACCGTCAGATCCTAACCTGAGCAAATAATCATTGACATTCCAGTCTGCAAAAGAAGGAAATTTTATTTCAAGTCATGCAAAAAGCTTGGTCCTTCCACTACCTGGACACAAGCATTTCCACAGATGTAAGTGCTCTAAATGGAGTGTCTGCCAATATGGAGAACAAAGACATGTGTAGTTTAAGAGATTCTACCTGATATATGCTGGAGCTCTGCCGGCTGACATCTGCTGCATCTTCTTGAACCAAAGAAGATAAGAGGTCATTTCCACCAATAATATTCCGGTTCAACAGTTCAGATCCTCCTGGGTTGGCACCTACGATATCAAGAACCTGTTCAATACATGGTAAGCAAAATGTGTGCAATGCTATTCAGACAACTACACAAATCCATGAGAAATATACATCTGCCTGAATTTGAGGAAACCAAGAGAGTTTCAGATGGATCATTTCAGTTGTAATTGCCAGTTATCTGCAAGGTGGAATAAAATATTTCAGATCTGACAACAAACCAGAGCAAGACAACTCTAGGAAACCCCACCTTTAAGAGAAGTTAAAACAAGACCACGAGACAGAATTGAGAAGCCATTTGACCAGATTTGAGGAATTAATGATGAGGAACTCACCAAGTCCGATGATCCAGTGAGGAGGTAGCTTCCACCTGCACAAAATCAGTACATACCTCTCTGGTCAGAAATCACAGATAGCTTTGTATTCAATTGTCCTACAATAATTCTACCAGCAGGGGCTAAACAGCTTTTGAATGCCACATTCATAACATCAAGATGCCGAGTACAGTGCACTGTTCAACAGCTTTGCTACTAACAAAGGACTAATCAATGTAGCCTGGAAAGAATGAACGTCGAAGGGAAAGCTCAAAAACATTCCACGAATGCATTTCACAAGTCTGAACAAGCTATAGTACAGTTGCACTCAAACATCGATGCACTAAGAAATTCTATGTACGCCAAGAAACCTACGCAGACAACGACCTGTCTGGCCGAGAGGGTGGAGAATCGTACCAGAAGTAAACAACTTGCTGGCCCGCCCCGCGAGAATAGTGAGAGGTGCAATGACAGAGATGAACAGCAAGGCTCCAACAGAGGCTCGGTATCTAGCTTTTGTCCTTGTCGATAGAGACCCTGAACCTCTTCGAAATGCCATGATGACCGTCACAACTATATAGTATCTCTACCAGGTTATTCACACAAGCCGATGCAGCTCCAGCTCTTGCAGGCCGCCTAGAGTCACAGAAGCTCATGCTACGCAATACTGCAGTAGATTATACCGGAATTTCGGAGAGCTCTAGACCGCTTGTCGCGGCAAAGCAGAAATGCAGTCATGAAGGGAACAGGTCTCCGTGAATGTTCAGCTCTCCTAGAGGCTGGAATTTGCGTGAAAATGTTCTGCTACTCGCTTGACTTGGCAGTAGCGAGCCGACCCAAAAACGCCGGTTAGGAATCGCAACATTGCCGTCAGTGCAATACAGTCACCATTCCTGTGCTCAAGTACTTCCGGAACCATTCGCCAAGCAGACAACAATTTCGCACGAACCAGAAACAAGAATAGATGGAGTCTAAACGCGTATCATGTGTAATAATAAGTGAGGAAATAAGCGCAAGTACACGGCAACACACAACACAAAACAGCATAGAACACAACCAGAGGCTACTCCGTCCTACAGGCTGACGCAATTGATGCGACTCCAAGGCAATCAAACGAAGAACCCCGCCACGAACAGCTGAACGACACACAGACACAAGACACAAGCAAACAAACAACAAAATGTTCAAAGAAAGGCATGTTCCCACCCGCCTCCTGCTCCTTTCACGGGGCAGCAGCTACTAGACCAAAACGGTAAAACCCGAATGACGAAGGACGCACACACACGTGCCCTCCGACCGCCACGGCCACTGACAAAAAAAAACTCACCCGGAACTCTAACCCGATGAAAAAGCCAACCACAACTGCAACAGAATGGAACGACCGAGAAAGAACCGAGTCACACGGCACATTCTTGCAGCTTTCTCTCCGCACCGTCACGCATGCAAAAGGAAGGAGACGGACGAGAAAAATGACAATAGGAAAATCAAAATCGGCAGCTAACCTGTTGTAAACAATTGGCGAAGCAAGGCTGACTGGCAGGCAGTGGTGCGATCCCGAAGCGCGTCCGTACGTACGAGAGCGCTGATGTTGCGATGCGAAGAGCACGAGAGACGAGAGACGAGAGAGAGACGCTTGGCTGCTGCTGCACTGAGCTGGTCGTCAGAAGAGACGAGTCCGTAATCGCCGCCCCCACCCGCGCCCGGCTGGTCAGGACATAAATGTTTTTTGGGGTGCCCGGCGAGTTCTCTAATTTTCTGGGTTGGACAGTTTACATCCAAGAGCTGGAAATGAAGCTCACATTGTTTGTCTGGCAATAGGAGAAATATTGCTTGTTTAGGATGTCCGATTATAGGATGAACTTCAATTGTACATGGATGAAAAATGTGTTCACAAAGAATTAACTATTTTTTCGACCCCTTTACTTTGGGAGAATGAACACATGTTTGTTCATTAAGGGCTTAAATGTTTGCTTACCAACCTATCTGCCCTAAAACCATTTTGTTGGGTAATGTGTCAATGACTCTCTGAAATTGTTAGGGGGCAACAATTACATTTTTTTTTCCTGGCTAAGTTTAGGCATTTGGCTAAAAGCATTTTCAAAATGGGTTAAAATATGTGTTTCTTCAATCTTCTAGTCGTTAAATTTTGACTCGACTTTTTTTTTTTTTTTTTTTCCAAGGTGAAAATTCCCTATATTTCTTTCTCTATTGGGTTCTAGTAGGTAGTAAAAAAAATGTTATAAATTCTCTTCAAAAATTATTTTCATATCTTGTTAAATTTGATTAATTTTTTTCTTGTGGATGATCACTAGTTTCATTACATCACAAAATTCAAGAAAAAAAACCTTTGGACAAGTATGATTGGGTGGTATCACTAGGAGCCACCTTTGAATTTGTGGCAATTTTCTTATTAGATGGCTTTTGTCTAGGTAAAAACAAAGATGGCCTTCCTTGGTGCAACTTGGGTCAACTTTTTTTGGAAGAAGCTTGGTTGGGAAGCAATACTTGTGTCACTTAGGAAAGGCCAACCAATTAATTGTCCTTCCTAGATCAACCATTCCTAGAGGAACTTCATTTGGGGAGCACTTGTTAGGTTGCCCAAGGAAAGGGAAGGTAATGTTCTTGTAGGAAGAAAATTAATGTTTCTCGAGGAAGTTGGGACTATTATGGTTCCCAACCCACTTTGGCGAGCTTTTCTTTGAAAAATCTAGTTGGGTAACATTAATTGGAGAACATTAGTTGTGTTGTTGGGGAAAAGGGGAAGGTAATGTTGTTTCAAGAAGAATGAAATGTTGTTTAGGATAGGTTGCATTATCACCTTCCTCACAATTGAGACTAATTGCCCTTCCTTAAATGACACGACACAAGTAATGCTCCTTGGCTAGGC
Source organism: Sphagnum contortum (assembly GCA_963920785.1). Taxonomy (NCBI): domain Eukaryota; kingdom Viridiplantae; phylum Streptophyta; class Sphagnopsida; order Sphagnales; family Sphagnaceae; genus Sphagnum; species Sphagnum contortum. The sequence continues at coordinate 13,625,270 of OY987278.1, forward strand.
CATGTGTTGCTCATTGTTGTGTTGCTTTGGTTTGGGATTAATAAATTGTGTGGATGATACTAGGGTTTCATCTTTTCCTTGTGAAAATTGGATGTCATTTAAAAATAAAAATCTTCGTACTAATTAATTTGTGTGCAATGTTTTATAATTTTTGGAATGCTGCACAATGAAAGAAAAGTTGGGAACTTAGTATCAAAGGTTTCAAAATGGATGAAATGTTAAGATACATCTCGATAACCATTTTTTGTTTCAATTGGATCATTCATCCATGCATTCAAGAAAAAAATGGATGTTGGGAAAAAAAATTGAACTTGAAATCTTGGATTGAATTTGAATTGATTTTTATATTATCACTTATCAAGTATTTCTTACATAACATGAATTTTATTTAAGGGTTTATTATTTTTAGAGCCTAACTTGTTGTGAATATGGTTTGAATTTGTTTTTGTTTGGGAGGTTTTTCTTTCAGGTGTGGTTTTGAATCTGATCTTTTTTATATTATAAAGCACACATGAAAACAAACAACTATTGATTTGATACTAAAACTTTGTTTTGTATTTTATTTTTGTGACTTGTGAAACATGGCATTTTCTTTGTTTGTTCTAGATGCAATTTTGAATTTGGTGGAGTGATTTTTGATGGTTTGACAATGGGTCCAATTAAACCTCATTTTGGCCTCAACCTTAAAAGTTTTAGGTGGTGGAAAGTGAATAAGGCATTCATGATTGTAATTGAACATAACAAGGTAACAATTTTATTTGATTTGAACATTGAATATGGCCTTCAACATGGTGAAGGTGATGTAGCTCCTTAGTGATGCACCCCTAAGTTTTTCAAATGTTATTCAATGTAAAAAACCTTGCCCATTCTTGGTTTTGCAATGAAATGCAAACCCAAGGAATGTTCCTTAATTCCCACAAAGAAAGAAGGGACGGGACTAGGATGAGTTCATTAAAATGAAATCAAGGTGAATTCAAACTACACAAATCAAGAAAGAAGATAACAATGAAAATTAAAACCAAATTGGTGCATAGATGAATCACAAGCTAACATAAATTTATGAAACACATCACAACCCAAACTTGAAAGGAATCATCATTTTCCTCCTCAAAATGTGATAAAGTATGATTTATATTAATTTGTTGTGGGTATTTTCAAATTTCAAAAAAAAAATGTGATGGGCATCCAATCACAAAAAAGATAAAACCTAGCTTTGAAAAGTCCCAAAATAGATTTTTATTTTTATTTTCAAGACATTTCTAAAGGTCTAAAAAGTTTTCAATTTTGATCAAGTTTAATCCCCCAAACCTTGTTCCAAATTTTTGGGACAACTCGAAATTCTTAAATTTTAAAGTGAGAATCAACTTGGGATTATTGGGATACACTTCCTTGCGTTCTCCCACACTTGTGAAATTGTGATAGAGTTCCATGATGCTCTTTTGGTTTGTTTCCCTTTTCAAGTTGCAAATCAGTTGTAAGCCCAAGGCTAGGGTCACAATACCTATAGTGAAAAATTGAGGTTTAATGTTTTTTACAAACTTTTGAACAATTGGAAAGAAGAATAGTGATCATTTCTTAGTTCAAGAGGTTATTCTATCATTCTTGTTTTAAGTAATGTAACATGTTAGAAACCAAGCCCATCTAAATGTTTGAAGAGTTCATCTTGCAAGCACAAAAAACAATGCACACATTTGTGAAAGTTATCATGTTTGTAAACATTACAATAAACAAATAAAGCTTGTGTTGTAAAACATGGTGAATAGCAATGCTTGTGCATAGCCATCAACGATAAAATTTGTAGTTGTTTGAAGTAGGTGTGAAATTCAAATTATCGTTATTGTGTGGTGCCCAATGATGATGGAAAACGGCAATATGATTATGCCATCAATTCAAACCTTTGAGTTCATTTATGAAATTTGGGGGGGGACAATATCTTCATATGGTTCAAAAGGGAACATGTTTTTGTGGTTAAAAAATTTGAATTTTTTTGAAAGGTTTCATACATTCCTTTTGATTCCTTTTTTTATAAATCACAATAATTAATTCATATGATAAAAATAGTTTAAAAGACTCAAAAAGAAATTTATATATTATCAAAATTATTTTTAAATATTTTTATTAATTTAACAAGAGACCATTTTACATATTAGTATACAACAATCCACAACAATTATAACGATGTAAATAGGAGGAGTACTCAAAATTGTCATTTGGAGTGATTTAAAAGTTAGACATTCCTTTTTAAAACTTCATTTATGAATAGACCCAATGAAGAGAGTTTTGTGCACAAGGAGGTTCATGCATAAAAAGGTTTGCAAACCTAGAGCTCCAAGCATAGATAGCCCTAGGAGCTCCACAAGATGGAAGCTTGGAAAACACAATTGCTTGCACAAATTAAGACTATATTTGAGGATGACAATTTTGAGGAAATTATGTTGGAGGGTATCACAAATCAATTGGGTAAAGTTGAATGGTCAAGTGTGCCCAAACAACATGGTGGATCCAAGCTTGGAAAATTTAACAATATTGAAAAACATTGGGAAATTGGGCATTGGAGGTTCTTCAAAGATTTTTTCATTGACTCACTTGTTTATAATGAGAAGTGTACATGATGGTTTAGAATAAGGAAATATTTTAATTTCCATACCATGGATTTGGTTTGTGCACATGATTTTTTTTGGTTAGAAAAAAGGTGATGCAAGCAATTAGGATTGTCCTCTATTCATAAATGCATAGTTTCATATGGCATTAATGCTAATGCTACTAATAAATCTTGCAAATCAAAGTTTAACATTGTTGTGAAATTAATGAAATAGTTTGTGAACCCTATCAAAGCTTGCTTTTAAGTCTAGGTATAACTTGAATTAACCAACAAAAGAAGACCTTGAGAAATAGTTGCAAATAATGAACATACGGGCCAATAATAGGAGCATCATAGTTGAAGTCATTGCAAAGTAGCAAATCCATGCATTTTTTGGTTTCTAAGGAAGCAACAATGACATTAATGTGTTTGGTAAATCTCCTTTAATTGTTGATTTGTTGAAGGGTGAAGTTGAAGGCTTAAACTTCATATTGAATGACTCCACATGTATCCATGGTACTATTTATTAGCAAATGGAATCTATTTGAAATGGAATTGTTTTGTTTGAATCATACACGAGCTTCAAAACAAAAAGCTCAATAAAACTTTGCCAAAATAAAAGAGGCCATGGAGAAAAATGTTTGAACAATGTTTCGATGTCTTACAATCAAAGTGGACAATCATTCAAATCCCTTGTTGACAATGGGACATGGAAACAATTTTGAACATAATGTATAGGTGTGTGATCATGCACAAGATGATCATTAACAATGAATGTGATGACAATTTAAAAGCTTTGTTTGATATTGGCATTGGACCTCAACTAAGGAAAGAATTCACATTTACAACCTACAAACAAGGCATAAAAGAAATTGAAACATAAATAAACATTTTGCTTAGGTGTTTTGTGATGGCCATTGGAAGGCCACAAAGAGCTTCATAAAAAGAGTGGGAGGTTCAAAAGAGAGAAAAGCGAATTCACAAAAGGCTTCAAATAAAAAGAAAGGAATTCACAAATCGCTTTGTAGAAATAGAAAGAGGTTAAAAGAGAAAGAAAGTGCAAATGAAATAACTTCATAAAAAGGGAGGGAGGTTTTGAAAAAGATAATAGAGCCTAAAAAGGCTCACCCATTGTTCCTTGTTTGTTGTAGTTCTCCCTTGCATTGCCATTATGCCCTTTGCTTATATTCTACTTACATTGCCATTGTTCCCCTTGCCTACCATCCCACCATCTGAATCCAAGGCACCATAACCATTGATGGTAAGGAACATAGAACAGTCTTAGAACTTGGTGCCCTATAATTTTGTGTTGAGGATTTTCTAGGGTTTTTGTCATTTTTGTTGAGTTAGATTATTGTTGGGGCATGTTCATGCTCCATCTTGGAGTATTACATCTCTTATTTGCACATGTGCAATGCATCTTACATCCCATTATTGGATGTGTTTTTAAAAAGTTCCAATTCATTCTTGTGCAAGTGGGAAAACATTTCTTTGGCCTTTTTATAGGTTATGGAATAGGTAACTTAACAAGATAGCATAAATTATTGTGAATAATCAAGGCATGTGAACATAAGACTAGTCATAATAACTAGCACAATCAAGCTAGTTACTGAACATAAGCATCCTTCATGAGAATCAAGGTATCCTCTTCTCATCTATGTACAAAATGATGATGAAATCTTCATTCAAGCAATGAAAGGTTACGAAATCATTGTAGTGATAAGAGCCCAAGGTAGTACCTTGTGATAACTCATAGCTTGTTAATGAAACAAACATCAAAGGTCAAGGGTTACTCATGACTTGATAGCCAATTAAAGTGTCAAGATTTTGACAAGGGATATTTACAATCACATGCTACACTTTGTAATTAGGTTGTTGAGATCTAATTAGAAGACTCCACATCATCAAGATCTCATCAAAAGTTAATTATGGTTTGGAACACATTATGCAACCTAAATATTTTCTCATCTTGAACCCTTTCCTTCCGAATTTCAAATATTCTACTTGTGATGTGAAAGAAGAAAATAGTTATATGTATTTTGTGTCTATATAGTGAAGAGTGTTCTAAGTTTTTTGCTCATGGGCTCATGAACATACTTGGTATTTCAATTCCAAGAGCTTATTATGCATGTGGGAGAATACTACATTTTCAATCGGTTTATTGCAAATCTGATTAATTTGGATAAGTGTCAAAGTAATAAACACTACTTTTTCTTTCATTAGTTTGAGGATGGTATTTTTCTTCACCTTTAAGAAAAAAACCATTGGTGATGTTGGCAAGATCAAACTTGGGTTTATTCACCTGTAGAATCATAACCTTTTTCATGACCAGATTACAATATTCAATCTCAAAATGAGTTTGATGGGTGGGTAGTAGATACTAGATTGATATTAACACTTATGATTCATAACCCCAGTTGACCCAAGTGTTACCATGTCCTCAACTGATTTTTCCTTCCAAAACCTGGTTTTTTGGAATTTATTTGAATTTTCAGTGGCAGGAATCGCTTAAAAAACCAATATCTCCCACACTCTCAATCCAAATCTTACCAAATAGATTCCATTAAATCCTGCTCATCCAGATCTTTCCAACAACACCAAAGACACATTCCAATTCCTCCGAAAATTTCAGCTACAATTTAATATTTTTTTTCAGTGAAGAAATCATTCAATATTCAAGAACTTCCACACAGCAAGTTGAAATGCCATGAAACCAAACCGATGCATCCCTCCTCCTCAAGAGCTTTCCAAAGAGACCAAGAACGCAATCTGAAGCATCCCAGTTTGGTGGATCTCATAAGTACAAAACAAAACAAACAAACTACCTTCCTTCATAGATAGATATTCAGTTTCAGGTATTGAAAATTCACTGAACGAAACCACCTACATTTTCTTTATCAGTTGCAAACTTCATAATTGTTAAAACATGGATTTGTATTGTAGTTTTTCCTTCACATGTATGTTACATTTTCCAATGGAATTTCAATAGTAAAATTGCTCCTAATTGCACCAGTTGTTGCATTTCAAATTATCCCATACATAACCAATTACAATAAGGACAGAGTACAGAGAGTGCTTCATTTCATTTCTATAATACATTTCTATCATTCCAAAGTTTAATTCAGATTCAAGTCCCTGGCTACATCATCTTATCATGTAAGTTTTAACACCCAAGCTACACTTTCACACATTGTAGGATGGTTGTATCCACGCAACAGCACCCAACAAAACTGCAACAATGTTTGGTATGCATCCAGCCAAACTAAAATGCACACAAACAAGAATAAGTGTAGTCATACCCTTTGAGTGTTACTCACAAAGTAGCAAGCAGACTATCACCTCCATATCAAAATAGGGATGGCAGTTATTCGCTGCCACTACACCCACTTACTTCAGCAGCTTGCAACAGTTTTGTGTAGATAAATACATAATAATTTGCAACAAATCCTGAGGGGGAAAACTATTATACAAAAGTCTAAATCATGAATCTCTGTTACACAATTGTGGAAGCAACAAGTTTAACTCAGTAGTCATTCTGTTGGCCAGCACTTATGGCAGGAAACTCACTACAAAAGAATGAAGAAGTCAATCATTTACAGTTACGTCATCACATGCTATGATTAGTTTAGACACATAGCCAACTTCAAATGTAAACACAAAACCTTCCACCTATCATAAAACATCCAAGACTTGCAAAACCCATCAGCAAGCTTTTGTCTAAATAAATAACTGGTGGCATTGGTAAAGAAGAGGGGCCTAAGAGGGCAAGTCAAATGCCATCTTTCTTGCAGGATACACCACTCCAAACATCTTCCCATTCTGGTACTACATTCTTGTTGTCGATGACATCACAGCATCATGACTACAGCAGCTTTGGACAGATTATTCATGAGCAAGACAAACTTCTCAACCACCCAAAACTGGATTTGGCCTGGATTGAACAAGGTGAGACTGCCAGCCAGCTCCTGCTGTGTGTATTCTTGAATGCCCTTTCAGTTTCAACATTCGTTTTCACCTTTTGGATTCCAAAGCTGACTATATTGCCAATTTTTGAATTCGTCTACTGTTGCTCAATTTTGCATATTGAAGAAGGAAGATTAAAATCACAGGGCACCCGTGCAGCATCATCTTCCATGAGAAGATCGCCAAATTCAAGGCTTGGGAAACTAACCAATTGCTCGAGGTTTTTCCCACCTGCAAGTCCACAGGTACCATATTGCTTGTCATCACGAATTAGCCCCTGCATCAAATTACCTAGCTCGGATGGATCTTCAAACTCTGCCCACTCCACTTTAGAGGAATTAGCAGCAGTTTCAAAAGCTGCAGATATTGCACATTGCAACTTCGACTTCAGCTGAGAATTTGTCTGATCATGATCCACAGTTTCCTCCCCCTGCTTAATAACCACCCTTTGCTTTGTGTCCAGTCGCGGAATATGCATAGCTGGTGCTTCGGAATCCTTGGTCATCGGAGCAAGATTCTTATTAGTTACAGCAGGTACAATACCCTCTGCTGGTTGTGCATTTTTCTTGCCTCGTATTACCTGCACACAAAAAACTGTTCATAATCTACCTGCAACTTCAGCTTCCACTAAAGTTCGTACATACAAGTGGAGAAGAAGTAGATGGGGTAGATTATCTTAACATCCATTGCTCTTCCTTTTAAAATATGACAATCAAACAAATGAAAACAAACATACACAGTGAATTTCCATTAGTATATTATCAAATCAGCTAATCCATAAACTGAGTGCCAACTGTGATGAACTTTGGTGGGTTAGAAAACAAAGATTAGATATGGTACAATTCTGTCGTGTTCCACATTTCTGTACAGTATCAAAAGATCCCCCTCTTCCAGCTGATGCAACCTTACAAAAACCCCTGCAAACATACATCAATGAATTGTTCAAGAACATGATAAGCAAGCAGAGGAAGCCAAATTTCTTTACAGCAAACAATAAACACCCACTTGCAATATATTCAGGCGGCACCAAACACCTCTCTACAAACTCTTTCTAAGAATTCTGGCAATTCACACACCATCAGCAGCAGCTCAATGGATTACAGTTCCATCAATATCAATGGAGTAGCACTAGCAGCTTTACCTGTGTTCTCTATCAAGTACATGCGACTTCTATTGTTAGGCCAGTATCTGTCAGCAAACCCAAACACCATCCAAGAAGGGGGAACACTATTGTAAGTGTAAGATCCAAAAAATGAAGAATCTGGCTTGACCCCACCGTACCCACACAAAAACAAAGAGGACATCATGAAGTTCCATGTCCACTGACAAGCAAAGTTCCTGAATATCTTGAACTACAGGTGGTAATAACTGGAGCAAGCAATAACCAGAGAATTCACAATCATGCAATTTTCCCACTCACTCAGAAAACTGGCACAAAGCTAGGATCTTCACTATGAGATGAGGATTTCCATGAAGCCCTGATCAGCTAGGTCCTTGAATGAAATTCACTTAAAAGTCTTGCTTTCCATTCCTTGTTCACTGATCATCCCCTATCATATGATGACCTGTCTGCAACTATCAGTCTCTGAGTAGTGCCCTTTGCACCTGTAGCGAACTTTCCATGTCTTGCCAGTGTAGAAGTCTTCCATTGTCAGCAGCATCCCCTCTTTCACTGCCAAGTATGGCAAACAACTTTCTGCCTCTTTCTGCAAGTTCACATGTGAAGCATTGAACCCAGATGAGAAATATTTTAACATGGGTAAAGGAACTTGCTTGATCAATATGAAATTATATGATCCAGAGTTTGGGTAATTGTAAACTATCTTGAGTTTTCAGGAAATCCCTTGTCAAAGAAACAGGACAAATCATTTGCAGTCTCGCCACATATGATCATACCAACCAAACCAAATTATTTTGAGAACAATACAGACCTTGGGCAACACTATGCGACCCAGACTACTGACATCACTGGGTCGCAACAACTTATGCAGCAGCATAACCAAAGTCCCTGTACCTGTCCCCTGCACAAGAAGAACAAGCCAACTCAGTAGCGTTTGAGCATATCGATGACCTATATTTATGTGAGAAGAAAACTCGATATCTAATAGCTGCAGCATAGTGACTTAACAGTGTCTCTGGACTGTTAGGTTTCATCAGAAGATGGGCAACCTCTGCAGGTTTCCACCAGAATCGTCATCCAAGAACTGATGATCCTTGTGATATTGCCCCAAACTTGGCATCATGGGATCTAGAGGCCCTTAAATTTCACAGCCCAAGGAAATATGAACCCTCTGTTTTCCCATCCAAGACTTCAAAAGCTAAATTGTTCGCTGTGATAAAGCTAAGGCTTCTCTTTGGACCAGTTTGAACTTCAAACTTGGAAAATGTTGAGAATCAAGAGCTTTTCACCCATACAGCAAAAGAACAAGAAAACTCGTGAGGCTTCAAAGATTATCATTGCATGTTTATGGTAGCAACTAGCTGCAATGATAAACTTCAACTCCAAACACAGTTTTGCTGCACCTACTAACTGTATCGTGCAAACAACATCCCAGAACCTTGGAAATTATCTACTCCTTGTGGAGGGAGACAAATCTTGTGTACATAACATGGCCTAATTTTTTCTTTTGTATTTGAGGGCACCTTTGAAAGCATAATCTTCCTGACCGACTCCAAGGCACCTTATAAGGTGCATTCAGGGCAGCAGATTCAAATTATACGAGGTTTTATTTTCTTTTGTCTAGGCTAAAGCCCCAGGGTTGAGGGCATTTCCATCTTGTTTTTGTGGCGGGCTTTACAAAAAACATAAAGCCCCGACACTTGATTCAATTGCATTCATTGCATCAATTTTTATGCAGCATAAAGCGTATGGGTGAGAGCATCTGAAATCTTTACATTGTGTAAAGCCCAAAGGCAAGAGCATCCAAAACCTTTATGCCACATAAAGCCCGTAGGCAAGAGCATCCAAAATCTTTACGCCGTGTAAAGCCCACAGGTCCTGAAAACTTTCTGCCATGTAAAGCCCAAAGGTGAGAGCATCCAAAATCTTCATGCTGCGCAAAGCCCATAAGTGAGAGCATTCAAAATCTTTACACTACAGAAAGCCCACAGGTGAGAGCATCTCAAATCTTTACACTGAGTTACGCACACAAGCAAGAGCATTACCAAAATTGGGCTTGTGCTCAACTCTTGCCTCACAGGCCCTTATTTTGATAGCGCCCTTGCCTTGCCCTCAGGCTTTATCCTACACTTAAGATGACTCCCACTCTGACAGAGTAGGAGCAAGATCCATCTTCTTTGAAAAGAGGGAGATTCATGAGTATAAGGTGCCCTCCAAATACACTTAGGAAATTTCACGGGGTGCTTGAAAGTGTGTGTAGGGGAAGGAGCAAGGTGACCTTGGGAGTGGGAGAGATGGGTTTTAGCACTCACACACTCACCTTGTGTCGATTACTTATGCAGGGGTTTCCAGATGACTGCAGTTTGTTGACACCCGAAGAAGACATGGTGATGGGTTCCTGGAGCTTCTTGGCCACATGAGATAGAAGAGGAAGTCTCTCTACAGCTAGTGGAGAATCATCATCAAGCTGCTGCTGATGCATTGCAAGGCTAAGGCTGCTGCTGTTGCTTTTGCTGCTGCCATTGTAGCTGCTGGCAGCAGTTGCTAGTGCTTCGTAGCTCCTGCTCAGCCGCTGGCACGCCATCCGATGTTTACGAGCTGCTCTCGTCGCGGCAGCAGACTGCGCCGAGGCGTAGTTCCAACTAGCTGCTGAAGAACGTTTGTCATGATGTGACCGTGCCCGCAAGGGTACTGTGTCCCAGAACTGCTCTCGAGCGCCCGACCTAAAGCTCATGTGAGCGCTTCCTGTATGTACAGACGAGTCCATGCCTGCTAAACCCATTGCGCCGCAGGCAACAGTTCGCCTCCGCTTCTTAGGGTTCTGCATTTCGTGGTCATTTAGCCATGCTTCTGCTTGTTCCTGTACCTGCTGCTGCTGCTGCTGCTGCTGCTGCCACCTTGGTTTAGGAGCTTGAGATCTGGGTTGAGCCCCATAAAAGCTTGCTGCACCAGCTGCTGTAGTTTCTAACTCACCAGAGGCACAGTAAGATTGGAGGCTGCAGCAGGCCGGGGACATGCTCATGGGGTTTGCAGCCGGACTAGTAGTATAAGTCGTAGTGTACGTTGTTGCAGCTGCTGGAGGAGTGCTGCACAACTGCTGGAGGGAATCCGAGATGGAGAACTGTTGATCTGCAGTAGTATTACAACAGTTACTACTAATACGCTGACCTACCCAGAACCTGACGTGATCCATCAAGATCTTCAAGCCCATCTCTCCACCTCCAAGCTTTTCAATGGCTTGATGCATCATGGCTTCGTTGAGCGTCACTTTCTTGCACAGATCACGCGTGCTCAAATCAATTGCCTGAGAGGAGGAGCTGCTGGGCGGATGACACTTCACATTTGGCATCATCAAATCTGCCCTTGTTGCAGCTGCTGCATGCAGCAGGGATGATGCAGCAGCAGAAATCATTGAACCTGCACCATGCCTTGGTATGTCTAGTAATTCCTCCCCAAAGCCGGAGGCAGCTGCTGCTTTACTGGCCTCCAGTAGCGAGAAATTAGATCGGGATTGCTGATCCTGAGAACTAGGAAAGAGAGGCAAGGCTGCAGCAGCAGCCGCTACATGCGGATTCTGCATCTGGAGCTCCGCCGTCCTCAGCCATTCCTCGGCCAGATTGAAGTTGATATCCTCGCTGCTGGCTTCCGTGCTCATTGTCGCTGTGTGCAACCCTCGAGTTGTTACAAGAGCGGCAGCTTCAGCCACCTTGCTCCAACCTTCTTAAAACTCTTTGCTTCACAAGTTTATGCCGGTACTCACAGATGTGCACAGCTCATAAATGACAGCAGCAGCAGCCAATCCTTCATGAATCTGAACATCATGGCACAGAAAAAAGAAAAGCTCATACTCATAGGCACAACATGCAGGTGGAAGCTGGATCACAATCCTGTGCACAAGAAACGCTGGACTCAAGCTCTAGAGACTCACCAGATCATTCACCCAAAAAAATAAAAATCTCTCAACATATAAATCCGCAGCTCTCTGAGGCCATGAAGAAGCTCGGAAATCAAAATATATTTCTTTCTTCCATCAAATTATTCCATATGATTGAATATTCTGAACACCCATTCTTCACAATCAATGGCCTCACAAACAAACGTACACACTTACTTACTTACTTACATTTGCCACTAGATTTACATCACATCAAAACCTCAACCTTATGAGCTAACACAACAGCAACCCATGATACAACAAACAGTTTGCAACACAGATCTATCAACAATACATTGATTCCACTGCTACCCACAACAGCTCAAGTTCATAGATCACATATGAGCAACCTTCCTTCTTACAGTGCTCTGAGCTTGCACGTCTAATTTGTATTCAGAATGCCACAATGAAAACCCATTTCTTCACCCAATAACAATTGTTCCTTCAAACTCTTTTTTGTCATGAAACAGCCATGATTCCTGCAATGAAATTGTGTGTGTTTCAAAACTCTTATTCTTTAGCACCCTTGAATGAAACAAACCATACCCATAACACTTTTGGAGCTAAGAAAAAAAAAAAGCCACGATATTATTCTAACCTAAAAATCTGTAAGCAACCAAGCAACCAAGCAAAGCATGGCTAGATATTTGGTCACATGCATGTATGTATACATGGTGTATGCAGTTAGTTGGTTACCAGGATGCCCTCCAAAATTCTCAACAAACCCTTTCCTTGTTTGTTTGTATTATTCTACTTTGTACCAATAGTTTCTAAAATCCTTGTAAAGCTTTTTGCAGGAGGAGTAACATCAAGCTACGAAAGCTCAAGGTTCAAAGTTCTCTTACCCAGTTGAAGAAACTCCAACAAACTTTGATCAGCTTTTGCAACAACTCCCAAACACAGAAGAACTAGAACTTGAGCATTAAGTATCCCCAAAACTCCCCTTCTTCTCCCTCCTCACTTCACCCCCACACCCCACCACCACCCAACCCAAACACCTCCCCCCAGAAAAAAACAAAAAACAACGCAATAACTTATAATATTGAATCAAATTGTAGGTAGAAACTCCAACAATAGGAGGAATATTGGGCTGCAAAAAAATGTGTGAAGGAAAAAAGAGAACCAAAAGCTTTTTCTGTTTTTTTTTTTTTTAGGGTTTTGAACTTCTTAAGGTAGGAGATGGAAGAAAGAATGCAACAACATGTAAGGTGGCAAAAAATTGCAACCACTTTTGTGGCAATGAAAGAAGTAATTAAAACAGAAGAGAAAAAGTGGGGTTTTAAGGGTGGAAAGTTGGGGGCAGGGCGGTGGAAGGGACAAAAGAAGGTGGGTGAGTTGGAAAAAGAGGTTCTGGAGCTAAGAAGATCTTTGGAGAGATGGGCATTGGTGTAGAATTAGATATGCAAGTGTAAAGATTGCAAGTGTGTATGTGTGTGTGTGTGTGTCGGCCAGAGATTGGTATCCACAAATATCTGCAGTGCATCCATAGGGTTGCATGTAAAGGAGAGGACATCTTGAGCAACACGTCGACAGATTGCAGCTGGATTCCCCCCCCCCCCCCCCAACCCCTACTTCCATACTTCCCAAGATTGGAAAAGAGGAGTTTGGAGACCACTTGGCATTCATGCAAGAGAGTTGGGCTCACATTTCATTAACTCGGTTGCCATAGGGTGGGAAGTGGGCTTTCTAATTAGTCAAGGGGAGCAAGGGAGCAAGGGAGCTCTTTTAAAGGAGATTTTTGTTTGTAGCCAAAGTGGTGATCATCCATGGGATGATGATGTAGGAAAATGTGGATGATCCATCCTCTGGGGTTAGGAAGCAAAGAAAGCTTTAGCTAAATCTGGCTACAAACCAGATATGACTTGTTACACAAGGGTCCAGGGTTCAATTTCCTAGGAACCAATTTGGACTGAGGGTCCAAGACCAAAAAGTGGCAAATTGAGGCTAAACCTACATGGCATCAGTTTTTTGGTCCCAACCAATTGATTTTCCCTCCAAAACTGGTGCCATGTAGGTTTAGCCTCAATTTGCCACTTTTTGGTCTTGGACCCTCGTTTGAAGGCCTCAGGACCCATTTAAAGCTTTCAACCAATAAGAATTCATTGGTCCCTGGACCTTGGACCCTCATCTAACCTTAGAATGACCAAGGAGCCCTAAACCCTTAACCCGGTCACTTCAGGAATAACCTAGAAGTACCTAGACAAAGGCCTCTTTCACTCTTCAGGTAGACTGGAGATTTGGAATCTTAGGATGGCCTTTCGGGGGCACGAATTTCGCCAAAATATGAGACCAAATTTTTTTTTGATTTTTTTAAAAAATCAAGTGATTTTGGAGGTTTTTAATTGGCAGAAGTGAAGAAAATTCATTATAATAAAAATGGCCCTGATTTCTATATTTCATTTTTCCACATCTAGCCAAAAGTATAAAAGGATTATCAAAGATTTGTATTTAGGCCCGTTTTACACTAGGAGTCTCAAGGCCAACGTTCAACCCAAATCAAAGCATTGCTATTGGTGCAAAGGTTGAAATTGGCCCCCAAGGGCTTTACACTAGGAGTCAAGGCCAAAATCGAAAAAACTATTTTCTATCTGCCCCCAGCTACTAATAAATGATGAAGTCGAGGGCCTTTGTAGTGACCCCAAGGCCGAACAAAGGATACAATTGAATTTGAGAGGCCAATTTGCAACCCTTGGGGCCAATGTTGTAGCATTTGTTAGTAACTTGGGGCCAAAACAACAAGCCAAAAATGCTCAAAGTTGGCCCCAAGTTTTTGCATTTAATAGCCCAAGTCCTCCTCTAATGGACAAGATAAGATGATGAAACACGAAATCCTCCTACAAAACATTATTAAAACATCCATGGGGAGGGGGGAAAAAGGAGTTTTTTTTATAATTTCTTGCTTAATAAATTGTGCCGTAGGTAGCAACACCTATGTTGGGAAAAAAAAAATTAATATGTCAAATTTCATTTATTTTCTCTCAAAAAAAATGATGATTTTTTCAAAGATTTTTTCAAAACAAAATATTTTATGAAAATCATAAAGCCTTTTCTTTTTTTAGGGGTATTTTCATCAAAAAAAATTTTAATTTACTTTTTTATATATAAAAGTAACCCTGAGTTTGGGATGCAAAAAGAAAGAAAGAAACCCTAAACCCTAAACCAGCCACAAACCCTAAACCAGATGTGGCTAAATCTTCTTATGGATGATCACCACTGTTTCCTACATCTTCGTAGCCAAGGGGGGGGGGGGGGGGGGGAGGGGAGGGGATGGGATGGGATGGGGACGGGGATTATAGCCAGCTTTGGCTACAACCAAAAAATTCCTTAAAAAAACACAATGGAGACAAGGTTGGCGTGCTACTCATGTTGGAGCATTAGATCCTTGGGACCACAACAAATCCCCCACTTTCTTTTGCTTGATTCTCCCATCAACCCCGCTCCCACCCAATCAAGACCAAGTTGAAGATTACCCTTACCTATATTAAGGAACATGATCCTTGGCAAGGGGGGTGGGGGGGTCCTACAGAACATTCTCTGGGACCTTCCTTCCCCATGGCAATCATACAAACAGCCAATTATGTGATCCAACTCAAGAGGTGGGAACTCTCTCTCTATTATTGTATACTACTTATCAAACCGTCTGAATTTTGTAGCTTGATGGTTGATGCAAAGCAAGTAGCCAGGCTCTCCCCCCCCCTCCCCTCCTCCTCCCCCCATGTGCTCCAAGTATGGAGGCTAGGACCTTGTTAACTTATTACATAATATCATGCACCGCCCCCACTTTTAATTTTAAAACCTTGCTTGGTGCAAGAGGATAGGCAAACAAACAACTTGCATGTGTTCCAAACTTAGTTTGGAGGGAGCTTATTGTATCATGCAATAATAAAATAATCATATTCATATTCATATTATTAATAATAATAATAATAAGAGGAGCAGCAGAGGTGCCGAGTATGTGAAGAACCACCTCGCATTAAAAAAAAAAATTATTTCTCACATCCAAGTTTAGTTTTTTTTCTCTCTTTATTCTCAACCCCACGAATAAAACTAAAACCTGGACTGCAATTGGTGGGAGACTACTGATAGCAAACCAGCTAGACGAATCATTATGATTGACCAATCAGAAACTGGGAGCAGCAGTCAGATCGATCACCGATCACCCTGGAGATGCCGAGTACGTGACCCTGGCTAAAAAATGATTTCTCCTACATCATCCAAGTTTAGTTTTTCCTTTTCTTTTTTTTTTCCACCCCACCCATCAAACTAAAACCCGGACTGCAAATAGGGGGGAGACTACTAATAGCAAACCAAACCAGCTGGACCAATCATTATGGTTGCCCAATCAGAAACTGGGAGCAGCAGTCAGATCAGTCAGTCAGCAGTGTCAGTCTGGAGATGCAGAGTCTAGTCTGTGACCCTGGTGGCAAAAAATATTTCTCACATCATCCAAGTTTGAAAGGTTATAAGTTATGGGAGAGTTTGGAACTGTGAGGCGCAGGGTTCAAAAGCTGCAGACTGCTCTTTTTTCCCATTTTCTTTGCACTTTTTTTATCATCAAGGCAACCCGTCTTTGGCAAAGAAAAAGGGTGAAAAATATCTGAAGTTCAACACTTTTTTTTCGAACCTGCTTGTAACCGGAGTATTGCCCCTCCAACGCACTTCACACTTTGCCCTAAACTAGATATACAGTATTTCCACCATAACTAATCGAGAAATAAACGAATTATAAAATTATAAAATTGTAAGGAAAGAGGAAAAGTGATAAGTTATAAGAATATAAAAATTTTGCCTGGTCCCATTGATGGACTGGGCCGGAGTGATAAAATTTGAGAGGTTATAAAATTTGGGGGGATCAGTTTATAAAGGTTCTACTGTAACATAATAAAATAGGTAGGTAATGTAAGTGATTACTATGTATGTACATAAGTAGGTAAGACATTTGATGGGCACTGGGTAAGTAGATATGTGTGGATGGTTAGTGCATAGCTAATCACTATGGTTAGCTATGGGACAAGATTTGTTTTTGAAAGTGTTTTATATCCACATACCATTCATCATGCATGGCACATTAGTGGGTGCCAATGATTTTTTGAAAATTTGTCTTTTGTTGACAAAACATTTTAAGAAAAAAATGGTGAGAAATTGTGTTCTAGTATAAATTCAACTTTTTGAACAAAAGTTCACCAATTTTAATTTGGTATCACAACTTTGGAAAAGAAAACCTTGGCGTAAAAATTAACCTTTATTTTTTCGGTGCAAAATTTGAATAAAAAATTGTCATGAGTTTAATTAATATTTTTCAAAAAATATTTTTAAATGCCAAATTTCTATACATGGTTCAAGTAGGTAACCAAAAATATGCAAGGATTTTCATTTTCATTCTATTTTTTCTATATGTCAAATTTGATTAAACCTTTTTATGGACGATCACCAACTCAACCACATCACAAAATTGAAAAAAAATAAATAAATCATTGGTGTGGTGTAGTAGAGGTGACAATCATCCATAACTTGATTTAGCCAAATTTGGCCATAAAAATATGAAAAGAAAATGTTTAAACATCCTTACATATTTTTGGCTACTTGCTTGAACAAGGTATACAAAATTGAAATGTTTTTTTTTCATATTTTTAGGTTTAAATCAAATTTTGGCCATTTTAAAAAAATACAATCAATTTGTGACAATATTTTTCCAATTTTTCAAAACTGTTAATTAGACCCTTTGTTTGGCCAAAACTAATCGTGACTTTTGAAACCCATGATGGGATTTCATTGAAGAAGAAAAACCATTAATTGAAATTTTGCACCTAAACTTCAAATTGCATATGTTTTGTCTCGTGGTTTGTTTTGCATTGTGCAATTCTTGTGAGTTTTGTTACAAGGCTTTCTCATAAAAGGTGTTCTTCCTTTTAGTTTGTTGATCAATTTTGTGTTTTGTTCTTCTAGCTTGGAAATTGTTGACAAACATCATGTTATTTTGTTTTTATCCTTGTACAAAAATATTCACATTTGATATTAGTGATGGTCTCTCACAAAAGTTTCCAAAATTCTTTGGCCACCCATTGGATTCAAAAGGTGTGACAATGATTTTGCACTTATTCTAAGCATGATGTTCACATGTGTTAGATATAGGATGAGAGAAAATGACAAAAAAGACAAAAGAGACACAATGTGCTTTTGGATTTAGGCTTGAGAATACATGTTCGAGAAGTCTAGTGGCAATTCTTTGCACCAAGTTAGTCACAATCTTTCCATACACTTTTTTTTTTCAAAATTCAACTCTCAATATTCTTATTTTTAGCTTTATAGAAGCTCAACTTGTGAAGGGTTCAATGTGAAATACACACTTCTAGGACTACAATACCATTATTGGCAATTCACAATACACCTTATGAATTTTTTTGGTTCATTCTCTTGAATGTGCCTTTAGTGAATCAAGATGCTTTTTGTTTCCAAGAAGAGGGAGGACTAATTGAATGAGTCAAAAAATATCATTAGTCTTGTAACTCAAGTGCCCACTAGTTTTGGGCAAGAGTTGAGAATGTGCTTACAATGTGCCCTTGTGAAAACCTATGATCATGTTTATCTCCTTGGTGCAATGTTTGAAGGTTTCCTTTCTTTAAGTGACAATCAAATTTGGAGCTTTCAACGCACATAAATTGGTTTCATTGAAAATTATTAATGCTTTAAAATCTCATTGAGATACATGTGGTCAAGAAAACACATGATAATATATAATATTGTTTCCATAATGCTTTTTAATAATTTTCTTAAATAGTTATAAACTTCAAAAAGTGCTTAAAGACATTTATATTTATTGAATTTCTTTTAAGGAAAACATTGATATATTGAAAACATTGTTGTATAAATATAACATGCATTTTAATTTACTAGATTTTCAAATATGTTAAGTAAGCATTGGCTATGTTGAAACTGGCTCTTTTTGGCATGGCTAGACTACTTTTGATGTTGGCATGTCTTTCCGGAAGATTATTTACAATTTTTAGTTCTATAAGCTCTTACACTTTTTGTGCTTGGTAGAATAATACCAAAAATTGTTCCTTTAAAAGAAAGAATATTCACATGCCCACATAAACCTTACTCCTCATTTTAACCTAGGCGACTAATATACTTAAAAGGAAGGGGTTCATCCTTAGTTTCAATTATTAGTCCTCCATTTGGAGAACTTTAAAAATAGTTGAAAATTGAGGATGAAACTAAAGCCCACTTTATAAGTAATTTTAATAACCCCACTAAAACATTTTATACAATGTAAGTAGTTGAAAGATGACTCTAGGTTAACTCTAGATCATTGTCACCTTGAACTTAGTAACTAAAGTCCAAACCATGTTCTTCCTCTTATTTTGTCACCCAATCTCCTTGGGCCCCTCTTTTCCTTGGAATATCATCTTCCAAGTTCACACCATTCTCTCTCATTTGATTACATGATGACTTACACAATCAAACTTTACATTACATTCTAAACTCACTTGTGGTGATGATGCATATTTTGAGATTAGAGTCATGGGCAACATGGGTTTTTCCTTTTTTTTTTCTTTTTTCTTTTTCTTTTTCAAACTTGGGAGGTGGGTGGGTGGGTAGGTAGGTGGATGAGTTGGTGGTGATCATGCATGAGAGGGTCAGCCAAATTTGGCTACAGATCAAAAAGAAACTTATAAAAATTCAGGATCCCTACTAATCTTTGGCAACATGCTAGAACTTGTTGTCTACATATGGCTATTTCCACACAAAAATAAATAAATAAATAAAATCCTCAAAGTGTGATGACTTTGGGACATTGTTTCCCACAAAAAATAATCTCAAAAAGTATTTTTGGATTTTGGCAAACAATTTGAGAACTAATTGTTTCAAGCAACTTCAACCAATGACTTTCTCAAGCAACTTCGAAGAATGGATTTCTCAAGCAACTTACCATTAATGGGCCCCTTCCCTTGGACAAGGAAATTAGCAACCTCCTCAAACAATCTTTCCTTTGGTGAGGAAATAATTAACATTTGCATTATTGGATGAGTACACACTTATAGAGGCTCAATTAGGGGTTAATTGGGTGGGCGAGTGGGTGGTGGAGATACAACTCCTTTGGAATTTATGTATTTTTGGGCTTGAACAATCTAGTGATGAAAGACTATGTATAAGAAAATTGAATGGTGCTTTTCTTACTACCATAGTACCTTTTTCAGGTTTAGCATCTCGTTGTCAAATAATTATTTTATTTTTTAAAAATTAATTTCAACACAATTATATTCTTTGAAAATTTGACAAAAAATTATTTAAAATTTAAAAAAATTTGAAAACAGCCTGAAATTGCTTAAAGTACATGCAATAATATACATACTAAAACCTTTAAACTATCTTATAACAACGTCTTGAATCCTATGAAATTTCGACATGAGTAAATAAATAATTTTTAAAACTTTCAGCAAGCAAGAAAGGGACCTTAATTTTCTAAAATTTTGACATTTTAAAATATAATATAAATTTTTGCCGAACCTGAAAAGGTACTATGGTAATGGATTTTCCTCCTTAAGAAAAGTACCATTCTCAACTCTTCAGTTGCTTTTGAAAGTATGCTCATCCTCCACTATTCCAAAGGAGTTTGTAGTTGGAGGCTTTGCGTCAAACATACGGTACTTTGACCCCGTCTTTCCCTTTTGCCTGAGCGCCTCCACTGCTGCTACATATATTTTCACTGCTCCTACCGGTACAACTACTATAGTTACCTCGAACCTTGTGCATTAAATGCTGAGTTTCCGCATTTCATACCCAGAAAACCTCCTTCCTTTGCGGACCTCTCTCTCAAAGAAGGGGATAAGGGGGTGAAAAGAGGCCCAAAAACAGGGTGAAGACAGGATGACTTTGAGGAAAACTCTAATATTTTAGATTTAAATTTTTTTCAATGAAGTAAAAACTGGAAATGAAAACAATTGGGACCACTTATTTATTTATTTATTTATCCTCTAGAGGCTAATTTTTGCCACTTGGTGGAAATCTAGGTTAAATGTAGCCACCAAGAGGCCTCACTCAAGAGGGTGAAGATACAATGTAGGTGTTGCTTGATGGAGAGTAAATTTCAAACTTGTGCATGACTAGAATTAGCTTATACACGAAGTGACAAAAAGCACCTTACATATTTGGAAGTTTTGGTAAAATTGCCCAACCATTGGGCTCCCCCCATCTATTTAGATTATTCTACAATAAATGGACAACATTTTGACTTTGTTTCACGATTCGTGAATTTTTACCCTTGTTCATTTCCAATATTCTTATGGTTTAGTTTCAAATGATATTCCCATATAATGGGTTACATAACCATACACTCTAAACCACAATAGAGGTATTGACCCATCAAACCAAACAAATTCTTAATGTGTTACCTAGTTTGAATGTAATTAATCACCACCTAGGACATTTAAAATGTATAAAAATACTATTGGTTTGGGGTTAATTCAAGACTCCATGTCAATGCAAAGTCCATACAAGTAGAAAGAAAAATCGATGCTAATAACATCTCCACCATACAAAATGCATTTGTGTGAATGTCATAAAAAGAGCTAACAACATCTTCAACATCATGTGGAACTATGTTCCTTAATGGTAACTTCCAACAATTGAGATAGGTGTGAGCAAAAATGTGTCATCATTGATAGAATAAAGTGTGTCAACTTTAAATTGAAAATCCTTTGGCCATGGAAAAGGAAGGGTAGCCTAATGTATTGTGGCAATGCCTTCACCACATTCAATATACAACAATTGTCTAGGAATTTAAATATATAAAAAGTTTTATAGAATAAATTTATTTATGAATATTTTATAATTTCAAAACAAAGGTTTTGATGGGGAACATGCAATGGCAAAAGGCGATAACTCAAACTATTAAAGGCCACTACTTTTAAAAAACCATTCATTCCTAATAAAAAGGATAGTTGTTAAGAACATGTAAGTGCATCACATAGAATACAAATCAAATGGCACTATCAATTACTTCAAAGCAAGAGTTTTAGAAAGGTAATCTATTAAATGAAAATCTTGTCACAAGATTGAAAACTTGACATTTGTACTAAAAATGACTTGATTTAGTCGGGGTCTTCCAATGAGACTTTACACATCAATATATCATAGTACCTTTTCAAGTTTAGCAATAATTACATATTTTTGAAAAAGTTAAATTTTCTATTAATGTTTTTTGAATGTTGAGATTTAAGACAATTACAAGGGAGAAGAAGATACAAAAATTGGTGGAAATCCAAAAGCTTCTTGCTTCTTCCCATTGTAGAACATGCATCTAATAATTGATAACATTTTTCTTTCCTATAATTTGGTGAAAATTTGTTTTGCACCATTTTTTATTGCAAAAACGGTGTAAAAGGTATCATTTTATTTCATGTTTGAGCCCATAAAGCCTACCAAAACATTTGTCTATATTTATTGCCAAATTTTCATAAATTATTTTTTAATTGTTGAAGTAGTTTTTGAAAAATAAATCAATTATGCAACACCCAAGTGTCAAACTTGAAAAAATGTAATAACATGTTTAAAGCTGGTAATACTCACAAAAGAAACTATTCATCTTTATTGCCAACATTTCATAAAGTATTATTTTCATTTTTGAAGTGGATTATTTTCACCCAAGTGCCAAACCTAAAATAATATTACAATATATGCTTTACCTATACATCTATCTAAACCAATCTTCCATAAAAGGTCATTCAATTTGTTTTCAAATCATGGAGTTTGAATTAAATGACATTTAAATATTTGGTTGTACATCATGTTATGCAAATGGTGATGATTATTATTTTTTAAAGATCTTAAAATTTTATTTCAATGAAGAAGTAAACATAGGCTTTAGTTGTTATTTTTGTATTCTACAAAAATGAAAGGGAGTTTTACAATAATGAAAATTTATATTGAACATATCAAATAAGATGTTGCAAGCAATACTCATAATATTATCAAGGTACATTTACATGAACACGAGTATGAAACATTGGATATTCATAACTTATATAACCTATTTTATTTATAAGGATGGAGTCAATGAAATTTGATAGTTGAGAATAAGTGCAAATTACTTGTTCATTTTTTATACTATGTGTATGTCCCATTTTAACACAAAGTGTGTAGAGCCCTTCTCATCATTGCCATGCCTAAAGATTGTGGATTGACAAGATGCAAACATATCACAAGTTTGACTAGGTGAACAATTACGTACTAATAAAGTTTTTGAAATCATGAGTCAATTGTTACATTAATCTCATGTCATCTTGGAAAACTATGAACTTTAATACACTCTTATAATACTACAAAACTTTTGTTATAGTAATGCATAAGCAATGTTTATGTGATGGATGTTCATCTATTGTTGCATGTAAATATTTGTTCATGAAAAAATGAAAGATATAATTTTAAATCTAGAAGTTGTGCGGAATGTTTAGGTTGAAGCTCAATCTTGCCTATGTTGTAGGAATTGCAACAAGCTTGGTCTTCTATGTGCTACAAGCATATTCATTGTAGTGTAATCTATATAAAAACATGAAATATTTTAAACGTGCTACCCACGAATGACTACAAACCATGTTTGACTATTAGAAAAAACTTTGTCTTGGAGGTCTATGCAAATGTTAAGAATTTTGACAATCACAAGTCCAAGAATGGGTGCACTTTCTTTTCCTAAAGGGTAGTCTTGTCACGTGGATTAACTACAAACAACAATGTGTTCTATTAGCTATAGACTACAAAGTATCTAGTACATTATAATTACAACATTGGCAACAAAAAATAAATGTAGATACAATGTTTATTAAATGACATGACTTTCCATATACTTCACCAATAATTTGTCCATGGTGATAAATCAAAATGTTATTTGCCTTGTGTTCAACCTAAAGTACCATTGCCACACCAAACACCAACTCAATATTATACAACTCCAACTCTTAGAAGACACAACTCATGACCATGTTGTACAACAATACTAAAATCATATTCCAAAAAGGTGTTCATTTCTAACAAGTTTGCTTGCTTTTGTTTCTTATTGGGACTCTCAAAACTCATTAGAGATTAATGGGTGGGAGGTTTTCATTGCCATTGATCACCTATTATCATAATGAATCCAATGTTGTTTTACATTGAACAAATTCAAATATGATCCAATCACCAATGGGCACCAATAAAAATGAGTCATTGTATTGAGAACTAGCCTTGTGGCAACATTTTACAATGTAATTTCTTTATTATTTATAAACAATTCTTACATAAATCACCTCTCCCCTTTTCTTGTATGTTTCTTTCTTTTCACATGATGCAACACATAACTTTGTAGTAAATAAGTCTTTTCATGTAACATGGATTTTCATCCATTGTGATATAATCCAAATTATGAATGGATTAGAATAAAAAGTTTTTAAACATCCAATATAATAAAGCAAATAATAATCATCTCACATGCTTATCACCAAAATCTCCGCACAAGAAAATGGATTCATGTCTCTTTTTTTCTTTTTCTTGGGGGGGGGGGGGAGGGGAGTAGCCAATCCACTCGGTGGGGAAATAATGCACTTCTCAAATAAACAAACAAATGCACGATAGACAGTACCTGGACCACCGGGTTTTTTTAATAATTATTTAAATTATTTTGTAATAAATAAATAATTATAATTATAATTATAATTATAATTAATTTTAGGGGTTGATTTTGTGATGTAGCCAAAATGGTGATCATCCATAAGAAGTTTTATCTAAATTTGGCTGCCAACTATATATATATGAAAGTAAAAACATTCAAGTATTCATCTATATTTTTGGCTCCCTATTATTAACCAAAAATGTAAATTGAGTTTCATTTTCACATTTTTCAATTTTTTTAATTTATTTTTTTGGGACAAAATTTGACTCGTACAAAAAAGGCTGAAAAAGTAACCTTGCTTTGAATATAATACCATTATTGTCAAATACAATGCTTATTTAGCCTTTTGAATTTGTTTGATAATTTTGTGGATCAATTGTGAACCCTTTTTTTCACTATGAAAGGAATTCATTATATTTTCAAATGAATTCTTTTTTAATGTCACTATTGTTATGAAATGGACATGCAAATGAAAATGGATATTTGTCGATAATTATTTTTTCCAAATTATCTAGGCTAATTAACATATTTATGCTTTTTGTGCACAAAGACAAGGTTCAACAACCCAACAAATTGGATTTTGGATATTGACAATTTCATTATGCTATTGGTTCAAGATTTCAAATTTGGTTAATAAAAGGTTGCATGAACCCTTTAACTTAAATACATGGGGTTGACATGTAAAGCTCATGTCAAACCCAACAAGTTCATAACCATAAAAATGGTATATTGGATCGTGCATATTTCATCATCTAAATAAAAATTTAGAATTTACAAGGATCATCAATGTTTAAGCTTTAAACGATTTCCATTTTAAAAAATTCCATGTCAAAAGTGGGAAAGTTAGTTTGTCATATTGATATGCATGATTCCACACAAAATAACCAAAGTTTTTGTTAAATCAAACTTGTATTTCACATGTAGGTTGAACAAATATAGTCAAGACATGTTTGGATATTCTAGAAAGAACAAAATTTATTCAAGGTTATCCAAATGATAGAAACACCTCAAAGTCATGTCCAATGTAAATACCAACTTAAAACATGCACGGGCCATTTTCTAATATGTATGCGATAACTAACTAAATATTTAACACTAAAAAAAAAGAATGAATTACGAGTTGTGAAAGCCTTGGTGACCCCCAATTTCCTTATCCCAAAAGCTCACCATCAGATTCTTGCATCCTTGACAATTGAGCTCTAACACATTTGGTGTCCATTCATGTTCTAGGAATATTTTATGTATGTCATTTTTTAAGTGGCATGCATCAATCTATTGTGCTTTACAAAAGTTAATTGCATTATATACATTTCAACATGTTTTTATTGCTTTTACTTAATGAGGGCATGAATTGTTTTTTTTTTAAAACTTACATATGCAAATAATTGAGTTTTTAGTGTTCTTGAAATTCTTTTTTTTTTGTCGTTAAATGTCCTCAACTTGGTTTTTTTAATGTTTTAATACCACATAAATGGTTGAATAACATTGTTAGCCTTTGTTTACCTTTTGTTTGTCCAAGACCAAGTGTGAACTGAAATGAGGTGGACTTGAAAAGTTGATATGCTTTCAATGTGAACACACGTAATTTGTAAGTTTAAATTTTTTTGTTAGCATCATCTTTCTACATAGGATAACGAAAAGTTTTTTTATTGTTGTCTATTTCCTTAGATTAATCCATTGTCGTAAAAACTTGAAAAGAACATGTGAAGGAAAGAAGGTTAGTTTGTTATTTGTGGGTAATCTCAACAAGGTTGTTGATGGTGGAGGATGGAACTGCATTGATGAAGTTTTGGAAATGGGAAAAGGAAGACAATACAATTGCAAATGAAAGGCGAAAGAAGAAGAAGTCGAATAGATGGATTGATTGAGTTAAGTTATTACCCTAGTTATGTAAAAAGTGTTGAGGATTTTATGTTACGCTTGTATAGTTATTGAATTTTCTTTTGTGACAATGCACTATGTATTTTTTAGCTTTTGTATGAGGGGTTGGTGATGAAATGTGATGACAAAACAAGATGGTTTGAGTTGCAAAAAAGCAGGGATGTAAAAAATCCTAAAACCACACATTTCACCACGGAACATTTAGGGGTTTTAAGGCAATCTTGGTAACTAGTTTTATGGAGTGGTGACATGAGAAACCTGTTAGAAGTATCCTTCAATTGAAGCAAAATGTGAGGACAATCCGAGCCTCTACTAATTGGACAAATCAAGTTCATATCTTGGAGCTTTATGAACATCTTTATTTATTATCGTAATGGTTTTGCATCAACTTAATGATTACCATTTGCATAGAAATTGTTACAACATTGAACAATAACATGGTTGGGAAGGGGGATTAATGTTTTGAGGTCATTGAGAAATTGAACCAAAGTGATGCATTCCATAATAAGGGGTGGAATTTTAGCACCTTAAAGGACCGAATGTACACCAAGGGATCTGATTTCTAATTAGACCTCCATAACTTAAAAATTATTGTTCTTCTTAAATAGAAAGTGTGCAACAATTGGTGAAGATTCATTAATAACCTTGATGCATGAAAAATGATGTTCAATTCATATATGATGTGAGAAATGTTGTAGCAAGATTGGGGTTTCATTTTAAGCTTTGGACTTGGCAAGGTTTGGGTTTTTTGTTGTATGGCGCTTCTTGTTGTTATCTTAGGGGTAGTAAAGTAATTTTAGGTTCTTTTATTGTTGATTATAATAGATAATGAGTTTGTCTCCTTTAGTTATGAGTATCATTTCTTTTGGTTACATAAGGTTTTTTTTTTCTTCAAATTCCCCAAGTAGGTCACCTATTGAAAATCCTCGACATCAATCAACATTAGATGGCAATAGTCCTAGGTGAGCTATAACATTTTGCAAAAGTGTTGTTGCAAGTGGGAACCTAGAAATTGCCTATGTTTAGATGTGATTAATCTAATTACTTTTATTTTAGAAAAATGGCCAAAAAATCACAAAACACAAAATTTTCATGTTTTACAACAATTTTTCATTACTTCCCTAGTAAGAATAAAAATATAGCCTAGAAAATTATTATTTTAATATAGATTTCATATTAATACATACAATAACTCTTGCAAATTCAATAAAAGCAACACAATAAAAATGTCATAAAAATAAAAAAGGTTAAAAGGTTAGAATTTAGAATTATCTTTCATGCCACCTTGTTTTGTTATATTTTATGCATATAGTAATTGTTGATATATGTTTAGATCATGTTTTGACATGCTATGTTTAAAGTTAAAACCCAAGGTATATATCAATGTTAACTTATTTTAATGTCTATGTAAACATATATTTAGCAAAATACCCTTTTGACTTAATTAATACACATCAATAAATGTATGGTATGATGTAAACAATCTATCCCAAAACATGAAGTACATATAATATCAAAAGTAGTAACAAAGTGAATACAAGCTATAATGGCTCATTTTAGGCAAACGTAAAACTCCGAAAAGTCCCTAGCATGCTTTTACATATTATCTGTATGGATATGGTTTTTAAATCTAAGATTTTATTAGTGTAATCTTTGACCATTACAATTTCACTCACTTATGAAACCTTTAAAACTTAAGTGAAACCCCATGTTAAAAATGTTTTTAGTTAGTATGGTGAAATCATTTTGAAAATCCTAAAAGGAAAACCCATAAAATCCATAAGAATAAAAACATATTTAGATATTTCAATTATATACCCATTGGACATAAATTTTTTGACAAACATAAAAAAATTCATTTCAAAAGGACTTTTGAAAATAAGGTCCAATTTTGACCTTTCAAAAGTTCATAATTACCATTTGGTTAAGGTTTCACAAAAAATTCACACTTAATTTTATCATTTCATTCTTCAACCCATTTTTAATTCTTATAAACAATTTGGAGTGAAATTCAATAATAATTGTTGAATTTCCCAACAATCTAACCAATGGACCTGTTTATTTTTTAATTTCAAAAGTTCACTATTGATAATTAACAAATACATTATTTTCAAAAAATAATTGTGCAAATGTCTTCATAATCACGTTTTTAGTCTAAAATGAATCATCATTTAATGTATTTAAAATAAAACTATTCACCATAAGCATTTAAACACACAACACCTTGTAGAAATTACCATAGTGACACCAAAAGTGAACCACTATAACTTGCATTCACCCAACATGTAAAATTTCATTCACTTTGAATTATTCTAAAAATCACATATGGTTGATTTGGGCTTTAAAATAAAATAGAATTATATCAACTATAAACATAAAAGATTTTTTTTCATTTGCAATCAATTATTGTAATTAAAAATTTTCACTTGCAACTACTTTCAATTACAAACAACATTTTTTAGTTGCAAAATTTGATTCTAAACAACAATTTTTCTTTTAGTGGAATATAGAATTGATTTATAGTTGTGCCTTTATGTAAATGTACACCAATAATTTTGTTAAAGTTGTTTAAAACACCAGGTTTGACAATAGTTTACCATTTTTTATTTAGTAAAAAAATCACTCTATTTTTGTAAAATTATTCAAAAAACACTTAGCCCAAATACATCTATAATGGTAACAGATTTAAAACTTGAGAGGATCATATGTACTCATCAATATTATCACAACATAATGTACTATCAAATATTTATGTATCATTTAATTTGAGCTTCATAACTTTAAGAAAAATTGAAAGCTTTGATGAAAACTATTGATTATGATTACCTATCTCTTTGTATGTGCAAAATTTAATGAACCAATTTTCATTTAAACTATTATTTCTTATTCCTTTTGTTAAATTATAATCTTGTTACAAACTCTTGCAATTTAAAATTTTACTCCAATTGACAATTGAATTAATCGTATGTGCACCCATGTCACAACATAATGGGTTTAGGATGTTATCTATATTTAATTACACATTTTCGTCACAACATCTAGAAAGCCACATTCAAAATGTGTTGCAATTATCAAATTGCAAATTTTTAGTCTACATTGTATCATGCAAACACCCACATAAGTTATTGCATGGTACATACTACATGGTCCCTATCTTGTAATGATAACAATAATTGTTTTTGTGACAATCCCTTTTGCTAGACCAAGTATTACATAATTGTGATCACTTATATATGGGTTTCAATAAACAACATTGGGGCATTTATAAATTAAAAACATATCCCATAAATTAATTTTTTTCTTTTTCCACAATCTATAGCTTCTAAAGTTTTTGCAAGTGATAATGCATGTAGACTTCTTATCTAAACAATCCTTTTTTTTTTCCATAATTCTAAACATTGAACTTTTTCAAGGTCATACGGATCAAAGTCACAACAATGAGGCTATAACACTAAAAGTGATCGTCTAACATGAGTGAATGTAGAATTGATTACCATTAATGATCATATAAGGTGAAAATTGGGTAAATATGAGTTTCATAATAAATAAAATGATTGTTATATGGATCTTTCACATTGGAAACTTTGAAGTGATTAATTCCAAATTTGATAAATGTTCATTTACATATTTAA
The DNA here is from genome assembly GCA_963920785.1 of Sphagnum contortum. Taxonomy (NCBI): domain Eukaryota; kingdom Viridiplantae; phylum Streptophyta; class Sphagnopsida; order Sphagnales; family Sphagnaceae; genus Sphagnum; species Sphagnum contortum. The sequence continues at coordinate 13,655,027 of OY987278.1, forward strand.
GGTTCAAACAAATTATAAAATTGTATTTATGTTCAACCAATAATTTAAATTTTTTAACTTTCATACATCTTACCTTTTCCAAGATACAAGGTTATCTAATTGCCCAAATGCAAGAACTTGAATGCTTGGTTTTATGGCCATCTTTTATTTGTTGACCAAGATTTTATAGATTATAATTGAGACTCAAGTTATAAAAGGAGGCAACAAGAACCAATTGACAAACATCAAAAATTTATATGTTATGTCATGACATGTAGTGTTGTGACGTTCGTTGTCGTAAGGGTGTAAATCCATAGTAAACTCTATTGAACAAAAAGACTAAAACTAGTCAAAGGTAGAAAATAATCAACCAAAAAAAGATGCATGCATATATAAAAGTAGAAATTAAGGTGCTACAAGAAAACATGATGAACAATACCAAATGTCGACGGGAACTTGAATGAACTTTGACTTGAGGCATAATAGATGGTATCCACCATTACAATTATCACAAAACAAAACGTGATCAGCATCATCTATCCTCTGACATATTTGACATGGATAGTCAAGTGGAGGAATCTAAGTCAACTTAATGATGGTAGGATCCAAGTTCGGTAGGTGGCAGGGCGCACAATTTTTGGAGTGATCTTGAATTGTGCATCCATTAACTCCTTGCAACTCCAACACACCTAAAGGTTTGATTGCCTTAATCATTAAGATAGTGCAATCAAAAGAAATGTCTAGAGTATCATTAGGTTGTCATTAAAGATACACAAAGTCACTAACATCAAATTGTCTCACCTTAGGTTTGTAATTGCCACCTTGTGTGTGTGCATACTTTAAGGTGTTTCGATGTTATGCAATGGACAAGTTTTCCATGGCCATGGGCATAACCTTCTTGAATAAAACAACCTTTTGTGCGATGACCCTAGCCCAAGTGGCTAGAGAGTCCAAGTCCACAACCTGGTCCATTTGAGCAACAATGGAAGAAGGTGGAATGGGATGTCTTCCAAAAAGTAGAAAGTAAGTAGAGAAATGAGACAAAGAGACATGTTTGGACATCCTGTAACCCATGGCGATGTAAGGTAGGGCCAGGTCCCAATTCTCTTTGTTCCCACTGAGGCAAATCTTTCGAAGTCCCTTTTTGCATGTTTGGCAATGGTCAATGAAAACATGATCAAGTACGTTTTGGAATTATCCTCTCAATTCTAATCCTTGATTAGTAAGGCACTTAACACAAAGCCTCAAACCTACTTAAGACCTATTGTAAGAAAGCCTGGCTAATGTTGTGTGATGACTTGTCCGGTAGCACAATAAGCTCGACCCACTTTGAAAAATGCCCAATTATAATCATGATGTAAACATTGCCCTTGGAGGTATGTGGTAACTCTCTAATTAAATCACATGACCAATGATAGAACATGCTTTGAATAGGGAGTGGAAAAAGCATGAGAAGTCAAGAGGAGAAAGAAGTTCGCACTCTATCACATTGTTCACACCTAGTAATGATGTCTTGGACTTGAGCATACATACCTCTCCAATGGTAATAAGGAGTGAGAAGGCTATAAATATGTTTAATTCCAAAGTGTCCAAGCTCCAAGTGTACCTTCTGAATAAGACCAAATCATTCATGTGGTGGATGAACCATTATGTCACCTTGTGGTAAGCATCGGAGGAGGTGATTGTCCCTCCATGAATAACATTTAGACCGCTGTTGTATGCGATCCCAATGATTTGATGTAATTTGGGGAGGGTATTCCCCATGCTGAAGAAATTGTAGAGTGTCCAAGTCCTCCCATATATCCCCAATGGGATGCTCAACCAGGTTACATTATAGTAATGCAAGATAACTAGATGCATAAGATACATGTATTGTTGGAATCTAGTTGAAGTTTTGCCTAGCTTTTAAAAAACCTTCAGACGTAGTGATGTCTCCGTGAAATGGTATCTGCATTCTGATGTGTAATACCAACTCGATGAATAATCTTGAACTCATATTCCTGTAGTACAAGCGCCCAACAAGGTAACTTACTAATAAGTTTATCGTTGGTCATTAACCACTTGATAGGCTAGTGGTTGGTATACAAAGTGAATTTGGTGCCATAAAGATAGGGCTTGAAATGTATGACGGCCCATACAACAACAAAAACATTCCCCTTCGTTTGAAGAGTAGTTACTCTTAGCCTTGTTCTTCTTCGGGAGGCATAGGTGATAACATATTTTTTGCCTTCCTCATCAAGTTGGCCAAGAATAACACCAATACCAAGAGCACTCTAGTTAATGTGTAGAATGAATACCTTGCTAAAATCGAGTCTTCTCATAACGGGGAATTCTGAAAGCTTTTCCTTGAGTGTGTTGAAAGCTTCTTGAGCCTCTTCACTCCATGTCCAAGCAACATCCTTCTTTAACAATGCATAGAGAGGATAAGTAATAGTATTGAAGTCTTGGACTTAAATCCTGTAATAATTACATAGTCAAATGAAGCTCCTCAAAGTGTGAACATTAGTAGGATTGGGCCTCTCCAAAATGGCTACTACTTTGGCCTAGTGATCCATAATACCATTTGGCAAAATTTTGTGGCCAAGGTAGACTATTGAGGTGAGAACAAACTCGCACTTTTAAAAATAGATCTTCATATTGACTTCATGTAGCTTCTTGAATAACTCCTCAAGATGAACCAAGTGCTGCATGAGTCCTTTGTTATGCACTAAGACGTCATCTATGTAGCAATTCAAGAAATTTGCCTTTTCGAGAACCTGGTCCATGATTCGCTGAAAAAAGACAAGTGCATTCTTCAATCCAAAAGGCATTACAAGCCATTCACATAATTTGTTAATTCCCTAGAATGTCGTTTTCTTACAATCCTTTGTAATGAGCACAATCTGGTTAAAATCTTCCTTTAGATCCACAATTATGAAGATGTTTGAGTCTCCAATGCTATCAAATAGTTCTTCAAGGATGGGCATGGGGTATTTGTCTTGAAGTGTAACCAGGTTCAAAGGCCTATAATCCCCACACATCCTTTTTTTAGTCCATAATTTAGTTGAATATTTTTTTGTTGGCATTACTATAATGATTGCGAAATCAGAACTTAATGGTTGAATTAAACCAGCCTCATGGAGCTCTTTGCATTTTTCATCTACTAGTTCCCACTCATGCTTGCTCAACTTATGCCTCCTCAGATAGATGGGTGTCTCATTTGTAAGGTCTATAGACAACTGCATGGTCTTACACCTACCTAAGTCTTTCATTGAGAATGCGAACACATTTTCATACTTAATGAACAAGTCTGTGACCTGATCTCTCTCCTTTTTAGTGAGCTGGTTCCCCATAACAAAAAGGCAATTGGAAACACATGGAATGGAGTTGGAAAATGTGTTTGAAGAACCTGGTGTATTAGGTTCTCCACTATCCAATTGTGGAGATTTATAGAAGGTTGTAATTGTTTCTCCAGAATTTTATGTACTTCCAGGTGTATCAGAAACAATTTGAGTCAAATTACATGGTACCTCCTCCCCCCCAACACTAAGAGTGAAGTGTAGAGAATTGAAGATAGGTACTTGGTCGGGGTGCCATGTAGTCACATTACCAAAACTACAAGCTGATTGAATAAATATTGATGTTGTGTACATTTGAAAGAGTACACTGGTTACCAATAACCATGTAAGGGAATTCAGGTCCATGCCTCTCCCCAGTAGAGCATTACGCTCCAATATAGTCACCTTGGTGTGACTAATGCCACTAAACCCAATAGCCTTTTTTCTTTCTTCTGGGCTTGGTTCATCCCAAGTGGCTGAAGCATGATGATACACTAGGCTTGGTCCATCTCTTTAAAAGGCGTGTGTTCTTGGGAAGGAAACAAAAGTGGGCCAAACACCTTTTGGTTTTCTTATTGTGTTCATAGGAAACCAAAAAAACTTCTTTTGCCTTGTAATTGGTTGGCAAGAGCTTAGATCATCCAATATGTGAAAAACTTGCAAGTTGGGGTCTCTGATGGTGGATCTTAGAGCCAATTGTAGAACTAGAGAGTGGTGCAAGGTTGGTCCACCAGTTGCACAACTAATGCTCATAGGAACTGCATTGTGCCGCATTGAATAGGAATGACTCTCCAAGGTAATGCTTGACCAACATATAATGTTCCTAAACTTCCTCCTTCTAGTCAAGCTGAAAAAGGGTGTTTTCAATTACATAACCAAGTGTAGGAGAAATGGATTAAGCCCAAGTGATCAATTATACCATGTTCGTGAAAAGATGGGATCTTGTGTCACTCAAGCCTTCTCCAAATCCAATTGTTGAAAATCATTGACACTCCCAACTTGAAATGATGAGGTCCATGGGGCCAAGTAATTCCATATGCTTCTTTTGAATTAGTTATATGTTAAAGGGCGAGAAAGTGAAACTGGCCTTCCATGCGATGGTTACAAATTGTTGTGGAAATCTAGCTGTGAATTCCATCATTCTCAATGTCATCACTTGCCTTGCAATAAGATCAATGTCTACGTAGAAATACTTCCAAACCACCATTATTGACTATAATAGGGCTTCAAAATTTGTACCAATACCATCAAAAAGCTCTAGTAATGTAATCCCTTCCTTAGGGTGTCTAGGTGATTAGTTGACGAAGTACAAGCTTAATCGGTTTGCCATGGCTCTCCATGTTTTCAAAACTAGACAGAGCTTTTACCAAAGGCTCGTGGGTTGTTTTAAACCTATGTAAAACCTTTGGTCTATGTTGAATGTCAATAAGAACCACCCTCAAGCTTTCGGTAGCTTGAGCATAAGTTATCTCCTCTTCATTTCCCTTTATCCACTAGTGGCTAACTTATTGGATGTAAGAAATGGTGTGTTTCCTTGAGCATACAATGGTGAGCCATAGAGGACTATGGTTCCCATGTAAATCAAGGTGTATGTATCCCAAGTGGTGGCCATCAGTCTCCCAATTCACTCAGTAGTACGTTCACTCAAACCAGTTGTCAATTTTGAAACTTGGTGGAAACATGGCCTCTTACCCAATGAGCACATTGTAACTGGTGGCATTGGTGACTAAACATTTGACCTGTAGGCAAAGCTCTTGATCTATACCTTCATTGAAGTTAAGTGCAATCAAATCCGAGCTCTCCTTGAGTATTTCCTTTATGCTCCCATTAACGGTGCGAATTTGCCACATAGATTTCCGTAGTTTAGAGTCGAACATGCCCATTTTCTTGGTGAATTGAACTCCAAGAATCACTAGTTGGGCACCTCTATCAAGAAGTGCCATTCTGGGTGTATGTCCTCCCACCTGGATTGTTGATTTAATATCGTCAATAATGGGCACTCCAGTGGTGATGGAAGTTCTATCATTAGGCACCACTTTTAGAAATGAGTGAAATTTTTTGTGGAAAGAATGGTTATCCACAACGCCTTTGTTAAATAACAAATCCACAAGTGAGGTGTTCTTAGTTCCTTTCTGATATGTGACAAGTGAGGTGTTTTTAGTTCCCTTCTTATATGTGACAAGTGAGGTGTTCTTAGCTCTTTTTTGATATGTGAATGTATAATCAGAGGTAGGAAAGCCCACTAGTTTAGCCATGCTCAAACTAATGACTAGATTACGAACGCCATTTGTAACACATGAACTAATTGAGTGTTTCTCCAAGATGTTGGACGGGACCCCTATAGCATGTGGATCAGGGATTGGTAGAGGACTTGATGTAGTGTTTAGGGTATCCTTTAGTATTGTAATTATGTCCCTGGTGCTTAATTTCAAAATTTGAAAACTAAATAACAATATATTCACAAGCTTTTGCACCACTTCACGCATTTGAAGTTGGCACTCCATAAGCTGATTAAAGGAAAATTGTGTGTTTACCTAATGTACATGTACTCCTGGGACACAAAAATTTGATGCCCTAGCAGCTTGTAGTGTAGTAATCTCCTCCCCCCCTCGCCAACAAGGTGCGTTTTTCTTCCATGTTAAGAGGATGAAAAAATTGTGTCATGATTATTCGAACTCTTATAACCTTGGTAATAGGACTTTAACCATATGCGAGTCCATCAATCTAAATTACATGCCTAGTGGCAAAAACTCTAGGTACCACATTAGCCTCTTGTGTTATGAAGTAGGAAAGGTAAAAAAAAATGGCAAATTTTGGTGTGAAACTAGAATTCTGTGCACTAGAAAGAACATACTCCCCAACCATGGCATCGTGTGAGAGGCCATAGAACGACCTAAGAGGTCCCTCCCATGATCTTGAACCTTGTATAGGTTCGGAATGATTAACTGGTTGGGAGGACTTGCCTTTTAAATTAGCAAGTTGGGCCCTCAATGATTCGAGTTCATTTTATAAAGTTTGAATTTGAATGGCATGGGCTTGAAACACCTCCCTCTTGTCAGCATTGTGCTCTTTCTTCTTAGCATTCTTATTAGAATTACCCTTGGTGGGCAAAGCTTGAATGGAAGGCACCTCTGCCTTGGCTTTTGGTCGCGAGGTAGCATAAGATGCTGGTAGATTTTGTTGTGGTAATCAAAATTACTTCCGTTCTGGGAACTTGGCAAAATAAACAACTTCATGATGTCCCTCTTTCCCACAATAATCACAAAAGATATCTTCGAAAGGAATGTTGCACTCACTAGCTTTATGGGCAAGATTGCCACAATAGTTGCAAGAAGGTAGGACCAGTGCAGCTAAGTGCACCGCTTTAACCCTTGAAAAAGAATGTGATGATCTGGTTGGCACAGCTGGTGAAGACCTTGAATCTGATGAAGGCCTCATAATATTGGCCTCATAGTGTGCATGAACTATTTCTAGCTTTTCAGAAATGTTGTACACATTCAGCAAAGTGTATAAGTTTCTAAATTTTGTAAAAACCTATTGCAAAACATCCGCATGGAGTGTTGAGAATACCTTCCAATGAACAAACATAGCAATGGGAAGCTTTTAGGTGTGTGATGCTTTGAGTATCTTCTTTAAGCTTGAAAAGCTTCATGTAGAACATTTTGAAGGTTTCATCCTTTTGCCGAAAGAAGGTGGCAAACTACAAAAAAAATTCAAAACTTTTAATAAAAAATTCCAGCTCAAGAACTTGAAAAAATTCCCCCATGGGATTGGCAAAAGGTGGTGCATCGATGGTGGGAGGAATGTTTGCAATAACAACAATGAATTATTGAGGAGAAAAATTTACTGAAGTAGGTACTAGATCTAGATTATTAGGCATAATCCCATGATGTGTAATGGTAGCTTGCAGTGCAGCTTGAGAGGCAGTGGTGATGGTTGTGGCATAAGTTGGATTGGGGATTTAGGTGATGCCCAAAATCCTTGGAAAATGTTGCTCGTAAACATCCAATGCCTCATAATGCACATAATGGGCCAGTTGTTTGAATGCAAACATCTCAGTGTAATTAGCGCGATTCTTGAATTCTAATTCACAAACCATAGTTAAGAAAATTGCCTTCAATACCCTCAAATAAATGGTATTTGACCTTCCACTAAACTTCTTGATTCTCCCAAAGGAACTGCTAACTTCCATGGTGTATATGGGTGTAAGCTTGCAATGGAATATACAATGATGGTGTGAAAGTTGGTGCGACAACAAGCATACCCCACTGATTAATCCCTCCAAATGGATTTTGATGTACTGTTGATGTAGTGTAACCTGAACCTGAATTCCTAATAGGAGTTGTATTAGATGACGGTGGTGATACAAACATTTGATGGTATCATCATGAAAATTGTGAGCTTAAAAAAATTAGTTCAAATGATCATGTGTTATTTCGTACTTGATACCTTGGCTTTGGCTGAGTGGTAGTGCTTTCATCATCCAAGGACATGGTGTTGTCCCATGCCCCAAAATTTTGTAGCAATACAAAGCACTAGATACGGTTTGAAGAATACAATATTGAATACGTATGTATGTAGTACATATAATTTGAAAAATACGTGGTGTTGATGGGGATGAATGGCGATAGACATATGTGGATGGATGTCAACGAACGAACATCTATGGACGAATGGGGCTGGACAGATGGAATCAAACGAGCAGACGTGACGGACATCAAACATAACCAACTAGATGGAATCAGACATCAGATAGAAGCTGATGGCGACAAATGATAGATGGATGGTGGACAGTGATTGCAATGGATGACAACAGTGACTGCACTAGACAACGACGATGGCGGACGGTAGATGATGACAACAATGGACGGCAACAAACGGTGACTACGCCAACAACGACACTATAGAACAATCCACATCCGCTAGCTCTACAATGATGGCGTGCAGAAGAGAAAAGATTTCTTATTTTTTTTACTTCATTTATTTATTTATTTTCCTTCTTCTTCCAGAGCTACTACAAGGGCAACACATTACATGACTACAAGTTCAAAAACACACAGAAGTGCATAGCCCAAATGTTAACCTTAAAACCCATGTATAAGGAAAACAAGGGTATGTGGGGTTGCATCACCTAGTGCAGATCTTAGACTGTAATCAAACCTTGTGTGTGTGTACGTGTTCCCAAGACCTAAAGCTGGTAGTAAAACAAACTTTGGAGTTGTTCACTCCTTCTTCCCTCTGAAGCTCATAAATTCAAAATTTCACAACTTGTAGTTTATACTAGGAGAAGAAAACCTCTAATTTTGGGGAGATGAAAAACTTCTTTTAGTCGTAGTATAAAAGTAGAAAAAGAAAAAAAGTAATAATAATTCAAGAACACAAGATACCAACAAGCAAAAGAAACCCAATAAACTCAAAGCTAGGAAAATCTACTGCTTTCAACATTAAATGACATAAAGCAATTTTTTCTAAAATTAAATTAAATCGAAAAGAAGGAAAGAAAACGTAATGTATGTAAACGATGGATGTGTAACAACTACTGTGAGAATTTAGAAATCTAATATGATTATGGAAGAAACTTTCTCCGACAAAGGAATTCTAGAAAAACTAACAAAAGAAGGGAAGAACTTAGCCTTTTATACAACCGTCAACAAAAATGAAACCTTAAACAAGCCATAACCTTAAAACACCTAATAGTGTACAATAACCTAAAAACGTACATTAACCCTAAGAACATACATTAACCCTAAAGGCATGATTGGCATGCATGTAACTGGCCGTCGTGTATGAGGCCATGCATATGGGCATAACAATTGAGGCTAGAATAAAGAATTAAAAAAAGAAAGATGTGGCCATCATGAGGTTGCATCAAATAGATGCCTAATTTCTAGTTTATGATGTTATTTATTCTAATGTAAAACAATATTATATTAGTTTCATCCATTTCCTTGTGTTGTAATTATTAAAATCTTTGGCCCATTTAAAGTTTTAGAGTTTTATTGATAACTACTTATTGATGTTTGTGTAAATAACCAAAGGGGTTTACATATTTACGAAGCACAAGAAATTGAAAATATGTTTTCCTCCCTTTGAACTTCAATAAATTAGGCAACCATGGTGTTATTCTTGTACTCGTGTTGATTAAATGAAAAAGTTACATCATAATGATCGTTATTTTGGTGAAAGTACACTACTAGGGGGCCCACTTTAGGTATGAAAATGTAGATTTTTAATAGTACATTTTGTATTATTTTTAGGTTTTTAAAATTATTTCATCTAACATTTTGATAAACATGTAAAATGGATTTTGATATAAAGGCTTCCAACATAATTCTTGTTATCTTTCAAATGAAAATAATTTTTCAATGAACTTTTTTTTTTCAACATAATGTTGCTTGTTTGAATGAAAAACTTCATGGCCAAATGTTTGTTGTGAAATCACATGAGTGGAACTTTTCATATGGAATTGAAATGGTATAATCGACTCATATTCAATATATGATTAAGTATTTATCAAGTGTTGTAATCATTTGAATCATTTTAGAAGTATATTTGCACTTTACAATATATTGGTTCATGTATTAATTTTTCACAAATGTATTATTTAATTCAATATCAATAAAAAGTGTAATTTCTTCTGACAATTGCATTATTTGATAGTTGAACTACTTTATTTGAGTATAATTTATGAAACATTTAGGGTTGGTGAAAGTTGAAAGTTGCACATTTTCAAAAAATAATATTTGTGACAACATTTTTTGGCCATTATAGTGTGCTTCAACCCATTTTGGAAACAAAACATATTAATTATAGGTGTCAAGAATGACTTTTGCAAGTGATATGCATGGTGGTGGTGTTTGTGATGCAACACAATAGGGAGTGGATGGTGAAATTTATCTTTTTGTGGCTTGTAGATAATATGGAAGGGTGTGTAATAATGCCAAAAGGAATTGATGATGGACCTTGGTGGATGGTGTATTTGTTGTTAAATGGATGCGATTGCACTTATGTTGATGTCAATTGAACTTGAAAAATAAGAAGGTTTGAATTGGTGTCATAGTTTGGAACATTTTTTGTTTTTTTTCCTTTGGAGCTAAGATGATGTTTTCTATGTTACATAAACTTGAAAATTCAAGAGTTTGGAAGGTTTTATGCGTAATAGCATAACTTTGTACTAGGAGTCCTCAAAAGCTATGAAATAAACTAATATCAAATTTAAGATCAAATATGGCTAAATGGAATTTGTTGGGTATCCATGTCAAGTTCATGAGCATGTCTTATGTTTTGTTGAAAGGGTCCATGACTTTGGTTTGTGATGCTATGGAAGCCATGGTGATTGAATTTGCAAGGACGGCCTTATACAACAAGTGGCACCTTAAAGTGAATAATCATTATGAGGCATTAACATAGAACATTGTTGATTTGATGATATGTGTATAGTGGTTTGTGAATCATATGACTTGGAATACAACTTTTTAAAATTAGGATTTTTATAAGGTATGACAAGTTGAGGACAACCAAAGGTGTTTATAATATTCACAAGTTTTTTAATACATTTTTCTATGTTGTATGTTCATCTAACAAGTGCATTTCAAATTCAACTTAAGTGATGTATTGATGAAATAAAACATGTTTGAAATAATATTGAATGTTTGAATTGTGTACTTTCATCTAAACATAAGTAATTTGGGTGACAAAGAAATAATTTTTGTAACACAACCATGTTAGTTAGAATGAAATAATTTCTTTAATAAGGAGATAATATGAATAAATAGTTGTGATGTTTTGTTGCACATACAATAACTATGACCTTTGTAATTGTAATGGAGCAAAAATTGATAGAAGGTATAATATTCACACACACACACACAAAGTTGAATTTTGTGTGGAAGATTGAATGTAGGAAATGATGGTGTGTGTTAGTTGTATTTTTTTTGTAAGTTAATTACTTGCAAAAGTATAATTTTCTTTGGGTTCTTGTTCTTCCATTTAACTTAAACACCATGTGTTTAGTTAACCAAAATAAACATTATAACCAATTGTTGCCTAAGTTACATCATGGCAAAACCTTTTAAACACCTCACCTTTTCAAGGTATGGACCAACAACCAATGATTTTAGGCTCACCATGGTTGCTTGGATAAGATGGGCATTATCTCTCGCAATTGTATTATAATTATGCATTACTTATTATATTACAACTATTCATATTAAACCAATTTTTTTTGTTATATTGCATACCAATTATGCATCACATTATTATGCATTATTTATATACTTACATTATAAACACATGACACCAAAAAAATTGTGGGACAAAAGTTGGATTGTATAATCATTTGTACAAACCAAAATGAATATCTACATTTTTTTGATCTCCAAAAGTGAACCCCTTGAAAGTCTTCAACTTCAGCCTATTCATATTATTGTTACGTCAATTACAACCTCTAGAACAATATTTAGCTACATGTAATTATTTTCCCAATGTCAGCTTGCCAAATGTTTATTTGTAAATTAAAAAATGAATTGTGAAGTAACTTGTAATCATTTAGTTTATCACTCAACAACATTGTCAGTTGCCATCCTATTGATTTGTTATTATTTTTGTTTCTTTTTACATTTAGGTAATTTTATTACCTAACAAGTGTGAGAGTGCATGTAATAATGTATGTAGATTGGTCCAATAAGTTTGTCGAAATTTCAATCTATATATGCAATTAATGTAATTTTTTTTGTTTTGTTTTTGTTTGTCATATTTAGATTTCCCAACCCATGGTGCCTCTTGTTGTGCTTTTGATATTGTTGGAAAACCTTTGATGAGCAGGGGTGCACTAAGTTGGTTTCATCATGTGTTGACATATGATGGAGAATTCATTGAATAATGAACAAAATTTAAACTATAAATTCATCTAAATCAAAAAATAAGTATAGGAAAAATTGGGTGCACTCTTGATGTTGTTAACAACCTTCAATGAGTAGGATATGTTTAGACCTAAGATGTGGGAGATATTGAATTTTGAGTAGTTTGTCATTGGAAATCCAAGTAAAGTGCAAAAAATGATTTTGGAAGGAAAAGGGTAATGAGTTCACACTTGGGCTAATGGCACATGTTACATTGATCATTGTTGAAATTGGGAGCATTAACACTAAAAGGACGGTTCCATGGTATTTGAAAGAATGCAATATAAGTAAAATGAAAAAGATGAAATCTTTAAATTTTGATGCCAAGTGGTCATGTTATTCCAATTTTTGCAAGGAACCTATAAATCAAACATCACAAAAGTTGTTTCTTGGAAGTAGAAAACACAATGTAAAAGGCCCCCATTTGTATGAATATTCACATTATTTTTTAAGGATATACACCTATGGTACTTAATATATGTAAAGATGCATAGTAATTTTCGAGAATTATATCCAATGCTATTAAAAATAAATTATGCATGTATACTTATTTTGAGCTTAGTTTTGTTTCAAAAAAATTGCAATAATACTTGAATACATGATCAATTGTGTTGCAACTTATTCAAATACAAAGGCATTACAATCTTTGAATACAACTTGCAAAATCATAAGTTGTAGTTTCAAGATATGTCTTTGGGCAACTTATCATAGTAAGTCATGGAACAAACATGGGATCCTTTTGCAATGCAAGGGAATGTTATTTGGTGCGCACATGAGTGTGAACACCATGGAGAATGTAAAATATGGATGAAAATGAATGTTGGATGAATGAAAGAATGATGGATTAAATTTGTGGATGAAAATGAAACCTTAGATGACAATTGGATGATTGAAAATAATAAATGAATGGAAATTGTGGTAGAAAGATGTGCGAATAATGGATGGAAATTAGATCAATGTAAAATGAAGATGAAATATGGATGAATTGGAAACAAATGAATGGGAAAGACAATTTGGTTGAATGAATGCAAATGGTAGATAAGTAAGAACTATGAATGAAAATATTGAAATGATTGATGAAATTATATGAATGGAAAACTTGTTAAGGGAAGTTACTATTTGTATTTTTTGAATTTATTTAGAATCACTATGAAAAAATAGGATGATTTGCAATTGGGTTTTTGAGTTAACTTGCAATGACCATTTGCAACTCATTGCAATTCAACATATTTCTATAAGCATGAGTGCTATTGGACAAGTCACATGAGTTACAACAAATGTAATTAATATTCATTATATGTGAAACCATATACCTATGCAACTCATGCAACTTAGTTACAATCATATATAAACAACTATTATACAACTAGTTTGCAACTACAATGAAATGTCACATTGATGTTACTTTTCATCAATCCATCAACATTTGACATGTGGCATTATAAGGATTTTGGGGGAAAATTATTATTTTTTGAAATATTGACCTCTATTAGATCCATTATGATTATTTAATTTATATGGTCTTAAATGATGACACATGGCACAATAAAAATTGCCACATGGCAGATTAATTGAATTTTGAAAGAAAAATTAAAAACTAAAAACTAAGTAGCTAGATAAATTGATATATAGGCATAGGTAGGTAGAATGTACCTACATACCCAGGTTACCTACCTACCTACCTAGTTGATGGCTTAAAGTTGTTTATGTAATTATGTAGCAAGGTAATTCTATTGTTCAATATATATATTTCACAATTATTATTATTAGTTCTAATTATCTCATTCCCTCATTTCATGGATATGAAAAAACACTTGTCAACCTTTTTCTCACATATCCTTTTAAAACTTCCCTTTCAATTAGATTTATCTCTTACTCACAACTATCTCAATCTTTTCCCCCACCCACCTACATGGATATGAAACAAATGTAGGAACATTTAAACAAATTTAAAATTGTTTCATTTAATCTCATGCAATTGTTGTAGATTGAAGCAACCAAAAGGCACTAAGTAAATAGAGGATACAAAGGGCATGGACCTAGGTTGGATAATACAATGTTAAAATATATTATTTATATTTCAATTTGAATATTTTATTTTTAATAATTGATTCCTATATATATATATATATATATATATATATAAACATAATTTTCTGACAAAATCATAAATCACATGTATAAATAGTATTTGGATATTTAAAATAAATTATGAATCAGATTTCATTATATATATATAATTGACACTATATAAATTTGGATTAATTCAAAAAAAATCCCTTAACCATGGGGTTTCAATATTTGATGGAACATGTGAAATAAAAAGGGTATTTTAAAACATGTCATGAAACAATAAAATATTTATTACTATAAATGAAAATATTTTTATTATATTCTAAATATATTTTCATGTTCATTATTCAAACACCCTATTTTCATTCAAGTAAATTAAAAATGTTAAAAAAAAAGTTGCACCTCTTTTTGCATGTCATTTGGAAAAAGATCAAATTTTTTTCCCCTATAAACCTTGAATGGAAGATGGATGAATGAATGGTGAAAGATAGATGAATGAAAAACCATGAATAATAGGTGGATGAATGAAACAAATATATGAATGAAAAATGCGAAAATGAAAAATAGTAAAAACATGTAAATGAAAAGTACGTGAACTTTGGATAAACAATAACAAATAAGTCATGATGAACAATTAACTAATTTATTTCAAATGGAATTCATTGTCCTATTTCAAGGTGGTTATTATAGGTAAGATTTTGCATTTAGTCTATTTGCATTCATTGAATGAAATTATATCTTGAAATTCTTCTAAAGGCATGTTAAATGCAAGATATATATATTTTTGTTGGTTCCTTTCAACTATGCAGTCATTGTGTCCATAAGGACAATCTTGTGTCTAACATCTATAATTTTATGGCATGTTCCATTTTCAATAATCGATGACGATTGCACAAATTAAATAGGCTTCACAATGTTGGTAATAATTAAACACGATGTTCAACCCTTGTGTCATGGTGGTTTCACCTCCTTTGCATGCAATCTAAAAAAACATGGTGCAATCTTGAATAAGAGAGAACTACTAGACATGGATGAGATTTCATTGGTGCACACTAATTTTATAAGGAGACAAAACAAGAAGATAGGCATGAAATTAATGTGCCAATCCAAGACATCATAATGTATTATAATAATCGTGTGAAAAAAACCAAACAAGTTCAATAATCAAATGTAACTAGTAGTAAATCATGGTGTCAAATCAAAAGCCTCATCATCAATGTAAGCAAATAGGCATAAGGTTAAAGGGAGATGAAGAAGTTGATTGGTAAAAAAGAAAATTATATTTTTTGTTTTTTGTTTTTGCTTCAACCCTCAATCTATCATTCCATCATTCCAACCTTTACTTCCTTCTTTCCCCTTTTGAAATTCCTTATAAGCCCAAACCAATATTGTGTTTTTATTGGGGGTCCTTGCATGGAAGAATGTAAGGGAAGATAAACAAGCCATAGTTAAAGCCTATGCCTCAAGACATGGATGCAATAGTAGACCAGGGGATGGATTTTGCGTTCCAACACAATAAATAAATAAATTTGAGCACTTAATGGGGAATTTTTTTGCAAAAGCAAATGAAAAATTAAGTTTTCACACCAACATAGTGTAGTTATGATAGAAAAATGAAATGAAAAATACAACTTATAATCATAATCCCAAAAAAAATTCATTTGTTTTTTCATCACATAATCCAGATGTAAACTATGTGTGAACAATGGTTCTAGATCAGAATTTGAACTTCCACTAGAGGCTTTGCAACCTTGTTCCTATTTGAACACATCTTCATTGAGTTAGCTCCAATGCCATAATGTGCTTCCCAAGATTCTAACATGCTTGCACTTTGTTGCCTACATCACGTATGTGCATTACCATTAAACTACGAATTAATAAATTGGAATAAATTCTATAAGTTTTCATATATATATAAAATTATGCAAAAAGAAAAGTATGTATGGGCACAATCTATATGAAAACACGAAGGTCATTTGGATGGAACAAGATTGCATCACCATTGATGTTTGAATATTTATTTACAAAAATGAAACTTTCAAACAAATCTTATGTAGTGGCCCGCTTGCTTCTTCCCTTCCATGGAGGAATCCATAGTTGGTGGATAAAAGATGAATGGAAATTGGTCTCGATTGTTAGGGACATCCCCATTCCCAAAGTCAACCTTGTGCCTTATATGATCAAAAGCACGAATAATTGTAAAATACAAATTATTAAAAATTATAGAACACAATGCACAAAAATAAAAGATTGTCATAAAAATTCACCTTGTTCACCAAAACATTGGATATCTTCATACTCCTACAACCACACATTAGTGTGACTATAAGTAAAAAGGATGGACAATGAAGAAAAGTTGAATGTTTTCTCATGCATTGCATCATTTTCTTGGAATGCAAATTGCAAATTGGGTTGTAGCATGTTGGTGGTTGTAGGATATGGACAAATGGTGGGTTGGGGATAAGGGAAGTTACTATTTGTACATATTTTATGAAGCATATGAGATAACATGGCATTTTTTAGTATGCTATGAAATAATGATTTATTGAAGGAATAATTTATTAAATTATTGAAAATATTTTAATAAAAATTTAAGCATAATAAATTATGCTATTTGTTTATGTTCAATAAGTTGTACCTTATATTTTTTTGCATGTCATATGGACAAAAATGGAAACAATTCCCTTGGGACCAGGCTAAGTTTTTCTTTTGTTACTTTGGCTTCCAACAGCATTGATTTTCATTCCAAGATTATGAAAAGAGTTAGATTAAAAGTTATGCAGAACTGAAGTGTAAGCAAGAGGTGATACAAAACTCAAAGTGTTCGTAGGAGGTTTTAACAGGAAACCAACAGGTTGCCTTTGTTGCCGCTTGTCAAATGTGGGAGCAGATACGGAGCAAATAGTTAAGGCTTCAGAATAGGAATGCAACTTCCCATAATGTTGTTATCATTCGTGTTTCACATTCCAAGTCACGGTTCCAAGCGAATGGGTGACATGCAACTGCCCATTTCTGTCAGTAGAGCAATCAACTCAGAACAAGAAGGAAGAATAGGTCAATGCAGTGGCAGGCCTTTTCTATTATACTGATTGAAGTAGGTGTACCTGAGCACTTCACATGATGAAACTCTCAGTTCACATAGTTGGAAGGGAAAAACTCAAGCCAGTGTCTCAGCAAGGGTCTCAAGCAACTCCCAATTACTACCTGACACAGGTTACTCAGTAATGGACAATCTTTCTCTACACTCTCAAACTGTCAACAGCTCATTTCTTAGAGGTGCTTTTCATGACTGAACTTCTGTTTAATGAACAAAAGCTACCCCTCCTCTTTGAAACAAGTGAAGACAAAAGAGCAGTGTACCATGGTCAAAGCCTGGATGTCTGTGGCAACCTGGCCAGCAGTTCATTTCGAACAGCATCGATGAACTCTTCAGTGTTCAGATAGTGCTCCCTTGATACCCTGCATACCACAGCACGAGTGCAGATGAAATTGGGTACAATTTGTAGGCCCTTCCGTGTATGGCTTGTTTGAAGAAATTTATTGGTTTAAGAAATTTCCTACTCACAATAACACCATGATGATGAAAATACAAACAAACTTTTTGAAGATTGGTTCACGTGAAGGCCTGTTTGTCTCATGAACTCCATTATTTGCAAATGAGGCTGACCATATTGACTTCAATAACCATTAGGTGATTCAATAAGAGAGAGGTGAAGGCATCTAGACATACTTCGAGCCATGGAGAAGGATGGCAAGGTCCTTTGTCATTTTGGCCCCCTCCACTGTGCCCACAGTTGCCTCTTCAAGTTTCGTAGCAAAGTCCTGAAGCCTCCTATTGTCATCAAGTTTTCCTCTGTCACCCCAAAAAGAAGAAATGACAGAAATCTATTATTAGCCTTTCTGATCCACTGCCAGAGATTTTGCACATGAATTGTTCCAGAACCTGTCATGGAATTCGAAATAAATAACATAATCTGAGGGGAAAAAAATTTACAATGCAAGCTTTTGCCCAACTGCACTTTTGTGAGGACTTGCAAGAAAATGGAATTGCTGAGGAAGCAAGTGAGCAACAACAGTCTGGATCAAATGCAGTCCCACCAGCAGCTTCTGAGAAATTGTTAGTCAACAAGAACAGTCTTTGGTGGCCACAGGATAGAGGCTTTTGGGAAGTACCTGTGGCCAAGACCCCGAGTCCAAGCAAAAATGGAGGCCACACTATTTGTGCTTGTTTCACCACCCTTTTCATGCACCCTATAGTGGCGTGTCACTGTACCATGAGCAGCTTCTGCTTCAAGGGTTTTTCCATCTGGACAGATCTACACACAGGTAGGCATTGACTGATGCTGTTAGCCTATGTTTTGACAACAGACTGCTACCAGTGTGGCCAACTGGAATCATTGGAGACAGCTCGCAAATGCCAGGTGGCATACTATAGAATGCTAATAACTTCTTTCACCTGCCTGGTCCAGTTTAACCACTAAAAGTCGATAACAAACAAATACCTTTGTGATTGAGAACTTCTTGATGCTTATGAGTTATGTCAAACACAGAATTTAGAGCTGACCCATGTGGATGGTCAGGTGAACTCATTGTAGTGAAGGAGGCCATCCAATTTAAGTAAAGTTGGAAGAGAAAACACTCCAGGAACACCAAACTAGTGAAGAAGATTGGGTGCAGAGATAACAGATAAATAATGGAATCTCACAAGTACTACCATTGAGTATTTCTGTGAGTGTCATTGATGCCAACACAAAAAACGTTCAGGGGAGTTGAAGGACAAGTGGAGCTGATATTCCTACTTATGAGTTCAGATGCTATTGCCCTCAATAACATGAAGAAGCTATGCACAACATCAAGTAGGCAGCTGCATGCTTGTAGATGCATAACAAGGCTTTCAGTTCCAATGACCAGTAAGAGGAACTTCATGGTGATCAGGATATTATAATTTGGGCTTGGGAAGGATTATCATTGTCTCACCAATACAGAAGTCATGAGGCCAAGAGATCCAAATCCTGCATAGAATCAAGATGAACATTGCTCAGTGAACATTTTCAAGTTGCTAGCAATTAGAGAAAAAGCATTAGCTGCTAGATGCACTGTCTGTCAAGTAACAAGATAACTCTTACACACAACTGAGGACATTGAGATTGCTCAAGGGAACTCTGAGAAAGTAAGAAAAGCAGAACTGTGCTGAAGAACAATGTGTTCCAAGGTCTTTCACACTAATGTGTTAATGCAGGCTCAACTGGTTTGGGACAATAGGAATGACCTTTGTATTTTGCATGCCTTTACAATGAATCAGCAAGTCTTTCATTTCCACAATCCAATGCTTTACACAGAGGCAGAACTGCCAACTGTGAACGAGTTGTGACTTTTACATCTGAATTTGTCCTTGAATTTCAAAGTGGTAAAGAGTAGTACCTTGTGCAATCATATCACTTTGGACATCACCATCATAATTCTTACACGCCCACACATACCCTCCTTGACTCTTTAGTGCATACGCCACCATATCATCAATAAGGCGGTGCTCATACCTATCAGGAATGGCCACCCATCCCAATGTAGCATATTTATCACCTCTGTTTTGAGAGTACTAAAGGTATCAGCATCTTCCTTTAGGGGTAACTACTTTTTGCAGACCAGAGGTACCCAAAACAACAAGAGATACATAGTTGGGCGAGACAGATTGCTATATACATAAGGGTCCCAGTGATAATCCCACCATTTATATCTCAATACAAATCACTAGGGTATGGAGAAGCTAATGAAAACTTCCTTCTTTCCTCAGAAGTTTCACCTACCAGATTCCAGCTTCCTTGAACTTTGATTCCCACCCTTCCTGCTCATAGACCTCCTGGAAAATGTCCTTGAACCTGTCCAAATTTACCACCCCATAATAGCATCAATTATACTCTGTAAACTTGATGTTGAACCTGGAACATCACATGGCCACAGATTAAGGAAACCTGATGTCCCACTGATTTATCTTAGGTGGTAAAATGACAGCCTTGGTGTGCCAAGGAGTTATATGGAAAAATGAATCAGCATTCCCAACTCACAACCTTAACTTCAGGCTGTCACTTACAAGCAACAAAAGTCAAGTAACTGTCAAGATGCTACACATCATATCTCCAAGTAGATCCCTCTGGGACAGCATAAAAATAATGAACAGAGGCAGAACATGTATACATGAAATAAGTTCCTGTTATTGATACCCTCATTCAAGCAGTGATAGAGTGCAACCTGCCATCATATTTCTTTAGAATAGTATTTTTTGTGCTCAAGTACAAAGGCCATTTCTTTTGGTACGCCATGTTCATCGATGATTCCACAAAGCCTCGGATAGACTGCAATCAGAATGGTGGACTGAAAATCTCTGTCAATTGTTAAGAGACCTTTGTATTGCTGAGCTACCTAGACAAAATACAGTGTCAAAGTCTCTATCACTAGTCCACATTCCACATTCCATTGGCCATTGTGACAGAGAGAGGCGCTTCCCCAATGAACCACAATATGCCCCATGAATTTTGTCACAATCACTTGTATGAAACTAGATATCTGAATCTACTGAGGCAAGGAATCTCCATGACATTAGTGTGCCTTGAATGTCACCTTAATGCATGTCAATCCAACCCAAGTCCTATCCATGAATTTGGCTATACACTAGTCAAAGTCAAGGTGCACAAGGGTGCAAATTTCCACCTCTCAAGGTGATATAAGAACTAATTACAAACCTCATCAGTGTTGTACATGGAGAGACCCACTCCTCCCACACCATCAAAATGATAAACCTCAAGCTCCTGGGGTTCTCCTCCTCTGTCAGGAACTGCACCCATAATGTGTTAATGGACATTTTCCCAGTACGAGGGAATAATACAGTACTATTATTCCCTTGCACATGACACCAAAAGGGACACAGATGCTGTCTTCATCTGCAAGTTGATCCACTGCAGCATGGGCTGGCACTGCTCGACCCAGCTAGAGTACTCAGAACAGTCCAACAGCAGATTGTGCCGTCTTCCACACTCAGCAGCTACCACAACTACTGCATTCTGTATGGACGATGATAATGCCCACCCCTCCTGGTTCTTGTGCTGCCCTACTGGCTGGTCTGAGTGGGCTTTGCATACCATCCAGTGGCGAATCCAATTGTCTGATGTGCCTTACCTTAGCCTAGAGGCTTGAAGCTTCCTCTAATCTATTTTCAATGTCACAAACCCCTAAACTGGAATGTCAAAGTTGTCAAATCCCATGTTTCTGAAAGCTAGCAGTGTGAGTTTCCAAATAGAAAACTACAAAGGAGGGTCTAAGGTTTGTCCATAGGAAAAGATCTACATACTCAAAGCCCACTTTGTTTATGGAAGAGTCATTTCATGATAAACAAGTAAAGGACCTGTGGATTCAAAAGAGACTTCAGCCAGTGTGAAGAATTTTTCATTACACATGGTCCAGATCTTCATATGAACTCATTTACAGAAAAACAAGCAGGGCCTAGTAGACTTTTTGCTCATCCTGGCAAGTTGGGATTTGAACATGAACAGACAATAATGAACATTAACTCATCAGCCAGCAATGGTGAGAACAAGGCCTTGATAGCGCACCAAATACCATCTTCAATGTGCCAGGTTCTTTGAAAACAGCATCTGTGGCCTTATACTGGTCACCAAATGCATGCCTGCCGATGCAAATGGGCTGTGTCCAGCCTACCCCATTGACAATCCATAGAGAACCTCAATCTCTAATCACATGGACCATAAACAAAAGAAAGTATGAGTGTCCCTCTAGATCTTGACTCTAGTAATATCACTTTCAAGAAAGAAGCAACTAAAGCATTCAGTTGCCTCCCGAGCATTAGCAGACTGAAATCCTCACAGGTTTCATTTGTTTTTTGCCTAAGAGGAAGGAACTCACATTTACAACCATTAGTTAATGATCTGCTCATGGAGTGCATCCTTGGCTTCCCAAGAACACTAATGCCACAACGAAATTGCTGTTCCATTGAGACCACAAACTCATGTCTGTGCTAAGTTAGGTTCTATGCCTGTAAAAGATCAGGTCATCTCAGGCTTCATGAAAGGTGGGAGGTTCATCCCCTTGCAAGGTACTTTGTGAATTAGAGACTGTAATGTAGCCTTCAGCCTCACCCTTCAAACCAGAAACTTCACAACTGGTTTTTTCAAATAAGCTTTCGAAAACTTTCTGGTATTCTACATGTGATGTGTCCACATCTGGGATTCATTTCAAAGATTGATACCCCTACAGGTGTTCACATTATAGTCAATGATTTTGGACATGGATTGGCACCTTGGTTTATCAGAGAATGATCACATACCAGGAACAAGACGGGGAAGATTTCTACACAAAATAGGCTCACGAAACACAGTTCCTGCAAAAATCTCCAAATGTCAGAAGATTCCAAAGTTCTGGTTTTCCCTATGAGATGCATTTCTCAGAGCCCTTGGTTTGAGTAAACCCAAATCATCAGCATGAGTAGCAAATCAGAATTTGAGTGAACAAAGATAGGACTAGACTCTTTGACAATAAACAATGACATCTTCTGATAGCAAGCCTTCCTTTCAAATCGGTGGTTAACTCTCGTAAACCTAAATTCCAATATGAACCATATGCTTTTTTGCACAGGGTTAGACCTAAGTGCAGGTCAAGGTCACCAAGAGTCAAAATGAATTTACATGATTAGAATCTGTAAGGAACAAGAACAGGAATAAGAATTGCAAAAGGACTACCCCACCAAGCTTACCATTAAGAATATTCCGAATGGTTCCGTTTGGACTTTTCCACATTTGTTTCAGTCCAAATTCCTTGACACGAGTCTCATCTAAACACCACAATTAACACTTCAGAGCCTCACTCCTCACAACTGAAAGATAGCCATGTGCAGTTCCTCATAAAGATGCACCTCCTTGAAAGTGGGTTTCCATTCTAACTGTTGTGCCTTCTTGAGCATAAGGCCCTATTGTGTGTAGCCATGTCCAAATGCTGCACTAAATTCAATTGCTTGTTGATCATAATTTCATGAGAGATCAGACCAACAACCACAGTGGTCTTGACCATAACAACCTTTTATAGCACCAATTCAGACAAACTCTTCACAATTAGAGAACAAACTTGGGATTGGTGAAAAACCTGGAGTAATGGTTGCACATTTCACTGCCACATTGTACCTGCATTCCTTACAAGTGTTCAACCAAATCAATTCAACCTTAATCATCATTTTTTTTTACTTCCAACTGTTTGGCTTTGTATCTCCATACCAGAAGACCTTTACCAATCCCGCACAACCTACCTGTGTAAGTCCCTTGTGTTTTCATTTCCTTGCAGACCTGGGGATTATTCTTTGTTCACATGCAATGCAAACAGCAACAGGAAGTGGGAGCATCATGGCTGAGACAACAACTGACATAGTCAACCTAGACCCAAAGAAAATGGCATCTTACTTTTTAGCTGGGTTTTGACCTTGATCAACACACATTCCACCTCATTCACACAATAGTCCAGCTGTAGATTTTAACTTCAGCAGAGTCAACAAATGGACAGATTCACACAAATTGTTTAGAGACACTATTTTCAACATACTTGAGGTTGGCTAGGGCAGCTTCAATCGTCACTCTATCATTGGTGGCATCGCGGTTTAGAATTCCAAGATCATAGTACTTGATATCCAGCTCCACGAATGGAAAAATAAGCTGTGAATCCACCCAGGTAGCACAGTTTCAGGTCACAAACATCCCTTGTGTGTTTCCAGGGATCAGCTCAGATGTAGTGCATGACAATTATATTTCTGGAGACATAAATGCAATTGACAGGCTAACACTGGGGTGGCCTATGACCTCAGCCGCATATAACACACACAGAACAATCAAGATTCCCAAAATAGAAAAAAAAGTGTATCAAAAAGAATCACACACATAAGTCACTCTTCTGGATCCACTTTTGCTGACCACACATGGCTTCTGCAAACTGGAGGATGTTCTAAGAACTGCAAACCCTAAAAAACCTATACATGAAAAAAAGCTGCAAAAACCATCTTCTTCTTACACTAGAATATCATTTTGTTGGAGAAACACTGTACCTTTTCCTTGATCATGTGCCATATGATCCTTGCCATCTCATCTCCTGCACCCAATTGCAAACACAATTTGGACACCAGAACCAACCTTCAGACACACAGAACTTTCAAGCCACAAAACTGACACCTTTGAAAAATGCTATTGGAAAATGCAGATGGCTCCTGCACCAAAGAGTGGGGGACCAAACTCTGTATGTTTCACGAAATCCTGCTGAACTCTTATGTGCCAAGAATGGAGGCGTAAGACTGCGGCTAAAGCTCTTCTTTTGCACTGTTGCTTGCAGTCCTGTTGATCATCATTGATACGGAAGTGTTTGGAACGTACCGTCCATCTCCACGACGGGATTCTCCACCTTGATTTTCTCGAACTCCATTACAGCAGCAGCAGCAGCAGCATATCGTGCATACGAGGAGGCGTGCAATTCAGATGACCTCGGCAACCGCAATCGCCATTCCAGATCACGAGTCGACACCGCAGCAGTTGCACATGACAAAGAGCGAGAAGAAGAAAAAGAAGCACTTGTTCCTCCTCCTCGATTTCCACAAGACGACGATAATGCGGAGGAGAAAGAAGATGAAGACGACTTCCTAGAAGAGGCCAAAGGAGAAGAAGCTCCTAGCGAAGATCTGGATGCAACAACTGCAGACACAGAAGAGCCGTTAGCAACAACCGGCTGCCCCGAAGCTAAGCTGGAAACGGAGATGGAAAACTGTCCGGCAGCCCGGAGACGCGTGAGCATGACTGGCGCGCAAGATCTACTGCCAGTTGAGGCAACAATTACGCAAATCTTCTCGCGACAAAGGAGCACTCCACAACGGCCGCAGCACTCTCCTCTGCAAAAAAGAAAAAAGGTTCAATACCTAAAGAAAATTTGATCAATCTTCTCAAGAAAAATCCGCAATCCTTGTCCCAAGAAAATCTCACCTCTTTTCTATCAATTGTGCTTGAGTTTTTGCCCGCAAATGCGCGCGGCATCATCGTCCTGCTTCCTTCCCGTCCTTCACGCGACGAATGCGTACTCCTTCCTCTGCAAAAAAAATTTTAAAAAAAAATTATAAAACAAAATTTGCTAACTCTTCTCAAGACAAATCTGCAATCTTCTCTCGAGGATCTCAATGGACAACAAATCGCATAATCTTTCCTGCAATTGTGTTCTCGTTGTTGGCCGCAAGGCACGAGGAGCTCAGCATCGTCGTCCTGCTTCCATGTCCCCAAATCCACGTCCCAAACATGAAGCTACTTACCCTATGCCACAGATCTGTTCCAGATGTCAAGACTCCAGACCCCGACCTCCGTATGACGACACCTGGCCTTACACTCCATGTCCTAATTTGAGGTTCCCAAATCTAAGTCTCATAAGGGTTGTGATTTTTTACCACAATCCATCAGACCTCGTTCGGGTTCTAGGGTTTGGGAGCTTTGTAGAGTGTGAACACAACTAGGTTTGGCATTTTGGTAAGACCTCAAAAGTGGCCATTCTTGGGGGAATTTGGGTCCCCCATTCACATTTCATCCCCCCCAAATTGGTGTATAAAATTTAGTTTACAATTAATTTAAATGAATTTTCAATGGAAAATTTGTTCAATAATCAATAATAACTTCTCCACCATAGGTTGAAACATTATGCAATTAACTTCTTCACATTAAAACATTTTTAAAAACTATATTTTCTATGAATAAAGTTTTGAAGGGTTGAATCAAAATTTGAAAAATGAAAATACCTCAATTCATCTTAGTTCTCATACCTCAATTCAAAGAGACGTAGTGCGTCTGTCTGTCTGTGCGTCGAGGTCCTGAAACCGAGGGCCTGAGATCCAGGTCCTGAGTTCGAGGTCCGGCGGGCTGCCCAGGTCTTGAAATCAAGGTTTCGGGACTTCGACGGACAGGACCTCTTTTCTGTTTTTTGTTTTCCTTTTCTTTTTCGCCCTAAACTGCCGTCATCGACGGACAGGGTTTTTTTTTTTTTTTTTTTTTTTCTTCTTTCCGCCCTAAACTGCAGTCGTCGACGGACAGGGTTTTCTTTTTTTTTCTTTTTTTTCTTTTTTTTCGCCCTTTTCCGGCGGGCTGCCTAGGGAAAAAAGAAGAAGAGGGTATTAGGCTTCAAATTTTTAGGTTTTTTGGGGGGATGGGTTTGGAGTGAAGGAAAAAAGAAGGTAGGCACGGGCGGATTGTGTCCGACCGTCACGGGCACCCACTAGTCTATACTATTAATTGCGTTGGTCCGTCTGTCCGTCCGTGACGTGACAGTTCTGGTAGCGTTTTTTGTGGCGGAACCAGCCACAGAGATTTTCTATGGCGGAAATGGCGCTGGTTTTTTTTTTTTTTCGCCCTTTTCCGGCGTAGTTTCGACAGAAACGAGGTCCAGTGTCCGTCCGTGACGTTTTTTTTTTTTTTTTGGTTTTTTTTTTCGGCCTTTTTCCGGTGGGCTGGCCTTTTTCGGCAGAAACGAGGTCCAGTGTCCGTCCGTGACGTTTTTTTTTTTTTTTTTTTTTCGCCCCTTTTCGGCGGGCTGGCCTTTTCCGGCCTCGTTTCGACAGAAACGAGGTCCAGCCATGGATCGCATCGACGGGCTGGCCTTTTCTGACATCGTTTCGACAGAAACGAGGTCTAGCCATGGATCGCGTCGTCGTGTGTGAGGTCTGACACAGAGGTAAGCATTCCATAGCCATTTTCTCACGGGCCATTGATCACGTCGTCGTGTGTGTCACAGTGTCCGAAGGTCACGGGTACCCACTAGTATATAATCATAATAGCACTAAAAACTAACCTTAACACAAATTAAGTATGAAATTGCAAAAAAACATTTTTTCCACAACAACTTGAAGCTAATATGATGATTATATAGAAATCTCCACAACAAGAAAACCTAAAGAGAACCCTAAACCTAATACCCTATACAAACCTAAAGAGAACCCTAAACCTAATACCTGAATTGTATAGGAATTAGACAAATTGCTAACATTACATGTCATTCTAGTATGAATGTGATAATAATACTACATTTGCTTTTCAAATTGGTTGTAACTCTTCTTCATCAATGACAAAGCACACACCAACATGACGAGCATCATGATCTTTTGCACTCTCAACAACAACACTCCAACTCATAGTTTGCACAAGCCTTATGACAACAAAGGATGGCAACAATGAAGGACTCCAATATCTGTTGCGAAAAAAAAAAATCCCTCTAGAAACTCCAAGTATCCCTCTAGAAACAAAATCAGCTCACATTCATTCGGTCTACATTCTCAGGAGTAAATGAAGTCCACATCAAAAACACTGAAATTGTAATCAATCAACACTTGGGTGGGGCACGGTTTTGTTTTGGGAGCTTCGCGACTCCATCCCTACACAAATGCACCACCACCGCTGCCGCCACCACCAAGCTGGGTGAAGGCAGTAGTAGTATAGGGGTTGTTGGGTACTTAACTCAACAATAACAGTTTTCATTTAAAAAAGTGTCTGGAGAAATTTTGCAGCCTGAACCCTCAAGCTCAAAAAAAATTACAAATCGTCACAAAGTCAAGCCCACCCAAATGCATAAAATCTAGCTCTCATCAAAGTATGAGAACATGTGATTTACTCTTCTTCCATCTCTCTTGTGGAAAAGTTTTTGTCACCTATTTATTCCAGGGGACTTGATTCCTCTCCCCTGAGCTGGCTGTGAGTCAAAGTCTTTTGCTACCCAAGAGGGCAGAGATCCTCCTTGCAAACTGCAGATGCTTCTGCTTCAACCATTTTTCTTTTCCTCCCTGCGAGTTTCTTTTCTCTCTGCCAACTCCTAAATGTTTCAAACTCAAAATTATCACCAAGACTGGAGCTCCCAATAAGGGGCACTGGCTCCTGCTGCTGCACAAAAGCAATAGACTGTAGTCCATATCACAGTATCTCTCTGTGATATCATGGCTCTAGGAAAAAAATAAAAATGCAAATGCTTGTCCCTTTGGTTTTATGGCAACAGTCAAAAATGGTTTTTGACCTCCATTAAGTCATCGTAAATCCACAACCATCCTCATTCTCTTCCTCACCTCATCATCATGCTTTTGTAGCAGGAAAGCTTTTTGGCCTCAGTGATCCAGAGAGCCACCACTTGCAAGGTTTGATGGGGAAGTTTGTGTGCAGGCATCCTCAGAATTGCTACTAGCTGACCGTTGTTGAACAGGTACTCTAGTGTTGAGTATTTCCAACTGCTCCTGGCTAATCTGTGTCACTTCAGAAGGTGACAGAATTTTGATTGACTGCACACAGGTCACAAACTCCCTGCAATTTTTCACATTTGCCCACAAAATCAGTAACTTTTCCGCAGCAAAAAGAACAACCCCTTGCAAATTACAGTTCCTCCTAAACCTAACTCTAAATCCGAAACCCAACAGCAGCAGATTCACATTTTACACCTCAATCCCTGAAACCCAAATTCCCAATCTGAAGACTTCTGACCTCAACTGTCTAAGCTAGAACACAAATCCGCTAGCCATAAACTCATAACTTTGGTAACCCAAATCTGTTGGGTATCTGTTGGGTACACATCACAACTGAAACAGAGAGAAGAGAGGACATACTCCCATGGATCATCACCAACAAGAAGAGTATCCTTCTCATTGTCCACGAACACAAGCTGCCAGCCTGATCGAGGGTCTTCAAGTAGGCCTTCCAGCTTGAACATGTGAGCTAGCTCACGTCGTAGCTCAGAATAGTTGTGGAAATTCCTGACATCCAAGGACCTACCCGGCATTCCAAGCTTGTGCACCTGGGAAACAGTGAGCCAGCCACAAAAACATCAGCAAACTGTGTGAACTGATGGTGCTATACTCTTTTTTCAAGTGTAGTTAGTTTGCACAGCTGCTCATGAGACTTGTTCACACCTTAGTGAAAGTGCGCATGGAGGGTGGTGGTGCTGCTCGACCCCAAGTTGAGTTGCGCTGGAAGTTTAGGACATCCTCATCAAAGGTAGTAGCACTGCCAGGAATCCCAGAATGCAATCCAGAAAGCTCTGGTGCATCGAGAGCACAGAATGGACCTCCTGGAATCATGGTGCTGCTGGAAAAACCATTCTGGGGATCTTTGCATTTCCCAAAAGATCGAGATTCAAGGGACGCAGTGACAGCGGAACCAACCAGTGGTTGGTCGATAGAAACCCCGAAGAGGAGATGGCTGCGATCTCCAGGATGCTGCTGATCAGGATGATCATGTCCAATATCTCTGTACCCAAACACTGCTGCTGGTAGTCCAGCAAGACCACGCTGCAGACCAGGTTCACCAAATGCACCTGCCGAACTAGCTGAATTGTCCATTCGACCAAGCCTTGAGGTCACTACTGGTTGGGTATCAGATTGGGTTGGACTTTGTAGTGTTGAAACCCATGGTGCAGACACCTAGAATTCCCAAAAGTTTCAGATCAACCTTTGCCTCTCTGAACATCCAGCATTTCAGATCAAGCCGAAAAAATTTACATAGCCCCTTTTCCCTCAAAGTAAGTTCAACCCATATGATAAAATTAGAAGGGGGTGCTAAACTCTGCAAAACAATACCTGAGGATCACGAGCCACAAAATTGGATCCCTGTAATGCATTTTGATTGGATTGCAGTATACTGGAGTAGTGACCTGCCCCATTGTCACCACCAGGGCAAAGTGGCCCACTTGTTGGTAACCTTCCTAACATGCTTTGCAGGGCAAATGATGGAGACATGGATGGAGAGGAAGACATGTCAATGTCAGCTTCTCCATACCGTGAGACCACCTGGCTGGAAACCCCTCCTCCTAAGTCCATAGGCGACTGAGGCTGGCTTCCTGGAAGCTGGAGGAGAGGTCCAGCAGGCACAACACCACCCATTTGATGCATACCTTGCTTGAGCTGTTGTTGTTGATGTTGTTGTTGGGCTTGTGGTGGTGGTTGTTGTTGTTGCCACATTTGCATAGGAGCCTGGGCGAGCAGCTGCTTGTTGGAGGAGTCTCTAGAGCGTATCTCTTGTAGAGCTGCAGCAGCCAAAGCCCGATAGTTCTCATTGTGAGGGGATGGTAATGTCAGCTCAGGCCTTTGCTGTTGTTGCAAGCACATCCAAGGGGAGTCCATGGCTAGACACTGGAAGTTCAGGTTGCTGAGGGCATCATTGCTGTCTGACCACAACTGTTTCTTCATCAGCAATTCAAGGTCCTCCTCTTCTGACAGCAGCAGCAAATCCCAATGGCATCAGCAGTGATACACACAAGAACTGACAAATCAGGTATGAAAGAAAGACTACCAACCAAGATAGTTCTGGACCGTCATCACCACCCGAGATCCCAGACCTTGAAACCCCTACAGCAGTAAAATTTTTGGCATGGTGCAGGACAGGCTCTAACCTTGGAATCCCCTAGGACGCTTGGATCTGAGTGCAATTGGTGGGCACAAAAGAAATGGTGCTGTCAAGGGCTCAATTTCCCAGAGAGAAACCCGCCGTTGTTTTTCACCGGCAGTTGACTCATCCCATCCAACCTGCAGATCATCAGACAAGCAGCTGCTGCTCATTACAAAAATGGTCATGGGTGCTGTAGGGAATTCCAAGACCTGCCAAAGATAGCAACTTTACAGCTGCCAAATATAGCACTGCAATGTATGTACCTTAAGGGAGCGCCAGTGAGAGTTTGGCCATCTCATTGGGTCAATATCCCCTATTCCAGTGATAGTGCCCATATATCTGCAATTACAACAGCAAGTATCAGACACAGTTTGCAGAAGCACATCAATGGATTCTTTCTTTTCATCAAAAAGTCTTGTAACACTTTTTTACTATGTTTTCTCAAGGCATGAATATGATGAACCCACAATCAGCTCTGCAGCAGACTAATGGTAAATAAAAGGAGGCCTATTGAAGTTTTTGTTACTGCAAAAATCTGAACACTATTTTCACCCATTTTCACCTTCGGATGGTGGACTCCTCAGTTTCAAAAACCATGCGGAAACGCATCCCCACAGTGGC
This sequence comes from Sphagnum contortum, assembly GCA_963920785.1. Classification (NCBI taxonomy): domain Eukaryota; kingdom Viridiplantae; phylum Streptophyta; class Sphagnopsida; order Sphagnales; family Sphagnaceae; genus Sphagnum; species Sphagnum contortum. Next base: position 13,686,344 of record OY987278.1, read on the forward strand.
TGGACAATTGACAATTGCATTGTGATACTTTGCCAAAGGGATTACAAACTCTGATGGGCTTTGCCTGAAACAGCAACACAAAGCACAAAAAAACAACTCAGACCCACATCCACACACCCCACTACCATAATCCTCACAAGCTGCCATGGCTACCCATTGACTTCATCAGCTCCTAATGGTGGGTGTAGATATAAGTACATAACAATCTGCCAAGAATTTCAGGCAAACTGTTTTGAGTTTCTGTTGCATTGCCAGAAACAACAGGAAAGACTCAGTAATGATGTTGGCCAGCTAGCTAGCGCTCCAGAGAGATATAGCTAATTGGAAAGTCAATCGTAATCCTCATTCAAGCTGCAAACAAGCTTGTGAGAGTAAAAGCTTCATTCCCATTTTCAGCTTGAAAGTATTTTGCAACTGCTGCATTGCACTACATGACTTGGTGTAATGACAATACTAGCAGAAATATGTCAGAAAAAGCAAACACACATCTAGCAAACTGGCAACAACAACGACTCGTGATTTTTTGCAGTACCGAGGGTTATAGAAAATCGTGAAGCGGCTATTTGTGGCAGCGGCATGATTTGCAGCTGCAAGAACACCAATGTGCATGCTATCACTTGAAAGAACAGATGATGGCATGATAGTTTGCTGTCTGGTTGCCCGCCGTATTCCCAACAGTAACTGGCCCTTGTCATCCCTGTTGCCCACAAAATTGTTTTGTTTAACAGTAAACCTTGGGAGGAAAATTGTATAATATGGCAGCAGCCACCATTACTGTTATTACAGCAACCTAACAAGGAAACAATGAAACTTCCTGCAATCTGATCACCCTCCTATGTGACAAAAGTTAACCAAGTTGCTAACAACAGGAGCTAGAATCAAACAGAATGATTACTCTGTTGGTTGCAGGGGGATGGAGTTGCTTGCACTGAACCAACAGTTGAGTAAGAGTAACAAAACATTTTGACGGACCTGATAAATAGAACTGAGTCACCAGCTTGCAGTCTCTTTGCACTCACAAACACACTCCAACCAGTTGTGAGCAGATGTCTGCGTGGTTGTCCTACAGCCCACAAACAGAAAAAGCACATATTTTTATCAGCTTCTGTGGGTTCCCTTTACTTCATCTACACATCCAAGCTTGCACTCCCCCTTGTAAAACTGAAAAAAACTTAACTTAGATAACTACTGCAGGTTAACATCTTCTGTCTTGCAACATCACACTACAACTTTTTGCTAACCTCGATAAATATGGCGGAAGTGCCATTCCTGGTCATGCAGATCCCTTGCAACAAGCTCCTGTGCTGGTGGCTGCTGCGTGTAATCCTGAAAAATTTATGAACCTTAGTCTTCTAGGTTGCACTCTTATCAAACAAGAGAGCAATTCTTTCAGGAATCAAAAGCTGGATTCATGAGATTCTTTTTGGATGTATTATTATTATTTGTTCAGTCGAAACAAACAAGACATGGGTGGGTGGGTGGGTGGGTAGGGGGAGAGAGACAACCACACACACCAATCTAGGAAAAACTTTCTCAGCAGCACGGCGTGGGATAGAGAAGCCACCATGTGTGCTGGTGTCACTAGCTGTTAAGGTCTTACAGAAGTACTCTGTCGGCTGCTTGCTGGCAGTGGCCAATTCTGAACCCGAAAAAGATGACTCCTGCTGCTTACACTCCCAATATACCATCATGGGTTTCAGCAATCCTTCCTAGTGCAATGGGAGGATCTCAACTCAACAATCTTCATTTGTTAACAATAATTGACAATAATTCAAATCTTAATGTCACAAAAGAAGACCATGTTTACCAGACCCACACACATGTGGGGGAGCAGGGGGAGGAGAAAGACATCATCATTACCCTACACTTACAGAGTTACTTGTGGGTATTAAGGTCATCTGTGCATAGACTTCATCTGTTTCCAGATCCGCCTGCAAGGAACACACAATCTCGATATCATATATATCAGGGGCACCATCCAAGAAGAAAACCAAAACCTCCACCATCACGTATGGTGTCTCTACAAGTCTCACATGTGTCCATGAGACCATATGAGCTTTGAAGTTGAAGGATAGCACAAACAAAGAGTCTGGTAGATAGATGTATACATACTTTTGCTGCACAGAAGAGATTCAAGACATAATCACAGTATGCCTTAAACAACAAGCTGAAGGATATGTTACACTTTCAGAAGACACTCAGTACAATTGAAAGCAAATGGAGACAATGACAAGAACATCATCATCATCATCATCATAATATTGGAGGTGCAGCAAAAGGGGTATGTTGTATGCATACATACATGTAGTGTGACATTGTCAAGGAGACAGATGAGGCGTGATGGAAGACCGGGATAGTTCGGAATATGAGCATCTGCTTCTTTCTGTGTTGAAGCAGCAACCTAAAAAAAACTCATTACCCACAAAAGCTCAGCTCAGCTTGGATCAGATCTGCAGTAGATAACATGTGGGAGGGGGAAGAAAAATAGCGAGCAATTTGTCCACACCAGTGGGTGTGCAGGTGCCACTACTCCAATTTCATCAGGAATTGCAGGATACAAACCGCTTACCTTCCAGATGTGGACACCCTTCCTTAGCCGTGACCCAAAAAAATCAGTGAAAAGAAAGAAAGACCAAAAAAAGAAAAAGAAAAAACCAATTCTGTTTTACCTGCTCAGTATGACCTTGAGGAAAATACACAACCCGGCTTCCCACAGCTGGTAGCCCTACCAAAGGCCCCGCACAAGCATGCCATAGCTCTGAGTTCAAGCTCCGCCTCTCAACTGTCAATTTTACAAACACCCACAAAACCCAAACCCCAAGGAAAGGTTTTGCATCATCAAAATCCCCTTCAAACAAATATTTCTGTACAAGCTCTCTTCATGCATGCATGCAAGGAAATGGAGGTGAAGATGAAGATCATCATCACCACCCACAAGAGAGGGTTTCCAAATCTCTTGGGACTTCTGTGTTTTGCTGCTGCTGCTCCAGGTTTGGATTCCCATCATGTTGCAAAAAAAATTCTGAATCCTCGGCAGAAGAAGAACTAGTCTCCAGGTCGTACAAACCCCTGATAGGGCCATTATGCATGCTTTCCTTGCTCACTGGCTGGCTGGCTGCTACTCCAAGCAGTTAGCACTTCGTTGCATCCATCAACAGAAGTGCATGGAGAGATAGATGCTCAACATGGGTGTGTGTGTGTGTGTTTTTTTTGTCGGGTTTCCCTTTCTCCACTGCCATCATCAAGCAAGCTTTCTTTGAAGCATCTTATCTATCTATCGTCTCTATCTTAACGATGGCGGAATGTATGTGGGTTCCTTACCTACAGTGCCTCCTCCTATAGCTTGCTCCGGAGCTTGACCGGCACCCGCCAGACGCATTGACGAATACATCCTCACAAGCGAACCACAGTCCCAACACAAAGTAGTTGCAATAGGTAGCTGCTCCTTCTTCAACAGCCTCCCTCCAGCTTTCACCAAAACCAGAAAGAAAAAAACCAACAACTTCTTCCGATCTCTACGAAGAGGAGAGGAGGCAAAGACTGTGTTGTTGTTCTTCTTCTTCTACACAAAAACTGTTTAGAAAGCTGCCGGTGTACTGAATCTGCTGCGGCCCAATGAATGCTGCTGCTGCTGCTTCTTCTCCGTCTTCTTCTTCTCCTTCTTCTAGATGACCAGCCTTTTTCAGCATCCCATTGCTCCTCTTCCTACAACAACAACTCCTGGAGTTTCTGACCAACTCCAAGCTGTGATGATCAAAAAACTCTAAGTTCCTTCCCCACCCCATTCCATCTCACACCACACCTACTGCTATTCCTTCCCTCTCCTTTGTTTTCCCACTTGCTCTTTCCACTTGCTCCTAGTCCTCCTCCTCTTGGCAGATGATGAGCTTCCGAAACCCAACAAGGCTTCAGTCTTCTTGCTCTCCAAGGAGTGACATAGGTAAAATCCAACAGCCTCAACTTCTTCTGGAGACCAAAAAAGATCGATCGATAGATCACAAGCCGCCAAAAGCGCAGCCGTGCTTCTTGTAGAAGAGTTGCAGCAGCAGCAACAGCTCCTGCCAAGCTACCACCAAGCTCTCAACGGCGACGACCAAGACATAGAGTATATAGTTCGTCCTCCTCCATCTTCTTACAAGAACTAGCTCGATTCTTAACCAAAAAGGATGCCACAAAGCTCGGCAGAAGCGTCTAGGAAGTGGCCAGGAGTCTTGGATCTTTGGCAACACCACCCACAACGCAGGTCAGAAGACGATTCGATTCTTGTTGCGACAAGAGAACAAAAGTTTTTAGAGAACGAGAGAGAGTGTTTTGTTTGGCTGCCGTGTGAGCCAAGGAGGAGCCAAAGAAGAACGATGAAAATGACCCCCATCCTCTTCTCATCCAAACCTACGCCCTATGCCTTCTAGACTAGGTACGTACCTAGTGGCTAGTGGCTAGTGCCTATCTTTTTACCCCCGAGTACCTACCAACCTACCAACCTATCTACTACCCCTAGTGTCTACCCCTAGTGCCCCTAGGCCTCCTAGTAGTACCCCTGACCTACTACTAGGGTCGCTTCTTCTAGGGACTTATGACACCAAACTTGGTGTGAAAAGGGCATAATAATCTAAACTAATCTTTTTTTTCTTTTCTTTTTTTCTCTTTTTTTTTTTGGGCATGTGTGAAAAAGGAGGACATTGTAAACTGAGGTTTTTTTTTGGGGCCAAGGTTAGTAGTCTTCAGGGTTTTTTTTTTAATTTAAAAAATATTTAAAAAATATTTTAAGTCTTAAAATTTTGTGATGTCGAATAATTTGGCAAATTTTTTCCAGAAAATTATTCTAATTTTCAAGTTTTGAAAACACTTTTTCTGAAAAAATACCCTTTTTTTTAAATTTTATTAAAATTATAAAAAAATCAATGGTAATATAGTAGTGATAGGGTTGGAAGAAGTGGAGAAAAACAAAGTATGTAAAAAAATTAAAAAAAACCAACATGGAGGTGTATATCAAAGAACGACCATGCACACAAATACATACATATATAAAGGTGTGACAATTAATTACAAAAATGGAACCAACATTGCACTAAAGATGTGAGATAATTGTGTATATACCTTACCCTAAGGTCAATTTTGTCATTGAATAATCCTCGTAATAATGAAATGAAATGAAATTTTGTGAAAATATGAAGTTGACATGTTGAAAATCATCATAATTATCATAGGCTACACTTTGAATAATTTCACTACTCATATGACAATATTATAGTAGATGATGGAGAAATATATAATTTTAAATCTAAAAAAAATTAAATAATTATTTGTTTTGTCAATGTGAAAAATAAATCTAGGCTTACAATAATATACATTTTATTCGAGCCAATTTCTTGCCTAGTTGCCTTAATTTGGCACACATAACCACTTTTAAAACAATGAAATTGGGCATTCACTTATCATTTCCTTTGGGGTGACAAGAAAAACATACCTAATTGTGGTGCAACCCATTCATATACAACTTTCATGCAGATCATATCAATTCAACTACAAAAGAGATTTACCTACTTCTTCACATGTAACTTGAAGCTCTTTGGATTTGTCCCTTCTTTTGTCCAATTTGATCTTCACTATGTTAATGTGTGTGTATGAAAACCATAATTGTACACATCATGGTAATTGAAACCCATTATCCACGATCATACCCAAATCAAAATCCATGAAACACACGTGATTTCTAGATTTCATAGGATTGAACATTGGTGAATTTGTAAGATAAATCTAACAAAATTCATCACCTTTCAATCGTTAATAATCAAACTTGACATGAAAAAATGTTTTAAAATATGAACCTCTTATTTACTTACTTACTTAGATGCAATGGCAATACATCACATTGTTGCATGCACATTTTATTTATATCCTTTATTCATTTCTAGATATTGGTTATTTATTTTGAAAGAGTCAAAGTTTTTTTGTTGGGTGTCCATGAATATAAATGCATCTTCTTATTGGAAATATGTTGTTTAGTAAGTCAAAGTATGGCTCTTTAGTTACTCAAGGAAACCAATGCCTATTACAAGCTAGATTGATGTAATAAAAGATTTAAATAACAATTTATATGAAAATCATTTAAAAGGCACATGAAGAATGTGATGATGTCATGATGTTTTCATTAAAAATTATGTTCATTGTATTTTAGAAGACATCGTATACCCATGATGAAACACCAAAATAAGGTTTTAAATTTGGGTAATTATCTAAGGTAAACAAGCACCATTAATCAAATACATTATTATAACATTAAGTTAAGTATATAAATACAATTCTTGACCATAATACTCATATTGGACTTGCACAAGCCATTAGTTAGATTTGGACCTTCATGCCCACGTATTAATACTCACAAATCTAACCACAAGTCTCTTCAAGTTTAAGATTAGTTAAGGTAACTATTATTATTACTATAACAATAGGTAATTGAGAATTACTTAGGCTAATGAAATTGACTTTGCTCATCAACCACCCACTAATTTAGTGAGACTATTGCAATAATTAAAGAATGTGAGTAGGAAAAAGAAAATAAGATAGAATATTGAATCTAAGCTTGTGACAATTACCAATTATTATGATAATGGCAAATCAACTAAGGGAAGAGGAGAATTGTGGAAGAAAAAAAAAGAATTTGGTGGAGTGAAAATGCATATGTGTGTGAATATGGGTGTGTGTATGGAAATGGAAAAAAGTTAGGTAGCATTATTAGTTTGTAGCAAGGTAATATAGTGAGGAAGAGGTTCCAATAGCTTTGAAGAACTACTTGTATTTGGATACTTTGCAATAAGTTATGGTTTCTTTAGTGTGGATTTGTTCCTTACCTTTTATTGGATTTTTTGGTTTGTTGTCTTATTGTTTTCTTCTTTGTATAGTAGTTAACATTTGTTTACTTTTTGTTTGTTTCTTAAGTTTTCATCTTAACTACTTGTTATGTTACTACATATATGATAGTTGTTATTTCCTATAACTATAGTAGTGAGGTTACTACAACCTCCTCCCTTGGGACCTTAAAATAGAAACTCTTGCATTTTGTTTATTGTAATAATAAAGTATTACATAGATGATTTTGGTTTATTTTTCGTTGGTACAATGTTATAACAACACTATTGTACCTTCGATCATAAGGAATTTAACCTTTTATTTGTCCCAATAGAAGTACTCTACTCCATTAAATATGGGTTGGTTGTGTTGGGTTCTATCGAGTCCTTGGAAAGATGCCTTTTTGAAATCTTCAAAATTTGAAGCTACCGATTGAAAATCTTGCATTAATAAATGTCATAACCAACTTGTAAATTGTGAAAAATCTTGCAAAAATAAGTTGTATTAGACCTACCATACATTTTACATGGAAGTAAAGTTTAAGGTCTAGACACACAACATGTAAACCAAGTTGGCATGTGGAAATTCATACTTCCGTGATAGGTATACATTTATGTTTCATTGGCTTTCAAACAAGGCAATAATGTTACATGCATTTTATGCCAAAATTATAGAATTGCCTTGGCACTAACATATATTTGTGCTTTTGTTCATTTTCATTGATTGGTTGCATGTAAAACTACTTGCCTATGTCATGTTGTTATCATATAAATTAGATGAAATAGATCCAACTTTAATTAAATATTGCAATGTATGCTATTACATCATAGGCTATTTGTGATTACATGTCAAACAACTAACTCTTCACAACATGCACCACTTTGTTGTCATTCCAATCTTTGATGATATTCTCAAAAAGGAAAGAATCCATAGTGCAATGTTGTTATGCAAGCATCTCATAACTAAGTCTAAATGTGTTTCCCAACCTCTATTTCATTAATGACAAGGTATAGATATAAGCTCATTTTCCATAATATCTTTAATCATTTAAGTACAAACATATCTAGTAACTTACATGGACAAACAATGTATTGGATGTTGATTTGGACCTCAACCTTAAACCGCATGGTTGCCATCAAGTGAGGGTTTCAAAACAACATCACTATTGTTTTGTATAATGATCTTAAACAAATATGCCCCAAGTTCAAGCTTCCCTTCATCAAACATGGTTGAAATGGTTTCCCAATTTGGAGGTTAACTATTTTTTTCATAGCAAAATTGTACCTCAAACAAGGTTCAAATGTCCTCAAAATGATTATTTAGTAAAAAATGAAGCTAACATATTCGAGCTACCTTCAAACAATGGCACTATCCAAGTCAAGCCCTTGACCACCTCAATTTTGAACATTAATATTCAAGATTAATCTTTGTTGCCACTATGAAGTTCAACTCATGATTCATTTTCATCTATTAGCATGGACAACACAATGTATATCACATGATTTTGAATTTATTTTGAATCAAACAATTTGCCATGTTGAAAGCATCATTATGGCGAAGATGAGTAGTAGAGAATAAAACTTCAAAAGCTTGATATTGAGCAAAACTTGTTTCAAAAAAGTTTTCACAATGAAACTAATGTGATATGTCATGCAATGCACTTTTATCATGAAAGGCATTGATTTATATTGAAATTGAGTATTGACATTGGTGTGCACCTTATTGGAAAATGCAACCCCATTTGATCAAAACAACCAAACTTGAATTGGCAATTTGTTTAACCATTTGTAAACACTTAGACCTTAGTCTAAAATGGTGTGAATGTGATAGTTATGTGTTGCAAAATTCCTCATATGCTTCTTGTAAATACTTTGATGATGAAAAGTTGTTTCAAGTATCACAATCTCTAAATGCACCAAATGTCCAATTCAAGTCGATTTTAGGTTTGTTGATCCGCACTTTGGATGTTGCAAGATTAAACACCACTTACAATCAAACATCATTTGTTGAAAAATAACATCATCCAAAATGTTTTTTCTTGAATGACAAAAAAGGAGAAGAAAATGGATATAAAAAACAAAAAAAACAAGAATCAACCCATATCAAACCTTGAATTATATTGGAGAAATGTTGTCACAAAGTGAAAAATTGAATTTTAAGTGAATTGATTTTAGAGGCCCAGTTATATATGTATATATATTATGTATACGGTTTCAATCACCAAAAAGTGAAAAAAATGCATTACACAAGCTAAATTTCTACTTTTTATGATAATTATTTTGGCGACTGCTTGAATGCCATTAGGGTAGCTTATTGACCTCACATAACGCAAAGAAAAGGATTAGCCAACTTGGCAACCTTATCCTTTAGCCATTAAAGTAGCTAAATGTTACATTTCAATTTTTTAATAATTGGACATAGAAAACACATATTAGAAATAAAGGTTTTGATTCATTTTCAATCATAACATGCACACAAATAAACGTTGAAATCTCAAAGGTAGCCACAACTAAAAAAGGATGCTTAAACATTTTAATGTTCATATATCTCACGATTTACAATAAATAAATAAATAAATAAAAATCCAAAATTGACTAAATCTTCCTTCACTTTGGACGATCACCACTTTGACTACATCACAAGATTGACAAAAAGAAAGAAAGAAAGAAAGAAAAAAAAACACGTTGGTAATACTATATTATATTATATATAAGTCAGGCTCGTACGACTCGAACGAGTTTAAAGTGAGTCTTTGCCTTCATGATTGCCTCTATCCTTATATAGTTCAAAAGATGTGAAAAAATTTGAAGTTGAATATGTGTGAGCAACCATGGTGGTTCTGGGTTCTTTAGAATTTTCGGAATCAAAGAACCGTTCGGTTTTTGAGAAATTATGAGAACCAGAAAATCACCGGTTCCAGTTGTTTCAGAAACATGAAAGAACTCGTAGTTTTCATCAAAGAACTGGAGGTTAGAAAGGTGACTTTTTTGAAAAAAAAAAAAAACCATGCCAAGTAAATGAGTATATATACCCCAAGTTGATAATCGTCAAGAATTTGTAGCGCATTCTAATAGCCACATAGCACTTAGGTAGTGTAAATGCCCTTGGGGTGAGTCTTATGGAGAATTTAGGACCCATGCTCGGCTCGACCTTTGGAGGGCCCTTATTCCACATAAAGACCCGCCCTTAGGGGCTACTCTCTACACTAATTAGGTATCCAATGAATCCTTCAATAAGAAGAGTGCTTTGAAAGGGGGCCTCTTTCATTAACCCGTGGTACGAAGTAAAAGCCCCAATGGCTTTTAGGGTTGCTTCCTTCCTTTTTAGGGTTTCCGGTTTCTTGGGGGTAGTGAGTTGTGTTAGGTTTTCTCTTTGCAAGGGTAAATTTTCCTTTCAAAGAAAGAACCGGCAGGTAAGGGTCAGGTATATAGACCTATGACAAACAATTCTTAAATGATTAAAAATAAAAAGATTAAATAAAATAAAACCAGTTCTAATCTGGAACTGCTTTTCTCCCAAAAAAAGTTTTAAAAAAAAAATCAAATCCTTGTTACGAGCACGTTAGGGGTTAACCCTACTAAACCCATTTCGAGGTCCTTAACATGCATAAAGAACTAACCTTATGAAGTCCAAGGGCCTTTAACGTGCATAACAAACTAAACCTTAGGAAGTCTGAGGGCCTTAACATGCATAAAGAACTAGCCTTTTGAAGTGTAATGACCCTACTAAAAACGAGAAGATGCTATTAGTATTTGATTTCAAATGTCATGTTGTGCAAAATGGGATTAGAAGTTTTGAAAGTTTTGCACAATGGATGAAGTTGAAAAAGATTAAAAAAATTGGCCATCCACTTTGAAAGAAGTTAAGTAATGGATGAAAATTTTGATGAGAGAGTCTCATATCAATTGAATAATGAATGAACCTTGACAAAGATTGAGATTAACCCAACTCCATTGCATCAATTGGAGAATGGGATATGAGCTCAATGAAAGTTGAACCCAAGAAAAGTTAGACAATGTATGAAAAATGAGCTAGTTGGGGGGGAAAAACCGAACCCAAATTTCCTCAACTTTCACAAGTTCATCCATTTTCCCACCTTCCCAAATTCAACTTTTTTTTTCAATTTTCATCCATTATTTGTCTAATAAAACTTATTATTAGCCATTCTTGAATTCTTGAATAATTGTTTGTTTGTTTCACTCTTGTCGAAAAATCCGTGGCCAGTCGAGTTAGAAATCTTTCTTGAGAAAGAAATGAGCATCATTGGAATCCAAAACATTACCACCGATCGTACAAATTGTGTAAAAAAACAAAAAAAATCATCTGGGAGAAATGTGGCAAATCTTCAAGCTTCAAATAAGCCTAGTTTTTGAGTATTCATCTTTCATACTAACTTAACCCTTAGTAAGCAACCTAACTCGCCCTTTTAACAAACATGATACCTTTGTAGAGGTTCACTCATTATTATTCAATTGATATGAGTCCATAAAAAATATGATAACCTTTGTAGAAATGGTTTCACCATGTGAAAATACAATCTTCAAAAAATCTTCTAAAAGAAACCAAAATCCTTCAAGATATTGTAACTCTATTATAACTAATCTCAAGTTTCAACACAAGCCAAAATATCATCTTTCAAAAATCCTCATATAAAAATACACGAAATTCCTTAAGCTACTATACTCTATAATGAATCTTAACACAATATCCTTGCCTTGGTAGTAGGCTTTCTACCTTAGAATTGGGTGGTTAGAATTGTGAGCTCTTCTTCTTCTTCTTCTTCATCTCTGAAGAACTTTTTGACAATCTTTGCTTTTTACCTTAGAATTGGGTGCTTAGAATTGTGAGCTCTGCTTCTTCTTCTTCTTCTTCTTCTTCTTCTCTGAAGACTCTCTGTTGTTATTGTTGTTGTCGTGTAGTTTGTACTAAACTAGACTAGACAGACACTGGCAAACAACAAGCAGCAGATGATCTTGTGTCAGTAATGAAGAAGCTGCTGCTGGCTGACTAGCCTACTCATCTACCAACAGCAGCAGCCAGACTGTTGAGAGTTTGCTTTCACAAAGGAAGGAAGGTGTGTGTGCTTGTGTGTGTGGTCCCAACCCTATCTTGTACAATTTCTCATTTTTTTGTATACTTCCAACAACAACAAAGCAAACTCCAGTTTTGGGCTATGTCCAGAATTCTTTGGTGACATTGTTTTTACATTCTAGTTGTTGTTGTTGGTGCTGCTAGAACACCTAACTAATGGAGTTTACTACTGAATATCATCGAAACAACAACATCGAGACAACAATAACAACAACAACAACAATGAGGCATGTGATAGATAAGCCAAGAAGATGTTTTTGCAAAACCCGTAGACGAGTAGCTGCAAATTGCAATACAGATTTAGCAAAAGAAAAAAAGGGACCCACTCCTTCTCTCTCACCCATGAGAGTGCTCAAGGGATGGAATGGATGATGAGCCATAACAAAACCTAGAGTAGTAGTAGTAGTAGTAGTAGTAGTAGGAGTATATATTATTAACCCAACCAAAAGCCTTAAGCCCTTTATTATGCAAGCCAAAAGTGAATGAATGAATTTATTTTTTTTGTGGATTTTTTGACATTTACATGTTGAGTTTTTTTTCAAAGGTTGTTTCTTTAAAAAAATAAAATCAAATAAAAAATCAAATAAAAATAATAAAATTGTACGGATGTAAAGATGGGTCACAAGGATGGTGGAAAAATATTTCACCCCGCCCTGCCCCAACACCCCTGCCCTAATGAAGCATAAATAAATGGCAAAACATTATTAATACATCTTTAGGAAGCAACGGTTTTTTTTTTCATTGGCAGAATTTTGTCAAAAAGTGAAATTTTTACAATTTTTTAAAAATTTAAAAATAAAAGGTGATTTTGGAGGGTTTCAATTGCCATAAGGTGAGAGAGAAGAGAGAGAGAAAATTAAAAATAAAAAAATTGTCAGATTTTTTTATTTGGTTTTCAGTATGTTAACCATAAATATAGAAGATTGATTTTAAATTTTGTACTTCATATGTCGTTTATAGCCAAATTTGGCTAAATCTTCCTACAGATCATGATGATGATGATGATATGATGATGATGATTATTGCCCATTTTTCTACCTCTTCTTATGGATGATCACCTCTTAAGTCACACCAAAAAAAAAAAAAAAAAATCCTTAAAAGAGAAAAAAAAAAAAGAAAAAAACACTACTCATAAGCAGGAAGGAAAGTTAATACTAGTTCTCGGTCTGCCATTGAAACACTGGTTTGTGCAGCCGTGGTTGTGTTGTATTTTGAAAGAAACAAAACCACTTTGCTACATGGGTGACAATGAACTGAAACTGACAAAATTGTGTGCCCTGAAATCATGCAGATCTTTCATTTACTGACATTCATGGGGTTATGTGTGTTTCTCTATATATATATATATATATAGAGAGAGAGAGAGAGAGAGAGAGAGAGAGAGAAAGAGAGAAAGGTTGCCAAATATGGCAAATGAGGCATGTAGAAGCAATTTTTTCTTGTCTGAGCAAAAGATTAAATGCAGCGCACTACTACTAGTACCAACCTTAGCAACTTGCAACTGACAACAAATTTTGAGATGGGTTTTGGGTGTTTGAAAATTTTGCAGTAGTGCAGTGCAGACTGACAAACAGACCTTGGCTTCCAAGTGAGTGAGTGAGTGAGTGAGTGCACATTGTTGTTGTTGTTGTTGGTGGTGGTGGTACTTAAAAGGATGAATGTTACAAGGCCTTCACAGTCCTTCTTCTTACTTAAGGTTCGTAGTCTGTCAGCTAGTTAGTACCGCATTATTATTTGATCCGTTACTTAAGTAAAAGTATTAAGCAAGTTTCAGGTACCTACTACCCATTACCCAAATTTCACTCTAAATTGTGATGTCATTGATCAACATGATACATTGATGAAGATGATCCAGGGTACACACAAGATCATACCTTGGTCAATTTGATCCAAACTGGAAATGGAAGGCTTGAGTTGTCAGGTATGATCTGATCTGATCTATTTAGGCAGTGAATAGTGTGTGCTGCAGTGCTGAGTTGAATCTCTCCCCACAAGTTGTTTGTTTCTGGCAGTTTATGGTAAATATTGGAAACGACATTAAAATGCTTCTTCTTCTTTTGTTCTCTCTCTCTCTCTCTCTCTCTCTCTCTCTCTCTCTCTCTCTCTTCCTTCCTTTCTTTCAGTCAGTCAGTCAGTCGGGGAAGAAGGTTCTTTTAATTATAAAAGAATCAGGGGCTCATCAGATCATAAATATGAAGATATATATATATGTATGTACGTGTACACCCATTTGAGAAAGACTAGGCACCGATTCAAAATGTATTGCAACTCATTTCATTTTGTAGAGACTTACTGGACTAATTAATTAACAATGTGTGAGGTGGTTATGATCATGATGATCATGATTGATGGGCAAAATGAAAAGACTATGATCCTTAATTTTAACTTTCATAACAAGTGATGCAATCCTCACTTGATAATCGACATCAATATTTGTGACAAACTAGATGAGTAGTCCAATGGGACACTAATTGTGATACCACCTCGTGTGCCTTATGTACTAGAAGACAGTGGGCAACGCTTTGAATGACCGATTCAACATGAAAATTAGTTGATTCAAAGGGAGAATAAGACCTAACATTTTACTGTCATTCTAGTGGGAATAGAATGAGCCTAGTTTTCTAAGACACAATGGTTGGTGTTGTTGGCCTGACTTAAATTTGTTAAATGGTCCCTTCCAAAATCTAATACCATAGTAGTTAGTACCTTTGCCATTCCAGCATCTTCTTAGAACAATATCTCGAATTTTATTTTTTTTCATTTTTTTCATTCCCACAATAAAATTCAAAAAAAAATTCCCTGAAATTCCAGCTACAATTGAGGTGAGGTGAGGGGGGAAAAATTAAATCAAATCAAATCAAATCAAATCAACAAATGGGTACAATTTTTTTTTGGAGTGAAGAATTTTCTGACATTTTGGGGGCAGCTAATTTTGGAAGAAATGACAAAACCTTTTTTTTTAATTGAAAATAATTTAATTTCTGCCAAAAAATTGGTATGAAGTTGTCAGGTCCTCCCCCTTTGTGGACACTTGATCTCAAACAAGTGTGCAGATTTTAGCAAGCACCCAATAGACTTTTTAAAAAATGTTGTTGGGATATGGGTGAGCTTCCTAATAAGATAATTATAGAGAGTGAGTGAGAGAGAGAGAGAGAGAGGAAGAGATTGAGAGGAGAGGGGTTATCATCAGAGGCACAAGCTTCTGGACTGACATCAAAGGGTTTTTTTTTTTGGTTTCATTTGTTTGATTTGAGTAGCTAGTAGTAATGTACTTCCCTTTTAAAAAAAATTATTATTAGGGTTTCCCCCACCTTTCTATATGTTCTTCACATCCTCATTGATATTTTCATTTTATTTTATTTTATTTTATTGACAATTATTGAAATTGGGTCTTTCTTTACCTGTGCACCAACTCAGCAAACATGATCCTTCTTCATTGCCAAACACACTCAGAACTATTATAAAAATACCTTTCCTTTGCAAGATACCACTGAAAAGAGGGGATAGGGTGTGACAGGAGGCCCACAGCGAGGGTGAAGAGAGGGTTACTTTATGGATAACTCTATTGTACAATATATATATATATATATATATATTTATGAAAGGACCAACTTGGACCCACTTACACGGTCCCGAGTATAGAGTATGAACTCTGACATGAAAGTATGAGTTTTTCATCATCATTCTCTGCACTTGAGGTTCTCTCACTCTCTCTCTCTCTCTCTCTCTCAAGTAAAGTTATTAGATGTGTCAATTCTGAGAATCACTTACTCTATCCCCCCTTTATGTATGTATGTATGTATTTATTTATTTATTTGTTATTAGTTTTTTAAATTTTAGTCTGGAGCTTTCACATGTGACATTGAGGTTGCCCAATAAATTTTATTTGGGTTTATTTTTAACCTACATTTCAAAGAATGAACTGAGAATCCCTTTTCTCAAGGGCATTAACTCCTTCTTGGGATGATGCCCAGGTAAGGTTTTGTCAATCAAAAAAGCTTGTGGCCCCCTTTGCCCAATAGGTACTCTACAAGCAAAGGATCTGATCACCCATTCTAATAAGGTACTTTTTTTTTTTGCACAAGATAAAAATGAATTCACCCTTTACTATGTTTGTTGCAAGAGGGGAAAAAGGTCAGCTATATACTAGACTAGTAATGTAAACAAGTTTTAGGGTTAGGGTTACACTACTCAAACCTTTCATTCTTGTAACTGCAGATTATGGACTTCATTTTTTTTTACATATCAAGAAACAAGGTGTTATCAAACAAGGCACTTATTGCTTTCCCATGTCTAGGTTTTTTGTTTTTTGTTTTTTTTTTTTTTTCAATTTCATGATATCAAACATGATAAATTCCCACCAAAAAGTAGCAAAATTAATTGGATTTTACACTAGAAAGATCAAATTATCTCAAAGTTTCTCCCCCCGAAAAAAAATAAAATAAAAATATGTTGAAAATAAAAACATTGCCCATATCACTTGTGATTCATTGTCATTGTTTCAATTCAAAATCCCTTTTGGACAAAGTAGGTAATTTTGCATAGAACCAACCACCAACATCTCCCCCGACTCTCCAAGATTTCAAGCACTTGAGAACAATTGGGTGAACAAATAGCAATAAATTTATTTCCACCTGTTAGAACTTCATAATTGTTAAACATCTTATGTGTGTGTATATATATATATATATATATATATATAATTTTAAAAAAATTACCATAAGATAATATCAACCCCTTTTTAACATAAAAGTTGAATACCTAAATCATAATTTTAGTGAAATGTCAATGAATTGAAATGGATTATACATTTATTTTTAATTGACTCCAATGCTAGGATTTAGCAAGAAAATATATTAAACCAAAGAAAGTTAACTTTTCAATATGTTGGAACTAGCTATACATATGAAATTTCAATCTTATAAGGTTGAACCCTCCACCCCCCCCCCTTTCTTTCTTTTTTTGTATGAATTCATTGTTATGTGAGGTGTACAATTGCATTTTTCCAAAAACACAAACATGTTGAATTATCTTGAATAATTTAACACACTTCATAAATGAAATTAAGACAAGACAACTTCATGAAATTGACAAAGGTGAACTTCATTCACAAAAAGGAAAAAAAAAAAAAGGGGGAAGGGGGGGGTAAAATGTTCATAACTCATAACACCCATGTATTTCATACATGAATGAGAAATTTCCTAAATACTTTGAACATATTTCATTTTAGTGCAAAAGGCAAGTCAAAAAGAAACAACGAGAAAACATATGTAACAATAAAATATAATGCTATGAAAGATAGAAAGTGAAGAAGACAAAAAGCTCAAAAGTAGACCTAGTATCACTAAATGTGAACTTCATACAAGCCTAGAACATGTGGCCTAAAGTTTTAGCTATGGTAGTAAGTGATGAAACAAAATTCAATATTATTATTTATATTATTTTCAAAGCAATCTTCTTCTTTTTCAAAAGCCTAATAAAATAGTGATACTAACTACTTTAAAAGAAACAAGGGGGAAAAAAACCCTACATGGTGAACCCAAAGGACCGAGCTCTTAGTTGACTCCACCAAACTAACAAGGGGTGTGTCACAATGTGGCCTTGCCATTTACATTAAAAAAGTATCTTAAGGCAAAAGAAGAATTATGGAAAACCCAAATAATATTTCACCATGAAAAAATATAATCTTCAAAAAAAGTCCTCTAAAAGAAACCAAAATCCTTCAAGATAATATAACTTTTGTAACAAATCTCAAGTTTGAACACAAGCCAAAAAATATCATTTAAAAAAAAAATTCCTCATATAAATAGACCTATTATTTACCTATGGGTGCCAAAATTCCCTAAGGTATTATACTTTTATAATGAATCTAAACACTATATATCCTTGCCTTGGTAGGCAAAGCCAACACAAACCAAAATGTAGGCAAATGTGAAAGTAGTGCATGGATCCACATGGATGAAAAACATCCCAATTGCCAAATGAACAAGCAAACATGAGAAGTTAGTTTTTTGCAAAAATACAAATCTATTGGAGACATGATGATGCTTATCAAAAAGTGATAGGTAGTAAGTAGCCTAGTGATCATTCAAATAAAGAAAGGCTATACCCATTGATGCAATCACAATGGAGGCCAAAAGGCATCACAAATTTCTATATCATGAGTTTCACCTAGGCTCCCCAAGTATGGTAACTTAAACCATCATGAGCATAACCAAGTATCTATCTATCTATCCATCACAAATGTTTGTGAGGTTTTCTACACATGGAAAATAGTAGTAGAGATACACAAGACAAATGTGAGCAAATAGGTTAGGGTTGAGTTTTTGGGGGAAGAAAACAACTAGGGCAAAAGTGGACCATAAGAATGGTACCTAGTAGGTTCTTGTTGTAAACCTAAACGTATATAGAAGTTCTCCGTGTTCCCATGGTTCCCAATAGTCACATGGAGTTGGCACTTACTTATTGACCCCAATCCCATGTGACTTGTGCATGGCATTATGTACACAAAACCTTAAGCAACCCCTTCTCCCCTCCCCTCCCCAATAGAGAGCACTTTAAAATGGGTAAAAGTAAGTACTAACTTAACTTACATATAATTGTCCTCATTGCAATTGTCCAAAATTTGTAAGTGTTATTATTTTTGTATTTAGGGTTAGCCGCCGGTTTCGGTTCGTACCATGTACATTTGCATGCTAAAGTAGCAACAATGTTCAGAAGTGCAACAAAAACACGAGTCGAATGTGGGGCGGAGAAGAAGAGAGATATTCGTGCACAATGTTTGTTTGTACTAGATGCGAGGGAGCCTTCGTTTTAATGCGAAAATGTCACACCGAGTCCAAAATCACTCCCTACAAATGTATATATATATATATATATATATACATTGAAGTCCCCCAAAAAAATATTATTATTGTTGTTATTATTTTATTTAATAAATAATCTTCTTGCACACAATTGTGAGTCAATAAGCACCTTCATGACACCGTAAATAAGTTTGATAAATGAACAATATTTCATTCCTATTTGTTTTTTAAATAACCTTTTTAGTGTTTGTTGATGAGCATAAATGACTTTGTTTAATGGAATTGAGGAGAAAAATATAGTGATGATTTTTCAAAAGTCTTCAAATATATTTTGAAGAGCATTCATATGGAAATTTTCATGTCCTTATTTTAGGTAGGTGAAAATAATTTATATGTTATGTAAGAAGGCATTATTATTATTATTATTATTGTTTTCAAAGGGCCTTGTCATTGTGGTTTTAATTTTAGTAGGCAACATTGGAAAGAAAATGTAATTTATAATTTCTTATCACTTTCAACACTCATAAAAACAAAATTTGACAACCTTTGAATCAAACTTTGAGGTTTATGGGGTTAATCTAATCCTAAAACATTTTGTGCCATCAATGATTTTGCATTGTCATATCAAAAGGTTGGGATAAGGATTACACCTTAATTCCAAGGCTTTCGAATGAAATTTTGTTGGAGATGGATGACTTTTACAAGTTCATTCTCATAGGCCTTAGATCAAGTTCTTCTCAATCTTCTTCATAAAAATGAGTTAAAACAAAAATCTTCCAACTTCAAATTTTTAATCAAGTTCTCAACCAAAACTTTTGGAGGGCAAAAAATAATAATTTAGCACATTTTTTGTTTGAAAAATTGACCATATGCCAAATCAAAACAATGGTAAGTTAACATGATACGATATAACCAAAAAAGCCTTATAGCAATTAATATTACTTTTTTCATGGCAATGACTCTTCCACCTTGTCTAAGGTGTTGCTAATTCTTTCTTACTACTACTCAAATGTATTTTGAAATTTTCTAATGAGGTGAAGATTGGTAGTTTTTTTGAAGATAAAGGAGCTTGATACCAAACCTTCATACAAATGTAAATGTATGCCCGTATTTTAGCATATATGTAACCAAACCATATATCCCAAGGTTCTCCAAGAAGATAATATATGAATTGGATGTCACACTAACTTGGAGACTTAAACCTTAAACTTGACCAAAAACCATGGGTACCAAATTCCAATTCTCGATCTTCATTCATTCATTCATTCATTCATTCATATACACCCACCCATTAAGTGCTTCAAACCTCATTCACTCCATATGGGACTGAAATTTGGGGAGGGGAGTCATGACACAACAACACATGTACCTATCCGATGATACTCCTCTTGATGGATTGACACTCAAAACCTCGTCCGTGTTAGGCTTTTTGGTCATGGCCACAAAGTTCGTAGTGTGGGGGGGGGGGGGTGTTTAACGTCTTGTGCGAAGGAAAATTGCAGAGTAGAGTAAATAGTACATCAATCGTTTGTTTGTCGACTTGTAAAACCCTAAATTGTAAAACCCTTGTAAAGTCAATATTGCATTGGACCCACTTGGGTGGGTATGATTCCATCATTGACATAAGCTTGCATTCTCTATTCTTCCATGAATCATGAAGTATTTTGGAGGAGTGGGGACCAAGTTAACTTGTACCCATCATCCTTGGATTATTGTCATGGCCCACATTTTTTAGTTCAAAGATGTGTCATGTGCACAAAGATCAAAACAAGACACGGACGGATAGATGGATGGATGGATGGATGGATGATCATTGCGGAATGGGTTTGCACCCCCTTAAACTTATGGCAAAAGTGCAAACCGACAACAATTTTAAGTAAGAAATAGGAAATGGGTTTAGGGTTTAGGGTTTAGGGCTAGGGTTTTTTCACACAAAATGAACTCATAGTGTGGACTAATGGACACCTTGTTGTGCACATTCCTCCAAAATGTGGGACCAAATGAAGTGAAGTGGATCCATTCTCTTCATCTTTTGTGTTCTTGAGGGACCAAACCCCAACAAATGGAAAGTGCGGTGGGGGCTTGTGGTGTCCGATACCTAGTTAGAAACTTCTTCTTGTGCATCGAGACTATTAATCCACATCGTTACTTACAAACAACATCTTCCCTAAACCCTAAACCCTAATTTAGTCTTGGGATGGGATATTTATTATGTTTACAAGTAATTGAAATTTTTTTTTGGGAGGAGGGGGGAGTTCTTTGATTTTGTTATAACCTTGGGTTCCAAGTTTTTTGAATTTTTTGAAGCCCGAACAAAAAAAAACCCTCCGCTTCCCATCCCAGGTTAACTATATAGTTATAGGTTGAAATGGGTTCTTTGATTTTATGAGAACCACCAATCAAGAGTGCATATAATACCCAACCCATGCCTGCCACTTCTTTTCCTTGAAAAATAGAGACCGGCACTACCACACGAGCGATTTTAAAATTAAAAAAAACACATCTGGCCCAAATTTGGGCCCCAACAAAAATCAAAATGGCAAATAATTAAGTGTCTTTTTGGGAATTCTAGTTGCCAAATATTTTTTTTAACAAAAATTCAAAACACTTTAAAATATCCGGATTTTGTACAAGATTCTAATAGGTAGCCAAAACTATACAATGAAACTTGAACTCTTTTTACTTTCATATTTTATTTATAGCCAGATTTGGCTAAATCGCTCCCCTCAATTTTGTGATATATAAAATTTGACCATCATAACCCCACCCCTCCCCTCCCCTCCCCCCCCCCCCCCCCAACCCAAATTTAGCAAAATTAGTGGATGTTAGACTTCTTTTTTTAATTTAAAATTTTCGCAATTTACAGGTTGAGGGAACAAAAGCCCTATTTATTTATAGTAAAATTTGCAGTCAAAATATTTCATGCCAAAAAAGGAAATGCACACCCTAAAGGTTTAGCCCTAGAGCGCCATTTATGGCTTTTCCCTACTTGGCCCTCGCCATAAAAACCAGCTCCGTTCTTTTGTAGTGTTGGCACAGGTACCTTTACCCTAGACTTAAAAAAGACCCTAAACTAGGGTACCCAATGCACCCTAAGGAGGGCCTAACCTTAAAAGCTTTTACTAGGGTACAAAATGCACCCTAATTCGAAAATTCAGTCTGTTGTTGTTGCCAGACTCTTCTTTTCTTGAGTCAGAAGTTTACTGGGGTTAAGCCTAACCCCAGATCCAGACCCAAAGAAGAACAACAACAAAAACAACAAAGAATGATGTCCTTACTTACATTCAAGTCAAAATCCTCTGTAGGGGATCCTCTACTAAACCCTAAACCCACATTCCAGAGTGGGTGGGGTAGGGTAGGGAGGAGTGGAGAGAGTTCAGATGTCAGGCAAAAGTCATGAGCTTGCCAAGCAAAACCACAAAAGTCTGGAGGTCAAGGATGAAAGGGCATCATCAATCCATTCTCTGAGACTTGTCATTTTGGACATGGATAGTTCTGCCCAACTATGTTCCATGATAGTAGTAGTAGTAGTAGTAGTACTACTACTACTACTACTACTCTTGTTCATTACTTGTTCATTTATAGTAAGATAAGGAGGAATCAAATTGTCAGTCACCTCCTTTTGTAATGCATTTACTAGAGTTTTGGATCATTGTTGTTGTATTATTATTTTACATAATATTACACTAGCTATAAAAACATATCTACTATTATAAAATAATGTGGGTGCAGTTCACTAGTCCCTATTCACTCGACCAAATGAATTCATTTGTAAATTCAGTGAAAATCACTTGGTATACATTGGCACCTTTTGTTATATTGCATATATATATATATATATAAAAGAGGGTTTTATTCTTTGAGTTTAATCCAAATCAGATTTAAAATGTGTCTATATATGATAAAAATTTCCTTCAAAGTTTTTTTTTTCCTCTCACAAAATTTGATAAATATCTTTCTTCATTGCCCCTTTTCATCAATAATTGCTACCCAAAACAATATTTTTTAAAAACCTATGGTTTTTGAAAACTAGTGCTTCATGTTTCTTTATAAATGACTTGCAACTAATTTATTCATATGAACAAAATGGAGTGGGAATGGGAAGCTTGGACAGTTGTATTCTATTTGTAGTTAAAAGCTTTTGTTGGAGGATAGTTGTTGGTTGTGTGGATGATTTTTCAATACATGAATTGTGTTAAAAGTACATTTTGAAAACTGAGATTGAAACTCAAAAAGCTCATTGCTTTTTTTTTTCCTCAACTTTTATTTATGTTATTTTTTCTTCCTTTTTAAGAATAGTAAAAGAAGGGATGTGTCAAAAACACCGTGGCCTTGTCATTTACATTATTTTTAAAAAAAAAAGTATCTTAAGCCAAAAAGAAGAATTATGGAAACTCAAATATTTCACCATGCAAAAATATTACCCTTCCAAAAACCCTCTAAAAGAAACCAAAACAATCCTTCAAGACATTATTATTATAACTCTATTATAACTAATCTCAAGTTCCAAATAGAAGCCCAAAATTATCAGATTCTTTCAAAAATCCTCATATAAAAAATAGACCCATTGGTACTTACCTATGGGAGACCAAAATCCCTTAAGCTACTATACCCTAAACCCTATAATGAATCTAAACACCATATCCTTCCTTGCCTTGGTAGTAAGTAGGCAAGGCCAACAAATATTCAAAATGTTATGTAACAACCATTTCAATGAATCTAAACTTATGATCATGAAAAATGGAAGGTTTTTGTCTATTTGTACTTTGATAGTTTTGGGACACACCAAAAGCATTATTAATCTTCACATTATGCTTCTTTCATTCAGAGTTTTAACTAGCTTCAGGTATGCTACATACAAGAATATCCCTCTTGCTAATATATAACTTCTTACTCGTGTATGGAGGAAATGGATTTTGCAAGGACGAATGGACGCAATGCTCGCACCCATTCCATCAAATCAAATCAAAACCATGTGAGTGTACAACAATCATAAATTATGAATGGCAAACATATGAACCCGCATGTGGGAGCGTAGTATGCCTTACTTAGTACATACTTTTTTGCCTTAACCAATGTTTTGTAACTTATCCCAAAGGAGGAATGATAGTGCCCGTTCTTATTGGATTCCCACATCAATCAAGTAAGTAAGTAAGTAAATCCCTCCGGCTACATTGCATCCCCCCGGTGTAGTAACTTATGATTCTCGTGGACCTTTCAAGACCAAAGGGGGGAAAATTATATATATATATTTTTATTTATTTATTTATTTATTTATTTATCTTTAAAATTATTTAATTTATTTAAATATTTTATAAAAATTGAAACTTAAAAAGGCCCTCCCATGCCCACACCCAATTCACCAAACTTTGGTGGCGTTCATTCATCGTCCCACCACCTAAGTTGTTGTAATTGGAGTTGAATTCTTTCTCTCCAACCCTAGTTGTCCCGTCTAAAGAAATGGGGTCCACTTTGGAGAGTGGGTGGTGAAGATTTATAAAGGGCTCATAATAAAAATGGTGGGTACAACAATCTTATGTGAGATGAGAAAATATGGCCTCTAGTTGTGGACCTTGCTCATGGCATTTTGTGCTAGGTCAAAGACCTTGGTGTTGATTGAGGACATACTTTTGGAGGAGTTGGTGTTGGGATTTGGAGTCTTGTGTTCACTTTGTTACCAATTGGGATTGATGTAACTTAAATGGCAATCCCACTTGGGTGGTGGTGACTTACAATCATTGATTTGGTTGCCATCTTCAAACTTCATGTTGCCATGGACCCAAGTAGCCTATGCATATATATATATATAGCTTCAAAATGGTATTTTAAAATGAGTCACAAAGATACTACTATTTGAGAGTGGTGTTGTTAAGGAACACTAGATGGAAGTAGTCCCAAGATGATGGGTGAAGCATTTTATTGTCTCAATTGAGTTCAAAATTCAAGTCATCACATGCCTCATAGTACATACTAAAATGTAATCATGGGTCATTTTTATTATTCATATTCAATGTTTGTATTGGTATATAGGCTTATGCCTGGTATTGACAATTGTATCAACTCTAGTTACAAAGACAAAACTGGCCCTTGGCCTTGGCCCATGTTTGTAGAGATGTAAGGCCTAACATTAAATTGCCTTGTGTATTTAAGGTTCGGAGGAAATGGGTTTATAGATACCCATTGGCCCAAGACGGTTCTCATCCAGAAGCCCAAATGGGTATCACTTTTGGTGAGAAGCATACTCTTGAGAATTGGGCGGGCTCATACTTGTCCCAACCATAAACCTTGAGTATGGTAAGGCTAGGGGTTTCTCAAGGCTAGAGGTTTAGGGTTGGTAGGGTTTAGGTATAGGGTAATTAGGTTAGGGTTTCCCATTACATTAAGGGTTTATGAGAGCTGTTAATTAATGCTTAAAATTGTGTCTTGTGGAGACATTGCTCTCCACGGGAATAAATCAACCCTACACTTGCTTGGGCTCCACCTTGCATTCTTGTTTTGTTTGTGTGTAGCTTGTACATTTTATTTTATTTTTTGGGGGTGTTTTGTTTGCAACTTTTGGCGGTCACACTTTGTTCCTAGTGTTCTAGGTGCATTCCTAGAGTTTTGCTCCTTGCTCATGCGTACTCTAACTCCTCATGCTCTACTTCTTCAATTAATCATGTTTTGTTACCATCTTTCACACTTGCTTTTTTTTCCCCCTCCCTCTCACTTTGCCTTCAAGAAATCCCATAGTACTAAGAGTGCACCCAAATTGGAAAATTTTAATTTTGATTTAAATAATTTTTTTGTGAATTTTTTGTTCAATATTCAACAACTTTTTCATCATAAGTCAAAAACATTATGAAACCAACTCAATGCACCCCTTTTCAGCAAAGGCTTTCCAAATGCATCAAAAGTGCAACAAGAGGCATTGTGGTTTAGGAGATCTCAACGTGACAAACAAACAAAACAAACAAATTACCTTTCTTCACATATGTATGACAATTTACTCCTCCTCCTTGTGCCATGCTCCTTTTGATGGTACTTCTTCCCTTTTTGCTTCTTTATAGGTTGGGGGAAGCTTTTCAAGCAAATGCATGTCGAGATTTGACTTTCAATTTTTCAATATAAGTCATTTTTCTTTGTTTGTTTTGTTTGTTATTTGTTTTTCTTTTCTTATGTGTTTGTTTGTTTGTCAAAATGTGTGTGCGCGCTTTGTTTTTGATGTTTATATTTGTTTGTGTGTGATTGTTCATGTGTTTATTTTAAGTTTTTTGGGCTTAGAATCTAACTCAAGCATAATTATTGTTTTGTGAGAGATTTATAGCCTCGCTAGCCTATCATACAATTTACTATTATTATTATTTAGAATCATGTATTTTTGACATATATAATTCTGTTATTTTCATATGGATTTTATTAATTCATTAACAACCACATAATCTCATTTTTAACCAATGATTACACAATATATTGCCAATTTAACATTACATAAATTGTTGTATTGACCACAAATGATCACCTTTTAGATTGCACTTATCATGTTTCAAATGCATAGATAATGCATTGTATAATTGGTTATATTGTAATAAAGATAATCAAATATAAGAAATGATTGATAATATTTTAAAAAGTTAATGGGACAATGACTTTGAAAAAACATGCGGATATGCATGACATGCTATAATTGTGAAAAAAACATTTGAGGAAGAAATAAACAATTCATTGAAAAGAACTTGGCAAAGAGCTTGCATTGACCAAACGATGGAATTAATCCAAGGACCAAATCGAATAAATGATTAATATGTAATTTTTAAGATAATGGAATGATGACTTTGAAAACACATATATTGTGGATGCATAACATGTTATAATTCTTGAAATTTTTGAAGAAAAATAGACAATCCATTGAGAAGAACTTTGGAATTAAGATTAACAAAAAATGTCAAATGTGTTTCAAGGTGCAAATTTGATTGATTGATTTATTCATTCATTCATTTGTAATGGATCCTTTCAAAAATGATGACAGGTAGCAAAACTTACCTTAGCCTTTTAGTTATGAAAAATCATTTACCTATTCATTTCATGAAACCATTTGGTTTAAATGCTTGTCATTGCATTTAAGTCCTTGTATTGTTTTTCCCTCATGAGAAACATGGACCTCTTTACTTGTATTAAGGTTAACCAACATTTGTAACACATTCAAACCTTCCCTCATGATTGTATTACTATTAAATTGTGAATATTTGGGCTCGAAAAACATTTGTCAAGGACTTGTTTTGAACATTTTTTTAAAAGCATATCAATATGCAACAATAGATGAGAGAGTTTGTAAATGTCTAGGATATGATCATGTAAGGGTTACACATGAAACTTTACATAAATGCATAACTCAACTTAACAAATCTAATAAGGGCCAAAAAAAAAGTGGAATAAGATGAGTTTTGATTATGGTTCACCCAAAAAAACTTTAGTGAAAATAAGGTAGTCCTTCAATTTCATTCTAAATGATAAGTTATTTTTCCCCCAACCTTTGTTCATTTGTAAATAATCAAATGTTAATAATATTTTCAATTTGTAAATATGTTTTAAAAGTTTGATAGTAAAATAATTATGTTTCAAAAAGTGTCACAATTTCAATAAACATTTGTTCTTTGTTACAAGAAACAAACCATTGTGAAAGTTACTAGTTATGTGTCACCTCCTTTAACATGGCACATCTCTCAAGTTGTTGTCAATTGTCTTTTTTGTTTTGTGACAACTTGTGTGTTGAACCATTCTCGTGGGTATTGGTTGCTTAGTGATGTATTACATTTTATAATAACCATGAGCTTGAAAATAAAGGAAAAAGTGACATTTGCATTTTATGTAGAGATTCAATGATTGATGATTAAAGAGTTGGTGTGACGTTGACTTTGTTTGCTTTTAACCTCAAAAAGGAAGTTTGTTCTATCTTGAATTCATTCTTTCATTTTAAGAGTAGTATGAAGATAAACAAATTCATAATACGTTTTTATTGATGTTAGACCCTATATTTAAAAACATTTGTTTAGTGCATTCATTCATTGGCCATGAACAAGGTGTGACTATTGTTAAGGAGTATGATAAAAGATTTTTGTTTCCAATGTTTTTGAAATTTCATCACCATTCCCATCCAATGGCAAAATATAAAAGTGGTTTTGCTAACCAAAAAGATTATGAGGATTGTAGTTTATGTATTTTTTAATTGACCACCAACATTAAGTAAACCAACTAAAGAACTTGTTAACATATAGTTATTGATTTTCAAATAATATCAAGTGGGCATGAAGGACATCAAGTGTCCTTCACAATAGAATGGGAAACATGAACATATGTTTCACACTATTGGTTTATTAGCTTGTCAAACCCTATGCATTTTTGTATTGAAAGTTTTTTTTCACGAAACACTTACTAATACAAGGACATTTTGGCTACAATGGGAGATTTATAAAAGCTAACAAATTTGTGAGTAAAATTGGCCTAGAGATTCTAAAGTTGGTTGTTGTTTTCCTTCTAACTTATTTTAGTTAATTAAAATGGATATACAATCATAAGAAGAACTAGAATAAATTAAAAGTTCATTTGAACAACAAGAGACTATGGAAATATGATTGATTAGAAGGGAATGGGGTGGGGGTGGGGATTTTGAACAAAGCAATCAACAAATAATTAATTCTATTTTTTTCATTTTTTATTTTCATTGTAGTTTTTGTGGATCAAAGAAAAAAAGGAGGAATTTTTACTTATTACACACTTTTGATTTTAGGAATGGTGTGATAATTGGATGTTTAAAATTGGCTTAAAATAAAAACCTTAAAACTTGATACCACGGTAAAGTATTTAAAAATGAAAAAAAAAAACTAAATCAATTCCTACATTAGAAAATAAAAACCAAACTTAACACGATTCACTCCCAAAAAATGAAATATTATCAACATTGGTAGAGACCAAACCAATTGGTCGAATTAATATTAGAAAATTTTAAATACCAAATTTCATTTTCAATTTTTTCCTGTTGTCCTCCTCATTCCTTTGACATGAATAGGTAATTTTTAGTTATGAGCAATCGCAATTCCTTCCTTGTGGCTAACTTTTTAGTTGATTAAGCCACCCATTTGTCATGGATGCCTTTTTTTTTTGGTTGATATTATACATGGCATTCAAAAAAACATCAATGAAAGCCATTTGGCTATTACATCAAATATTAATGTTCAATATGTATATTGATTAACATAAAATTAAATGTACATATGTTGGTACTAATGCATCATCATTAGAGGTTTACATATTGATCAATGTTTTTTTTACAAATTTGCCATTTTTCAACAAAAAAATTGGTGATTTTTTTAAATTAAAAAAATCAACTAATCTGGCAACTTTTATGGGAAAAATCACTAAATTTTAAATATCCCAAAATTAAAATAAAAAAAAACCTTAATCATGACCATTTCAAGTGAAGGAAATAATTGGTTTAGAACAATTTGTTGTGTTTAGACTCATGATATGTAAATCATGATTTGCAAACATTAAATACATTTATCAAGAGGATTGTTCCTTCCAATGTTGGGCGATTTTCATTTTTTATGATAACCATTGGTTCTAGTTCTTTTTTAAAAAAATTGCCATGATTCTCACTTATTTTGTGATACCCACCTAAGAATAGTTCCTTTCCAAAGCTTGTGTGATTCGATAAAGGTATCAATTTACCCTAGATATGGGTTACAATACTTAAATAAGAACTTAATGATAGACAATGTAAAAAAAAAAAACTTTAATTAATGTTAGTTCGTGCAATTATGTTTAATACTTTTTTCTCATCTTTTGGGAATGAAAATATCTTTAGGTAATCCAAATCATCATGATGAAGAATGAGAGGTAAGTCATTTCAACTTTGAGTTGAAAAAGAATGTTAAGAGCTATATTGCCCTCTTGTTGATCTAGCTTTGTGGACACAAGGAATTTGTCAATTCAAGGGGCATATGAAATATGCCAAATCAACCATGAATTGTCAACGATGTAAGCTTTGTAGAACATTTTTCAAAATAATTTAATAGCCAAACATCCAACAAACCCAATTGAAGTGTAAGATGGTGTCACATCACAACTTTTCTCTACCTCGTAAACTTATGTCCTACTCCATTTAGGTTGTTTACCTCCTTTAAACAATTAAAGTCCTTGCCAATGATGAAATGTGAAATAATGTATTGTTAAAATCCATGATGCATTCCCACATTATAGCACATTCATTTGGGTAACCACTATTAAACATTAATTATGATTATGGTTTCAAATAGAGATGTTTGGATAACCATAAATTATGCCCCACCTTCCATAACAATTTATTGACATAATATTGTTGAGGCAAGACTAGAAGTCACAAGGATCAATGTCCTTACCATTCATTCTTTCAAATCTTCTCATGGGGATGACATTGTTCCAAAATGTAACTGCTTTACATAACTTAATGCTTCTTTTGCATAGGCATAATCATTGATTCTTGAATTAAAAAAATTTGGGAGGTGGGATCCAAGGATTGAAGCCATAGGTCTATTTCTTTTATTTTTAAGGACCCTTCAATCTACCCAACCCCTTCACAATTAGGGTAGCCATTACAATTGATTTGTTCATTGTCACAAAAGGCTACAAGGGCAACCTTTTAGTTATTCAATCCCTTAATGTTTACAAATAGCTTAAATTATGTTACTCCTTCCACTTATTGATTCAATAGCTATCTTTTTTTTTTATTCAATAGAAGAAAAACAATTTATCCTATAAATTGAATTGTTTGCAACACATTGTTCATGGTGCCATGGAAACTATTTAACAACAATTTGTGAACAATGGCCACATGTACCATTCAGTTGCTTAGAGATGTGATGATGCTTGCTTGCAGCCATGAAAACTAGCACATGCAATCATACCCCCCTCACATCTCATTGTGATGCCATTGCCATTCAAGTTGAAAGTTGCTACCATTGCCTAAATCATGTTGTTGTCATAACATGTTATTTGCTACTTAAGCAATCCATTCTTCTTTGATCCTCCTTTGAATTATAACATTCATTAATAGGTTAGGAAATTCTATTACCTTCACAAAAAAAAGGGATATTGAGGCATTTTCAAGTGTATTTTTACAAAAATGGGCTAGAAGTTGACTCTTAAAACATCCCAACATGGGAGTGGAAAAAGGTTTAAAGTTTCAATGAATGTACAAAGGAGGGTTTTGGATTCTAGTGGCCTTTTATTTCTATTTGTTGGTTATGATGTGTTATAGTTCATCACCACCTAATGGCCTTTTCTTGAATTTTTTTTACACTCACCACCTTGTTGGGGTTGCCATTGAATGTTCCTCCTTTTTATCAATCAAGTTTTGATTTGGAAGATTTTCCCCTCTTTTAGACGCATATTGAGGGTAGGGATGCTTGCTTATCACTTTGGAGGCCTACTACATCTACCTTTTTTGGAAGGGGTTTCTTTTAGTTTCAACTTTAAACCATTTTACCAATGGCCTACCTTTTTGCTAGTGGTGAATTCAAGATTGAAGGTCATGCCCTTGAAGTTGGCTACATGCTTGTTTCATCTGTCACTATGTCTTTGCAAGTTCCCATTAGATCTCGGGGATGGGTTAAATTTCTTCTCTCCATCCCCTTTAACAATTGGATTGTCATAATTTGTTTCCACTATCACAATATATTTGTTTGTAGGTTTAGAGGATTACATGAAATTTTTGCCCTTCCCCTTTTCCATTATATTGACTAAGGTCCTTAAACTTTTGATCAAATTCCTTTAGCCAAAACTTTGGGTCTTAGGCAACTTTTTGCACCTACAACCATTGTGTTTGTGATTATTTCATTCTAGGTTTGTGGTCATTGTGTGAGGGTATCTCCATGGAAAATCAATGATCTCAAGGGGTAGTGCAAGGGTGAGAAAGTGCCAAAATCATACACATTTACAACTTTGGTGTGGGAGCCATGAATAGAAGAACCTTTGTAAGACATTGTCCCCAATGCATATTCTTCATCAAGGAAGGGATCTCAATGTTATTAGTCAATGTATTAATGTTCACAATTAATGATGTCACCAATTTTGCTAGCTAGGAAAGTAAGGTCATTGGCATTGCATAATTGTTCATTCAAGTTCTGTGATTATACCTTGATCATGTGGGAGAGTGAACATTATGCATCCAAAGCATTGAAATGTGGTTGTCATTTTGAAAATAAAACATCATCCCATTCCATTCAACAACGAAGATCTTTCTGCTTTCCTTCACACATTTGTCGAAAATACAATGTTGAAAAACTATCTACTCGGGAGTTTCAATAATAAGAAAGATTCATGAAGATGGATTTTCATGTAGTTGATAAATGTTTGGTTTGATGGGTGGGCATCAACCTTCCAATTACCATCCACCTAGTGTGCAAAGTAGATGCCTTTCTATATTCGAATACTTAGGCATTTGTGAAGTCCAAAAAAAGCCTTCACAACAAAGCTAATCGATGATGAACCTTGGGCTTCATCCATTGGGTTAGGAGGGATTGTTTTGATTCAATTCTTAATGAAAAGTTTAGTACGAAGGATAAAATTATGGCACTTTATTTGCTTTGAAGAATGATGGTAATAGGGCCTATAGTAGTGATGATGACTAGTTCATAAGAATTTGCAATAGAAATTTTACAAACTTGGTTTCCCCACTCTGTTTATGTTGCTTGGATTTGGGCAAAAGTTTACAAGGAAAAGCAAAGAGAGAGGTAAAAGAAACATACTTCATATACAAAAAGAGTTGATTTGTGTATGAAAACAATCTTTGTGAAAGGATTTGTCAACTTTCGTTTTGTCTAGTGTAAGACACGTGAAGATAAGCCTCGCTCTTGTCCTTTTTCCATCAATCCCAATTTCATTGAGTAGCTATGACAAAAGTGGCAAAGCTCTTAGAAAAGATAGGAGATTTGATTGAAATTCTTGTAGATTCCAATGGGGTTGTGAGCTTTGGAGACTTTGTTGTGATGCATTATTCTTGTTGTAGCATAAAGTTCACTTGCATGGTGCTTTCAAGACAATGCACCTCTAAAATTAGTTGAGAATAAAAATCAGATGAAGCAATAAGATTTTCAATGCCATTTTTCTTGTTTTTTGGGCTCCCTTCATCAAATTCTTCCCACTTTTCTTTTCTTATTTTTTTTAGGCACATTCATTGAGGTTGCAAGTCCTTAGAATGCACACCCCTAACCCTTCCATAGTTCCTAGGAATGCCATTGCCTTAATGCTCGAAGCTTTGAGTTGGTAGCAACATTCCAAACCTTTTTTGTCAACAATAAATGTTGAGGTCAAGGATTCCATTGCTCATACATTAAATATGAACCTAGATTAAACATCACTAGACAAAATCACATTGAACAACACCAAGAATGCTACAAAATCACATCTTCCTAAACATCCTCCTCTAAATGAGCATTGGAGAATGAGAGCTCATCACCTCAACGCTTCTTTCCTTGGAGGTGACTCCAAACTTTAGACTTCATCTTTGAAGGGGGTTCTTGTTTTCTTGTTGAAAATATTGGTTCTAATAAAATTGGGTAATAAGACTTTGAGAGGGGAAACAAGGTCCCACAAAACATGATATTGTAGCATAGGGTTAATTTTCACATGGACAAAACACACACACACACACACACATATATATTCATGATCCCACAAATTTTCATGATACTTTCACATGAGGGATCAAATTATTCACATTGTAGCTTGCAATGATTATAATGATTTTCAACACTTCAAATTGTTTCATTAATTTAGAGATTATTCTAGCGATGATGCTTCATCAGAGTTGGTTTAGGTGGGACAATTTTAGGTTCCATAAGTTGTTATTTGAACAATTTTAAATTGAAATTTGTTTATCCCATTCCTAAGTACTTGTCTTTTTGGAGATGCATTTTTATTAGAAGTTTTTTCTTTCAACACCTTTTCCACCAATATTCATCTCATTTCTTTTGAATTGAATTTGAATTCAATTCAATCCAATCTTAATCCAGTTGTTGAATTGAATTTAGTTGAATAGGAATTCAATTCAATTCAATTCAATTCAAGTTGCATGCAATGTCATTCAATATTTTCATTCAAATGGAACTTAATTTTCACAAAATCAATTCATTTTTTTCATCAATTGATTACCATAGGTAGTGCAAAACAACATGGAGCGCAAGGGGAACATTCAAAACCGCAAAGAACTGCTTTGGCAGAAGTTAATGCTTTTTCCAAGGGTTCTGAAGCTGGTCCCCAAGTAAATAACATTGAATGGCACAGAATCAATCCAACCCCTTGCCATGATATTGAAATTGATTTAATTTGGTTTTAAAACATAACTTTAGGATCTATTTGCAAAAGTTGTTTCAACCTTAAACCCTAAAACCCTGTAGGATTTGCAGGTTTTCAGGTTTGCAGATTATGTTGACAATTTACTATTCAAAGCTGAACTATTGCTGCCGATGCTTCAGAATCAGATTGCCAATGCTCCATCAACATTCTAAGTTCAACTCTCCAATGCAAACATAACTGTCCACATACATCCATGCTAGATACCACACACATGAGAGCAGCCTCAATACAGGCTGAGATTACCTGCAAAATGACAGGCATATTTTGTTCTGTCCCATCCAATCTCAAGCATCCCCATCTTCATCCTCTACATCATCAACTCCTGACCATCACAAAATTCACATATTGATTAGGTCGCCCCAGGCCTAATGAACATAACAAGACATGCTTTGAATAGAAAGCACTGTGCTTCAAACAATTTGAAGAGGGAAGATGAGTTTTGATACCTGAAGAGTCTTCCAGAAAAGCCTTTGGTAGAATAAAGATCTCTGCAAGAATCCCAGGCTATAAGACCATCTGAGCATCATGAGAAAGTACTTGTTTGATGCCTGGTGTTGAAAGCACATTGGAATCTATAGGATACCCCACTGGACTACTTCCACAAGAGCAGGATTACCCACGTAACACAACTTAGCTTGACATAATTGGTGATATACCCAGGATCAGATATTGCCATCAAACCCCAGTTAGGAAACTAGGCTATGATTACAAACAGACAAAAGAGAACCAAGCTCAAATCTGGGGTATTAAGAGAAGAAATCACAAGACCAAGATCTCAATAGGTAACTCAAGAACAAATATTTCTTGCCTGAGGGCAGCACATCAAAAAATGTTAAAAGAGTCAACATATTACATAAAAATGAGTACCCTCATTCCAGAACTTTGATGATTTGCATCCATAACTCAGGTGTCAGGAGTAGCACCTATGTCACTATGAGGTTAAGAGTCAAGTTGACCCATGCAATACACTGGGATTTGGTCCTGATTCAAAGTACTCCATTTCCTGAATGCTCAACTTTGCAAGAGAATTCAAAGAATGGGGTCCGCCACTTCATTTCAGAAAGCATTCAAAAGCCTTGAAAGTGAAATGAAGGGATTGCAAGTTGGATAAGAAAGCTCACCAACATACAGGGTTCCAATCCAAACTTACTCTGAGCTTTCCTTCTTCACACAGAGCAGGAGGAGATGATACAACAAAGCCATAATGGCAAAAAAAGGATTCTCCATCTTGTCTAGTTAATGGGACCACATAACTTTTGAGTAAGGTGCCTTCAACATCTCGCCAGTTTTCCACTGAGATGAACCAAAAGTTGGTATTGGGCTTCCAAATTGAGGCCCTGCTTGAGAAGAAACAACCTCTCCATTTGCAATATCCTCCATCACTTCCATGGGCTCAATATCTGCAATTTCCTCTTCATCCCCCGACTGTGCAAAACTCTTATCCATGTGTGTACTCATCATGTCTGACACAACAGGAGACAAATTGTAGGTACTTGGTGTCAGAACTGCAGGTATAACAACCATTTGGCTGCCACTGCTTGTCTGTGGGTCACTGTCATCTTCCATAGGGAAATTATCCAAAGATGTTACAATGGGAGGCAATGATGAGCATGATGATACTCTTTGCAGCCTCCTTGAGCTACATGCTGATGATGGTCCACCTTGAAGATCAAGAGCTGCACACACATCAGACCCATTCAGTCAACTAAGAAGCAAAAACACTGCCAGAATGCCATGCATGTCAATGTGAGTTGCTCTGTCTACTAATCTTGTCAGACACATGAATATGATATTCTTGCCAAAGCAATAAATGATTTCCACTCTTGCAAGTCATTAATGACTGCTGATCCATGCCCTTGCTACTTACTACTCTGTGCCTTCATGAAACCAGAGTTGGAAATAGTCGGGGTGAAATGTATGTTCCATCAGACAAGGTACACTGTGACAACGTCATTCAAAACATGACAAAGTTTGACACAGCAAAGCCAGCAACAACTAGAAATGTGGACTAAGACCAAACCAAATATCATTCACTTCAACAAACTCTGAGACTTTCAGTTACAGTTTCCCACATGCACATCAGAGTTGCAATACAAGCTGACTAGGGGTTGAGGTTCTGTCACAGGACATCTATTGACCCCTGGCCAAGCAATGATATATCCCTTGGACCCATCCATCCCCGACAGTTGTAAGTCTCTTTCTACCTTCTAGAAAGTGGAATGGACTACCTTCAAATAGGCCAGTCCCGCATAGTGCATTGGCAGAAGAATTAGTGAAAGCAGAAGAAGGGAGGCCTGCATTGCTGCAGAAGCCCTTGATAGTGGCCGGATATCCAGCTGAATTGACTTTGATTGGCAACTCTGAAGATCCTGTTGGAGAAGGTCCACCCGGGTAGAGAGGTGGATTTAAAGGTCTATACAGCACCAACGCTTTTTTCTCAGCTCCAGTCACAACAGTGGGTACTGGTGCTGCAGTAACAACAGGTGGATCTGGTGGTGAAACAGGTGGCTCCAAAGCTACTGGAGAATTAACATGTGCTTGTTTTGAAGGTTCAAACAAGGTTGGCTGCCAGATATTTAAAGGTGTGCAGGAATCCTGCGCACAAAGAGAAAAAATAATCCAAAGAAACATCAAATAAAAAGTTCTTCTGAGAATCCTTCTTTACTTTAGGATGGAAAGAATTTGCTTCAGCCTTCTACTAAAACAGCCATGTCAATAACACTACAGTACCTCCCAGTGTGTTGTTCTGCAAATAAAGAATAGAGAATAGAGTACATCTGAACAACTTGTTGTGCAATGAAATTCCCCTACACTGGTGCAATCATGAAGCACAAAGCAAATCATCAGCTGTTGAATGAACCTGCCAACAGCCAGAAAAAGCATGTGGCCAAGCTAATTTTTTTGAAAGGAAAACCCAGCGAACTCCTCCCACATCTTCAATGAACTCTCAAGAAGCAAACATAATGCAAAAAACTAATCCCATGAGCTGCTGGCAGCCTAACATTCAATCTTGTTCAGTCATGGCAGAAAAAAAGAGACTACAACAAGAATGCCTTAAAAACCTTCAAACTGCAAAAACATTCCCGCACATCTCTCAAAGTTTTGCTTAGGGCAGAACCTTTGGCCATAAATTCAGGACACACTCAAACTAACCAACATGGCACAATAGAAGCCCTTGATACTGGAAAGGGGAAAAAGAGGAAAAAGAACAAAGCAGGGAGGCTGTGTCTTCAGCTTTCCTACAACAGAAATTGAATATATTATGCCCTCAGATGCATAATAGGCAGAAGGCAGCCATGCAAAAGTTCCACAAAGTGAGACATGATGCAAAACGCAACGGCAATGCAAAATGACAAAAGGATAATTAGGATGCTGCGGAGACTGCCGACGGAAAGCGGACCTCACGACATGTCTCCTGGAAGCCCGCCTTCGAGACTAGCGGCCTTCCCGTTTTCCGCAAGACAACAACAGGAACGAAACCAAGCGACACGAAGCAACAAGAAGGAAGGAAGAAAGAAAAGAAGGACGAGAATGTCATCACTGCCAAAAACACAGATAAGCAAAAAAGAAAAAAGAAAAAAAAAAGGTTCCAAACTAAAACGCAAACTAGGTAGTCATCAGAAAGCCGAAAATCCAAAGGAAAGAAAGAACTTACCCCGACTCGAACTTTCTTCGTCGGAGATATGCTCACGTTTTGCAACAGATCCGTCACCAGATCGTCCGGCTCCTTCCGCTTGGCATGAAACGCTTTCATGCTCATCATGATTTCCCGTTACTTCTCCTCCTCCACGTCCTCCTCAACCTCCTCCTCCTCACGCTGAACACTTGACCTCATGCTCTACTTTAACACCACTAAAAAACCGCATCCCTCCACCAAAAGAGTCCAAATTTCTCCCGAATCCAACCACAAACCCGAGCGCCACGAAGATAGCTGCAAAACGAAGCAACGAGAGCTGGTTTTGGTGAGAGGATACGTGTAGCAGCAGCACCTTTCTTTCTCTCTCTGTGGCTATGGCTAAGGCGCACAGTCTTCGTCCTCCTCCTAGTCCCTGACACCGTACTCGGCAGCTTAGCCTTTCTATGGAAGAGGGAGAAGCGCACCCTCCCCCCACCCCCCGACCCTTGAGAAAAAAAAAAGAAAAAAAAGAGTGGGGCAATTTGGGCCCCCCACTAGACCCATCAATCCTGCATTGCAATAGTGAAAAATCCCATCAAATTTGGCTTTGTCGCATTATACAGTGCTTTTGGGGGCGGGGGGGGGTATATTACAAATTAAAATGTGCTAAAATCAAGTTTTTTTAAAAATATTTTCAATAGCCATAATTCTCCCAAAATTGAAGAAAATTGCCAGATTTTTATTTGTGGTTCAAGCAAGTAGGTTTTAGTTGAAGAAAAGAAAGAAGGATGTTTTTATGGAAATTACTTTCATATTTAGCTTGTAGCCTTATTTGGCTAAATCTTCATGTGGATCATTGCCACTTTGGTTGGTTACTTCACAAAATGGCGTCTCAATCAGCCTGTTTTTTTAAATTTTATTGCTGGCTATATATTAACGAGAAAGCTATATTATAAATAAAAAGTACTAAAATCAAGTTTTTTTTAAAGATTTTAAATAGCCATAATTAAACCAAATTTTAAGAAAAATCGCCAAATTTCTATTCATGGTTCAAGTAAGTTAGTCAGGGGAAAAAAAAAAAAAAAGAGGATGTTTTTAAAAAGTTTTCTTTCATATTTTAGCTTGTAGCCAAAAATTTGGCTATATTTCTGGCCACCAACATGATTCTGAAAAGTCTTTTTTCTCTCTCCACAAATTATTTTTTCACAATTATTGATAGAAAGATTTGGGGCCATCAATTGTGTGATGATGTTAGCAAAAGTTGGAATCATCCATAGAAAGATTTAGCCAAAATTGGCTATAAGTAACATGTGAAAGTATAATTTTTTTAAAAATAATCCTTCTATGGTATTTTTGGCTACCTACATGAACAATGTTTTTTTGGGACACATATTGTCAATTTTTTCAATGAGAGGTTAATTACTATAATAGCTTTTCAGGTTTGGCACTTTGGGTGCTGAATAATTATTTTTATTTTTCAAAAATCCTCTTCCAACTTTGGTAGTTGGAAGTAAATTCATTATTTATTTATTTATTTATTGCAAAAATGGGGAGATATAATAATGTTCTACCAATAATAAGATAGAGAAATGTTGTCAATTATTGGATACCCACTCAACAACCATGGATTGCCTTGATCTTTAGGTTTTCATCAAAATTCAACTCGTGCAAACCATTAAAAAAAAGAATTAAGATGTATGAATAAGGTTTAACAACTTTCATAATCTAGTCATATATACAACTTAATTATATGAATTGGCAATTTTAAAGTGCAAAGAAAGAGGTTCTTAATTAATTAATCACATTTAAAATCATTTGTTTAATACATTATCAACAGGC
The DNA here is from genome assembly GCA_963920785.1 of Sphagnum contortum. Classification (NCBI taxonomy): domain Eukaryota; kingdom Viridiplantae; phylum Streptophyta; class Sphagnopsida; order Sphagnales; family Sphagnaceae; genus Sphagnum; species Sphagnum contortum. Next base: position 13,725,917 of record OY987278.1, read on the forward strand.
TTAAAAAAATATTTATAATTTATTTATTTATTTTATTCTTTCATTTTTTTTACAATGTATAAATAATAAATATAGATAATGAAAGTAGGAGCTAATGCAAATGGCATCATAATATTTGAATTAAAAAATAATTATTATATTTAATTATAAAATCTTTGAATTGACACCATATAACCTTTGATTAATACAAAGCCTTTTTTTCCCTACTTGTGGGATTTTAATAAAATTTTATATGGTCAAGATGTCACATAAAACATTCAATGAAAGGGCACAAATTTTTTTTAAAAAAACAATTGGTGACCATTCAATTTATAGGAGGTTACACCATTGACTCTATATGTTAATTTAATTGTTCATTAACTTCCCTTTCACCATTCCACCCTTTAGGGCATTTGTCGCTTGGATTAAAAAAGAAATGCCCTTTCAATGCAATATATCCTAGATTTAATTTGAACAAAATGCTTTAAATTCCTTCTTCAAAAACATTATCTTCAACAAATTTTCAACCATTTACAAGGTTTTTTTTTTTTTTTTTTTTTTTTCAAAACAACTTTCAAAATTACTTTGCATCATATGGTGCTTACCCTTTTCACTATGTGATATGTTTTTCATGTTAACAAACATATTTCATAGACTTGAATTATGCTTCTTTAACTAAGGGAATTATGTTATACATTATGGTGTAGTTATGATTTGTCGATTTTCAAATTCTTTTCTTACACTTTGATGCACAACACATTGTGTGATGGTGGGATGGAAAATATGAGAAGAGGATTCAATTTCTGACTTTTTTGAAGTTTATTTTGCATATGGGCATCAATTGTATGTTTATCACTTGATTCTACTAGGATCAACAAAGAGGAGGTTTTGGAAAAATCATTTTGAAATTCCATGTGAGCAACAATTAATTACATGTTAATTATGTCAGTCATCTCTTTGTAATGGAATCTACAAAACGGTTTTGGAAAACAATTTTGAAGCGAAATGATAGTTGCACGTGTTCAAAAAATTCAACAATAATGAATCGATGGATGACAAGGAAAAACAAGGGCAAGCATGGTGATAACATGTTTCAAATTGTGAAAGAAAAGTATATAATGTCAGATGAAGCATTTGAAAAGGTGTTGGCCTACTTGCCACTTCATGCACTCTTTCGAGCTCGATGTGTATGCAAGAAATGGCAAACATTAATTTCATCACCTACATTTATCAAAGCTCGATTAGGGATTTCTCTAATGGTGGCATCTCCATACCACCCTATGGTCCTTTCTCAAGGTTATGGCCGCCAATGTTGTGTGTTTGATGTTGTGTTGAATAAGTGGCAAAACATGGCCCCCCTTGATTTTTTGCCTTATAAGGTAACTTATGTAACAGGAACCAATGGACTCTTATGCTTCAAGAATTGTTTTGAACTATTTGTAATTTGCAACCCTATGACAAAAAGATGGAGGAACTTGCCTCGTTCTTTGAATCACCTCGCAATTTGGCAATGCACAACACACATGTTTTTGGATGCCATTACACAAGTTTACAAGGTTATTGTTGTTTCACAAACCGGAGTAGTAGAGATCTTTGATTCAATGTTAAACGATTGGATTGTCATTTCAACAAAATTACCATCTGGGGTGATGAATGTAAGGGGAGGTACTGGGGCTTTTTGTGATGGTTTCATATATTGCATTGTTGATGAAGGATTTGGATCTAAATGTAGTTGTGTGATAGCTTATGATGTGCAACTAGCTATATGGAGTTCCATCATCATTGTTCTTCCTTTAGGGTTTGGTGAAATGCGCTCCTCTCAATCCCTTCAACCCAGATGTTTATCTGCATCTCTCATTGAATGTAAAGGTTGTGTGATGTTGGTGGCTGAAAAATTACAATATACACACATATACACATTTTTGAACTACAATTGATGTCACTTACATGGTTAGAAGTGACTTTCATGCCATTTGAATTTGAAAGTTTTAGACAAGGTTTGAGGATAGATGGAGTTGTGGTCCATGGAAATCTCATTTGCTTCACAAGCCAAACAGGGAATATGACATTGTTGGATGTAACAACTAGATCATGGCAACAATTACCTAAGTGTCCATTGTTGATGGGCAAGAATAATAATTTTGAAATTGCCATATTTCCTTTTATTCCATCATTAGATGTCCTTGTGTGAAACACATACTTTTACATTAGGTTTTAAATTAAAGCTAATATTGCACATAAAAATGATTTTTACTTGTGTTGCATTTCAAATCATTATTATGCAAAATATTTTTAAAGGTGGTACAAGTGAAAAACTTATATTCATTTAAAATATGTGATTCATTTTTTAAGAAGATTTTCACAAAGTTAAATACACAATCAAATATAGATCCTAATCATTTTTTTGTGTTAAATGATCCTTGTCTCCTTAAATATTAGATTAAAAAGATTACAAAACATTTGAATTAAACATTGATGAATGAAATTACAATTTGAATCAACTTATACTCATAAATCAATAGGTTCTTCTTGTTTGTAAGACAATTAATGAACACAAATGGATTGGATTCCAAGCAATATGTTGTTGCTACAAGAATTTTGTGAAATTTCGTTAAAATGAGAATGATAATTATAGAAATGAAAATATTATTGAATTTTTCAATTCCCCAAAGTTTAAAAAAAGAAAAAATCCTAAAAATTTTATGTTTGTTTCAAGCAAGTAGCAAGGAATATAAAAGGATGAATAAAAATTTGTGCTTCATATGTGGTTTATGACAAAACTTGGCTAGATCTTTTTAAAGATGATTTATCGTTTTTTGAAAACATCTTGTTAATCAGGTTAAAAGAATGAATTAACATTCAAAATATTATTGAGTAATGTCAAATTCTCAATAATGATTTTTTCAATGTTTTAACAATCCACACATTGAGCTTTGAACTGAAAATTGAAATTAATGGGGAAGTGAATGAGTTAACCATCTAATGTAGTACTAAACATAATTGTTGTTTAAAAATATATCCATAAGGAATACCATTTTGTTTCTTTGTTTTCAATTTTGGTTGAAGTGTTATGATTGCAATATTTGGAACCATAACAAATTTGAATTTTGAACTACACCCTTTCACATTTTAGTGTTAACACTCATCAAATAGGGACCATTGGTTGAATTAATTTTTTTTTGTGATGAATTGTTTTATCAACGAATATTGGCACATGATTTACCTCACTTGTACATATTCTATTAATAAGTAAATTAAATGTGCCAACAAGAAATTAAAAAATTGAACAATTCTTTTTTTACGCATTTCTTTTCACATGAAAAGAGGAGATTCAAAACTCAATTTTAGTGGAATAATATCATATGGAAATTTTTTATATTGTAATACCTTTCAGGTTTGGAAGTAAATAAATGATTTTTGGAAAATTTTAGATTTTTTTTGAAATGTTGATATCTAAGCAAATTATTACCCGTAATGTTTAACAAATTTGGGAATTGAGCCAAATTTTTGTGATTCCAAATTTTTTCACCTCACATCTTTAATTTTCTTTTCCTTCATAATGATTAAGGTTTGGGGTTTGTAAATGTAATGTCATTCATGAAGTAGCTTAACAATTTTAAAAGTATTCTACTTACCTACCTATTTAACTATATCATTAATGAGGTTTTAGGGAATCAACTTGGATGAAAAATGAGAAAAATCATCTATGTTATTTCACTACTTGTATGACAATATCATGGTAGGCTATTGAAGATGATGATGATGTTTTTTTTTTTGAAAATGTAAAAAATAAGTAATTTTTCAAAAAGAAAAACTATTTGTTTTGTTGATGTGGAAGCTAAACCTAGAGACTAGGCTACAATACTTTACTTTATTAAGTTATGTATAATTATTTAAGTTTCCATACTTGTTCCCCCAATGCCAATTTATATAACCTTAGGTTCTTGTTTAGATCAAAATTTATTTATTTTTTAAGCTTTGTTATGTAGCCAATTAGGTGGGGTGGTCATCCATAAGCCCATTTAGCCAAATGTGGCTATTAGACATACTTATGTGTGTGTGTGTGTGTGTGTGTGGCTAGCTACTTGAACCATGTATAGAAATCTACTGATTTTTAAAAAAAAAATTATAAATTTTTTTTGATTATTTTTTCCTAAAACACCATAGAATTTGTGACATAAAATTGAAAATTCATGCAAATGGTGATTGGTGGTGGGCCGATTAATCCTAGTTTTTGGGAGATTTGGGGTTTGTATTTGATTTGTTGCACTTGTTTTAGTGTTTATAAACCTTTTGACCTTGTCGAGGGGTTTAGGGTTAGAGATTAAGTTTAGGGTTTTTCCGAAGGTTACATGCTTATAAGTTAGTTACATATTGTAAATAACTTTTAAATTCTTGTATAGGGTTCAATTGCATGATTAGAAAGGTTCAAGTGTGGTTAACTGATCTCTAACAAGTAGTTTTTTTTTTTTGGGGGGGGTGCTTTCATTTTCCTAATGTAGCCCCCAAAGTGACGACAATTCATGTAAGAAGATTTAATGAAATTTGATAATTAAAAATGATTATTAAAAAAAAAAAAAACAACCACCCTGTCATATTTTTGGCTAACTTACTGGAACCATGTATAGATATCTGATTTTTTTTAATTTTAGAAAAATTCAACTATTGAAACCTCAAAAATCTCTTCATTTTTTGTTTTGTTTTGTTTTTTTTTGTTTGGGGGGGGGGGGGGGGGGGGGGGCACTACATTTGCCCCAGTTTTAAAAAATAAGTATTGAAACTACCAAATTTTTGTGCATAATTGATATCACCTACCAAAGTGACCAAAAGGAACCTTTTCTCACACACTTTTTGTAGAAGTTACAAGTAGTGGGTAGTGTTGAGGGAGTGGCCTGAGTGAACCAACAACCATCAAAACATCATCCATAAGATGACCCGTATGAGTCGCTTGTGGATGAACTCCAAATGAGTTTAATGTGTGGTTTAAACTTGGTGGACCTATATATCAAAGTAGATAGGTTGGATACTAGATGAAAATAGGTATGTAGGGATGCATCTCGATTTCTAGTAGTTAGTAAATAGGTAAGGGTTAGTGGGTAGTTAATAGGTAGGTATGAAAAACTTAACCAAGGTTAACCACCATGGCTAGCTATATGGAGATGGAACTACATAACAAGAGTGTTTAATAGGGCAAATCTGAAATGTTTTCATCCACATCCGGATGATCTCAGGCAAAATATTTATTTTCAGTTGCATATTCTAAACTTAGAGAGTTTTCTAAGGTTGAGGCACATCATATATCCTAATTAGCTAACATTTGCATGCTAATTTGTTTTCAATCGATATGTTTAACACCTTTGTCTTCATATCTTTCATTCATAACAAGGCTTTCCTTTGAAAGGTAGACAATTCTAGCGGTTTCTTCATGATTAAAGTTTTCAATGATGACCCCCAAAAAAAACCTCGAGTGTGAGATTAGGGTTGTATTTATTTTGTGACAAACAATGTGGGCTTGAAATTTTTCTTTTAATACCAAATTTGGTGCTAAAAAGGAATTTTGTCATTGATTTAAAAATCTTTGGTGGGGCCTTTGTTGTAGGTTATTATTCTAGTGTATTGTGTTTTTTTACTATTGTTTAATGTTTTTTTGGGGGGCCTCAACCTTCAAATCTTGTGCATTCCTCCTCTAAGTATTGATTTTTATTTCACCCATTTTTCAGATAACCTTCATTTGGGGATGAATTGGGGTACTTATTGGAAACCATATTGGGTACTAGTCTAGGTTGAAAATGGTGACAAACCATTTTGGATATAAAAATTAGCCAATGAGAAGGTTAAGGGGGTTTTAATTTGGGTTTGGGGGATGGGGAGGGGAGGGGAGGAGGGGGTTAATCAAATGGCTCATTTTGGTGGACAAAATTAAAAACTACTGTAAGTACACCCCTTCACTAATTAATGGAAACATGAATAACTACCCCAATTTATCATTATTTATTGTCAATTTCAATTTTGATATTTAATATATAAAATGGACATGAAAATTAATTTGCCTTTTCATTTAAGCTATTCTTTTTTATATTTTCGCGTTGTTAGTTTATCATTGAGTCTTATTATAGGACATTTTATGTCTAATAAATTATGATACAATAAACATCTTGCAACCTTAGTCTTGGGTGTAGCCAATATAGACAAAGTTAAAGCATGAGAAGGGGGAGTAGTTTGGGAGAGTGCTTTGAGGGAGTCACACACACACTTTCATAAACATGAACATGGGAGATTCGATCTCCCAACACATTTGGTTTAGGCACAACTACAATTCTAGTCTTTATAATTGCACAAGCATTTGTTGTATGGAAAGTGGCTGGGTGTGGCACTCCCAAATCAAGGCCACCCTTCTTTGTTCCTTCGTGTAATGCCCTCCCCTTGGGGCCCTTACCAAGCACTTAAACATGTGTGTAGAGTAAGGTTTGAGGCCATGTGCTTTATTGGAATAAAGGTCTGATGCAAGGTGGAGTTGAACATAGGGCCTAATTTTGATCAAACTTGTGATCGAACCCTAAGCTTAATTATGATGATTTTCAACACCACATGAAATTTTTTTGACTATAATTTTCATTTCATTGTTATGAAGATGATTCAAAGACGAAATTGACCCTAGGCTAAATTACTCACTTTTTTGGCGAAGCCATTTATACTCTTGTTTTGAAGACAAAGAGCGTAATAGGTATAACCGAACTAAGTAAGGAGAGCATTTCCAAAGTATTCATTACTTTAAGGAAAACCGCTAAGTGGAACTTTTTTATTAAAAAAAAAAGCTTTGAGTAATTTAATTTTTTTAATTTGTCAAGGTGCGTGTCACATGATGATGACCATGACATGAAAGAAATATTTATTTGAGGCACATATCTAATGAAAGGCAGATATTTAATTAATTATTAATTTATTTAAAGCACATGTTAAAGGGGGGTTTTAAAAAAAAATGTCAATGGACAAAAAAAATCGCAAGAGTGTTGATTTTGACCGCCTCCAGAAACTATCCCTGCCTACCAGGCAGGGCCAACAAAGTCGGTAAAAACAGTGTTTGGGGCACCGGGGGGGTGGTAGGGGAGGGTTTTTTTTAATTAAAAAAAACCCCCCAAAACAAACCTACCAGCAAATCAGTTAGTAATGGTTCAAACGTACCAGCCCAAGTCCGCATGCGCGGCGACCGGTGGTAGGCGGTAATGTCAGGAACACTGACACGGTCCTGCAACACTGACACGGTTTCTTCCCCTCTCTCTCGCTCTCGCCTGCTCGCTCGCTCTTCCTCGGCTTCTTAGCTTCGCCATCTCCCTCTTCTGCGCTTCAATCCCGGCAATCGGCAGCGTTTTTCGTGGATCCGTTTACAGCATCAGTTCCGTGTGCTCCCTGTGATTCACATGAATTTTTTCGCTTCCGAAATGTCTGTATTTTGAGGCCCGGTTGACCCGATTTCGTCACTACTGTCGACCCCTCCTCCTCATCTTCTTCCGCCCGCCTTGATCTGCGGAGCGATGTTCGCTCCCTCCCACCTTGCTGCTGGTTCTGGGAATTAGCTATTTCCGGGAAGTCGGAGAGGACTGTGTGCACGCGTCCCCGGGGCGGGGGGGGAGATCTTCTTTTTCAGAGATCGGAGGGTTTTAGTGTGTGTCGGATCGGGGGGGTTTTGGCGCTTCTCGCTTTGAGAGGACGATGACAATGATCATGAGGAGGAGAAGGAGAAGCTGGCAATTAGGCGGACCGATGCAGCAGCTCTGAGGATATCCTTCTGGTTAGTGTCTAATAATTTTGCTCTTCGCTTTCGCTTTCGCATGTGTGACGGCGCCTGTGGTTTTTGTAACTCGAATACATTTTATTCGGGTGAAGGGAATAGTTCTCAAAACCTCTCGTCCAGCGCACGGGGTCCTTGAGGATCATCCCCTTATGCTCTCGATCTTGCGAGGAAAACGAGTTTTCTTCTGGACCTATTGCCATGTTTCTATCTGTCGCCGCTTGTGCTATTTCTTAATGGAAACACGCTTCGTCTTCTCCAATTTTTATTCACGTTTCTCCTCGTACTCTAGATCCGAGAGGTGATGCAAATTGTGAACTATATCGAGCAATTGAATAAATCGCAAGCGATTGAAATCTGCTCGCTTTCCTCGCTCGCTTAGCTTTTCACGAATCCGGATTTGTTGTCTCTTTTACAAGGATCGCAAACGCTCGTTGTTTCCCAGCCGTAGGTAGAGCCTTTTTTTTTGTCGTGGAAGCAGTTATTTTAAACCGACACAATAGAATCGAGACCATGATCATCAAAGTCCAATACTTTTGTCGAAAGTTATTTCCGATTTTACAATCCCGATGCTTCTTAGTGTCTCCGATGGACAATAAATCTACAGCCGTGAATTTCGCACTAAGCTATGTCTTCGCCGTCCGAGCAAGTTGAGGCCTCTTGACCGCCTCATGCGGTCAATGCAAATATCGGACATACACACAACCCCCTTGCTACAAGGAGATGTCGGGACTATAGGTTCTGAAGAAGAAAAATGAACCGGGGCGTACCTACTGTTCAGGGTGTCAGTCCCTTTGTCTTTTACATTGTAGATCTTTCTTTGCTTGTGAAGAAGTTGTCAGAACGTTCCATTTCTGCACTTCATGTTGTGACAGGAGTCCAGTGATTTTAGGGTTTTGATCTGGATTCTATTCATTAAGGAACTGAGAATGGTGCATCCAGATTCCATACAGATCAGGAGGGATAGTGAGGTTGATCTTGCATGATACTTTGGTTCTGCCACTGCCATGATCTTTTCTGATATGCTGGAGTGGATATCAGTTCGATCCTGAATGCCGAGAGACTTGTTATGAGTGATTGCACATTTGAGCAACAGGTCTTTTTGGGCTGGAACTCTTTGAAGTGCCATGCTAAAAATCTTGAGAGTAGCTTTGCTTGCAACTGAAGGAAACAAAGAAACTGGCACAATACCTTGAAAGTGATTAGGAGTATCTTGATGGAAAGGTGGAGGATGTTCCATTGACATTTTCACTCTATATCTGCCAGATGACATTGTTCTGACATGTCTCTTTTGTTGACTGGATTTGTACAGATTCCAATGACTGTGCCAAGGAAGCATACCATAGCAGTCAGTCGGTTGGTTGCAAGCTTGCAGTCTTAGGAAGAACATTGTGTGTTGATTGATAAAGAAGGTTTGTGGAGAATATTCTAGAGCCTCTCTAAGTTTTCAGTGGTTAAGATGTCATGGAGCAATGGGATAATGCAAGGGTAATGTGAAAGAGAGATGGAAACTCGTGGACAGAGAGTAGGGGGTGGTTTTCCTGGATATAATGGGCCTGCACTACCCCGTGCCATGCGATCCTCCCGGGTACAATCTCTGCACCCGTCAACTCCTTTTGTGCCCTCATTGGTTTTTGTTTATCTTGAGCAATTGGAGTGGCCCAGTTGGCACCATCATGTTCTTTTGTGTTTATGTGACAAGACTGAGATTCAAACTGGAAATAGAGATGTGATGGTAAGGCAATGCCTTTGCTGACATTCAATTTCTTGGCTTTCTTTGGCACATCCATTGTGTATTTTTAAAGCTACACTCCAGTTCTCATCAGGTAATCAAGATGAACAGTATGCAGTTGACCTTACTTATAAATTTTGCTTCTGCAGGGACTGCAGTGATGCAGGAATAGTAGCCTCTGGCGAGTGGCCTGGGGCACAGTTATTGTATGGTTTTGGGTTTACTGAGCTATTTGTCATTCCATATGATTTAAAACCATTGAGACTTTCTGTACTAGAGACTATTGGAGTATGGGTTCTGTAGACTTGGTTTTTGCTCTATGGAGATGGCTCACCAACTTCATCTTGTACGACAAAGTGGTGTAATTTTTAACATACCCACTTGCAGCTGTTCTTGTAAATTTAAGCAATGATGTCCTGCTGGCTCTCATTGGATTGCCATTTTTTGTAAAGTCAGAAGATTCAGGTCCAAGGGTTGACATTCAGTGCATTCCCTTTCAGGTCTTGTATTTATATTTACAACAAGAATAGCTTCCGTGTGAATATCTGTAGTTGCTACATCTGAAGGCTTGTTCTGTGGTTACAAGAAAAAGTCTACAGAAACATGCAGAGCAAGGCCTGGTGTGTTGACACAGTTAGATTTCTGTGTGTGGCAGGGCCGAGCAGAATCTGCACGACTGCAGTCTACTGGTGGTGCCCAATCTGGAGTCTTTGAGCTGCTGGCAACTGTGGCAGGACAGTTTCTGCAGGATGATGGCAGCAAGAAGGAAGATCAAAACAATGAAGTCAAGCTAGGTTGTCACAAGTCATTGGACCAACAAAAACTGATCTTGGAGATGAACTCACAAGTACCATATACAGAGTGTGTGATGAATTCTCTTGTTGCTCAAGAGCAGCAAATCACTGTAACTCCTTCAATTGCCTCACAGGTTGACACCCTGAAGGAAGTGAGGATGAAAGAGGAGCCAGAGGAGGTTGTCAGAGAGGATAAGAAAGAAGGTGGTGGAGAGCATGTCAAATCACATCCAATAATTGTGACAAACAAGTCTGCATTGTGGATTCCTGCACAGGATAAGGAGGATGAGGTCATTGCAAAGGACATTCCAGTGAAAGAAGGCATGGCAGCATCTGTACAGAATAAGTCTACAGAACTTGGAGATCAGGTGAAGGCTCCCTTTCCAGAGCTACTCTTGTTCTGGCACTAAGATCACTGTTGGATTTTTATTGTCAAAGATGTGAAATGTATGGTAAAGCCAGAAGCTAGTGACATGGTTTATTGCATGTCAATAGAAACAGATGTGTAGTCTGTGTATGAATACTATGATACAGATGATCATTTACACTGCAAAAGCTTTTGCAGGTCTTCTTACTGCAGAGTGATAGTGCCTTGTCAACTGCAAAGTTTGACCAGAATTTAGACACTGCTTCTGTGGCAGTCAAAGAGAGGATGCATGTTCCAGAAGTGGAGGGAGGAGGAACGGAAATGGAGCAGTGCTCTGCTGGCAAGATTCCTGAGACTGAGAAGATAACAGAGGGCATGCCAATGCAGACAATGGAAACCATCAAGCAGATGTCTCTGATGAGCTCAAAAGACTTGCATTCATCCCCTCTAGACATAGAGCTTCTGCCACTTATTGAGCAAGAGGAGAAGCAGCACAGTCTTTCTATCAAAAGTCATGAACTAGTTGAAGGTCTTCTGGAGGATCTTGAATGCCCAAAAGCACTGGGGAAGTTTGAGGCTGGTGCAGGACCTGCACATGGGGGAGATGTTATTCTTGAGACAGGGTTATTTCAAGTCCAGTGTAAAACCAGTGCAAGTGGTGAGGCTGTGCAGCCAGCAAAGCCTATTGATGTGAGCATTATTAAAACGGAAGAGAAAATAACAGTCAAGGTGGAAGAGAAGAACCCACATTTGTTGGCAGGTGTGACAAGCTTCATGGTCACAACTTCAGGGCTTGAAGGGGTTCACAACACCAGAGCCATGTTCAAGAGGGTGAAGAGCAACAGGGATGCTAAGTTCTTCAAGCAAGAAACAATTAGACATCTTCGTTCCTCCACACGCCTTGTCCAAGAGACAATGGCAAAAATGCTTAAGAACTCATTTAGCAAGGGATTGAAATCCCGCAGGGCTGCCAACAAAGTTCTGAAGTCCAACCCTGTCTCAGGAAGAAGAAGAAAGCGGCAACATGTTGACATGGAATCAGCAGATTCAGGTTCTAGTGGAGGTAACAAGGTCACATTATATGTTGTGATGCGAATGTATGTTAATAATTAAGAATGCATCAAATCAACTCTTTCCTGTACAAGCGAAATTGTCTTGATTTTCATATCCATAAAGTCTTTACAGAAATGAGTGTCAAAAATCTACAACAGTGGTTCAAAGTCCTGATCATAAGGCATGTAATTAATTGGCCCCTTTGCCAAAGCATTTTGTGCAATTTTGGCAATTTGTTATCAAGATGAACTTTGGATTCAAGACTTGTGATCAGTAACCAGTAATGTCCTATCTTTAGCCCTATGTATTGAATTCTGCTGCAGATGCCATCTTTGGTCAGAAGACATTTTTTGGAGGGATTGGTGCCTTGACCCGGCAGCAGCGAACAACTAGAGGTCTGTCCGCAAAGAGGATGAAGATGGTGGATCGTCGTGGCAAACCAGCTTCAGAACTACATTTGAATACAAGCTGTTGTATGGAGATGGGGTTTGACTGTGTGGATGGTGAGCCCCCTGCTGCTGCTGCTAAACTCCGCAGTGGTATGGACCTGGTCCTCTCTTTGTTGGCCATTATGACTTCAATTTTTAACATACTGCACCTGGTCATTCAATAAGTTCTTTAAAAGTGGCCAAAATACATGAGTAATCACTGGGTAAATCCCTTTGCGAATGGACCTCAGTTTGTGCAATAGTATACACCTGATGGACCATGACCCTACACTCAGACACAGGCACCAACTCGATTGTATGAAAAAAGTTTCTGATTGATAACATTTCTTCATCTTTCTTTAAAAGATCCGCACATTTGCCACCAAACAAGGAGCTGACTGTCTGCATTTTTATGTATATATGCTGCAGCAAAAGCTGCAAGTGTGGTGTCCTCTCCTACAGCCAAGGGTGTTTCAAAAAGGAGTTCAAAGAAGTCCTGTGAACCTCATGGTATACGTCATGGGCAGTTCACTGTACCTGTTGATTTTCAACCTTTTCATCTGTTTCTGTTTTTCACACATCTTGAAATCGTAATGGGATTTAATAGACAATTGCAGTGTGCATCATAACTGGATCATGTGTAGATCTCCCTCTGCACTGTTATCTCCCCTTAAAAAAACCAGACATGATTATGTCTTGGACATATTCTGATGGACTGAGCAAATTGGTGTCTGCTGCAGTTAAGCTGAGCATCAAGTCATTTGCTGTTCCAGAGCTGTTTGTGGACTTACCAGAATCAGCAAGTGTTGCCAATTTGAAGGTAAGCTAGCATTGCCCAGTTACTGCTTATGGACTGAATGAGATGCTTTATGATTTATGCATCAGCTGGCAGACAATGTATAGTAATCTGGGTGTAGGTATTCCTGTTGACCCATTCTTTACAGTAAGTGATTCTGTGGTCCAGCCTTAAGTGACCACCAGTATTTCTGTTGGAATTCAGAGAGCAGTTATGGATGCAGCAATGAGTTTGCTGGGAGGGGGCCTTCGAGTTCGGGTGTTGATGCAAGGCAAGAAGGTGCCTGATGAGGGTGCCACCCTCCTGCAAATGGGCATATCCCATACTGCAAGACCAGAATCCCTTGATTTCATGTTGGAGCCCAGTCCTTTACCCAGCTCCCCATCAACAATTCCAGAGGACCCATTGCTGGTTCTCTCCCATGCTGCCAACCAACCATCACTGCGGTATGCATCTCAGAGGATTGTTAAAGTTACCTTGCTTTGATTGTTGCAACACTTCTGCTATCTTTGATATTGATTCGATCTAGCATCATGCAGAGTCTACAGTATGGACTATGGTGGGACCATTAGCTTTGTGGCTGATAAGTTTCACTTCTTGATGCTTATGAAAGTTCACTCCGGAGAAAATTCATGCACATAAAGTGGGAATGTAGTTAATGGTTTGTCTGTGAGTCATAACAAGGACTGGAGTTAACAGTCAGTATCACAGGTTCAAGCAGAGACTTCTTCACTCTGAACTACACATTTGAAGTATGGAAAGGGTTGGGCTCAGAAGCCTAAGGAATGGTGGTTTTACCTCTGTCTTTCCTCAGATCCTTACTCTGTCATGCCATCACCTCATACTGCTAATCTTGATCCAATATAGAATTACTACAAGAAAGCATTTGCATCCATTTATAACAGCAAGGATCATGGGTTTTGCAGGTATCCTGTGTTTGGATTACAAGGACTGGCTGGGGAAGTCGAAGGAGGACGTGGTGCATCAAAGGGACGGTTGAACAAAGGCAGTAGTGGGACACTAGGGTACACCAAAGGGTCACCAGATGAACATGATAACATTGACACAAAGGAAGCAGGCTGTACATTTTCTGTTGCACCTGATACTTCGTTGAAAGGTTTCAATAGATCAAAGAACAAGAGTACAGTGACTGAGCAAATACCACGTGAATCCCTTGTGGCTGGGTCAGGGGCAATCATTTTGCATCCTGGAATGGGCACAGGAGATGATTTAACTGCCATGGCCTTGGTGCCACTGCGGCAAAAAATAACTCAGGCCCTTGACATTGGGAAGCGTCGTGTGCGCCGCCCTTTCAGTGTCACAGAGGTGGAAGCCCTGGTTCATTCTGTAGAGAAGCTTGGGACTGGCAGGTAAACTGAGTTCATTTTGCCACTTTATGTGTATCCACTCTGTCCCTGCTCCATCACTACTTGTGTCTGTTTTGATATGAAGCCATCCAAGAATGAGTGAAGACAGCATATGTGCTGGATTGGAACTGACCCTACAATGCTTCATATGAATCTAGATGATGCATGTTTAGGACTGGAGCCTGAATATTTTATTCACAACTATACATTGGACACATCTATCTTCAATTGACTTCACACATGAGAGTCATCTGTATTATTTCCCCTGGTTTCATTTTGCTCTATATACTGGCATGTATTTAGGTGGAGGGACATAAAGTTGCGATCATTTGACCAGGCCAAGCATCGGACATATGTTGATCTTAAGGTATGGTTCTTTGTTTTTTACTCTTCACAATACATGATTTGAAAGAAACTCAGGGATGGAAGGTGGTCCACTTGTTTTATGGTTTGCACATGCAATTCTCATGGGGTGAAAGATGGCCTCATGAGAACACCTTGACACCTGTGTGGAGCTTAGTAATTGTTTCTCAGATACATGAACATCCTGTAGTTTTATGCTTTGTGATAATGCTCGATCTGTTCTGTTTGCTCCTCAAAGTAGTGAATCTATGTGCTACAGATTGACAATGATAGGTGGAGGCTTTTTTGATGTACAGACTGTTTTTGCATGTCAGTCAAAGTATTCTGGTCCATTTTGTGTGACAGGACAAATGGAAGACACTGGTTCACACTGCTCAGATTGCACCACATCAGCGGAGGGGAGAGCCTGTGCCTCAAGAGCTGCTGGAGCGGGTCATCCGCATTCACACTTACTGGACTGCACAAGCAGCTAAGCAGCAAGCAGAGCTGGACTTCTAACTGTGGGAGCTGTAAAATTATTCTTGACCCTGCCATCTATATTCTGATGTGTATACTTCAGATCACTGCCAATGTCATTCATGGGACCTCTGGAGGTGCTGCAGACTGTCTGGAGTTGGGCTGTAAAATGCAATGGGATGCTTCAATTTTTTGTGTGCTAGGTTTACTGCTCCTATCTTCTCCAATTCCTTAAATAAGGAAAGCTGTTTATATTAGATTGACTGCAAAAACAGAGACATACACCTGGAGGACGTTTTCCTTAGATAAAGTTCGTTGCTGAAAAATTCGCAGGAGTTCTTCTGAATGGTGCAGATTCTTCAAACGCTATCTTTGCCTTTTAAGTAGTAATAATGTAGTCAAATTGTTGCTTAGCCAATTGAGCAGTTTTCTATGCACAGGAAGGGACTACATGGAAGACTGAAGACAAATAAGCCACTGTCAGCCCTTCATTCTGTATATTTGAAAGACCTTTTTAGGGCAGTGGCAACTTATCTTCTTTTGTCAGCCTGATACATTTGATGAACCAATTTGGTGAAGGACCTTTATTTGCAAGACCTTGTGCTGGGATTTGGTTTTTAATTTCACATTCAAGTTTTTTGTCCCATATTTGCCACCTTGGGTCTTTCAGACGATTTTCTTGTGGCAGGAGTATGCTCTTGGATGTCAGTCTTGTCTTTGTTCTTTCAAGCTAATCTTTGGCTGGTGGGGGTTGTTTGTATTCAAACTGGGCCTAGTAGACTCTATTCACAGCAAAGATGGATGGCAAAAACTGAAGTGGCACTCAGCCATTGTATCTGGATGGCATCAACAAATGTGGTAACGATGTACAAGGTGGGTTACTCTTGAGTGCTGACTTTGGTTGTATTCACAGCATTTCTAGATCAAGATCTTTGGCCACAATTCTTTTTGAGAGGGTTCAAATTTGGTTCTACTTCTCACTGTTCATTCATTCAATCTGGCTTTTGATTGGATTTTCAAGTCCTTTGTTTGAACAACTGGATTGAACAAGTTGAGATTTTGAGCATGTATATGCAGCAGTCATGGAGCATCCAATGCTGGACCAAGTTTCCAGTGTTGTGTCGGTCCTGCTTCACAAGTACTTTTACTGCTCTATGGTGCAGAAAGAGCTTGTTCTTCAGGTGGGCAGCCTAGCTTGGACTCCTTTCTGAGAACAAGAAAAACATTCATGAGCTTTTTGATGCATCTTTTGAACAATCTTCACTAGCTGATTACACCCTGGATGAAGGTTGTTGAGATATTCTGGTCTTGAAATCCTCCTGTTCCTTAATTTGGCAAACACCTTGTTGGACCTACTTGGAAGAGGCGAGCAATATATCCCAGTGCCTTCATACCTCATTCCAAAGGTCTAGTTCCAGCAACAAAATATAGCAGCTCTTCACCTTGTGTGCATGTAGCTAAGCTTTTAACTTGTTAGGCTAGAATCAGTCAAAGACAAATGCGGTTGCTTTACTACATGCCCTGCCTCTATGACCAGCACAAGTTGATCGAATGCTTTGTGCCACACACATAAAACAGAAATCTTCATGTAGTATGTGTGGAAACATACATCCCAATAAGACCATATGTTATGGTCATCTAAGATGGGAAGGAGAGTTACGAGATAATTCTGCAATATACCAGATGAGCTTCATTAGATCCCCCTTGTCAAGGGCTTTCTGAAAATACCAAGAACATGCCCAAATTTCTCTATAAAGTTTAGGTTTTATTTTCATGAGTTTTTTAGCGAAAAAAAAATCATTCAATATTCAATCACTTCTCCATCGAAGGTCAAAAGACTCCATGAAACCAACTCGATGTCACCCCTACCCATGGAGGGCTTTCCAATGGTACCAAGAGAGCAGCAAGAGGTGGGTGGCATGGGTTTTAGGAGATCTCAATGTGACAAACAAACAAAATAAACAAACTACCTTCCTTCATAGATAGATGGGTTTGAAGAAGCCAAACTCTTGACCATCCATGCCTGGATTTGGGCAAGCAAACTAGTTAAAGACACCACACATGAGTTTGGCTAACTTTCTATCATTTATGGGGAAAATCACATCCAAAGTGCAACTTCGGGCATTTGATTAAAAAAAATCATTAGATATGGCAGTTGGAAGGAACCAAATTTACTTCTTTTTAAAAAATAACATTTTACAAATCCCCTAATTTTCTATTATTTTTATTTTTCAAAAACTGGCTATATATAATCCAACTTTAGATGGAATAATAATATTTTTCAAAATTCAGTAGTATGGCTAATCCTAAGGTTTTTGGCACCATTTTTTTTGCGGTCCTTAAAATCCTAATCAAATTTTTTTAATGATATGAATTAGGTGCAAGTGACAATGCAAAATTTGGATATTTCAAAAGCCTGGAAATGGCATGTATAATCAATGGGCGTTGAGCCCATTCTAGGATGTAACAGATTTTTGGAGAGGTCAATTCTGCCACAGAAACAATGTAATAGTGAGATATGTATCATATTATAGTTGATCATGTGACCACAATGCTCTTGAAAAGCCGATTACGAAATATAATTTGCTGCCAGATGCAGAGGCATGTATCTGGAGTCTGGACATTTACGGTGAAGCCTATGATTTAATTCTACCAAAAGAAATGGCAGAATGAAACTCTAAGCTATTAACATACTAGAAAATGAGCTTATCGGAAAAATAGGCAGGTTGTAAACTAGCACACATAGGTCATTATGTAGCATAGGTAGGTAGGAAATGTCGGAATTAGCAGTAGCAGCCAATTCTGCAATTTGGAGGAAACTTGGAAAACTCGTTGAATCAACCATTATGGACCGTTATGCACACCTAACATAGGTAGGTATGAAATGTCGGAATTGGCAGTGGCAGCTAATTCTGCAATTTGGAGGCACACTTGGGAAAACTTGTTGAACCAAGCATTATGGACCGTTATGCACACTAAGTAAGCATAGGTAGGTATGAAATGTCGGAATTGGCAGTGGCAGCCTATTCTGCAATTTGGAGGCAACTTGGGAAAACTTGTTGAATCAACCATTATGGACCGTTATGCACACCAAGTAAGCATAGGTAGGTAAGAATTGTCGGAATTGGCAGTGGCAGCCGATTCTGCAATTTGGAGGCAACTTGGGAAAACTTGTTGAAATCAACCATTATGGACCATTATGCACACCAGTCTCAACCAAGAAGCCCGTTGCAAATTGGAAATGGTATGAAATAGGGTTTTAGCCTTGTGTAATTTGACACCTTATTTTTTTTGCATTGTCTTTTATCATCCATTATCACAGAAATACCTCAAAATTTCTCATCACCCCATTGGGAACTTCTGGCTTGGGAACATGGGCACGAGACTACTACCTATGGGAACATCATCAATGTGAAATTCGAAAAACCCTTTGAAAGCCCACTTTTGATTACTTATTATTGAACTTATAACTTTGGGAACAATTGGATGGGAACTTAATTGGGAACATGACCGAAGAACTACAATAGGTATCATTTGTAAAGCTTTTTTTTTGTGCAAAAAGGTGGGTGACGTTGCAAATGTGATCAAATGAGTGCACTACGTATCGGATAAATGCACCACAAACTTTACAACAGCCACCAAGTGAAACAATACCATTTGTAAAGTTTTTTTTTGGGGGGTGCAAAGGTGACGATGCAAAGCTATAAAATAAATGCACTATTGGATAAATACACCATAAAAAAAATTTACGAACCAAGAATGGCAATCTCCTAAAAATGCACTACAAACTTTACAACCGAGTGAAAACAATGGAGTCCTAAAGCATTTCAAGCCCGCAATTCCGCATTTTCCGGCCAACTTGGAAACCCAAGATAAATAAATTCCCTTGATGAGAAGGATGAGTTTGATAATGTGTTCCTCTACCTCTCTACCTATCATCCCAACTTTTCCTGAATTTAATAATAATAATAATAATAAGTATAAGTATACAAGAAAGGATAATTCAGGTTCCTAAATTATCAAAAAAAATTGCGAAAGCAGCCAATGAATGGATTATTTTCGTAGGTCGGATTGTGTAGGCGCAGCAGCAGCAGCAGCGGGTGACCCGGCGCCACGAGTGTAGGCCTAAATAGAATACCCGGGTTAAAAAAAAAGCTTGAAATCTAGGGTCTCTCCCAACAGTTTTTTTTTGTGTGATGTAGCCAAAGTGGCGATCTTCCACAGGAAGATTTAGCCAGATTTGGCTACAAGCTAAATATGAAAGTAAAATTTCTTAAATATCCTTCTAATATTTTTGCTACCCTACTTGAACCATTCACAGAAAACTGGTGCTTTTTCTTAAAATTTTCATAATTATGGCTATTGAAAAATCTCAGAAAGCTCTGTTTTTTTTTAGCACTTTATTTTTTTACAAAAATCGCTACTTGGCTATATGTAGCCAGCAAAAGAGAAAGGCTGGGACTCTCTGGTGGCCAATGATTTTTGGGGTCACTTTTTTTGTGATAGTAATCGAAGTGGCAATCATCGATAAGAAGATTTAGCCACACTTGGCTATGAGAGTAAAACTTTTTAAATATCCTTCAACATTTTTTGGCTACTTACTTGAACCATGTATAGAAATCAGGCAATTTTCTTAGATTTTGTCTAATTATGGCTATTGAAAATCTCGTAAAGTACCTAAATTTATTTATTTTGCTATTTGGCTACATGTAGCCAACCCAGAAAAACAATGCTGGGACTCTGGTGATCAATGTATTTTTTGGGTCAATTTTATCACGTAGTCAAAATGGCAATCATCCAGAAGAAAACTTAACCACATTTGGCTACAAGAAAAATCTGAAAGTAAAAATTCTTTTCAAAAATTCTATATTTCTGGGCTAAACTACTTGAACCATGTGTAGAAATCTGCCGACGTTTGTTAAAATTGGATCGAATTATGGCCAATGAGAATCTCAAAAAGCACTTGATTTTAGAACTCTTATTTTTAATTTCTCTATTTGGCTAAACATAGCCAGCCAATATAGTAAAATAAGGTCGCGACGGACGGGGACCCGGCGGAAATCAGGGCTTAAGATCGCGGGCCTCGGCGGGCCGCCCGGCTCATCTCTTCCCCGATCGACTGCCTCCGTGCGGGCGACCCTCTCAGCGAGTGCGCTTCTTTGCAGCAGCAGCAGGTGTCCGGAAGAAGATTGTATTTGTTCTTTTGTCTTCATTCCCGCTTCTCGATGCGAGTGTCAGACGTTTGAATACTTGGCCGAGTTCTCATATGTTCCAAATTTTCTGGAAGTGTTCTTTTCTGTTTTTTTTCTGTATTTTTTCTTCTTTTTTGGGAAGGGTGGACAACAACAGGCCTGGAGAAAAAGGTCGATAAGGGTCGCATTTAACGTCTGGGACATGGTTTTGGGTGCAGCCGAGGAGATGAGACTGTAGATATTGGCGATGTAGATGGTCAATTCAGAACTCTGAATTCCTTCTGATAGATTTTCTCTCAGTTTCCTTTTGCATTATTACTTCTTGGAGCTGCTTTTTTTGCTCTCCCGTTGGCTGGATGCGGCGGCTTCCAGAAGTACGGAAAGTTGAGAGACGATAATAAATCAGTAGTGTATTCCAGATGCAGAAAAAGTAGTAGAGGATCGATCGTGGTCTTGTGATAGTCTCTATTGATGCGGGCATAGGTGGAAGGAACGAAGGAAGGCAGGAAGGAAGGAGGGAGCGAGAGAAACAGGATGAATAGCCAGGGGTCGCAGGGAGGGTCAGCCGTGAAGCGGCAAACTGGGAATCAGAAGCGTACTTCCCCCACGCAGAAGAAGCAAGGAAATGAAGGCGCTGGAGCACGAAAGCCAGGGCGTGTCGTGTAAGTCTTTTGTCTTTTCTCTGTCTTTCTTTCGTGCACGAAGTACTCGCCACTCAAAGCGCGGATCAGCTCAAGAAATTCATAGTATTATTCTGATTGACGTTCTGCTTTCGGCCTTGTCGGTTGCTGTTGTGAATTGCTTTATTTATGGATCGCAATTGTGCGGGGGAAATAGAAGAGTAGATCTGCTGTGATGAGAGAAGGAAGTAGCTGCTGAGGTTTGGTTTTCCGGTGGTTCCAGGCCGCCAGGGGAACGGACTGTGAAGAGGTTGAGATTATCTAAGGCTCTTACCATCCCTGATACCGCCACTGTTGCTGACGCATGTCGACGGATGGCCACTCGCCGTGTTGATGCTGCTCTTCTCACTGATTCAAATGCCATTCTTTGCGGCATTATCACGGACAAGGTAACACAAGCAGTTTTCGTACTTTTGCTGCGGCACTGATCGCAGCTTTCCTTTTTCTATAATCTCGCTGCCATCGTCCATATCTTAAGGGGTGGCGAGGGAATATCTGAGAGAGACAGAGACAGAGGTTTTGTGTGACTTAAGAATGAAGAGGAGATGCCTAATTTCGTTTGCTGAAGAAGTCGTTGTTGCATAGGATGTGGCAACGCGAGTTGTGGCTGAAGGTCTGAAACCTGAAGAAACAGCAGTGTCGAAAGTGATGACAAGAAACCCTACTTTTGTGGCGGGTGACACACTAGCCATTGAAGCTCTAGACAAAATGGTGCAAGGTGCTGCATTTCTTAACCTTTTTTATTTCTCTCCAAGAGTCTTGTTAAATTTGAGTGCCACCAGAATCCTCATGTCTTGGGGTCTTAGAAAAAAGGCAGTGACAGCTGAGGATGGCAAGGCTCCTTTTGTGATGGGGCAGGCAAATTCAGGCACTTGCCAGTCGTGGAGCATGGGGAGGTGGTGGCACTGCTTGACATCACAAAGTGTCTGTATGATGCCATAGCACGCATGGAGCGTGCAGCTGAGAAGGGTAGTGCTATTGCTGCTGCTGTCAAGGGTGTTGAACAGTTGAGTCAAAATGGCACAGGTAATTGTGGACCACATGTGTCTTCTTCTCTCGCTTCTGAGTTTTCTTTTTGCAACTGAATATTCTACATTCTGGTGAGTCAAGGATATGTGCAGGGTGCAGGAGGCCCTAATCAGTATTTCCTATGAACACCTCTCCATGATTTTGGCTCAGATGCTTGCTTGTGAAGGGGCAATCCAAAATGAATTGACTGACACTTACCCTCGAAACCTTGTTGCAGCTTGAATGAGGATGCTTCTGACTTTTGTATTACTAGCTATGCATCTTCAGTGCAAGCCACATCATGACTGCTTCTTCTGGTTTCTTCTGCAATTGTGTCAGAAACTCAGGACCCAGATTTTTCATATAATTGCTTGCCCTAAGTTTTGAGCAGATCAAGCATACTTTTCCACACCCAGTTTTGGGAGTTGATAATGTCATGGGGAAGTAATGGCAGCTAGTCACTGTCTCTTATGATGAAGGTGATGATCTGATACTTTGTGAATGATACTCACAAGGTTATGACCACTTGTTGTTGTTGTACTTGTTTTGGTTTTGCCAGAACTAACACAGCATTTGTTTGGTTATGTTACACATTTTTGTGGATTTTATGTTTACACTCACATTGATATTTATTACAGTCTGGTTTTGGTTTCGATTCCCTGGGCTAAGTCAGTGTGTTGGGTGCACCGTTTCAGAGAAGTCAAACTCTATTGATACATTTTGGGAGCGAATGTTTAGACCCACTCTAGGGTCTTTGATAACAGAGGGCACAGGGTGAGTCCCATCAAGTTATGCTCTTCTTGAATTACATGTTTCTGGTCATAGTCCCAGGCCGGATGTGCTGTGGCCATTTGTTGTCTGTTTACAAGCCAAAATCTATGTGCAAATTGGAGAATTGCATGGAGAGACTCATAGTTGTATAGTTGTGGTGACACAGAGCTGCAACAGTTGCACTGTCTGATACTGTCCTGACTGCAACAAAGAAGATGAAGGAACAACGGATGAATTCAGTTATTATCACTTCCGTCAACAACAAGCCTCTGGGCATTCTCACGTCAGTACATTATTCCCTCCTTCCTTGTGTTATACATTCAGTTTTTCTTGAACTTTCCTTTGTAAGATGAAGCAAACCTGTTGTTGAGGCTGTTTTGATTGAGCTTTGTCGTTGCAGCTCAAAGGATGTCCTGATGAGAGTTGTTGCTCAAGGTCTGCCTCCAGCAATGACAAACGTGGACAAGGTATGTTTCTGCTGCAAAATTTGTGAACTTGGTGTACATGTGGTAGTGAACCTGTCATGCTTAAAAGTTTGGCCTGAGGTATCTGGGATTGGGTGCAGGTTATGACACCTAAACCAGAGTGTGTGGGGTTGGACACGACACTGGTTGATGCCTTGCACACCATGCATGATGGCAAATTCCTCCATCTTCCTGTTGTTAATCAAGGTAATGCACTAGTCCTCCACTTTATGATGTGTGATTGTATGATGATACATGTGGTCTCTGACTGCTAGGTTGACTGTTCTACAGATGGGTGCATAGTGGCATGTGTTGATGTGTTGCAGCTCACACATGGGGCTGTAGCAACGGTGAGTACACTCTTCTGAACTCTTCTTTGCATTTCAAATCAAGCATGCAGATTTGGTGAAATGTCTTCATGCTCAATGCATTGGGTCTGATATTCTGATGGCCTTCTACTGGCACCTCACAACTGTACTGTGAGGTATATTGCAACCAGCATTCTGTGGAAAGAGTATGAAAGAGGCTGATAAAAGCAGTTGTGGTGTTGCCTGTGAAGGTTGGATCTAGTGAAAGTGGGGAAATGGCAAGCAATATGCTTCAGAAGTTTTGGGATTCGGCATTGGCATTGGAAC
The DNA here is from genome assembly GCA_963920785.1 of Sphagnum contortum. Classification (NCBI taxonomy): domain Eukaryota; kingdom Viridiplantae; phylum Streptophyta; class Sphagnopsida; order Sphagnales; family Sphagnaceae; genus Sphagnum; species Sphagnum contortum. The sequence goes on from OY987278.1 coordinate 13,749,791, forward strand.
CACCTGAGACTGATGATGACTCTCACAGGTTCTGCTTCTTTTTCCGATTGTCATCTCCCACCATGCCTAGTGGAATGCAATTGTATTCAGATTTATTATTGCAGTCATGTCTGATGCATCCGCATGGTTGTTAGGAATATCCTTCAACTTGTGGTGACTGATCCTATTACTTGTAAGCGAGACACCACCTCATAGTTGGGGTATTTACATGGCATCTTTAAATACAGTCTTACCTGAGAGACATGCATTTGACTGCAGTGACATCTCGTCACGACTAGAGACTTATGGAAATGAGGCAGGGAGGCAACATCATCCTTCTTCAGGACTAGCCAACTCTTATCTGTTCAAGCTGAAGCTCAAGAGTCGGGATGGGAGTGAACGTAACCATCGACTTACCTGTGGTACCCTATTCAATCCCTGCATCACCATACATTGCACATACTATATGGTGATTGTGATATGGCCACACTTTGATAGTTGATAGCACTGACATAATGTGAAATGGTGCAGGCACTGGGAGCATGAAGGAGCTCATGTCAGCAATAATCCAGCGTGTTGGTGATGATATTGATTCTTCTAGACCTCTGCGTATTCTGGTAAGGTTCCTTGCACACCCAATGTACATGCCCAACCATGGCCAACTGTTGCTGGGTTGCCAACATCTAGATGGATGTTTTGATGGGTATGTTGGGAGATGCCACATTGAAGGCTTGAGGTTTAGAGGCTTACTGATACAATGGGGTATGATGTGTTCACAGTATGTTGATGATGAAGGGGATAAAGTGCTTCTGGCAACTGACAATGATCTCACAGCTGCTGTCAACTTTGCCCGCACAAGTGGCTCAAAGGTTAGAGTGCATATTGATTTGCATTACTTCCTGCTTGTTTCAGTTCAGAGTTTCAAGATCTGCTCAACCCAACAGATATGCTTGATGTTGTCGTTACTGAGGTAGAAAGGTTTTGGTGGGATGCAGCCATTGACCCTGCATATAGAAGAGTCAACTGAGACAACAACAAGCAGCAAGCACAGGTTTCCTGCACCAAGAAACTCTCTGGGAGTTGTTCAATTAAATGGTTGGACACTCGGACACTCGCTTTTGGTGGCAGGGGCAGTCACTGCTATCACAATTAGCACAGTCATGTTACTCCGCCGTTCAAAGGCTTAAAAACTCATAAACCTTTCTTTGTCACTGTTCCAGTTGGAGCAGGTAAGCTCTGTGGAACCTTACCAAGTTTCCAAGGATGTATATCAATGTTAGCTCTTCAAAAGTGTGCTCGCAATGTTAGCCAAGAACTAACAACCTCAGTTTGTAACGTTTCTGAAACAGAAGCTATTCATGTCAGTTACTGTATAGCCACATACCTCTGAATTTATAGAGTCTGATGTTGCACAGGTTATACCCATTGCTGAGATTAGGTGAGATTCCACTTTCTGTTTTTTCAATACAAAGAGAGGACAAATCAAGAGTATTTTCATTTGTCCATATCATATTATTCTTTCTTGCATGGTTTGGGAGTGTTATCAGGTGTGTATTTGTTATTGAAAATTTGGGTTAATAATATGTTTATGCCAAAAGTGCCTTTCTACATGGATGGGTGAAAATCTTTCAAGGTATACCATTCAAAATGAAAAGGACTTAGTTTTTATTGAGGTCATTTTTTTCCTTATATTTTGATCCCCATCAAAACTAACGAATTAAAGAGTGTGAAATATTTCATAAGTATCATACTTTAAACCATTTTAATTTTAGATTCCATCATAATCATTTATAAATGTGTTTTTGCATGGTAAAAAAATATTAAATAAAAAACACAAAAAAGGTGACGTTGTGTCATGATTTTGGTACACCTTAAAAAAATTGGACCTAGATAGACTTGATGGCTTGCTTAAGTTTACAAAGTAAAGGTTACTTAAAAATGGACATGACATGGTGATTTTATTGACAAAAGGTGTTAGTGCCAAGGCCAAGAGTTGATGGTACAAAACATGGATAGCCATACTAAGTGAAATTGACTATGGGGTTGTGCTTAGAGTCTCCCATTACTTTGCTTGGAAGTGCTACTAGTTAATGGCAACAAATTCTACCTTGGTTTTGTACAATAGCTCAAGAACTTGAAATACAGTTGTGACCTACAATAGTGTCAAACATATTTTGTGGATGGGCATGGATGAAAGTGGGAACCCTAAGTCACATGGGTGGCAAATGACACCAAATATGAAGCAGTTATGCTTCGTTAGGAATTGAGGACATTAAAATTCCAGTTTCTTGTTTTCTTTTTTGTTTTTGGTTTTGTTTTGCAGGTTACTATGTTTAATGTTGTTATTCAAATGAGCAACTATGGTGAGCTAGTTTCAGTGGTGGAGCAAAATCCTTGTTGCTCAATTGACAATCTTTATGGTGAGTGTGAGTCACGATTCTTAGAAATGATTAGTACTGTGGTTTTAAGGGAATAGGAGGATGAAGACTAGGAGAAACTATATGAAGTTGGTTGAGGAGGAGGAAAGACAAACATTTTTGGGTGGAAGAAGCTAAGTTTTGATTCTTCAAATTGTGAGGTGGTTGAGTTTGTTTGGATTTTACATAATAAATAGCTAGGGATGAACGCCCCTTTGGAATTCTTCTTCTCTTTAACCTAGCGCATGTTTTTTGTTGTGCCATGAATGTTAGGAGGAAAGTAAGAGGTGTAGAGTTTGTATTTAAGAATTGATTTAAGGGAAATGATGAAAGAATCTAACAATTTCAGGAACAGTTGCGGTGGCAGTCATCATATGTGTTAGGTTTTGGGGAACTTAGTGGGAATGTGTAATGTGGTTTATTTTGAGAAGAAAATACTTATGATATAATGGGAGTTCTAGGGATTTTGGAATGTGAAGAAATTTTGAAGTTTTGATTTTCATAATTATTAGTTTGTTTTGAGTCATTGTCCAACTTTTGAATAAAACTACATGATAATGATGATGGGGTAGCATTTGTGGGGTTTTGTTGTTGAATGATGAAGTGCCACACTCATTAACAACCAGTTGGCTCCTTGAGAAGAAATCAAGAGAGGCCTAATCCCTTGTGGTCCATAGTTTTAAAATTGTAAGAATTATTTAGCTAGAAGGATTAGTGGTTTAGGAATAATATTTGTTGTAACCTCTTTTCTACTCCTTGGAAATATTTAATAAGCCTTGGTGAACTTACATTCAAAATGTTAGAAAGTGTCATGGCAAAATCACCTCCCCTTCTTTTTGAAGTGACACGATAATCATGCAATGCATAATAACTCCAAGCTCTTGAACTATTACACAAAAATCAAGGCCAAATTTATCTCCATAAAAATAAGGAGAAAGGCTTTGGGGATTCATGAGTCAAATGAAACTTGAATATATGATCATCTTTGTTTTTGCAATAATTTGGTTGTCATAAGTTTAAGGTAAGATTACCCCTATTTTTGTACTTTCCTTCATGATCATTCTTTGAAGGAATTCAAAATGCTAAGGTAAGTAAGGTAAAGCTAACACCATATCTTGGTTGCAACAATTTTTCAACAAGTTGTAGAAAGTAATTGAGGAGAACACAATTGATGGTTGTTCTTGTGTAACCAAAAAAACGGGGCTTGGTCAATTCCTAGAGATCATACTAAATATACATCAATAAACCATATTCATAATACACATAATCTACATATCTATTATTTGATCCAACAACTTTCAATGTTCTATTCACAAGATCTATATGTCCAAAGATCATCATGGGTCAGGTTTCTTCAATTTCTTTCTCTCGAGCTTCAACTAACCAATTTGGCATGTCTAGAGCTTCCCTCAATGTTAACACAACCCAACAACAACCTCAGAGTAGGAGAACCCAATTCACCCACATAAATTCCATCATAATCACTAATAATAATACAATTTTGGCACCCAACTATACCTCTAAAAGACATAGGAACCCAACCACAAAACATTGACTCCCCACTTGCTTTATAGTATTGATTAAAGAAGTTTGACAAATGTTGCCATACTCTCACTAAAATAAACTTGACAACCCAATTGAGTATTGTAGGCACACATTCGGAGGTTCCAACTTAATGGGTATTCTCTTCCTTCACACAAAACAATCAACAACCCCAACACAACAATCACTCACATGTTCCCTTGTCAATGGTTGCTCACGAAACCCTTGAAATTTTCATCATCCCCTTAATCATTGACCTACCTATGTAATGCATTATTTCTGAAAAAACAAATGTGCAGTGGAAAGAATAAGATCTACGCTTCAAAAAGTCAATCACCATCTACTATTGAGCATTCTTCCCTTCAAAGCAAATTTGCAAAAAAACTACACACACACACAAAACAAGAGTGGATACTTAGCTTCCAAAATCAATGCCTCCTTATAGTTGAGCCACTCCATGCTCCACAACTTGCATCATTTTCCTCCACTCAATAAAAAAACAACAAACATTATACTAAACTTTCACATAGAATTAATAGTGAGCTTATCACCACCTCAAAGTTTCCTTTCAAAAACCTTTTTGTGAATGACAAGACGACAAAAAAAACAAACGATTTTTGACAATATGAATCAGATGAGCACATCTAAACCTAACATCTCTCATCCATAATTTTCAGTCACACCTGTTCATTTGGCAGAAAGAAACATTCAGATGGTTTAGATGGTTCTGACACTTCTTCAATAAAAAAATTGGAATAAGTCTAGGGTTTAGGTTTTAGGGTAAATGCTAGGTTCTAGGTTGCGCCTCGACTATATTCGGTAGTCCGGCTCCTCTCCCCTACCTAATACGTAACTTGCCCTCCACTTATGTTAAAAACCCAGGAGCAGGTCTTTGTGGCGGTGAGAAAGTGTCCAAACCCAAGAGCAGCCCTAAAAGTGGCGAGGACACTGGAGATTTTTCATTGTGTCAGTTCTTGTTCGCGTCTTACGTCTCCTCATTCTCTCGCGTGCTTTTTTAGATTCGTATTTCTTTCTGTGTGCATGCTCTCCAATTTGGTGCGAAGGCCACGGTTATGGTATCAATCGACTTTTTTTATCTAGTCTGCTGTAGTTGTTCCGTTCTTTTCGTGACTGTTGTGTCCCCGCAATCTTCCTTGCTTCTTTAGATTCACCGCATGTTCTTTTTTCGACGTGCTTACTGTATTGTGACGCTCTCCTATTGATCCGTCTCAATAGGAGCTGTGGCGAGCTCTTTGAACTTTGAACCAGTCTGCTCAAGCTGTTTTCGGTTGCGATATTGGTGCCGTTGTCATGGCACCGACGAAGTTCTCAACTCGTTCGGTTGCATCATCGATTCTTAGATAGATGGCAGAATGCCATCGGCTCACCTTTGAATCATGCCGCTTACGACATATATTGACTTGGAGCCACAGAGCGCTCGCAACTTCTTCGGGTGGAAATGTTCGCGCAGTAGCAGCAGGTGGTATAGAGAAACTCTGGCGGCAGTTCTTTTCAGATCCTTCGCAGTGGTGGGATTGTAGACCGGAGAAGGTGAATTCGAACTACCCGGATTTCAAGCATAAACATACACAGGACGCACTCTGGCTTGTGCACCGGGAAAACCCCACGTGGGTGAGAGCACAGCTTGCTGCAATGGCACCGGGGACTGTACAATTGGACATGTTTTCCTGGAACAGAAGGCTTGCAAGATATGTGAAGGCTGGGCAACATGAGAAGACAATTGAGCTTTACCAAGAAATGCATCAAAAAGGCATGAGTCCTGACAATTTCACTTTTGTTCCGGTGCTCAATGCATGCGCTAGTTTACGAGCACTTGAAGCGGGCAGGAAAGTTCATGAAGAAATAATTCAAAGCGGTTGTGAGGCTGATGTCTTTGTGGGGAGTAGCTTGGTTGACATGTATTCCAAATGTGGGAGCATCGAAGATGCTTGCAAAGTGTTTAACAACATGCCATCTCGAGATGTGGTCACTTGGAATGCAATGATATTGGGACATGTGAAGTGTGGACAAGGGCAGAAGGCACTGGAACTATTTCACCAAATGCAACAGAAAGGTGTGCAGCCAACCCCTGTGACTCTCATGGGAGTTCTGAATGCATGTGCCAGTATGTTTGCACTTCAGGAGGGCAGGCGCACCCATGAACAGATTATTGAAAGTGGGTGGGAGTCAGATGTCTTTGTGGGGAGTAGCCTGGTTGACATGTATGCCAAGTGTGGGAGCATGGAGGATGCTGAGAGAGTGTTCAACAAGATGTTGTCCCGAGATGTGGTCACCTGGAACCCACCATGATATTAGGATATGTGAAATGTGGACAAGGGTCAAAAGCACTGGAACTATTTCAACAAATGCAACAGGAAGGTGTGCAGTCAGACCCTGTCACGTTTGTTGGGGTACTGAATGCATGTGCCAGCATGGTTGCACTTGAAGAAGGCAGGCACGCTCATGAACAGATCATTCAAAGTGGTTATGAATCAGTTGCTGTTGTGGGGAACAGCTTGATTGACATGTATGCAAAATGTGGGAGCATAGAGGATGCTAAAAGAGTGTTCAACAAGCTACCATCACGTGATGTGGTCTCTTGGAATGTGATGATATTTGGGCATGTGAAATATGGGCAAGGGCAAAAGGCACTGGAATTATTTCGACAAATGCAAGAGGAAGGTGTGCAGCCAGCTCCTTTGACTTTAGTGGGAGTGCTGAATGCATGTGCAAGTGTAGTTGCACTTGAAGAGGGCAAGCGCGCTCATGACTGGGTTATTAAAAGTGGGTGGGATTCAAATGTCTTTGTAGGGAATAGCTTGATTGACATGTACGCAAAATGTGGGAGCTTGGAAGATGCTCTGAAAGTGTTCAACAAGATGCCATCTCGAGATGTGGTCACTTGGAATGCCATGATTGGAGGATATGCCATCCATGGGCATGGTAAGGAAGCACTTAAACAGTTTGAACAGATGCATGAAGAAGGTGTACAGCCAGATGATACCACTTTTGTTTGTCTGCTGTCAGCTTGTAGCCATTCAGGTTTGGTGGATGAAGGCCTGCGCTTTTATTCTTCAATGAGTACAGTTTACATGATTTCTGCGAACTTGCGACATTACACCTGCATGGTTGACCTTCTTGGCCGTGCTGACCGTCTACATGAGGCAGAGAATATGGTATTGGCAATGCCCTACAAACCACAGGTGGCTGCTTGGAGGGCTTTGCTTGGTGCTTGCAGAATTCATGGCAATGTGGAGATGGGAGAACGAGTTGCCAAACAAGTTCTTGAACTGGAACCTGAAAATGCTGCAGGCTATGTGCTGCTATCAAATTTATATACTGCCACTGGTAACAGGGATCTCAGCGAAAATATTGAACGGCAGAGAAAGGAAAGAAGTGTGAAGAAACACCCAGGTCGCACTTGGATTGAAGTGGATAATGAGGTGCATACATTTGTAGTAGATGATCAACACCACCCTCAGATGATAGAAATCCATGCAGAATTGAAGAGGTTGTCAGGGCTGATGCATGATGCTGGATATGTGCCAGATACTAATTTTGTGCTACATGATGTGGAGGAAGAAGAAAAGGTGTTTCATTTGTGTCATCATAGTGAGAAACTGGCTATTGCATTTGGGCTTATCGACTCAGCACCTGGTACTCCACTCTGCATAAGAAAGAATCTGCGGGTTTGTCGTGATTGCCACACATCCACAAATTTCATTTCAAAAGTAGTTGGTAGAGCTATCATGGTGAGGGATGCAAATCGCTTTCATCACTTTCAGGATGGTGAGTGTTCTTGCAGAGACTACTGGTGATGCCAGTAGTCTGTCTTGCCAATCACTAGATTAAGTTCATTTTGTTTGTAGCATGTCTATTGCTTTTATTACACCACCGTAGTTGAGAAGACAGTTCAGGGTTTGCCTGCTGTGACAACTGTGTACATAGGAAAGAGGCCAAAATACAGCTGACACATTTTTTTTGACATATTTGTTTGTAACTATTCTGCTCAACATACAAGTCCTGATAAGGTGAATTGAGCAGTCTCTCAAGGATCACCAATTTTTCTTTTGGTGTCAACTGCACTTTGCATTGAACAATTTACTGCTGAAAGGAACACACTTGAACTATGTTATTCTGTTATGGGACTAGGTGACAATCTTGTAGAGAGATTTAACTTTCTGTGAGAAAGAGTGTTACCACCGTTTTGAAATGTTCATACATTTGCAATTGAGTCGTTTGATGGCTACTGCAGGTGGAGTGTAAGTGTAGTATATTGTGAAGACACCATCTTGGAAGCTTGAAATGTGTTGAGCTGTAAACATGCGCCCATAACTTCATGATGCAGACTTCAAGAGTGCCATTGCTACTAGATTTAGGAATTTTACTTGTTGAGGAAGTACAGCTAGATGTGCAATGGAGAAACTCTGCTAGTTGTATCCTGAGATGTCACTAATGCCAAGAGCTTGATGAGAAGAGAATCATCAATTGATATTACAAATTCTATTTAATGTTAAATGCGTTTTTTTCAAAATGCCTTCAAAGCAAATAAATATATAAAAATGTAATTCTTCAGCTTCTTCATGTCATTCATGTGTACAGGTGCAAATTCCTTTTTCTGCAATTGTGTTACAAGCATCAATGTCAATCCTTGGGAAAACTCTTCTCTCCATCTTTTCAGTTTTAGTAGCAACAATACAAAAATATTATTTGCTAATTACACAAAAATTGCTGATATTTATTGTTCACCATCAAATATTTACAGTTCAGGGGGAATAATTTGCTATTGTTCATACATTTTTAACATTTACACATTGGTATCATATGATATTGTTCATATATTTTTAACATTTACAAAATAGTATCATATTTGAATATTTGGTGTTGGTATAAAGAGAAAGGTTATGAAATTTTCATTTGAGATGTAGAATATCTTTCGAAATACATCAAGTCCTACTTTTGGATGTCTAAATAAACATAAATTAGAAAGTTTTTGAAAGAAATGTGCATTCAAATTTCATGTTATTTATGCTTTTCATAGATAGAGAAGAGACTCCGTTTGTTGTTATGCTCCATTCCTATTTGTGCACATCAATTCAAAATACTCAATACACTCTCTTCTTTGTTTCTTGTTCTGGAGGCAGCCTATAAACATGGACAAATTTTCTGGCTCCATAAGTGGCCTCATTGTCTTGTGATTGAGGTCCAAAATGAGGTCTTGTATAAGCTTTTTTGTCTTTCAATATTTGCAAACAACTATGTTTTCATGTATTGTTCCAAAAACCTCCAGAAAACTAATTGCAATAAAAATCAGCAATAGTTTCAACTAGGTTGCAACTAAATGTCGATATCAAATCTGACAACATACCATACAGCATACTGTGCATGTTCATAGACATGAGATTAAGAAGCATGTTCATAGCAAGGGGATTAAGAACTGTCTGCTGTGACATAAACTGGTTTTTAACACACAGATTCAAGGCAATTCAAGGCCTCATATGTAGGAGAGAAATTGATGGTGGCAATAGGCTAGGGTTGGATAGTGTCTGGAGCAGCACATGTTCTTGCAAATTTTGGTATTTCTACAACGTTAGTGGATGCATCTCTGATCTAGTGATTTTTTTTTCAAGTATGCCTAGTTGCCAATTTGGTTACAGAGTTTAGCTATTGATCAGCCAACTGGCTAAATTTTTATGTGAAGTGGAGCTTAATGGGCAAAAAATTTCAATGGAGAGTGGATATGGTGGTGAGTTTTTTTTGGCAACTGTCTGCAAATTGGCAACAATAATAATACTTGTCATCTAAAGTGCCCAGTGGCAAAGGGAGTTAATTTGGCTACATAGAGCCAATAAATCTCCAATATAGTAGCATAACTTGTGTGATTGCAGAAGAAACTCCCCAAAAAGACATTCATGATAAAATAACAATGCATGTGAGGTTTTGATTCTTAACCTTATGAAGGTCATTTGCAAATTGTCAAACCAACTTCAACACAAAGAGCTAGCTCAGAAGAAACATCAACAATATTTTCATTCAATCTACAACAAAAAAAATTCAATGTTAAAAAAATGACAACCATACCCTTCAGTCTTATTGTAACTTCACTCACAAATTCAAACATAAATGACCGTTAGTCCAATGTCCCATTCTGATTGCAAATGACATTCAAAAATCACATCATGGCAACCATACCCTTGCTACCACCACATAACAAATTCAAAAATGCATAATTAATTGTCATTCCTATTATGTAAATATATGACATATTGAAGAAACGAAAAGTGACTAGTGTGTGTTTAGTTCAAGTTCAAATATTATCAATGGTCACTAGCTACATCAAAATCATGGCATCATCAAAATTCAATGTGCCAACTAGGGGTTAGGATTTAGGAACTTGGGGATGTTGTCAACCTTCAACTAGCCATCTGCATAGTAGTGATGTTTGGCTTGCTAGTTAGCAATGGTTTAGTCACATGGAAAAGTTTGTAATGTAACAAAACATGGACTATGGAATTTGGTGCATAGGTCCAAGTGTGTGCTTAGCCAATTCTATAATTTTTTCTTCATGAAATTGTTCTAAAAGCTTGTGGTTGAGAATTGGAGATCTAGAATCTTTGTGTCATAATCTGGTAAGTGGATTAAAATCACTTTCATCTCATAAAAATTGGTTAGAGTTATGTCCCATCACCATTTTGAAATAAAAGACCTACAAATCCAAGGTGTGAGTTGAGAATAATGCATGGATTAATTCCATGAACTCACCCACCTTACAAGGGGCACAAAAAGTGGCCTTCAACATAGTCAATTATTTGTGAAATTATTTTTATGCATCCTTTGGATTTCTTGCCGAAAATTGGAAATAAACCACACCTAGTGCCGTCGTAACTTGATATTATAGGAAGCATCATTCAAGTTCATTAATAAAACCTTGAGCTACCCCCACACTATTGTTTCACTTTGTCCACAATTAGTTTGAAAGATCCTTTCATGAAAAGCCAAAATTTTGTAACACCAAATAGGTCATGTTGATATACATGGTACTTATGTTCAACAAATACACACATTTTTCCACCATTGAGATAAAAAAAACCAACTCATAGGAAAGGTATTGTTAATTATTTTGTTATGGCATTGAAGTCATCAAATGTTGGATCATCAACTATAGTGTGAGGATCACAATATAAGATGTAAAACTCATGTTGTGCTAACTTGATGTTCTCCATAGAGTCACACACGAAAATATTTTTACCTTGTGTAATTTTGATAAACATATGCACACATTCAAATAATGGTACAATGTCATGTAGCCCCAAAATCAGTTCAACCTCACACATTGCATTCAAATTCCTCAAAGCATGATCACGCATGGAACTTTAACATGCATCTTGACAATGAAAGGACAATATTCAACATATACCCATTTTGTTGGAGAAAATGTGGAGACTCATCAAGTTTTGAATTTTCATAAACATTTCATAAGTTTGATATTTGGAATAAACTTCACATGTGTTCATAATTTATCATGGGATGTCCATGGGTCAATAGGTGATAAATGGAAAGAAACTACACATATTTCTGTTTTATTTTGAGAGGACATCAATTTGGAGTTGGTCCAAGATAGAAAAGCACTTAACAACAAAAAAATCACACTCATTGTTGCCATGAACTGAGTTTTATTAAAGTAATGAGAACTAGCATCCACACCTAGCATAAAAACCATACCTTTTGGACACCCAACATGCTTAAGTAAGCTATCCAACTTTGGTGCAAACAATTTTTCTTTCCTTTTAATAGATGTGCAAATCTTGCATGTAATGTGTTGCACCAACCCCTTCTCATCAACAATAGATTTTGCCCGTTCAAATGGGTAGTCCAAGCATCTTGAAACTTTCATGAGCTATCATACAACTTTCGTTTTTTCAATGGAATTTGATTACACATATCTTCACAAATTAAATAAGAAACAACAATACTTGGTGATCTTTCCATGGATGAAACATCACCAAGTTGGGCAAAAAACAATGGATTTTTTTTATCTTTAAAGGTTAATGAAACAAGGAACAAAAGTCGAATTAAAAATTCATGGTAATTTGCAAAGGGGCCATGGTGTCTTAACCTTACAACTAAGACAAGATTAGGATTAACAAAACAAAAGCCCATAGTTGAAACCTAACCACATTGCAAATTGTACATAAAAGTTGATCAACATATTATTTAAAAATGGACTTGGATTATAAGTTTGCAACCCTAATGTGAAAGTAATAGGCAATGGGCATTGACCAAATTCCAATTTAATTCAATGCAATCGGCAAATAGTTATAACCTCATGCAAATTCAATTCATTGTTTGTAACATTAATATGAAAGTAACATGCAAGGCATCTAACAAATTCAATGCAATGCAATTGCTAAACAATCATAAGTCATAACTTCATGCAAATTCAGTTCATTGTAATTGACAAACATGTATATACAATGTGCATGTTGTAATGTAAAATGGTGATTTTGCCATACGAGCACAATAAGATTCAAAAACAAACAAACTTTAATTGTTTGTATTGTGGTTTTATAACTTACAAGTTGGACTTGCAATTCTTTTTGACAAGTTAATTACACTTACAAAGATTTATAAAAGTTGTAATCATGTAACAAGGAAACAATAGTTAGAATTGCAATGTACCAAACAAATTTGCTAGTCTACGGCATGTGATGAATTATAAACATTTTATCATGGGCCTAAACTTTATAAACAATTGTTAGTAATCTTGCTTATCACAACCTTAGCCTTGGACTTGCAACCAAGGCAAAAACATGGAAAGGTGTGGGTTGAGAGTGCAACTCGGGAATCGTATTTTCATTCCCGAGAGTGTGAGGGAATTAATCCATACATTCTCAAGTGGATTCTCACTTTCGAAATTAGAATCCCTATGGAGTTTTAAATCTTCAAAGAAATATTTCAGGGGGTCAAAATTCGTTAGATTAAAAATTTCCTTATGCCAATTGAAAGTTCTTGAAATGTCTAAAATGAACTTGCATGACTCATCTAAATACTTAAAAGACAAGTTATGGCCAAAAAAAAGGTCGGGAATCATTGTGCCAATTTTACCCCCACCCACTAAAAGTCACGAATCGCCCTGAAATATGTATGTGCAAGTGGTGTGCCACATATTATTGAAAAGTTCTTGACAAGGATTACATTTTTGCTTTAGACCTCACCTCAATTAAAAATCTGCACAAGAAGTTATAGCTTTCCAAAATATCAAAAGTCCCAATTTCGAAAATTTCGAAAATCCTAAGTAATCATAAAGAATACTATAAGGGGGAAGGTGCTGGCTTCCTTGAAGTTCAAATTGTGATGAATCTTGTGAATCCGTGTATGTTCGTGTTTTGTTCATGCACCAAAAGTGCTCCAACCACGCACTAACCAACTTGTTCTCTGGTTTATGTAGGTCCATGCGAATAATTGACCTACTTATCATTCATCTTAATCCCCATTTTGGAGCTTTAACACGCCCCTTTATCCTTTGAAATGTTGCAAGCCAAGGAACATAACCCAATTCCTTCTTCTTCCATTATTTTCACTTTCAAACTCGCATTTGAATCTTTCAAGGAGTGTGGGGGTGCATCATTGCTCCATATTTAGTCATTAATTAAACAATTGAGGCACACTATTATAAGCAAGCATGGGAAGACTATTGCCTTTCACTTCAAAGTTTTCACAATTTAATAGGAATAAATCAAAGAGGGTTCATCCCAAAAGTGTGTGTTACTCTTGAGATATCAACTTTTGAAACTCATTCTTCATTTAATATCCATATTTCATAAAACATTCAAAAAATAATAACTGATAAGTCATAATCCAATTTTATAACACTCATACAATAATAATTAATTTTATAACATTCAATTCATAATTGATTTTTTGATGTAATTCTATTCTTTTTATGCTTTTGTTTTAAATGAACATTACATCAAAAAGTTTGTTCATGTGATGGAACAAGAACTATAAATATTTTATTGATTATCCTCATGATCCATCATGTAAGGTTTTTTACAAATTTCCAATTCACAAATACATTCATGTTTTAATACTTGAAACATTGAAAGATCCATCTATCAAAGCTTGAAAACACAAAAGTCAACACTAAAACAAAACAAAAGAACCCTTCATTCATTTTTTTGGGGCTTCGTCTTAACCTTGGTCACAAACTCAAGGTTAAAGTCACAACATTTATGATTGAAAATAAAATTAATAATGTTTTAAAATTTAGAATTTTACTTTTAAAAAAATTCATGTTTCATCTTTTGTTTAAAACAAAACTTTACCAAATTTTTGCTTGAAGGAGTTTTCATGGAAAATTTTACCAAAATTCACCAAATCTAGCTAGATCATCTTATGAATGATTTTTTAACTACATTAGAAAATTGAAAAAAAACCCTTGGTTTAGGCAATGTTAGTAAAGGTCAAAAAAGACATAAGGATAATCATAAGTGATTTTTAGAGACTAATTTTAAAAAAACTTGTCCATTCAAAAACAATTAAATTAAATTAACCTTTAGACTAAAATGAAACATATGGATAATCACAAAACCATTAAATTAATACCTATTAAATGAAATGCACAAGTTTTCAATAATTATAAATGATGTCAAGTGGTTAATAAAAAATGACCCTTTTTGTCCTTATGAATTTTTTAAAATTGTACATGTGGGAAATAAAAAATTGACATTTCCTTTTGCCATTTTCCATATTTTCAATGTGGCAAAAAAATATTTGTCAAAAAAGTGGAAATTTCAAAACCAAATTAGTAACTACATAACCAAAATATTATTTTTTGGGATTTTTTGGTTACAAATCAATTTTTGGTACATATTATATCCTAGCTTCAAAATCTTAAGAAAATATTGAAAGTAACTCCATTACATTAAAATTTAAACATTAAACCTTGCAACAATATTTTTATATCCAAATTTTATTTTTTATTGTATTTTAAGCCCCACCCATAAACATGAAACTAGGACTAGCTGTAAAAGCTAAAAATTAATGTTGGGTGGTTATTTTATTTAATTTATAAGAACCATCAATTTTAGTTTTGGTCAATAGAAATCAAAGTGGAATTTGGTTTACTTTTGGATTTTTTGCAATTGAAACTAAATCTAGTATTGGAATTGGATCTTTTGAAAATAAATGTTTTTAGGAAAAACAATTGGAACCAAGGTAATTGGAGGAGAACTATTATAAATTTATTTTTTATTTTGAACTTCATTACCCAAAGTCAAGTCTAATTTTCTAAAACTATAACTATATTCAAAACCTTCTTATTTTTTCAAGAATTGGATCCATGTGTCATTTTTTGTGTTATTGGAACCAAAACCATTTTCATTTTAAAAAAACAGTTAAAACTATAAATTTTCCATAAAAGCCAATAGTCACCCAACAATAGTTAAACCTATTAATGACAAACCATTTGGAGTAATCAATATATTTGATAAATCAAGAACATTTATTAGACTATGTAACATGACTTTTAGAGTTGCAACATATTTAATGAAAATTGTTGAACCAAAGTCATTTGATTAAACTTGTCATTTATTGTATTGTAATCAACATTTTTGGCTTTATCTCTGTGATAGTTTTGAAAGAAGTGGAAGTCATGTTGGGAATCATAGTCTAGTATTTGAATAAAGTACATTTTTCCAATGTATAGTACACATTTGAAACCCTTTCCATTTACATTAGATGGTGTTTTTCTTAACCTTATGATTTTTCATTGTTTGTTTTGAACCATGTTTCATGTTTTATAGTTGATTTACTAATCATTATTGTCTTGTTTCATTTGATATTTGTTATTTACCTTTTTGTTATGTTAGCAAAATGATTTTTGTTGAAGTGGTGGATATTTGCAACATTTTTTTTAAAAAAAATTGTGTAGAATTTAATATCTTCCTTGTTCCAAAAGATAGGAAGGTTGACAAGCATGTACAAGTAGGTTATAAGAATTAAAGGTTAGTTTCTTAGTAGGTTTATAATGGGGTATAACGAGTTTTTAGGTGTCATAACATTAACCTTTAGCTTGCAACCAAACCTAAAGCATGAAAAGGAAAGTAGGTTGGGAAAGTTTTTAGTTCAAACACAGTCCCCCTAGTATGGGAAAATGCAAGGAAGTGAGTTCCAAATGGATTCTCATTTTGAAAGTTGGAACTTGTTGGTGTTTTGAATTTTTGAAATAAGGTTTCAAATATCAAATGTTGTTAATTAGGCTTCTTTTAATTTTTGAAAAGGTCTTGAAGAATAAATATCAAAAGTGGGCTCACATTTTTCATTTGGAAAACACAAATTATGATGAAAACAATGGTGAGGAATCCAATTGATAATTTGATTCCCATTAAAACCTAGGAAACATAAGTCAAATGACCTCAAATTGGAACATGTGATAAATTGTTGGAAAAATCATGATGAAAAATACAAGATTTAGTAAGGTGACATGTTTAAAAAAACTTATTTTGAAAAAGTTATGACATACCAAAAACTTAGCTCATAATGTGTTTTAGTTTTGGGAATCCATTTTGGTGTTCCCAAGAGTTTTAACCATTTTAATATAGTTCCCATAATCAACCACATAGTATATTATAGGGAGAATGGTGGTGCTTCTTCCCAAGTTCGAGTGATGTGAACCTAAAGCAAATTTGTGACTTAATCTGGTTTCATTTGCATCATCCATTTAAATTGTTTAATTTGTGCAAGTGAGGTGACCATGAATCATTCATGAACAAATAAACACATCATTTCATATTAATCTCATCTCAAATATCCAAGCACACCTTTCTTGTCTTAGAACATGGAACTATAGTACATGCTTGTGATTTATTTTTATTTTGTTGTTGTTGTCACCTTGGACAATTACCATCAATATCATGAAATGAACCTTGGGTGCGTCATTAGGTAAATACAAAAAATTTCACAAGCATAATATTTTTGTCATGCACTATTATATCGACATTTAACACTATCAAAACTAACAAAGTCATACACATATATAAATATGCACACAAATAAACAAAAGATTGTTGGTTTGATGCCAAAGCTTTATTTTGCATTTTGTTTTTGTTCTTTGAACTTGGATTCTTATGGTTTGTAAATGAATATTATTTTAATTTTAGTGATGAATAGCCAAAACGAGTAAATGGGGGAATTTTTGGAATCCTTTGTATGGTCATCCATGGATCATTCCAAAGACAAACTAATTTTTTAAAAATAACTATCTTAGTTTCAAGCCTAATTACTTCAAAAAATTTAAAATAATTATTCCCCACATTTTTTAATAATTACCTCCACTTTATAACTATTCACATTTTTCCCCTATCCACCAAAATGGATATGAAAAAAAAATTAACACGTTTTTTTCATGTCCATGAAATGTATATTAATTTAATTTAAATTTGACATTGACATAAATAATGATGAAATATTAAAAATCATATGAAAACTTAAGGAAATAAAATAAAATAAATTGTCATTGGTAATGTGCAACAAACATAACTCAATTATGAAAGGTGAAACTCCAAATATATGTTTTGTCATTAAATCCCCCAAACACAAAAAAAAACTTGATACATTGTTCACACTAAATTCCAGGTCCCAACAAATAAACCTCAACAAAAAGCTAATGTATTTTAATAAATGCTTGATATTATTTTCAAAAATACAAACTACCTTATAGAATGTATCAAAACCATTACATGAATAGGTGAAAAATTGAAAACCTTATCATCAAAATGCAATAGGTTGGTTGTTTTTGTGGCCACAATGATTCATTTATGGATAACATTAGTTTGCATGTATTGCATTCCATTACATGGTCCATTAATATAGTTAGGTCATGTGCAATTTAATTCAATAGCTTATATGTAAAAAAGGTGGATATTTTGTTTTAAAACAAGGATAATTAAATAAATATTATATAAAAAGATTTATGCATGACATTTTATAATTGCATAGAAATTTGAAATTTGGTGTCCTTTTAAAAATGATCACACTAGTAAAAAAACATTTTTACATGTTTTTGCTATTAAAAAACTACTACATGTTGAAATTGTTGAGAATACAGTAGCCTCCTGCCTAAGTACGCAACTTGAACCTGGGAGGATTGTGTGTACTTAGCCAATAGGTGCGCACTTAGATGAATCATTTCCTAATCGCTTGATTCGGCTACAATATCGAAAAAATCGAACAGGAAATGCCTCAATGAGTCCTAGTGATGCGAGATCATAGCGAAGCTGAGTAAGACGGATGCTCCCAATAAAAAGGCTATAGTGCGCGAGTACGATGTTAGTGAAGGAGTTATCAGAAAGGTGTGGGACAAGCGGGAGCAAATCCTAGAGCGATCTGCCTTAATGTTTGATGAAGCTAAAGAGAAGACTTTTCGATCCTTTGTTGGTAGTTTCACCGAGCTTGAAGACATGCTTTACATCTAGATTGACAACATGCGTCATGCCAATCTTCTTGTTTCACCATCTTTCGCCATCGCTAAAGCGAAAAGTATTGCATCGAGTTTATCAATTCTAGAAACGAACTTTAAGGCATCCTGGCAGTGGCTAAGTCAATTCAGAGTGTGCTGAGGGTTACAAAAGATGCTGCTTCACGGAGAGGGAGCTGAAGTCAACAAATCTGATCCTAGATTGTTGGCAGTTGTAGACGACCTCTATGCAATTATTGCCCAATATGATCCTAAAAACATCTACAATATGGACGAGACTGGCCTATTTTTTCGCCTACTATCGAGATATAACCTTCTAATGCCAGATGAGGACATATCAACCACTAGAGGGAAGAAAAAATCAAAAGATCGGGTTTCTTTTATCGTGTGCGCCAACGTTGTGGGAACTCACAAAATTCCTTGCACATTGATTGGCAAACCGAAAGCACCTGCCTGTATCAAGGACCGCTAATGGCTTGTTCCATATTTAAGTCGAACTAAAGCTTGGATGGACGTGGAAACGTGTTGGAAGTGGTTCAACGAAGTGTTTCTTCCAGAAGTGAAAAAACGAACCAAACGTCAAGTTCTTTTACTGTTGGACAATGCCCCTGGACACTTTAAGGCTTTTGAATGTGACAATGTTAGGATCATCTTCTTTCCCCCAAATTGCACAAGTTGGAAACAACCATACGATATGGGCATAATCGCAACTTTGAAGAAAAGGTTCAAATATCTCTATCTCAAGGATGTTCTTGACTTCTATGAATTGGATGAGGAGGAGAAACTTTGAAAGAAAATGCAAGGGCGAAGATTATGACACGATATTGCTAGAGTTGCATATAGGAATCTAGTTCACCTGCTCAATGCTACGAGTTATGTCAAAGAAGCTTGGCAATTCATTTCACCAAGCTCTATCAAAAATGCATTTATCAAGGCGGAAATAATGACATTAGAAGCCGATCAGGAAGCAATGAACAAGATCGAGGATTTACAGATCGAAGTTGCACAAGCTATCGCAACTTTAAATCTTTCTATTGGGCAAGACAAGCTTGCATAATTTGTTCATGTCGACGATGAAAACAATGAAAAATTCGCAACTGCAGTTTTGGAAAACGTTGAAAAGTTTTTGGAGACAATGAAAATTGCTGAAGAGAATCTGGACAATGACAATGATGATGACATTCTTACCTTTCAAGCATCAGATTTGGGTTTAGGAAACACCATTGTATTTAAGGGATTCAAGTCACTTTATAAGCAAGTTGTTGATATAGAGGATCAGTTGTTCTGCTCCAAAGTTCGAGAAGAGGTTGAGGAAACATTTGATGATCTTAGAAAGTTGTTTGAATCGTTTCAAAGTAAGGTCCGGGCTATCACATTGAAAACCAAACGCAAGAATCTTCAAAACTTGCGCCAAATGACAATCCATGACATGTTGAACTAAATAAATTTGAACGTTATTTTTTCGAGAAAATAATGTGTACTTAGGCGGGAGGCTATTGTATACGATTGCAACAATTGTATATGTCCTTGCATTATCTTTCCTTCAAAGGGGTTTATTAATTTGTCAAAGGCTTGGGTTTGTACTTGTGTTACCCACATTGGCAAATGAATGTGACATGACAAGTGTGTGTTTGTCAAAACAAGCTTGATTTGTAAATGTTAGCAAGTTGGTCATGACAATTTTATCGGTAATAAAAAACTTAGTCATCAATTATTGGAATTGCAAAATAAACTAAAGTTGTAAACATGTTGGAAAAAAATGTGATACATGTGGATTTGCAAACAAGAAGAAGATTGTGCAAGAACAAACAACAAAAAGATTTGTGGATTTTCTATAAAATGAGATAGATTTTGCGGAAGAACAAACAAAAAGAAGATTTGTGAAAGAACAAACCAAGAATTTTTTTGGGGAAGAACAAACAAGAAAAGATTGTGAAAGAACAAGCAACGAAAGGATTTGTGGATTCTCAAAATGAGATAGATTTTGTGGAAAACTAACAGCAACAACAGCAGGTTGTGGATTTCCGGATGTGCGAAACAAGAGAAGGATTGTGCACTTACTAACCAACAAAGTGAGTTCCCCAAAGGAATGGAATCTGGATGGCGGACCCCCACAAAAGTCTCTCCAAAAAAACCATTAAAAAACAAAAGAAAACGCCCCCAAAGTCCAAAAGTCCTTAAGGAGGATGCCCAAGAACAACGAACAACAACGAACAATAACTTCGCCGCTGCTCCATCCCGAACCATTACCGACGACATACATACATACCCTCATCGCCGACTCACTCTAATTCAAGTCCTTGTTGCTCGTATGGTGGAGCATAATGTTTGCACATACATCGGATTCCATCACTCTAGTCTTCTTGTGACTGGGGGGAGCAGGTCGATCGTCAGTCGGAGTCGTTTTGAAGTAGTTTTGGATCGACAAGGGAAATAATAACAATAATAATAAAAAACTTTTGTGGGTTGTGGGGTTTGAGGTTTTCAGTTGCTTGTTTGTTTTGGCAGAACTTCTTATGGGAAATTAGGGTTTTCTGGCACTCGGTTTCTTGTCTGAATGCTTCAGCGCTCTTTGGAAACCTAATTTGTTTCTTTCCGTTCTCCAAGCTTTCATATCCGCGGCGGTAGTCAGTGGACCTGCGTAAGCCGCCGAGAGAGAGAGAGAGAGAGAGAGAGAGAGAGCGATCTTTGCTGTTGAGTGAAGAATTGAACCGAGTAATATGGAGAAGGTGCTGGGTGTCTTCAAGCCCAAACCAACTCCCCAGGAGCAGCTCCGGGAGTGGCAGCGGAAGCTGAGACAAGAAGCTCGAAACGTAGAGCGTCAGGTCCGAGGTATGGTTCGTCTCTTTGCTCATTCCCCATCCCCCCCCCGGCTTTCCTCCCTTCTTTAGGCTACCGTGCAAAGAGCATGAGATGATTTTGCTTGTTGTACTATCAACTGGCACAAAAACCTCAACATCCACAACATGATGGGGATTGTCATGTCTACATGGGATTGGGGACTTCTGTTACTCCCCTCCTCCAGTTTTCATACTTGTTTTTTGGCTGTTAGGTTTTGGCGTCAATCCAGAAGTGTTATATTGTATCCAGAATTTCTTCATCACCGCTCTACTTCACAAGACACTCTTCCTTCTCCAAAGATGACAAAAACACAAAAAGGCTTTCTCTTGAGTTTTCAAACATACAATTTGTTGCTGATGATGTTTGTGGTCTGGAGGTCTGTTTTTAAGTTCGTGGATTTGAACTTATCTTCACTATTTCTGAGGCATCTGATAATATTCAATCTTCTGGAGGTGCTGCTGCCTCCAATATATGCATGCCCTCAAGTCATGATTGCAATGCATTTTGTAGTGTTTGACCTCAAATAATAGTTTGCAGAAGATTTGCTTCTTTTGTTTGCACATCATCAGTATGTGGAGTTTGATTTCACTTGTGGGGTGTTGAACAGGATGTGTGCAATGACCATTTTTGCATGACTTGTGTGAGTTGCAGAAATTCTGCTACATACCCCTGATATCTGTCAGGGCAATGACTGAATTGTTGGTTTTTGGCATGAGCAGATATTCAACGGGAAGAGAAGAATGTGCAGAAGTCCATTAAGGAAGCTGCCAAGCGCAATGACATGCAATCAGCCAAGGTGATTGTATAATGTGAGAAGTTGTTCAACATATTCCAAGTGAGCTGAACGTTTGGGACGCTAGTTAGTGGTGTAAATCAAAGACGGTTTTATCTT
The DNA here is from genome assembly GCA_963920785.1 of Sphagnum contortum. Lineage (NCBI taxonomy): Eukaryota > Viridiplantae > Streptophyta > Sphagnopsida > Sphagnales > Sphagnaceae > Sphagnum > Sphagnum contortum. The sequence continues at coordinate 13,771,938 of OY987278.1, forward strand.
CCCATGTTCGGTTGGGGGTGCATGATTTGTGGGGGTCTACAAACAGGAATTTCAACATTGGGTGAAGTATTTTGGAGATATATCTGGAGAATCCTAGCTTGTTTGGGATTGAAACCTCCAGCTTATATTATATGCATTGGCATGCTGCTTGAAGAAAAACAAATCTCCTGGAAATCTGATTTTGGGCATACCTTTTCCTCTCCAAAGTACTAGATCTCTGAAATACAGGAATGCTTCTTAGAATGATCTATGACTGGGGTTTTCTTTCACATTGCAGGATTAAGGATTATAGATGTAGCATCCACCTTAAGGTGTTAACTTTGCTCACCTATTCAGGGCAAAGTGTTAGGACCGAGGCTTTTAGGTTCAGGGAAAATCACCAAGGTGTGATTAGGGCTCTGATGAGAGTTGTAACTTCAGAGCTTTAGAGTTGTTGGTGTAGTTTTTTTCAGTCCAGGTTCTAGTCTGTGGGGTTAGGGCTCAAGTTAGGGGTGACACGTGTTAAGTGTAACTGACTATGGTTTTCTCTTTTGTGATTTCTGGGCTGCAGTCACTGGCAAGGGAGCTTGTGAGTTCACGCAGGGTGGTAGACCGCCTATATGCAAATCGAGCACAACTCAACTCTATTTCTATGCATTTAGGGGAAAGTGTTGGTAATTTCTCCCACCTTGTCACCTTCAGATTCTCAGTAGATGAAATAATAAATCTGTGACCTTAATCTGTGGGCTAGGTTAAGGTGCCATTCTTGTCTTCCTAATCAACACCATGTTGCTACTAATCAACATGCCCAAGGCAAGATGGAATAGCAGGAGACAATGATGGTCCTTTTTCACCTGTGGGTTCCCTGCATAGACATAAGGCACTTGGGTTCTCCTGAATTGTTTTATAAAGGTGAAGCTGCAGAACTAAATCCATTTGAAGAGTCTGGATTGAGGATAGATTGTCAACTATTTTCACTTACACTTACCCTGCATTGGCAAGAGCAGGTGGGTTTAGGGTTCTACGTTCAGATTCTGGGTCTTGCTCATGAAAGTTTTTGGAATGTTGTGGCAGCAACGGCTAGAGCAGTGGGCCACTTGCAGAAAAGTGCAGATGTGATGAAGTTAGTCAATGGCCTCATGAAGACTCCAGAAATGGCAGTGACCATGCAAGAGTTTTCAAAGGAGATGCTAAAGGTCCAACTCTTCATTTTTATGCGTGTGTCTCTTTGTGTTCATGGTTTAGTCTTGGGTTTAGGTTTACAGCTGAAGTTCAGAGTTTCAGGTGTAGGGTTTTCCTGGTAAATGAAGAGTTGGATCTCTCTCTCTCTCTCTCAGTTCACAAGAAATGAAGCTTGATTGACTATATGGCTGCTGATGAGTGGTGATAGTTTTTAACAGGCAGGAGTCATTGAGGAGGTGATGAGTGATGAGTTGGACTCGGCCCTAGACAATGATGATATTGAAGAGGAAATTGAAGAAGAAGTTGATAAGGTGCTATCAGAGCTTGCTGGTGAGACAGCTGCTCAGCTTCCTGCTGCAGCCCGCAGAGAGCATGCCACTAAGCAGGCTGATGCCCAAACTGAGCCTGTACCTGAAAAAGAGGTTTGTTGCTCTCTCTCTCTCTCTCTCTCTCTCTCTTACACACACTCTGTGTCTCTTTCTCTGATCATTATATTCTTTGGAGTAAAAGAACTGAGATGGTGTGAGTGCATCAGCTTGAAGGTTCCTATAACTGTGTGTCATGTAGCTATTGTCGTAAAATAGGATCAAATCTCACTCTCAACTCCCTTGTATATAAACTGGCTGCTATTCTGTCTGGATTCCAGACTTTCATGCTACTGAAGCCAAGCAGTGCTGCCACCACATGTCCAATCCCCACATGTCTGCAGGGACATTTCATCCTTTTTTTTGTTTCCCTATATTTATATTTTCTGATACCCTGGTTTGCCATTTTAGGTCAACTTGGAGCAGAAGAGGTTTGCAAATTTTCAGACTAAATATTTCCTAGACCCTTGTGGGGGTTTGTTGCATTCACAAAACTTCACTATTTCTGATAACAACTACAGTTTTCCTCACCTGATTGTTTTCATCATTATATTGCTTTGCACCAGGAAGCAGTTGCAGAGGGAGGTGATGATGATGCTGAATTGGAGGCTTTACGTGCACGCTTGGCCAATGTCCGATCCTAAGTGTGGTTCCAATCTTTTTCCAGCCTCTTGAGAGGAGAGGATTGAAAGTTAACTCATCTCAGGTTTTTGTTGTTTTCTGTACTGAAAAGCCTGTTGCCACAACATGTGGGATTATGTGATGATAATTTCAATGTAGTTTTAGCTATCCAGACACCAGCATCGTATATTTCATCAGGTTTTTGAAGTGCTCATTTGTGATGTTTGGAGCTTTGAATTAGTACTCCTGATTACAAATCCAAGGGCAACAGAGTACTTTGTAGCAGGGTGGACGAAAACTGCTGAAATGCCCATAAGTTGTTGAGGGGTTTTGTACTCACCCCTAAACTCTTGATCCAACGATCCAAAACCTGACTGACTTGGAGGAAAAGATGGGATTGGGTTGGGGAGCTCTGCAATGGGGAGGAGAAGACTGCTATAAATATTGTTTGGTATATCAGTGAGGAAGAAACTAAAGAAAAGAGTCCCATGTTGGAACTCTCTTGTATTTGTCAAGATTGTTGTTGTGTTTTACTTGCGATTTCTCACTTCCCAATAAAAGTAAACTTTCTATTGAGTTGGCAATCTCCTCCTTCCTTCAACTGTGGGCAGCTCATTCTCAATAGGTATTCAGCCCATTCTGACTCAAGAAGGTAGGTGAAGGTACCAAAGGCCTCTCATTTTTGAAGGTACCAATGTAATGTGCTGGTTCACCATGGCCTGATGTGTGCTAATTTACAACTTTCCAATGGACCTTTACAGTGAGGAATGCAACTGACCTTTCCCTCCAGCAACTCACAAAGATGCACTCCCCATGAGTGTGGCCTCTAGTATAGAACAGAGCCTGGTGAAGATGAACACAAGGCCGTGGGGGATGAAAACTGGAAGAGACACCTCAAAAAATCTTAGAGAAAATAATTCCAGAAGTCATTGCACAATTCATGTTGGGGAACTTTGTCAGATTTCTATAACAGATTCCAGCCAGGGATTTTATTTATTTTTTCAATTTTGTCAAGTTGGTGGACTGGCAATCGTCCACATGAGGAATGAGCCAAATTTGGCTATAGGTCAGACAGTAAAGTAGAGTTTGTTTAGAATCCTGCTTAGTTCTGGCGATCGATGGGAACTCATTGTCTACATATAGTGAGATGTAATTTATTTTCCCTCAAAATATGGCGACTTTTGCTCGTTTTTTGGGGGCTCTGTTTTTTTCCCCAAAAACGGATTTGTACAATTTGCACTAGGTTTATTTCTTTGCCACGTTGCGAAAATTGCACCCTGGGACTGGCTGGGACTGCGACCGTCAGCTACGCGGTTGGTCGTCAGCTCCACTCCAGCTACAAGCTACCTGACCGTCAAAAACGCACGCTCGCGGATGGACTTTTGTGTCGTCGCGAAGCTCCGAGCTCGAGCTCCCTCCCCTGGAATCTCGAGGCACCGCATGCTTCCTAGCTGCAGTCCCACCTCCAATTTCTATTCTAATTTCTTCTGTGCACTTGATTGATTTGGAAAATAATGTTTTCTTGGTGTAGATCGGCCATGGTGCTGGTCCTGCTCTTGAGCTTGCTTGCTCTTGTATCCCTCGAGCGAGCGAGCGAGTGGCTTCTGAGGGATGTAGCATAATCGGCCGATGTCGAGTTCCAAAATGGGTTCACGTTTGCATTTCGCGGCACAGAACAGGTTTCTTCCAGCTGCTGCTGCTGCTGGAATCGTGTCGAAGAACGTCAGGTACAAGTTTTGGGCTGTTGTGCTTGTGGGGACCATCTGCGTGCTGACGATTCTGCACTCCATGACGGCATCGACGTTTCGTAGACGGTCGCATGAAGAGTCTTGGTACTCTGAAGCAAGCGTCGTCAAAGTCTGTCCGTTGCAGAAGCATGAATCTCCTCCTGTGACTAGTGTTGAGAGCTTGATCAAAGCCATGAGGGCCAAGAGTCGGCAAGCAGCAGCAGCAGCTTCGACTACTGAGACTTTCTTCTCTGCATCGAAGCGACGAGAATGGCATCGGAAAAATCCGTGCCAAAGTCGAGACCAGATGCGCGCCTTGTACATGCTGCGGAAGGTAACGCCGGACGTGGACGAGAATCCCAAATGGAAACTGGTGTTTAAAGAGTACGAGATTCTTCACCGCACTTGTGTGAGAAGGATGGGGAATGTCACGGAGTTTTTCTTGAAGAAGAAGACCATCGAAGGATGCAAGTTCGTAGTCGCGGATACGGAGCGAGGCACTGGGATTGGCAACAAGCTTCTTTCCATTGTCTCCATCTTCTTGTACGCGCTTCTGACGCAACGGGTGATGCTCGTTCCGTTTGCGACTGCGATTCCTGGAGTTATGTGCGAGCCCTTTGAAGGCTCCTCTTGGGTGATCGATCCCGAGCTTCGCAACTTCACGCAAGCCAGAGAGAATCCTAAGCTGTGGGGTACTGTATCGAAATTCCACCAAAACGTCGATAGTTGCTTCAGCGACGACCACGCTGCCGCAGAGCTCCGTAGAAGCAGCTGGAACATGGAATTCTTCAACAGAGATTCCTCTACCGGACATGATTCTTCAGCTGGCGGCGAGTTGCAGATGAACAAGTCCAGAGCTGCTGCGTCTAGGAAGAATACTGCAGTGAAGAAAATCTATGCCAGCCGTGTGTCGGAAGTCTGGGATGGGCAACCGCACCCACGGTTCTTCTGCGACACGGAGCAAGCGCACTACAGTAGGGGAGTGACATGGGTCTACTTCCGAGAATCTCTCTATTTCGTCCCCAAGCTTTTCGCAATTCCCAGTTTCAGAGCTGTCATGGAGGAGCTCTTCTCGGACAGATACGTGTTTCCTCATGTCTTGAGATCCGTCATGCTCCCTTCTGACGCGGTGTGGGGGAGAGTGCGACAAGTGCACGACGCCTACTTCCGTCACGCTGAAACCAGAGTCGGGATTCAAGTCAGGTACTTCCATGGTCTCTCCGACTTCGAGCTTCTCCACCAAGTCACAGAAAACAACATACAAAGATGCCTTGTGGAGCACAAGCTTCTGCCTGATCCATCAGCAAAGAGAAATCACGATACCCACCGGCACCATCTCTTGCAGCTCCGTGCTAATAAAACCTCAGAAACCCAATCTTTGAATGTCACCACGGTGTTCATCGCATCACTGTACCAGTCGCTCAACGAAAAGCTAAAGAGTTTGTACTTGAGAAGTGCTCTAGAAACAGGAGATGCCATTGGAGTTGTGCAACTCTCACATGAGAATCGGCAGTTGTTTGGACTGGAGGTGGACAGACAAGCACTCACGGAGATTCTTTGCTTGAGCTTGTCGGATCACTTGCTTCTCACACCCCAGTCCACTTTCGGAGCTTTAGCACAAGGCTATGGAGGTTTGAGACCTTGGTTCACAGACATCAGACCTCACACTTTCACTCCTTGTGTGAGAGCTCAGTCAATGGAAACATGTTACCAGCTTCCCAATACAAAGAAATTCTCGTGTCCTCACGACTTGCAAGTGCATGGAAAAGCTGTCTCTCAGCTTGTGCCTTATATCACTGACTGCCATCTCGTTGAAGAGCCTGTGTTCAAAGTCAGGGGAGCAGGCTTAGGGATGCAACTTCTCACCGCCCATGATCACAGCAACAAGAAGAGGGATGCAGCATCTAACCTCTGACAACAACAACAACAACAAAAGCTATGCAACGTTTAAGCTCTGACAACAACAAGAGGAGGGATGCAACTTCTAAGCTGTAAAAACAAGAGGGATGGAACTGTGGATCACCTCTGACAACGACAACAGCAACAACAAGAGGGATGCAGCTTCTAAGCTCTGACAACAACAACAGTATCATCAAGGGTACTGAATCATCAGATCCTTGAGATCAAGAAGCTCAAGAAAAATTGCAAATTTGTTCAAAGGTTGCAACAACCACGGTTATGATCTTGTTGTTGTTGGCAGTGGTGGTGATGGCATGGAAGTTTTGGATTAAAAAATTGTGTATTTATGGAGAAGTTTGATATTGCAAACTTCTCCATGTTTTTGAAGGCACTGGATGCCATGGGTGGGAAAAAAAAAGGGGGCGGGATGTGGTGGTGATGTCCAATAATTTCTTCCCTCTTTTGAGCTGTCCAAAACTTATCAGTCATCTTCTCTCAAAACTCGACAAACCTAGAATTTTCTGAAACTTTGAAATTGAAATAGGCTTTAGAAACTGAAGCTTCAATCTTGATCACCTAGAATTTTCTGAAACTTCAAACTCAAGCTTCATACTTGATAACCTAGAATTTTCTGAAGCTTTGAAATTGAAACTTTCAAACTTGATAGCCTAGAACTTTCTGAGACATGAAACTGAAGCTTTTAAACCTTCTTTTAGTCCCCAAAAGAAAGAGTCTAGTTGGGGGTTTAGTTGTGATCCCAAGAAAAGACCACTCATCCAGTCTGGACTAGTGGGATCTATTTCTTGTAGAAGAGCTCCTTGAGGTTTTTTTTGTTTGTTGTTCATAAACCCTAAACCAAAGGTTTTTCATAGCCACTCTGGTCCCTGCTACATCCTTTTCAAAGTGCTCCAGAGTTTTTTCTCTAAGTGTAAATGTAAGGTTATTTATTCACTTATAATTTTGTGTTCAGGGCTTGGTGTGGCAAACCACATCATTTCCAATTAGTGAGTTCACCTCTACTTCCTCAATCTGCTTTCTTCTTGTCTCTAAGAGTGGTTTTCACAACAGTTGTGTGGAGACTTTGTCATTCTCGAAGAAACTTGTGACACAAAGTAGATAAGTTGCATACTGGATACAAACTACAAACAATAAATTGAGGAAATCAATGTCAGTGGACTTCCCTAATCCTTGCAGAACCATCTTCTCTTTTCCCAGTTGACAACATTAACAAACAGAACAAGAAGTACAAGAGTTTTGGCTCCAGGACTCAAGTCACTCAAGGTATCTGGTTCATGCAAAGACAATGAAGGAAAGGGGAAGAAACTTCTGTTGTGATTTTCCAGAATTGAAGCTGTTGTGACAGTATCAAAGGTTTTTATTTCCTTTTTTTAAAAATCACAAGATATCTCCACATCCAAAGAAGACATGATGCCACTGAACGCCCAACATAAAGCTACTTGAGAATTCATTGGTGACTGGAGTCGTACAGCACCTACCATCCCAAGGCAAGATGCTCCCCCTTTGAGGAAGTTTTCTCCCTTTGTGCACATGCTGTCACTGAACAGAAAATGCTTCCACAATTTGTCACTGAATTCCACAATCTGATGCAGCTCAATTTTGCACTGTTGTTAATAGTTACTGAAGAAGCTGGAGAATTGTAAAGCTTTGCCCTTGGTGAATCAGAAGAATCAGTGAAAACCAAACACATGTTGAACCTATCAGAAAGATTACTATTTCCCACATTCTCAGAAAACAGTTGTTGGGCATACTGAATCTGTGATTACGAGCATCACGGCATCTGAACCTTTATTAAATTGCATCAATCCCTTGACACACTTAACTACCCCCAAACTTATAGCATTTGTCACTGCTTCAATCCATCGACAGATTTAAACCTATTTAAACTTCTAGCGTTTTCCTTGACATGCAGTCTTTTTAGATGGATCCTACAAACAGGCAAAAGATGCATTTGTCTTGGCTACAGAGCCAACCATGTCTCTAGTACTCTCGTACAATTGAGGAACAAATAGTGTTCATGCCTTGGGGTCCCTTCACTGAGGCCCATTCAAAGGTAAGAATAGTAGAATACATGATCCTGATAAATCTGTTCCCTCTCATCCCCTCAAAGAGAAACATACTCCTGGACTAATTGGTCAAATAAGAGAGCACTCATTCCGCATCTCACGACCAAGCTCTACTGTCCAATTGATCACGATAACGAGCAAGATCCTGCAAATTGCCACCCCCAGTGATTTCATCAGATACATGTCTGAGACCCTTGCTTGGCCCTATCAAAAGGTGGGAGTACCCGCACAAGCCACAACCTAGTGACAAAATGATACCACACAAAGGCAACAATTGTTGATAACGATGTATAAGTTCAGCTCCAAGTAACACATGGTGGCCTCATAAACCAATCTATGCAGACAGCCTTTCCATATGTCCTCTTCTTCAAGGAATAATAGCATTTGAGAATATTTTTACTCAAGGTTATATTTCTGATTGTTCAATGTAGTAGATAATCTTTCAGCATTTGATAGAAGTGCACAAAAATGTGGATCCACTCATTGTGTCTTGTTTTCAGTCTTCAAATTCCACAAGTATAATACTGACCTCAGTCAAGGCATAGACACCAGCTACAGTCGGTCCAACTGGGCTTCCACGACGGAGAAAGCGATTTCCCTTAAAGGTATAAAGCATAGGGATGCCTGTTGAGAGCTCAAGCTCAATGACCTATCATTGTCAACCACACAATTTTAAATTAGCAATCCATGCTCATATACATTAGCAACTACCATAGCAGCAGAGTACCAGAAAAACTTTGCAAAGTGGAAGAGCTAGAAATTGAAGCTACCTCTTGCGAGGTAAGTTTGTCCAGGTACATGATGATGGAGCGTAAGGAGTTGCCATGAGCTGCTATCATAACATTCCTTCCAGCTTCAATCTCTGGTACCACCTGCTCAGAAACAAATCCAGCTTAATATCGAAAACAACAGTATTGGCAATATCCATATCCAGCCAGAAGATAAACAATAATAAATACCAAGAGTAGTACCTTCTCTTTGAAATAAGCAACTGCACGCTCTGCACACATTTCCAAACTCTCGCCATTGGGAGGAGGAATATCATAGCTACGGCGCCACTCATGTACTTTGTCCTTCCCAAATTTATCCGCTGTTTCTTTTTTGTTCAGACCTTGCAGTTCACCATACCTGGATTTTGCAAACAGACACGTATAATCACGATGCTTACTCATGTAAAGGTACCTGTGCCTGCTGATGCAAACACACACAATCTTCTTGCAATTATTTACAGCTGAGATACTCAGACTTACATGCGCTCATTTAGCTCCCAAGCTGTTACCACAGGAATGACTTGCTCATCAGTATCAGTACTGAAAATTCTGCTCCAAGCCTCAGCCCTTTCACTTTCATTGTGCAGAATCACTGGCACCTGTGAGAAAATAGTCTGAGTTTGCTTCACATTTTTTGAACATTCAGCTCATACAACTATTCAGGTTGCTCAGATCCAGCAGCATCTTCTTTTCTTGGGGGACAAGAATTCTAAAGCAAATATCCCAATTCCATACAATCCATGAATTTGAGATTCAAGGCACAAAAATATATGGATGCAAACAGAGAACATCCCAAGTGTGGCAGAGTGAGTGAAAATCCAAACCAAGCAGCACAACCAAAGGATGAAATAAAAGAAGAGGAGATATGTAGCAGACAAAAGGCAGGTATTGCACCTTTTGTCTACGGTGCTGTGTCATTGCTAGCATTGCTGTCATCTGAGCCCGAATAAGAGCAGAGGTGAAAATCATGTCCACAGGAATATCACTGATTCTCTTTCCAGCTTCAATAGCCTCATTCACCCCCTGCTCTGACAGGGGTACATCCACACAACCCGTGAAGAGGTTCTTTGAATTCCAGAGAGATTCCCCATGCCGGATCAATATCAGTGCTGCTTGAGCTGTATACCAAACACATACATCCTGCTGCTCAACAACAAGGTCATGCAGCTCGACATAGGAAAGCGCGGAAGTTTCAAAAGTACTTTGACAGCAGATCAAGAATAACAACAGACTAACATTGCAGCTGAGCATGAAGAATGGGAATAATCATTGTTGACATTTTACTACCACTTGAATGCCTCTGCAAACATATTCCTACATTTGGTCATGCTCATCAGGTTGTTATGTGCCTCTAGAAAGCAACAGATTTAAGTGCTTGTTACAACCAATGTGGTAGTGAGCATTACTGAAAGTAGAACTGAATGCTTTTTTTGTGGACAAGAATTTTTTATGCAAAGTTTTCCAGGTGCTTCATGCAACTGCGGTAAAATGTCAATGAGATTCTATACTTGTTGGCAAGGGCAGAGCTGAACAGCCATGCCACAAAAGCACAAGGTTTAATCTACTCCCAGTGTGTCGCAGTTCTAGAGACAAAGATTTCAGCATCAAAAAAAGGCTTTTGAAAAGGCTTTGCTACAACAAATGCCATGATGAAGAATAACGACATTGTTCGTTACTAAGAGAGAGAGAGAATTCAGCTTTTAAGATATGGAGCTGACTTGGGTTGTAGCAAAAGGGGGGAAATAACAACATAGCTTCAGGGAGGAAAGTGCCGTAATGATGCAAACGTGATCTTCTCTACTGGAGAATCGTAAGACTGCTGACTCGTGCGATCAGATCGAGCCAAAGAGGCAATCGAAAATTCATCCTCACGGTGAATGTTGTCGTCAAATTTCACAAGAAGCAACCAGAAAAAACTAAAACAACAACAACAACAACAAATGATTCTCCAATCCTTCTCTAGAAACCTAAAGGACTCACCAAATCATTCCTCCTGCTTCTTACCTGTCTTTGAGGTGGTCGGAGCGCCATTGGACACTGGGACCACCGAAGCGCGAACGCCACAAGCAACTCCTCTCCGCCGTATCAGAACCGGCTTCGTTGCCACTAGTCGTCCTCGCCCGCTTTGCTCCTCGAGATGCAATCCATTGCAAGCTGCCACTCTACAAACTTGCGAATAGCTTCCCACAGCCGCCATCTCTTTGCCTTGCGCAACGTCCACGCTCCGCAGATTATTGGCAACCACATGGATCATCGTTCTCGCCGCCATCGCGACCCCGCTGTCCTTCCTCTTCGCCGGACCAAAGCGCTGCAAAAACAGACCCTCGCGAGTTCCAACCAAAACCAAAGCGCATCGAAAACTCCGCAACGCAACAACGAAGTGCTCGAGCGCAACCTCGTTCGCTCGCTCGCAGTAATGAGCAGCCGTCAGAGGGGCGGAGAAGCTAAGGACTGTGAAACAGAGGGGGACCCGAAGTTTCGCAAAAGCCCTCCTCACAAACCCAAATTTTTAACAAATATATCCAAAAAAAATCTAATTCACTAGGGCAAAGACATCAAAGTTGGGGGGGGGGGTTTTTTGCTTTCTATTTTTGCCCTTTCCAACAAGAAAAGGGAAAAAGAAAAGGGCACCCAAAAAAAAAAGGAGGGGGGGGGGAGGAGGAAGAGGAGAGGGGAAGAGTGAAGGAGGAATGTTTGGATTGTGGAGAGTCTAAAGTCCCTACTTTCCTTGACTTATGACTTTAGACTGAATCAACTACCATAAGTTTATGACCAAACCTTGGAGACTGAATGGTTGGTCACTCTTGAATTCAGAAGTCACGAGTCTAGTCAATTGATGAAGAACAATCAATTCGGAGATGCAACAAAAAAAAGTAGTTTTGTGAAAGCAACAATTTGTGAGTTCTTAGGTAGACTTAAATACTTGACCAAAAAATAAAAGGCATAATAAACTTCACAAAATTAATTTGAAGGCTTTTTATGTGTTTGACTCTTGAGAAGTTGAAGTGAACATTTAAACACTAAATTGGGTGGAGTGTAAACTTTTTAAGTGTCGTGGGAGAAACAAAAACAAAATAAAATCAGTTGTTGCGCTTGTTGTGTTTGCCCTTTTGTCCATGCATTTGTGGAGGAGGACATGGGGTTAGGCCCGTTAGGGTGAGGTTTGTTGGTATAGAGAAAATTAACAATTCTATTCATACTTACCAAAAGTGTTTTTAGAATCTTGAATGGAATATACGGCCCACCTTTTATGATATCTAGAATAATTTGACCTCCAACCCCCCCCCCCCTTTTTTTTTTTCTCTCCTCATTTTCTCTTTTCAATAGATGGCATACATAAATTAGGGCTCATCAAAAAATCCCACAAAGCTTCCAAGGCAATGTATATATGTCATGACCACACACATGAGTCAAAAGCTAAGACCAAAACGAGAAGGAGTGTGGGCAATTGTTTGCTTTCCATTTAAGTGAGAAAAGTGAAAGAGTACTATGGACATCTTTCCATTATGTTTTTGTTTTAGATAGTCATGCTTAGAGTCATCACAAAATTCTATTGACTAACTAGCATTGACCACATGCAAGAGTTGTGAAAGCAAACTTTAAATAATTGTAAAGTGGCATCTATCATTTTAAAAATTAAAACATGTGTTCTTTTAAGATTCTCTTAAAAATTCCTTACATACGAAATGTTCCAAAGGTTACTAAAGTTGATTATGTACACATTTTCAACCCAATAAGAGTTCTTCTGCCAAAATCCATGTAACAAGAAACAAGGCACCATTTTACTGGATTTCCATTAGGTTGTAAGGATCACAACATATTTTGTGTGATGATGATCACATCAGCTTAATGGAAATAGACCTTAAGACCAGTTTTCCATTAACAAGCTATTGTTCCAGTTGGGACTGGTCTAGTTGTGATTTCGGATTCCTTTTGTAGCTTCACAAGAGCTTTTTATTGTGACCCAGCAATGAAAACAAATTTTCAAATGGGAATACATAGGGAACACAAAGTGCAACATCATGACTTAGATATTGTCTCTTCAAAAGAATGTGTAATATTGCTCTTGTTCTGTGGCTCATTAGATTTTTGTCTCTGGAAAGAAATTTACATACCTTATCCTAAGGGCAGTTTTGTCATTAAATAATCCTCAAAATAATGAAATGAAATTTTGTGAAAATATGTAGTTGACATGTTGAAAATCATCATAATTATCATAGGCTACACTCTGAATAATTTCACTACTCATATGACAATATTATAGTAGATGATGGAAAAATATATAATTTTTCAAAACTGAAAAATGAACTCATTTTTTTGAGAAAAAATAATTATTTGTTTTGTCAATGTGAAAACTGACCCTAGGCTACAATATTGGTGCTTTGTTTTCAGTATCAAATATGGATTGTCATTTTGTCATGCCATTCAACATTTTATGTGGGGGCAACAACATTGTTGGCTCATGTGTTTTGTCCTTTTTTTGGTGACGATTTGGTTTCCATTTTGCTTTTCAATGTGATGGCAGTTGTAACAAAATGTATTTCACGCAATGTGTTGACAAAATTTTAACATTTCTCACATTAATCCGATCACCAAAAAATATTAAATTAACAAAAATGAAAGAAAAATTTGAACTTGTTATAGGCAATCCAAACTCATAATTCTTCATTTTTTTTAATGTAACATCACATTTCAAACAATGCAGCCCCAATCTATATTCTTCAATTTTATGTTGCATAATGACACTCACAATAAAGGGTCCAAAGTTTTAAAAGTCCAAAGTTTGTTTTGAAATTCTCCTTTCACAAATTGCAATAATTTTTTTAAAAAAATTCCTCACCTCATTTAAACCTTGGGTTAATCACACACCTAGGCCCACTTTACACTAGTAGTCAAGGCCAAGGTTGAATTCAAATCAAACATTCCTATTGGTGCAATCATTAAAATCAGCACCAAGGGCTTTACACTAATAATCAAGGCTAAAAAATAAAATAAAATTTAATCTACCATTTTATTGCCTTGACCTGGGCTCAAGGCAAAAAAAAATACCTATCAATTTGATAGGCCAATTTGCAACCCTTGGGGCCAATGTTGTTGGAATTAAATATTGTTGTTTTGACGAAATTCACATCGTAGGATCAAAGTAAACCCTAAATCAAACCTTATATCTTCATTTCTTCCTCTTCTTGTTTGTGAGTGATGAAAGGAGTTTTTAATTTTTCTTGAAACACAAAAATTACAAGATTTTTTTGGCTATGTTCATCCATGATGGTCTCACTTTTAAGATTAACTTTGAGAATGGAAACAAAGATGAGAAGAAAATGGTACCAAGAAAGAAAGAAATTTATTTTATTTCACTAACTTGTGATAGCCTAGTATCCATCAAATAAAAAACATCATGAAAAGCTTCTTCATGGGGGAGGAAGGAGAATGAAAATATCAAATTCTTGCTACTTTTTTCAAATGATGAGTGGGTCTTTGCTTCCATCTTCAATTGATGCACACATGGACACATTTATAAAAAAAAGTTGCATTGAAAACAAATTTGAAAAAACAAAATGCAATGCTTGATTGAGAGTGCTACTATTGCAAGGAGTGCTTCAAATGCAGTTATAAAGCGGAGTGTGCACGTTATAACCAAAGCTTAACAAGAAAAATGGTGTTTGAAGTTACAACTTGTATGCATCACTTGGACTCTAAATAGGAGACAACAACAACAAAAAAAGAAAAATAGGGCAAATGGTTCTCCATGATGAATCTTTGCACTAATGTTGTTGACAACTTCAAATCGTGATAAACAATAATCAAAGACCAAAAATAAAACAATTGGTGATGCAATGATCTAACAAGTTGTGTGTGCAAAACAATACCATTAAACTATGTGGAAGGGGAAGTAGGAGCAGTAGCGATAGCAACCTAAATACCAAAAGGAGGAAAAAAACGCATGAGAGAGGCGTAAGTGAGAGGAGAGAGACGGAAAGCATAATGGAACATTTTGGGCTCAACACAATCAATGGAGAATGGGGTTTAGGTGATGTGTTGCACTCCTATAATGGTCAGGCATGCCATCGTTGTTGCATTCCTATAATGATCGAGCCCACCATCACTATTGTGTTCTTACAATGGCAAGAATGTTTTTTTCTTTTTTTTTTAATTTTAGGCTTTTGCATCCTAATGTTTTGGGTGTAGCCATTTGTCGTATATGGCACCTTATTACATCCTCCATTGGTTTAAGATGACCCTTGCCCCCATTGCTCTAACTTTTACATTTCAGGCAACCTTCCTAGGCATTTCAAGAGTGTTCACCTTCATGCCAATTTCATCTCCCAGGCTAACTAGGCTGCTTTGTATTTGTAGATGTCTTCCCTTCTTATGGTCCACCTTGGTTTTATCCCCTTTTCTTCTTGGGGTTGGTTTTGGGCTCAATTTAGCTTCATATTAAGGTTGTTTGAGGCTCATTTTGTGTGCCCTTGATTGTTTCATAGGATTCTTCAAGCCATCCAGGACAAGGTCAAGCTAGCTTTTTGTTTACCTTTTGATTGAATTGTTCAAAATCTGATAGACAAGTCAACATGGTTCCTTCTTTCCTTGTTGTCACGTTGGTGTTTATGTTATATTTGAGGAGGTTGTTCAAGTCAATGAGAGGTTTCCGCCCACCTTAAGAGTTTTATGGTAGGCGATTAATTTTATTTTTAAAAGGAATCCTTTCATGTTTCATGTGCTCCCCATTCCATTACTCATTAAACAATTCTTCAACCATTTGTCTTCACTAATGTCTAGCTTTGGGCATAATTAAATAATATAGTTGTGTTGCTAAAGTTTTTCAACCCATGAGACCAACTATTCTTTCAAAAGACATTGTGGCAACTCTACGTTAGTTACACCCCCTTCCATTTGACATTGTCCCCCACTTTGTTTCAAATATCAACTTGAACACACCTTTGTGTTGGATGGGATTTTGTTTGGATAAGCCTTGACCACTGCTCCCCATCTATTTTCAACCCATTTGTTTTCAAATGGGATGTTTGGGATGGTTTATGAACATCCCTTGGGATGCTTCATACCAAAGAACCCATCCTCAGGGTTTTTGAAATTATTCCAAGTTGTTGTTATTGTTGCCCATGGTGATACCCCTAGGTTAGTGGGTTTAACGTTTGTGAGTTAACAAATTGTTAGCAATGGTAAAAGACATTAGAGGTTTTCGTCCTATTACTGTAGGCGAGGTGTTTCTTCAATTTATTAATCACTCCATTGTCCTACAACTTCGAGTGTTGTTTTAAGAACACCTATTTTCCCATCAGTTCAAAATATTGACCGCCAGAGATTTTGAGACCATCCTTTTTTACATGTCCTTCTTCAACCTACACCTTAATTGGGTCGTGATGCAAGTCAACATGAATTTTTTTTTTAATAATGTTTTTTGAAATATTATTTTTTAAAAGCCACAAGATGTTGGGGGACCTTTGGCGATCATTGTCACAATTTTTTGGGATGAAGTTTTACATCAAGACATAACACATATCAATGATCTTCTGTTCCCGATAAACACATAGGTTGCATTGGGCATTTTTTCCTCATGTGTTGTTCATCAACCTTTTTCTTTTGCTTGGATAGTTGTTTTTTCTTTTCTGTTTTTGTTTCTTTTGGTGAATTTCAACAAAAGAATTATGTAGGTATGTGGGAACATTACAAATCCAAGGTCATGAGAGTTTATTTAAAGCCCCTTAGTGAGGCGATAGGCCCAACTACCGATATCCTTTGGTGGTATAAGCCTTTTATCTATGGAGGGTTGTGCCCCATTTGTTGTTTTAAGAAATTTGCACTTTGGTGGCTCCATATTTGTGCTCTAGGTTTCGTATTTTCAATAGACATGTTTTGGAGGAATATGTTTATCAAGTTGAAGGGGGACCACACCTCCTTTAGTTATGCTTTTGTGTAGCGCATGATAGCCTTCTTCTCATAGCTAAAAAGATGTACCTTTCTTTTGAAAGTTTGGCAATTACCAACACCCCAAGTCTATAGGCATATTTGATGAACATCCATCATGATATGTCTATTTTGGAAGATGACTCCATTTCCTTAGCATTTAAAACTCACTTTCACTCTTGTTCGAGTAAGGGTGTAGGGCTGTGGTTGATTGCTAAATCATCTATTCATTCATTCCTTGCACACTTTACTTTCACCTTAATGTTACATTTCTATCTTGAAACATCAATATTTTCACATGTGAGTGTGGACATGGTTTAAACACATATGGCACACATTTAACACATTATCCATTCGGAGATCAACTTATAACCACACATTATGCCATCAAATACGTCATGTATGTTCTCATTCGAAAGAGTGGGCACATTGTATAAAAAGAGCAGTGGTACACCCTTACATTAGGAATTTCATTATGAATCAATCTCTACATGATTCACTAGGATTAGGTATTTGTTGCCAATGTGATGGTTACTAACCCAACACGAGAGACAATGGTTACGAATGTCATTAGTCAATTATTAAGTGCAACTACAGAACTTAACACCATTGTTAAGATTTGCAAGTATAAAATGCTTAATGAAGGGCACCATTTTATTTCGATGGCAACAAAGATGCATGACGCATTCCAACACGATATGAATCTTTTCATTATAAAATGTGCTCATTTTTTCCATGATAGACAATCATGAGGTCATTTATCGTTGTCCTTTTGCATTTAGTTTTCCAAACAACATGTTAATATTGTTTTTCAACGTGCTTTAGCCTTTACTATAAAAAGGAAGATTGCCTTGGCGAGAAATGCTTGTTCTAGACCTCCTACTGCTATTAGATGTCATGATTTGCATGCATACGACATGACTAGAGGGGTTGTGGATGAAGTAGCTTCCTACCACAAGAGGGACTAACTTTCTCCCTTCTTTGGTTCTTGTGGGCTGCATGTCTTTTTGAATTTTTTTGAATTGCATTTCTTGGGATGGGAATTTTTTTTTTTTACTTTTTTTTTTTTCCCTTTCAAAGTGCTTGTGACAAATTGAGAAAAGAAACCTTGGATGGAAAGCTGTTGTTTCATCCAAAACTGGGGCTACAGACTACTAACAGACCTCCAATGGAAAGCTGGCCTAAGTAGTTAGAAAACCGCCTCTCCCCTGACCTCAGTAAAAGACCACCTTCCAACTACTACACCTTTTTCATCTCTTTATCGACAGCTCACAAAAGTGACTGCAAAAGCCCCAAAAGTGGCCTCTAGGCTCTGACCATGCCACTTTTTGGGCCACTTACCAAACAAAATCCCTATTGGCTGTGTGTGTTTGTGAATTTTCTCAAGCCACCACCCACGGACCACCAGATGACTAAAGCCTCCAAAGTGGCGTCTGACCGTTGGGCCACCCACCAGATTTGAAGCCCCATGAGTGGCCTCTGACCCTGCGTTTTCTTGACCCACCCACCACACTTGAATCCCCCATAAGTGGCCTCTGACCTTATTATAGGCCACCCATAAGTGGATTCTGACCCCTTTTCTCTTTTGGGGGTCCCAATTCACCGGACCTAGATTAAAGCCCCACATAAGTGGCTTCTTGCCTTGCATCTTCCTAAGGCACCCACCACCAAATTAAAGCCTCCATAAGTGGTCTCTAAAACCACGAATCCTCTATAACGACCCCACTACTTACCCACCAGAAGAAAGGATTAAGCTCAGGGCTTACCCTAGGACCAGGGCTTTACATGGTGGAAAAAACCGGTGTCATTTTTTTATTTAAAGAATTCCGCATGATACCCAGCAAGTACCTTCTGGATATTTCCAGGTATCATGGTTAATAAACTTTTAAAAATTGGTGGACCTCTTAAAAAATAAAATAAGGGGTGTGCCATTTACATTAAAAAGTATCTTAAGGCAAAAAAGACAAATTATGGAAACTCAAATACTTCACCATGCAAAAAAAATAATCTAATATCCAAAAAATTCCTTTAAAACGAAACCAAAATCCTTCAAGATATTATAATTAATCTCAAGTTTCAACACAAGCCAAAATATCATCTTCCAAACCCTAAACCCTAAACCTACTGACAACCCTATTTTGCTGAACATTGAAAGTAATGGTCCCTTTCTACCATTTCCATTGGTCCTTTCAAATTCTCACAAACCTACTAAACCCTATTACAGGTTTAATTGTTAATTCACTCAAGATAAGTAAGAAAAATAAAATCAGACCACCAAATCCAGCAATTTCATTTGGCCATAACCATTTTTCTTCGCACCTACACACAAGCCTACATTCCACACCTCTGTATATTATAAGTTGGGGGGTACTTACTCATGCTTCTATGAATTAGTGAGGGGGGTGCACCCACCGTAGTTTTTTTTCCCCCCAAAAGGAGCCATTTTTTGTAATATGGAGCACTCCCCCCCCCCCCCCACAATACAAGGTTAAATACGTTTCCCTCCTCAAACTTTGTCATGCTTCCTTTCTCTCGGACCCTCCCCTCACACACCCTTCCCGGCTTCCAACTTATATACATGGAAGTTGAACCATGGACAAACAATATGCAATTGAAAACAAGGTGCTATTGGGAATGTTTTGGGGGAACACATTGGGAACTTGGGGAACATTTAAAGAACCTGATGGGAACATGTTGAGAACATGATGGAACAACCCCACCCCCCCCCCCCAAACCATCCCCTCACTCCCTGCCAAAACCATAAATAAAAAATCTATTTCCAAAACTGTTCGTCACCATTTTTGGCCTGGGCTAATACCCTGGAACCGTTGTAAACTGGGGGTACTATTATCAATACACTAAAACCCTAACCCTTCTTGTCTCTATACAGATAGGGTTAAAATTTGTTTCAGACTGCACACATTTTTCTGTCCAATGTCAGACTTTTCAGGCTTTACATAAGAATGGTTACAGTCCACCTATTTTATTGGCTAGAAATGGACCACAGTTGCTGTTATCTTCAAATAAGGCCGCTACAACCACAACTCCCTTCTTGTTAAACATGTTGCATTAACATGAACAATGCAACCCATGAAGGTATTAAAAAATCCCACAACAACAACCACACAACAACAAACCAACAACAACATTTGCACTAACCAACAGACCACATGAAAGAAGTATCTTAAGGCAAAAGAAGAATTATGGAAACTCAAATATTTCACCATGCATAAATATAATCTTAAAAAAAAATTCTCTAAAAAAATTAAATCAAAATCCTTCAAGATATTATAACTTTATAACTAATCTCAAGTTTCAACACAAGACAAAAAATATTCCTACAGAAGTAGACCTATTATTACCTAGGGGCCTAAACCCCTTAAGCTACTATACTCTATAATGAAATCTAAACACAACATCCTTGCCTTGGTAGGCAAGGCCAATAAAAAACCAACCCAAATGGCTAATCTCTATTCACAAACCCCTTTAATTGCCCATCTTGCAAAAGTGCATAGAATAAACCACAACATATATCCCTAAAACCAACCCAAAAAAAAAAACAAAACAAAACAAAAACAAAAACAAATAA